>JAUMJK010001092.1:2835000-3435000 GCA_033558105.1 Coccyzus lansbergi
CTGTAATGACAAAAATAAATGTCTTCAGCTTTCTGTATGAAAAAGTTTAGACCAGCCAGCTGTATGTATGTCAGTTTGTTAGATCTCTTTTATAATTTCTTTTCTTGAAGGAAGTAGTACCTATTACCGAGTTATTTCACTTATTTTTTTACATATATGTTATTTTTAAATATTATTTATATACAAATCCTACACAGCAAAAACTTAGGGACTGGTCCTCCCTCTGTGCCACTTCTGCAGATACTTTGCAAAGCTGATTATTTTAATCTGTGAGAAAGTAAGCCATGTTTAAGATTTAAAAAAATCCATCTCCATTGACTATATTTTAATAATAGTGTGTAGTGTGTAAAGCTGCTTTTTCTGTATTCTTGCCATTAAAAGAATGGAATACATGACAGAATGCTAGAAGAAACTTTATGTGAAGTTAGTGTTGATCAAGCTTAAAGAAGACATAGTGAGCATTTTTAAAATATAAATTTGAAGACAACATTCCAGTATGAAATCAGATCTCTTTAAATCCTGATCCTTTTCCCCACAGAATTCATGCCTTATGAATTTTGATCAGATGTAAGGAAGATTGTGAGTGCTTAGAAAATCTGAATATCTTCTGTGTGAAATCTTGTGTCCATAGATTGTTTAAATTGAAAAAAAATTGTCTTATGGTGTTTGGAATGCTTTTGATTGTTGAAGTTTCCAATATGACTAGTTAGCTTAAATTATTGACATAATAAATTGATGGGTGGTCTTGAGAAAACGTTTTCACCTGATAGCTTCTAATAGGAAGTAGGTATGTAACTAATACAGAGCGGTCCTTATATGGATGACAGAGTTTAAAAACCCATTCACCTTTTCCATCTCTTAATATCCTCTGTGCATGTTTTTGTCATTCTTGTGTGTGAAAAATACATAGCAAAATCAGAGTCTATATAGTTGCACGGCATGTGACTACTGGCACCCTAAGCTGCAAGTCTGTAACTGGATATGAAGTTAAATTTTTGCTAAGAAGGAAATATAATATTTCCAGTTCACAATCTGAATTGTCAAAGCCCTTTGAGTAATTGTCTCTGAACATTTCAAAGTAAATGAGGTAAATGCTGTCAGCCAAGGAAGATTATGCAGAAATACAGGTCTCCCTGTGACGTGAGGAAGAAGTTTATCAGGAGTGGTCAGCGTGGGTTCACCAAGAGGAAGTCATGCTTGACCAATCTGATAGCCTTCTATGATGGCATGACTGGCAGGGTGGATGAAGGGAGAATGGTGGATGTTGTCTACCTCAACTTCAGCAGGGCTGTTTTCACTTGTCTCCTGCAACATCCTCGTAGGTAAGCTTAGAAGTTAGATGAGAGAGAGGACTGCCTGGATGACATAGCTCAGAGGGTTGTGATCAGTGGTGTAAAGTCTGGTTGGAAGGCTGTAGGCAGTAGGCCAGCAGTGTTGCCTAGGGATCAGTACTGGGCCCAGTTGTGTTCAACATATTCAGTTACCTGGATGAGGGAAGAGAGCATACCCTCTGTAACTTTGCTGGTGACACAAAACTAGGAGGAGTGGCTGATACAGGGGAATACTATGCTGCCATTCAGTAAGACCCGGACAGGCTGGAAAGCTGGGCAGTGAGGAACTCGGTGAAGTTCAAAAAAGGCAAGTGTAAGGTTCTGCAACTTGGGATGCACAACCCCCTGTACCAGTACAGGTGAAGGGTTGACCAGCTGGAAAGCACCTCTATGGAG
This sequence comes from Coccyzus lansbergi, assembly GCA_033558105.1. Classification (NCBI taxonomy): domain Eukaryota; kingdom Metazoa; phylum Chordata; class Aves; order Cuculiformes; family Coccyzidae; genus Coccyzus; species Coccyzus lansbergi. Next base: position 2,836,728 of record JAUMJK010001092.1, read on the forward strand.
AAGGACCTGGGAGTCCTGGTCGACAAGAAGTTAACCATAAGCAAGCAATGTGCCTTCACGGACAAGAAGGGCAGTTGCATCCTGAGTTGCACTAAGAGTGTGGCCGACAGGTTAAGGGAGGCTATCCTCTTATGCTTTCTCTGTCCTAGTGAGACCACATTTGGAGTCTTGTGTCCAATTCTGGGCTCTCTGGTTCAAGAAAGGCTAGGAACTACTGGAGAGAGTCCAGTGGAAACCTGCAAAGATGATTAGGGGACTGGAGGACCTCTTATGAGGAGAGACTGAGGTCAGCCTGTTTAGCCTGGAGAAGAGAATAGTGAGAGGGAACCTTATCAATGCTTACAAGTATCTAAAGTGCAGATGTTAGCAGGATGGGACCAGACCCTTTCCAGGTGTGCCCACTGACAGGACAAGGAGCAAAAGGCACCGACTGGAACACAGGAAGTTCCACCTGAACAGGAGGAAAAGCTTCCTTACTGTGAGGGTGACAAAGCACTGGGACAGGCTGCTCAGGGTGGTTGTGGAGTCTCCTCAGGAGATATCCAAAATCTACCTCAGTGTGATACTGTACAGCCTTCTGTAGGTGAACCTTCTTTAGGGCTTGTGGGGTGTGGGAGGGTTGGACTAGGTGGTCTCTAGAAGTCCCTTCCTACTCTTGTGATTCTGTGAAAATAGTGCTGTGCTTAGTACTGCCTTACTGATGGACAGCTTTTGAAAACAGTAGCTGGCACCAATCTTGAGCACCCTCTGCTGACCAAACTGTACATGGCATTTCTTAACCTGTCAGGTCTCCTTTTTAGCCTTTAGTCAAATTAGAACAAAATACTGAAATAAGTTAGAGGTAAATATTAATTGTTTGTCTTCATTGTTATATGCAAAGACTGATTCTAGAAAAAGACATCAGAATGAAGAATGTTTTAAGAGAGTTTGGGAGTGTTAGGCAAGCTGCAAAAGTGTTAAAATCGGATTTATAGTTAACTGGATAATAAGAATTGGAAACTTTACATTTCTCTCCTTTTGATCTTTTGAACAGTGTTTTACCACAGATATAGTAAATCATTGACACGAAAAATCAGGACACAATTGAAAAAAAACCACAGTTAAGAAGTCTGCAAAATCTGTGGACTATATTTGTCAAAATGAGTGCCTCACCTCAAGCAGCTAAGTGCACTGTTTAAATTTTATGGATATAGGCTGAACTAGAGAGGGCTGAGCACCTCTAAAAACCTGGAGAGGACTTCCAGCTTTCATTTAAAGTGTCCAGTGGTGATTTTGAGTCTGGAAGAGGCAACAATACAACATAGGGTGAATAAATGAAATGGAGAAAGAAAGAAAGAACGAAGTGTGTGAGTTTTCATTTCGTTTAGCGTTACAGATATTACTAGGTGCAAAAGGGATACTTGTCTGAATTGATAAGTTTATTTCAAACATAGATGCTCTGCAGTTATGAATGGCTTGTTAAAGTAAAAACGGGCAAGTCAGAAGGGCAAATTCAGACTTGTAAGAAACTTGCTTTGCTTTTAAGAGCATTTAAGCTCCTGGGTTTGAATATGTACCAAAATATTCAAAATATTATCTACTTGCAGCTTCCTTTGAATGATAAACCATGCATTTTGTCCTGAGTTTAAAAATATTTCTACTGGTTTAAGTGCCTATCTGTTGGATGTGAGCTGATTTTGCTGTAAGAAACATAGATAAGTAGTTGTAATTTGTTGCTTTGGAATACAACGAATGTTGAATATCTTTGAAAGTTTTTTGAAATCAGTGTGGAATATACATTATTCCATTCCATAAATCTACAATATTAATATAAAGCCAAACATTTCAGTCTGGTAGAAGTGGTAATGGATTGCATTAAAGCTGCTATGAAGGATGCAGACTTTTCTTTGCCAAAGGAAATGCAGAAAATGTTACTGGAATCAAATGGACTGTTTTCTGGTTTTTACTTTGTGTAACTCCACTGGAGTGCACTGAATAACTAAATTTAATTCAGTTTTACTAAGTCAAGTAGAATCACTCCACACTCCCCACCACCATTATTACTCTAATTCTAAAATGAATTAAACTTGTAATAGGTTTTTAGTGCTTCAGAAAATGTTTTCAATGTTTTATCATTTTTGCTCGTGCAGCTAAACAAGTGAATGGGATGTTTTAAAACGGATCTAAGGAAAAGAAAGGACAGGAGATGACTTTTCACTAAATGGTCACTTTTTTATTTCAGTGTTTTCTTTGCTTTTTCTAACCTTTGAATCTACTGCTTAAATGAATAAGTAAGATATTGATTAAAAATTCTAACATACTCTCTATGCAAGATTTGGTGGAGTTTGTTTGTTTATGTATGAGTACAGAGAATTAACAAAAGATGCTTCCCAAACTTGAATTCTCTTGCTTTACTTGTTTTGATTCATCATTGTGTTACCTTAATGTGTTATCTGGGTTGTTGAGCAGTCAAGAATTTCAATCACAGGAATGACCTTAGAATTAGGAGACTTAACAAAGAAGCATTAAAAGATTCCAGAGCTGCTGCATATGTTTAGTGTCAAAGATTAAGGTAAACATAAAATGCTGCTTCTTTATTTGAGTCTTTAGACACAGATTAGTAATCTGTTATTCCTACAGAGTATAAGAAAAGTTTAACATTATTAAAGAAATTCTTAAGGGTTGAGTTATATGCAGCTAACTTTATATACTATTCTATTAAAAAAAAATTAATAAATGATGAAATGCCATGGATGATTTTTCTTAGGTAAAGCTTGTTTTTGTTAGCCCAAAGAACAAAGAGATATTATTTAAATTTTAGTAATTTTAAATATTTACCTTACTGTTTGCATAGCTCTTACATCTAAGTTTATACTAGAGTTAATGAAAACATGAATAATTGACTTAAGCTTATTAAATCTTGAATACTAACAGAACACATATTAAGAATAGGAAAGAAAGTTGTTATGTTTATGGTGCAAATTAAAGCTGAAGTCTATCTCAAACATACATTCCATGAATTTCATTGTAGCCAGTGCAGAACCAGGCTGGTTACTGAAATATAATTACTTTTATGCAGGAATTTGGCTGCAGAGTGGAAGTCTCTCCTAACATGCTGCCTTAATACTTCAATGGTATTAAATTAAAACACTTAAAAAAGGCTATTTATGAGCAATTATTTTTAATGTACTTTGAATTATAATTCAGTATAATAATGACTGTACTGGACTGTTTTGAGAAGCCTTTACTGTTGTGCAACATTTAGTTGTCAAATTCTGCATTTTAATGACTTCTACCTTGTGGTCTAAAATGTGTTTAGGCCTTTAGTCACCCTCTGATTCAAACCCAGAGTATTTCAAAAACTTGTAGGCTTTTTTTTGGTGCAAGTAGACAATGCCATAATTTTTATTGATAGTATAAGCCATTATCTTACTGAGAACCATTAACTATTTAAAACTTTGTGCATAAATTAAAGAGGAGCTAAATGGATTTGCAGTTGCCATTAGTAGCATTTTAGATTATACAGGCAATTATTGTGTTCATTACCATAGAGCAGCCCCTTTGCAAAACTATTGTGGTTGTCTTAGATGTTATGTACAAATTTTCCCTTGGAGATTAAATTTCCAGTGGTGTGCTTTATTTTGTTAATACAGTTGTTTCAAATAGAACAAATATTATGACAAGTAGAAGAAAATTTACTTTTCTAATATGGGAAGAGATATAAATGTGGAAAATTACTCCAGTTCTTAACCAATCTTTTTCTTATACTATCATAATTATTCTCTTTATGATTATTTTCAAAAGGAAAGAAATTATTTTCCCAGAATGGTATATTTTACAGATGCTTTGATGAAACCACAATGTAGTTAAAATAATGTTTTCCCTCTTTTCAAATATTCAGATAAACATTAGAGAATGTTAGTAAATTCCTACATTAAATGTTTTTTGGATAATTCAACAGTGTTTCAATAGTGTGAGTGCAGATGTTAACTAAACAGGCACAGAATTAAACTAATTAAGTACATTATAGTGACTAATTTTTGAGCAATGGAGAATGCATTTCTGTTAAAACTTATTTTCTTTGTATGCCACGTTCAGTAGGGTTTTGCAATGGCCTTCATTTATTAAATGAAAATATTAAAATTGACTGGACAATACTAAAAAGGACAACATTATCACAACAAAACAAATGTCCTTGAGCAAGTGATTTATCATTTGAAAATTTTTCACTATCGCCTTTTATAAATCTCTTTATATCTCTCCAAACAAATTTTTGTTGGATTCCAAAATTAATTTCACTTTAGTCTTCATGAATTAGAAAGGTATTAATGCTTTAAATTAACTACATAGCAGTGTGTAGCAGACTACATTTAATGTTTTTGTCCAAAAAGTGGCATTCTTTCCAAAGAAGTTCTTTATTCATTTCTGTTCTGGGGTGAGGTTTTTACAGGGGGTGGATGGGGGACCTGAGGGGAGAGATAGGCTTTCACTACCATGATGCAGGAAAAAAAAATGTGTGAAGTAGTGGTTATGCATACTGCAAGACAGTGATTCTTTATTTTATTACAAAAAAAAGACCAACTCTGGAAGGCCAGATTAAATCGTTCCTTTCACTTTTTAATGGGATTTGGATGAATAGAGTAAAATATGCACTTTGCATTCATTGATAGCATCTTTAGGTTGAGGTAATTGAGTCTTTTTTCCCTGACTGAATGAATAATGACTTCATCTGATCCTCAGTGAGGCCTGAAACTTAGGCTGCCTTTGTCAACGCAAAAAGATCTGGACTTTGAAACATGCTCTACTTCCCTGGCTTAATTTTTCTTCATTTTAATCCAAAAAACCTATTTTTCTCAATAATTCAAGCATAAACTATGTAGTAGTTGAAGCAGCGGAAATTGCAAGATATTTGTCCTTGTTGTGCTGCTTTTTAAATGCAGCTGATAAATCAGCCACTGTGGTCTTCAGCTGCCTGGTTCTCTAGGGAATGGACAGCTCATGTATAAGCAAGATTGCTGAAATTTTTAGGAACTATATTTAAAGTTGTGTTTTTGCAGACTGTTTGTTATCTAATGAAGTTATGTTTTACTGGTCTTACTGGCAAGAGTTGGAGATAAAAGCAGCATCAGTCATGGGCCACAGGAAACTTCCTGACGTAATTTTCCCACGTATTTTGCTGACTACAAGAGCATCCCAAAAAGTGGAGTGTAAATATTTAGCTTAAAAAATGCATTATTGAAATGGTGAGAGTCTTAGTTACATAACTTACAGATATTTTTTCATGAGAAACCGTAGGTGAAAGATGGTCTCTTAATGTTTTTGCTAAAATGTTTCTAAATGAAATCTTTTTGCTCCTGAAAAGTTGAAGCTTTCCTAGTATTTTCGTTTGAAAATAGATATTTCACTTGTTTACTCTTTTCTGTTACATTGAGTAACGGAAAACTTCATAAAATTAAAAATTATTTCTATGAAATTACTCTAGGTTTACAGACTAGTTTATGGAGTATACTTACAAATTACAGTACACTGTTTGTGTGAATGAGAAGGTAACCACATTTGTCTGTTGGTTCTTGAATCTGACAGGGTTTTGATCTTCTAGAAGTAAATGAGCAGTAGGCACTCTATAAATAGAATATACGGTGCTGGTATTTTTGCTGCATGTATAACAGAAGAAAATTGTTCCTGTTCATTTGTTCATCTTTAATTGTATTTTCTCTGTGCCCTCTTGTGTCTCTATACTGGATCAGATGGGGGAGGGATGTGTCAGACATAAAGGCATTCAAAAGGCCTGGCTGAGATGGTTCACACTGGTTCCAGGAATTGTTGTCCTGTAACCAAGGAGTATCTATTGCATGCAGGCACGGGAACAATAATCAGTTTATCAAAATGCAGTTAATTATTGCAAGGGCATGGATTTTTAATAGGTAGAAAAAAAAACAAAACCAAAACTAGCTAATTGCTTGCACTTCAGAGGAGTCTGTTTAAGAAAATGTCATGACTAATTTGATTTTTACTTCTTTCTCTAGGTTGGCTTGCTGGACCTGGAGTTGAATCAACTGACCAAAGCCCTCTTTTTGGCTTTAGTTGCACTATCAGTTGTTATGGTAACTTTGCAAGGATTTGTAGGCCCATGGTATCGCAACCTTTTCAGGTTCCTCCTCCTGTTTTCCTATATCATCCCAATCAGGTATGTGTAAGAATGAAAGAAAAACACAGATGTCTAATTTCACTGAATGTGGCTTCTTGAAATTTATACTTGCTTCTCATTGTGAAGGAAATTGATCTTATCAGGAAGCTGAAGGCGAAGATGCCAACAAATCTGCTGATTCTTGAAGGATCACTGTACAGAAAACAATACTGTTGGGGGTTTTTTGTATAATGTTCATCTTGCTGGAGTAATCAGGATATCTAATCCTTTACTAGCATAAATGTATTAATAGGGATACAATTTTGGTTATTTGAGAACATGGTTTTAGGAGACACGCATTTGAATGAGCTGTTAGGCATGTTTTGGAATTTTATTTTTAATGCATGAATACTGAAAATGTTCCATTTCTCTGGTTAAAAAAAAAGACTTTTTACTACAACAATGATTAATTTAGGTTGAATGGCTGAATAATGTAGGTGCACTTTTACAATGAGAGGACTTTTAACATGTGTAACCAAGTACAGCCTTGCCCTGAATTAATTCATTAAGCATGACTACTGTATATTCAAATTGCAGATAAACTGGAACAGGAAATAATATCTATGTGTGTAATCAAGTCTTCTGTGGACACAAAAGTGAGAACACTGACTCTGAAATGAATTTTTTTCCTTGAATTGGTATTGCCTATAAAAAATGGAAATGCTCTCTACTGTTAAAATACCCACAGTTTAGAATAAGACGATTGTTAATTTTAGATGCTTTCTGTAACTCTTCAGTTCAAGGAACATCATTCACTCATGGCTAACCACAGAGTTAGCAGGAGCTAAACTGTACCTAGGTTTAAGACTTATCCCCTTAGGATTGTACACAGTATTTAAATCCATGTAGTGTAAGGAAAAAACCCAAGCAAGTGAACGACAAACCGGAAGGATTTCATTGGCTATTTTAATCTAAGCTTATGTGACCTGCGCATCACTGTATTAAAGTTTTTAAAGCACTTGTCTGTATGAAGGAAACTGTACTATATTTGACCAATTTGATACTAGCAAATATTTCTCCTAAGGTTTTATAACTCAAAGGACTTGTATTTTTATATTTCTTTTGTGTTGCAAGAGCGACTGATTCTATTGGGAAGTTGATGGAAATGGTTCCAGCAAATTTACTGGAATTTTTCCAACTGAGGAAATCTCATTGTAGAAAATGGTTATCTTAGAGTTTCCACTTCCTTAACTGGCTCTTGATTTTTATTTACACATTCATGTTTCAATTTTGTGACACCTTTCCAAACACTGTCATTTTCATAAATCCCTTATTGCTTGTATGATGCTGCTGTTCAGGTCGTGTCATCATTCTCCCCATACACATACAGTTTTTCAGTATTAAGAGGCTTATCCACATGAGGAGGCAATAAGTGCTGTATTTAAGTGATAAGTCAAGTCTGCATATTGCTGAAAGATGCACTTAATCATCAAAGTCGTGTGGGGAAATGAAAAATGAGCTAGGAGCATAAAGGATCACTTGTCAGTCACTTTGTTCTTCCATAATAAACATTCTAAGCTAAAACTTACTTAAATGTTTAAAGGTCAGGTGTACTTGATGCAAGAGGATCAAGAGCATATAGGTGATGTGAGGAAATTTGCCTCCATATTGATGGTTCAACATATGCTATTGAAAAACATGTTTATTGAGCAACTCATTTTCAACTTAAGAGTGGTTTAGTGGACTTGTGAAATATTTTTTCTCCAAAAATTATTTCTAGTATACACCTAATGCCGTATTTCAGCTACTTGTGGGATATAATATACAAAGTGTAAGTATCAGAGATTGTGATTGTTTTATAGTTATTCTATGGAAGATCAGACAGCAGTATATCAGAAAATGCTTATCTATTTCTGTTCCAACTTGTCTTCAATTTGGATCATTCATGTCTCTTCCCATGCTATTAGCAAAACAGACAACTCCAGTCATGCCAATGTTCAAATAAAACTACACTTTCGTTCCTCTCTTCTGGATGTTAAGCATGGAAATGTCTTATTCTTTAGGTTGTGTTTGGAGTGTAAACTCTTGGAGATGCAAATTACAAGGCAAATGAATCTGAAGCACCAGGTGTTGTGTCCTCTCGTTATTTTTTAATTACCTACATGGGGTAACAATGAGCTTTTCACAGGTCAGATAAAGGAAATGAACATGGGAGAGTAGGCTTTACGATTAGAAGCAAAGCATGTCTAAATTTATGTACACATGAAATGTGTTGATTGGTGGTTTTAGAGAATTCAGGAAGTTTCCAAGTATGGAGGTTTTTTGAGTTGTGTTTGGCTTTTGGTTTGCAGGGGGAGGGAAATTCCAGTTATGCAATGAAAATAATTTTCCAAGGCCACACATGTTTGATGGGAGACCATCAGGAGGAGGAAACTGTTAGCAGAATTTCACTGATCTCTGTGTGGCCATCCCTTGAGCTGCCATAGTAATCAGTTCAGAACTAACAGCCGAAGCCAAAGAAATTGCTAGCCTTAGAGATGGTATTGCACCACCAAACTTGTTCCCCTCCACCACCAAGTAATGGGTCTTTATTAATTCATTGTCAAGTCTTCTTCAACACCTCAAAAGAAAAATTGAATTGCACTTTGACATGAGTAATTTTGGGGGTTTTGTTGTTTTTCTCTGAAAAAAATGTATCCAGGTAGGTTTTTCCAGGTAATTTAGGTTTAGCCAAGCAGTATTTGGTGAAATTACTGCCTTGCAGTATACAGGCATGTGAATTCTGTAGCTGTACATACTTCCGCTTAGTTGTTAAGATCTGTAGAGGACTTACCATAAAATCATAAGGCATCAGCTGGGGGTCTGGTAAAAATGTTTATCAGACAGGCTTTGCATTTAGTAGCAGTTTAAAGCTGGATTGAAGGGGGCTTAATAAGTCATCTTTTTTTCAGAGGATCCTTTAATGTTGATGTACAAAGAAACTATCTTTTGTCCTTTCCTTCAGATGCTCCAAGACTCCTCGACACTGTCCTAAACATCTGGAAGGAACTACTTTGCACTTATGTAGTGAAGTTTTAGGATACTTCTGGCTCCTGTCTGTCTTGTTTTCTGGGTCTTTAAAAGGAGCATTTAAAAAAATCCTTCCAACGTACGTCAGTCTGTTTTCAGAGGGCATTCAGAAGAACACTGCAAGGAAGTCTTGTATCTTAAATTCATTAATATCCAATCAAATACTGCGTCATACGAGCATTTAAAAGGAGCATTTATTCAGTGTCCTTCTGTGTATTTCAACACCAAGGGGACTCGCACCTGTACAGGAGTGTAGTGTCTGTCAGCAGCTAGCAACTATGCTTTCGGTCATCTTGTAGTTTGTTCTGTCAGTATTGGAGCTCTTATCCGTATAACGTGTAGATGTGAGAGTATTGGTTATGTAGTCTCACATATATGGGCAGGATATATGTTAGTTACACAATGGAAAGCGTTCAATGTGGAAGAGTTAAGGAGTTGCTTATAGTTTAAGCAATTCTTATAAATGTGTTGTATTAGGCTTCTATACCATACTATGATTTATATTGCAATCTAGATATAGAATAAAAATATTACATGAACCTTCTTGATGTTTCAGAAACTAACTCTGAATTCTTCATGCAACAGGGCCTGTGGTGTGTGTGTCTCATGCTAAGCATAAGCAGTACTGTGCCCATTATGGTGCTGTATGCTAGCTTTGTGCATTTCTTAAGAGCTCCAGTAATCATGCTATGCAGAGAAAGTATGATCAGGTTTTTTTTTAAAAAAAAAAAAGGTAATTTTTTAACACATACATGTTCTTTCTAACCTTGCAACTTTACCATTTGCTTCTATTTGTTTTTCTGGTTTTAATCTAATAGTATTATAGTAGTTAAGGCCAAACCTGTGTGGAATGCACTAAAAATATACTAAATGTTTTAAAAATCATTAGACATCTAATGTCAAAATTGTTGCCATTTTATAAGAGGCTTAAAGAAAAAAGGCGTCTGACCTGATAAGTGTGAAAATAACAAACATTTTTAATAGAAGTCATTATTGTTATTCTGAGCTGCATACATTACTTCTCTTGTGCCAAGGTACTTGTTTGACATGCATTATATCTATATTTTGCACTCCACTGTGTTTTCAGCCTGTAAGAAATTCATAGATTAATTTTCTCATTAATTATTCCCCAGATTTCCTCCTGGAGTTCTATGTTACAGTTTCTAATTATCTGTTCCTAGATTGCATGTAACCATTGAAAAACTACGTGAGCCATGGTCACTATAGCAATGCAAGGTTGATGGGTATTTTGTTGCCACATGCATTTAAGTACAGAAGTGTAGCATTGAGTTCTTTTTTAAAGTTAAATTCATTGCCTGGCTTTTATGTAAAGTGCTGTGTGCATCTTCTTTCATTTCCTTTTATATGGTTACTTAATAGACAAATTTTTAAAAAATCAGGCCAAGAGAACTACTGAGACCAGTCAAGAAACAAACAAGAACACAGACCTGAGGCTTTTCTTTGGAGTATCAGACAGCAGAGAATACTAAATAAAAATGTGTATAGTCGGCTACTCAAAAAAGGGACTGGTATATTCAGATTTCCTCTACAAGTAAAAGGTGGAAAAAGGGAAATTAAGAGGAAAGGTGGAAAAAGGGGAATTAAGAGGAAATAAAAGAGATGAGCTATGGGTTGATTTTTATTTCTTTAGATCTTGATAGAATATTGTGCTTAAAAGAAGTAACTTCTGGGGTTTTTTTCTGGATTTATTTGTTCACAGCCTGTTAATAGAAGTTATCAGGCTTCAAAAATCACTTTCTGTGAAGAATTAACTTTAGTGAAGCTATAACGCCTCTGCTGGTTTCCTGACAAAAAAAATTTAAATTATTCCATATTGTCTTCTAGATTGTAAATACTGTGTACATCTGTGTATAGTTTATGGCTGTTTCAAGCAGGTAGCGATAAGGGAAGGTGAGAGGTGTAGCCGTAGGGGATTGGGATTGTGTACAGTATTTGGTACTAGCATGACCCACATATGATCTTAAGTATTTTACTTAGAAAACTAAGTCCTGAAAATAAAGATTACATTTCACTTAATTTGTTTATAAATTGGATACCACTATGGGTACTCTTACTGTATCTGGAATATTAGCAGGGCTTTAGTTTTTGCTATGAAACTTCTACTTATATACAGAACTGCTCAGGAAGTTCTCCCTGCCTGCCAAAGCTGAAATTAAATTGATACAATTTTTATTCAAATTCATACTTGAATTTCATTAGGCATGCAATCATTGTTCACAAAATTGTCTTTGCTAACTTCATTAGGTCTTGATTGTTTGTCACTGAGTCGTGAAGGGCAGAATGTTTCTACAGTTTCTAAATTTATCTGAAACCTTCTCAGTGAAGGTCCTTGATTTTTGGCAAATTTGTCCATTTTGACTATAAAGAAAATCGGAAATCTTTTAAAAGGGATTCTAATGTTTTTAGCATTTGGGAACAACCAAAATTTAGAAGTCCAGTAAATATGAATTTGTATAGTCTAAAACCCTACTGTTGTTTTTGAGGGAATAAAAGCAAAATAATTGGCTTTAACTTGAAATAAAAAACCCTGTGGAATCTGGAATGTGGTGTTGACATGTTCTAATGCTGAGTTGCAGAGAAATGCCACCCTGGCTCTTAATGGAATAAATCCCCAAGCTGGATAAAAGTCACGTTAAGTTCACCTGCTCTAGCTGAGGGACAAGAAACTTCACACTATTATGCTTACTAAATTTGCCAGTTCTCTGCAACAGCCTTCAAAGACCTGTGCTAATATATTGTGTCTGAAGACTGCATGTTAATTGGTTTGCTAAAAATTAGTGTTACTGATGCAGCAATGCTAATGCTATGTATGATGTTGTTCTGTGCATTTTTGTTAATAACTGATATGTATGGAGTCTTATAAATGAGATGAAATTTAGAAAGATTTAAAAACTGGTGAATGAAAGTGGTTTTGGTTATGTGCTGAGGTTTCTTAAAGTCCTCAAAGGGTTTATGAGAAATGATAGCTAATATTGGCAGGTGCTGAAAGTTGCTTGATGTTGAGTAAGATCGGTATCTCCTTGTTATATTACATAAAAATTCTTTAACTTTTCAGTTAAGTATTTGTATTTGTTCCTGTCAAGCTCTGTTGGAGAGATTTCTAGTTTCAAAAGCAAATGCAGTTTTAATAGGCCTCCATCATTTTTAGTGTTACAGCCACATCTGTAATGTGGTGGGTGATAGCTCCAGTGATTTCAAAGACAAAAATTTCCTCTAAGCCAAGAAGCAACAAGTGAAAGAAGTCAGCATGATAGAGGGTACAAATTCTAGAATTAATACTGAAAAAGCATCTATAGCATCTCAGCAAGAGAAACCGTCTTTTTTTTTTCCTTTCCTTACCTTTAAGTTATAATTAAGTGAGACTATAATTAAATGCATATAGAGAGCATTTAGAACATCAAACCACGTACTTATAAATGATCCAAGTGAAGATACGAACTATACTTCAGCTCAGAGAGACTTTTCCAATCTAATTTTATCGAAGTACAGTTTTTCCTATCTAGATGACTTTGTAGGTCTCCATTAGTAGAGCAGCCATGTGGATTTTTCTTTTTGTATGCTGTACACTTGAGATTGCAGCTCTTAAGTAGGACTTTCATTGCAGAAATCCTGTTTTGGTAGACCCGGAAGAAAAAAAATATTTAGAGCCCAAATGTCTCTTTGAAGTTGGGTAATGAGCAGCTTTCATCCTTCATTTACTCTACTGACTTCTGGCTAGAGCAAATGTCTGGATGTTCTTAAATAAAGGAAGTGTACTCGTGTTTCTCTTCTCAAGCTAGACAGCATCACCTTGTACTTGACTGGCTAACTAGCGTGTTCTCGTCCCTAAAAGGAGTACGTCTTTTGCTGTTCCTTATGTTGACTAATACATCTCTCAGTGTGAAGTATGTTACGTTGATTCTTATACTCTCTCTAAATCTGCAACTTAACAGGCTTACATAATACAAATATTGGTTACTTAATACTGGCTCTAGATTGATTAAGGCAGAGTAAAACTGTAGCTAACCAGTCAGGCACAAGTGACTTACAGCATTTTTGTCCTTGTTATACTGTAGCATTTTCAGTAAAAAGAATCTGGTAGAGTCTTCCTTCCATCCTCTGTTATAATTGTTTTTCATAAATTTCTGTGTCTGGAGGCAGCTGACGGTTAGGTATGATATTGCAAAACTAACTGGGATTACCAGGTGGAAGGTTGGTTTCCTGATGGTGATTTTAGTGGGAAAATAAGAGCTAAAGAACAAAAATATTTTGAATGGTCAAGAATCTTGTCAAAACTACTTGGGTTTTTTTGTGCTGGAACACATGTCTTCTGCTATAAAAGTTCAGGAAGGAGGGGATGTGGAGTAAACTGAATCTTTTCAGTGTGTCTTGAAACTTCTAATATTCTGACAATTCTGGTTAAATGCATTTCTTCTTTATGGGATACTGTAGTTTGTGACTCGCTGCTCCCTCCACTGTTAACTCAGGTAATCCATGATCAATCTGTTGCTGTGATTTCAAGAGGACAGATGAAAACTGTGACTGCTGTGTTGGCTATGCGGTAAAGCAGTACTTCAGGACTGTTCAAAAAGGTCTGAAGTGCATTAGGAGTATTTTGACATTGATCTGAACCTTTGAACAGTCTTAGAAGTCATATTGCTGTAAACCTGTTACTACGCTTGGGACTGTTGAGTCCTGTGCCCGGAAAAATTAGCTACAAACAGTTCATGTAGCCACTGTCCTAGCTGGGGTTTTTTTAGTATTTCTGTTGAAGCAGTGTTATCAAGTGAACACGTGCCTATGCCTTAGTCACTGTTCCTCTGGCTTGGTAGCAGGAATGTGGTGAATAGCCAAAGAAAAGAAACATTTTAAAGTTTTAGAACAAGGTGGCATAGAGTTTTGAGTCAGAGCGTTTAATTTTGTGGAGGAGCAATGTGATTAAAGTTATCTATGACCAGCATGAGTGAAGACTTTATTATCATATAGGAATACGAGGTTCAGGGGCAACTGATTCTTGTATCACATAGACATGAACGTGTTAATAAATAGATATGCAGATGCTGAGTAAACTGGAAAAAATACATTTGATTTTGCTGTTCTATGTATAATCAGTAAAACTTGTTGCATATTGTATAGAGCTACGCAAAGTTTCTGTGTTGGTGCTAGCAGTGAACTCCAGACCACATGCAGCTGCATTTCACTGCCAGGGCACAATTCTCTTTTTGCAGTAGAGAGCCTTTTGGGAAGGACAGCAGCATTGCTGATTGGCTGTGGTGGGAAAGAGAAGTTGACAAATACAGTTGTACGTTCATAAAGAAAAATCTGTTTTTTAAAAAACAGTGACTTGAAGCGATAAGAAAACACTTGTACTTTCACATCATACAGAAAACATAGGTGTTGTGACTTTTTTAAACAGATAAAGCCTGTGACTTGAATAGACATCTGTTCTTGTTCATGAAGTGTATATAAGATTTGCATCTGTATAAGTGTAGCAACATAATTATGTTAAGAATCCCTACAGAGTGCTGCAATCTGTTTCATTGCATTTGTATGTATTGCAGTAGCTTGTAAAAATATGAGGTGGACCCTGAATTTCTCATGTAATATATACTCTGCAAACATATAACAAAAGCATTATTAAAAAATTTTGGTGCATATGATTTTAAGTTGGTTTTAGATTGTTTGGTTGTTTTTTTTCAGGTATCCTAAAAAGATCTTTTGGTTTTATCTTGATTGTTAGAACTTTTACTTTGCCCAATATTCGCACTGATTATGATTTGAATTTCCTTTGCAGTTTACGTGTGAACTTGGACATGGGTAAGGCAGCCTATGGGTGGATGATTATGAAAGATGAGAATATTCCTGGAACAGTTGTTCGAACTAGCACCATACCAGAAGAGTTGGGAAGATTAGTTTATTTACTAACGGATAAGACAGGTATATCAGTTTACAATTCTGAAATATGGTGTCTTTATAAAATTTCTAAACTTTATGCTATATTTGAGTGTGTTAATGTAAGAGCAAATATACCGATTTTTATTTTTCAGTAAAATTTTAAGCATGTTCTTGAGGACTTTGTGTCAGTACCAATAGACTTGGGTAGGCTGGTACTTAAATTTTAAAGTCCGTGTTTGGTAGTAATCTAACTTATTCCAATAGGAACACTCCTAGTATAGCAGCAGCACACTGGCTAGCATTAGTTAAGGTTACCACATATCTCACTCTGGAAAGACTCTGTATTAGCTAGCACTCAGGACGCTATTTTATTCTGCAACATTATATGATAGTAACAGTTAAGAATGACCTTCCAGAAAGCAAGGTTTTTACAAAACAAATCATAAGATCAATCTCCAAAATTACATCATTATCCCCATGAAGTTAGTTGCTCCTTATATTACAAAGACCAGTTCTAGAGCTGCTGTATGATTTCATCTTTTTAACTGTGAACTGTTACTACACCTGATTTGCTATACTGGGAAACCCAACACATACCAGAATCAGAAGGAAATTAAGTGTGTGAAGAAGTAATAGCTTGTGCTAAGCTGCTGTCAGCAGTTATGACTGAAACTTGTTATAGTCCTACCATACTCTTAGTTCTAGATGTATTTCAGAAATCTTAAAGTTTATTTTGGAAAATCTTATAATAGATGTCAAGATAAATTCTGTAGTAAAATATAGTATTTCTTCTCATTTCTTGATTCTTAATAAATAGATTCTGGTGGACATACTGTTTTTATAAGAAGGTGAACTTTTGAACCGAGAAAGATGTTTCTCAAACAATGGAAGACATTTTTTAGTGGTATCAAATATGTAGCTCAAAACAGTGAGAAGGCATTTGGGGGTCACAGGTTGTACTCTATTGTACTGTTCAGAAAGTGTAATACACAGTTTACATATCTTCTGTTTGAAACTGCTTATTGATTTTAATTGCACCTTTTTGACAACATAAAATCTAGTGATACTGGATTTTTCAAAGCAAAAATACTGTGTTATTTTTATAAACCTTTGGAAGAATATATCTAATTGACTTGCATATGCAAAGAGAAACAACCCTGTGCTGCTTCTATTTGGGTTTATGGTTTGTTTTTTTTCAACCCACTTTGTGCCACTTGCAATCAAAGTAGTTTTGCTTAATTTTAAGAAACATTTGTATTCTGGCCTTTCAGAGTACATACTTAAGAGGCCCAATAGAGAAATGGCTTCTACCAGCAAATATGTTTTTCTGGAATTTGGAAGTTTCCTAGTATTCAACCTCAAAGGTTTTTTGGAGCACTGAGGGCTACCAAGTTCTGGAGGAAGGTTTGAATCTATAAGCTAATGATATAAAAATGAAAATAAAAGCAGTGTTCTAGGGCAGTATTTCCAAATTATTTAGGACTAACAGTCAGCATTTGCGCCCTGTGCACTTTTATTCAAGTATTAGCTGAAAGCTAATAAGCCTGCAGTGCAGCAGGTGCTGAAGGCATCCTTACTCTTACGATCATGATAGGAAACACTGCTCAGTTTTATTAGTGTTAAATGCCCTGCAAATTTTAAACTGCTTTTAATTCTGAACAAACATGTAGCCAATGTACCTCTTCCTATTGGTAGCTGCTTCCTTTTTTGGTTCCTGAATACATTTGGTCTCACTCTACATAAATGTGAAACGTAGGTAATGAACCAAATCTGTACAGTTAATCTGTGATTGCCACTGCGTGGTTACACACTGTTCCTATGAGCTGGCTTCAGTAATTTCTCAGTTGAATTTTCAGTTCTAGTCATATAAACCAGTTGATTTTGTTCTTCTGCCCACCTAAGGCTTGGCTTTTGGGGGAGAAAGAAGAGAGTCAGGTTTTTAGCTGTGTGCTACCCAAATAGATGCTACTAAAAAGCAGGACTAAAAAAAACTGGTGAAGTTTTTCTCAATATTGAAAAAAAAAGAAAAGGCAATCCAGAGAACTGTTTGCAAAAATCTTATATTGTGGTCCAGGCTTCACTGGGAATGATTGAGAATTAGTTATTGAGACTAAGGGGCATAGCATTACTAACATAATTGCAAGGTAGTCCTTTGTATGATTGTAAATTGGGTTTGTGCTTCATCAATAAGGTTTTTGACAAGAAGCGTCCATCACAGTGGTGCTCTCATTTGCCACAGTAGAATAGAAAATGAAGTATCCCAATAATTGCATTATAGTTTCCTTATTGTGGGACAAGAAAGCAATGTGGTATAATTAGGTTTGATTGGAGTGCATGTTTCCGGTAAGATCTGAAATTAATGATGTTGCTATAGTGACACATCTGCGGCCACCAGTGCGTGAAACATAAAGTAATTCATTCGACAAGAGAAGACATCTGTTAACTGCAAGGATGCAGAGCATATTGACACTGACCAGAAATACTAGACGTTATGTGATAAATGAACAAATGATGCTGAAACAGGAGGACAGATAATTTGTACTTAATCTGCTGGGAGAACTTTAATCTTCTCACTGGTTGCATTTGACAATGCCATTGTTTAAAGAACAATGCTGCAGAGAACTCATAAATTTTAAAACTTAACTCAGGGTGCACCCTATTAATGCAATACGTTAATTCCTTTGTTAGGGAGTTTTTATCTTCATGTAGAACAAAGCCATTACTAAAAACACCCACTAAAACAACAGTTTTTTTAGGACTCACATTTTAATTATAGCATCCATTACCCAAAACGCCATGTTGTTTGGACTTGGATCGCATATAAGTTTGACAGAAAGGCGTCATCCGTTATGGCAAGGGGGCCATTATCAGGAAGGAGTGGTTTCCACCATTTTCCAAGGGCAACTGAGCATGGTAGCCTCCCCTGGGTGCAAAAGGATTCTAATTGTGAAAGAAAAATATATATATTTGGCAGTATTTATTGAACATTTCTGTTTCTAAGGACATGGGATGGCAAACATTCTGCCATTCATGACAACCAGCAGAGTATTCAGCTAAAACAAATGCAGTCTTCCAAGTGTAGTTATTTACTAATGCATACACTTGTATTTGAATTCTGTAATTAACATTTTAGCAAGTGTTTGGACCAAATGAGATACTTAACAGATATAATAGTTGAACAGATGCATAGAGCAATTGGATTCTTGATTTTCTGGGGAAGCCTTGTGTTAGAGGTTGGTAGATATGGGCTTTTTCATTAAATATGCCTAATGTGATGTTCTGTTAGAATAGTGAATTTAAGTAAAAGTTTCTGAAAATCAATCTTTTAAGGTATGCTTTAATTGAACCTTTATCTGTTCAGCATAAGTTACCAAGAGAGAGAGGATGATTAAAAAAATTGCTGATAGAATGATGTCTCTTCTCTATGTAGGGCAATAGCGTGCATCCACATCTTACACTTCATCTACCATTATGACTTCTAGTACCACTAAGATTGTGTGGTGAGTAAAGCAGACTAGGAATGGAAAGGTTTAATGGAGAGATTCTGCAGGAAGTTTCCAGACATGCACTCGAAATAGATCAGTCAAAGGCACCTGTAGTTTGTGGCTTCTGCTGCTCTCCCATAGACTGAAAATACAAGGTGTATCCAGTGCCCCTGGATGTTGTGTTTGGATATTTTTGCAGTGCTTCTGGGACACAGAAGACACAGAGGAAATAGCTAGGCTATTCATAATTGTGTTAACTTACCTTTGCTGTTACCTGCTTCCCAGGAAAGTGTGAACACAGCTCAGATCTCTCTGCCTTCGTATCGTTAGTAGTCGGTTGTACTGGGATTAGTTTGGCTTGAGGTTTTGTGGTGGTTATGTTTATGGCCTCTTAGTAATGAAGCAGCTGAGTAAGTAGGCTTATTCTAGATATGAGTTTACCATGAGGGTTTTTTTTTTCTTTTTTCCCCCTTTTTTACATTCTGTACCAGGTTATTTTTTTTCCTGGGTTCATAGAAAGGATGTGTACTTCCAGGTTGTTGCCAGCAGTCTTAATTATTAAGAGTGTAGGTCCCAAACTCCGTAAAAGTTTCCATTAAAATGTTTACATTTACACTGACTTCTTTATCCTTTTAAGCAAATAGCTCAAAGTACTCCTATTTTATGAGTTACCATCTTAGTTTCTCACAACATTATAAATTCTTCTACTGTATGTATTTTCTTTCTTTTTTGTTTTGACCTTTTAGACTGTTGGTATTAGTCCAAATTATCATGTAGTAATATAGCATCAGAAAGATCTGCATCTGCTTCTCAAAAACAAAATAAAAAAAACCTCTACGGCTCTGTTGTGAGTCACATCTGTTACCACCCAGTGAACAATGCCTTCAGGACTTTTTGCTTAGAAATTAATTTCCTTTTTGCCTGCTTTACTCTGTGTTTAATGATACAATTGTAAGGAAAAGAAGAAGGAAAAAAGGACTCTTGGCTTCATTAAAGAACATACTAAATTTTGATTCAACAATTATAGACTATCTTTTTTTTGTCAGGATATTTTCCTTGTGTGGTACCTGCATTCCAGAGCAAAGTTTAAGAATATACGATAGTAATAGTAGATCGTATATTGACTAGTATAACTTCTGGAAGGTTTTCTAAAATAAGCTTTTTTTCTTAATCTAATAATTATTCATATTAGCAGTGTCCTGAAAGCAAGAAATAGACAAGTAGGTCTTGAAAAAACATTATTAAAAATAGAAATCTCTTTCACTGTTCTTTGTCACCCTGAGCAGTCTAGGGAGCTCAGTTTTGGGTTGATTTTCATTCCTAAAGTGGGCTATGCTGCAAAATCTAGGTATTTGGAAGGCCAGCATTTTGAGGCATAAAGTAAACAATGTATTGTTTGGTCAAGATATATTAGCTTTCAAGTAATGACTAAAATTTAAGACAGAACTGCTGCTAAAATTATAACATCACTGACTGGCACCAGATAATACAAGTACGCAGTGTTTTTGATGCATTTTGGTATTTTGTTCAGTAGAGGAATTTAGAAGGAAATTCTTAATCTACATACATGTTAAAACTCCACTTCCATGTAGATGATTGGAAAAGGTGTATTTTATATTATTTTTGCAGAGATTTTTTTGAGTGCTTTCCTGAGTGCATGTTTATCTAATATCATGTCAGGTTTATAATGGCTGTTGTTGAAAGCCTTATACTAGTCTTACGAAGCATGAACAAACTGAAATTGTTGTTTCATTTCTTTCCATTTTTTTTAGTTACAATTTTGTGTAGCAGGTGCCAGCAAAAAGAAAGTAGCAGCCTCTTTTTGTATGTCATAGATCATGGAATCATAGAATCACCAGGTTGGAAGAGACCCACTGGGCCATCGAGTCCAACCATTCCCACCAACCTCTAAACCATGTCCCTCAGCACCTCATCCACCTGCACATTAAACACCTCCAGGGAAGGCGAGTCAGCCACCTGCCTGGGCAGAGTATTCCATTGCCTAATGACCCTTTCAGTGAAAGAAACATCATTTAAGTTTCTTTGATTTTAAAAGGTTCTAGCTTTCGGGCTTGAAAGACTCCTGTAAATGATGCACTGGAAAGATAACAAACCAAATTTCCTTCCCCATTTTTATGAAAACATTAGCTAAACATGTGTTTGTAAAGTACTGGTTTTAAAGCCCAGTATTCCCTAAGATAAAAGTCCCCCATGGACCAAGAGGAAATATAATGGTAATCTGGATTTCAAAAGAAAGCAAGTAAATCAGAAATTATATAAAGTTTACCAATCATCCATATAAAGTAGAAAAGTTTGCCAGGTAGTCACAGAAATGAAGAAAATTACTGGAGCAGATAAAAATTATTATATAAGCAATGTATAAGTTGCAAGTATTGCATCAGAATTGCTGCAGTGTTAATTTCTATGTCTTTACAAGCTGATTATTCTTCCTTGTTCATGTTTCCTAAACTCTTCCCTGGCTCCTGATTGTTGTAAGATAAGAAAATCCAGACTTTCCTTCTCAAAAGCTTTTCTGCATTTACTGGTGAGGAGTTTGGAGATTGGGGAACAAACAAATTTTCCCCGTATCTACCTTTCCCTCACCAAGCGTGATTTGAAGCTGGACTGATTTAATGGTGTCAGAGGAAATAATCTTTCCATACAATAATCATAGGGCTAATTTTGTTTCCTGCTATGTTCTCCCAAGCAGCAATTACAGAACTAGTGGGAAGTAGTTTTGACAGTTTTGCCTGCTGTCTCCAGTTTTGAGTAGCATTTAGTTGCCCTGCTCCTAGGGAGTGTTTATTTTAATTCAAAGACTTGGCAAAGCTAAGGGCATTGAGAAGATATTAGAATGCCTGAAAGGTAAGGAAGGTGGTGCAGAAATTTCTTGCAATAAACATTGTTGAGCAAATCAATGGAGTTTGTATTTTTTTTTTTACTAAATGGAGATTTTTATCTTTTTAGTTTCTTGTGTTTGTTAGTGGAAAACTTGACCTTTTTATGTGCAAGCTGGAGACTGGATTTTTCTGGTCTATACTTAAAGTATAAAATGTAATCAGCAATTGTAACAAAACTTCTCAATAGAAGTACAGGTTCAAAAGACAGAAGAAGTCAATCCTCATAGCTTTATGTTGTTCCTGTGAAAACAAAATAATCTTCTTATCCTTTGTATAAAAGTAACCAAGAATTTTGAACTTGCTAATTCTAGAGATCAGGAACTCTGTTTTTCCTGGACTGTTTTCCAACCTTGGGAATATTCTACTTCACACGTGAATTTTTGATGATGTTATGCAAATTTTGATCAAAATTTATGCACTTCACATAAACCTTTATTTTAAATATTTTTTAAAATTTCAATAATACAACTATAGAAGAAAAAATCCTCAACATGGAGGGGAATGCAAAACGGAAGTGTAATTTTTAGTGATGGGGGGGAATTTGGAATGATCATCTAGTGCAGGAAGACAAGGTTTGATAGTGCAATGTGATGGTACTACAGTTGAGATAAATTTCATTGTACAGATTTACCGGAGAGCAGGAGTGGAATATATCTCAAGCATAACTGAGGAGGCCATGAGAATTTTATAGACCAAATGAATCTTTGAAGATCACTAGATATTCTAGCCCTATCAGACACATAACGGGATGCTAACTGTCCAAACAGTTCTGTTTTCCATATAGTAGTTATAGCATATATCTTGCTTTTAGGTTTCTCTCTTCCTGTGAGTTACTGTGGATTTTGGCGTACTGGGACAAAGACACAATATAAAAATAGTCTAGATAAATAAAATTAATATGAAATATGCTATTATTTTCATTCATAGGTAATTATTATATCCTCGATTAAAAATATTCTAGAAGCTTCAAGAATGTCACATTTGGTTCTGTCTTGTGAGGGCTTTTTTATCAGCATATTTATGCACTTTAATGGCACAAAAATGTGTGTTAAATATAGCTTGTACTATATTAATAGCTTGTACTATATTAATTTCACTTCAGCTGAGGCAACCATAGGAACAAAGTTTTGGGAAGGACCATTGTCAAAATAACCTTTTGTGAGCTGACCACGAGAAGCTAGGTGTTAGTGACCTCTTTTTGCCTAATGTGCCCTATCATGGAAGGCTGAAGCCTTCACCCCTCAATTACAGCTTTTCCGAGCCAGAGGATGTGATGAGTTGGCAGAGGTGGATGCAAAGTGTCAGCCTGTGACTGACACCCTGTAGTTTCTTACAAATGTGACATGCGCTTTAAAAACACTGATTTCATTTGTTCTGACTTATTCCGGTTGGTGGTGAAATCTATCAAATTTGGAAGGAAGTTGGGTCTTAATGACTTACTGTAGATAACATTGAATTTGCCCATTTGCGAGAATGTCTGCCTTCATACGTGAAGTGCAGGATATCTATATGAATTTGGGGGGGTCTGATGGGGGAATGTTTTGTCTTAGGTTTTCTGATACATGCTGCAAAGTCTTGCATTTACTTTTGAGAGTCCATTCCATAAAGATACTGCATTTTCTGTCTCTGACATGAAAAGATTTTGTCTTTTTTGAGATTCTGTATGTGGTTGTGTTGCACAATCAGCTTGAAGTTGGAATCAACACTTTCTCCTCAAACATTCCTTTAACCAAACTGATGCTAACTAGGGATTCATTCCTTCTTTCCAAAAGAAGATAAGGCAGGGGTTGTCAGGATGGGGACAACACACAGAGAAGAAGGGTGAGAAGAGCTGCGGCCTTCTTATGGTATTTTTTGCTTCTTTGTGATATATTGTTGCTTTATTCCAGGAACACTTACACAGAATGAGATGGTATTTAAACGCCTCCACCTCGGTACTGTGTCCTATGGAACAGACACAATGGATGAAATTCAGAGTCATATTATAAACTCTTATTCACAGGTACCTCATTTAATAAATTATTTACCTTTAATACTGAGATTTTTTTTTACAGCATTGAGGCATTGTTGTTGCTCATTATGTCTAGAGATTTGAAGTGCTATGAAAATTCTTTCACTTCTAGGCATCTTTTAACAGATGTGATGAAAGGGAAAAACATAAGACAGTATGTAGTTCTCTTCTGATTCTGAAGTTCATAATGCCCACTTAAAGCAGTTTGCTTTTCTATTCCCCACTAGCAGAAATCTCTTAACCTGTCTGTGTAGTGCAGTCTTTCTACTGCCAAATCATCCAAGAGTAAGCTATTCATTACTGAGACTGCAAATTAGAAGTAAGTGGCCAGAACAAGACAAACAGTAATTATATTTTTGAAGATATAGACATTGAGAAACCACATTAATTGGTATAACCAAAAAAGTTAAAAAGTAGTTGTCAAAATAAAATACGTGATGGCATATCTAAATAGCATTTCTTTAAAAACTAAGATGACTGCACACAGCATTAAATGGGTGGTAGCGGGTGGGTGTAGGAAACTGAAAACTCTGTATTGCTAGAGAGCAAAGTACTCCTGTGATATGTAAGAGTGCTTGGACTGGAAAGTGTACAAAAAGATTGTGCCTTCCTGTCTGAGTCAACTTTGGGGTGAAAGTGGAAGATGGAATTCTGCAAGCAACACTTCCATCTTCCATGTATTTGTGTGTTTTCTGCAAACCTTTCTAAGCACCTGATTCCACTCTGAAATTAGAAAGGATTTTTTATTTTTCATTTCTCTTCTTTAAAACAAAAAAAGGAAAAAAAATGACACAACAGGAAATAAATGATAGGTTAACTAGTGTTTCTACGTGTTGTGTAAAGTATAATAAAACTTTTTATATAAAAGTTCTTTTCTGTAATTATATTGAATACACAGATATGATGGACTCACTCAGTTGAGTTGTAGATTGACCTCCTTGTCTATGTCCTTGTTTTCTCTTGTAAAAGGAATTTTGAATCCTCAAGTGATTTGAATCTTTAGTTCTGCTGTGTTTTGCACCATGGCTTCATTCTTATTTCCTTAAAATAAGAATTAAAAAGTAGTTGTTTGGTGCCGTGCTGGATTCATCTAATATGTAGCCTTTGGGAATAAAGGCAGGAGGGAAAGCAGTGATTAAGCAGTGTGTATTCTACTTTTCAGTCTGTAACTCCAATTTCTGTATTACTTCCCATCAAAACAGATCCACAAATCCACTTCTTGACTTACTTTTCCTTGTATAAATCTGTTTCAGTTTAGTTCTTAGTAGATATAAGTACAGCCATGAATAGTAACAGAGATATAGTATGACTTAGAAATGAGATATGAAACACTTTTACTTAAAGAATGGCAGTCCAAATTTGGTTCGGAATGGGTTACTGAAAGTAGTTGCTGCCTTATTATGTTTATAAAAATAACTCCACATAGTTTTGTTATAGTGGGTCGTTTGGCTATTCACAGTAACAACTGTGAATAAACAATATTAACTAACAGTCTTGGGCTGGCACACATAGGTCTGAGTTTGGCAGCTATGCACCAGTCTTCCTAGAACACTGGTTTTGTATTTTCTGGATTAAATATGCGTCTGAAAAGAATTGCATGATTGCTGGAATTCTTACTTGCTTAAAGCTTTTGCTAGTTTGCTTTAAAATTTAGTGGATGGTACCTGTGGTTAATTAGATTTTTAATAGCTGTAACAGATTTGGCACTAAAATATTCCAATGAGGTAAGAAACATGAGGGAAGTTTTTTTTTTCCCCTCAGTTATGGGAAAAGGTATCCCCAATCTAGATTTGCTGTTTGTTGATGATGAAAAGAACTTTCTTGTAACTTCCTTATTTTCAGCTTTGTAATAACATTACTTTATGTTAAACAACGCTGTAATTATGCCTGTGTTGGTTGCAACTCTTTAAAACAAAAAAATGAAGGAATCTCGGTAACAGAACAAGCAACTATTAAACAATTGTTTCAATCTGAAAAAGTAAGCTGATGTTTTTGTTTAATCTGTGATAACAGAAGCTGCCAGTTAGCTAGGCAGTGGTTCTTGTGTGACATTGATTTTATCCCTTGTTTGTGTTCTGGTTTATTATTACAGTGGACCTACTAGACTATTGTCATCTTAATGTAACACACAAATCTATTATAACCTGATTATATTTCCCCACTGGAAGCATTTTGTGATAGAGGGCATAATCTTTAATGGAATTTGTGTGAAATTAAATTATACAAGCATCAATAAACATAACATAATTCAGAAGGAGTAAATCAGTTTAATTTATCTGTGGCTGTAATGGCATCAGCATTAGCAGAATGCAAATGCAGAGGTTTAAAGCTGAAAAGCAATGCCAGATGAGCAGAAAGTTAAACCCTTTATTAGACAACACTGTAATTTGATGGGCAGAATGTTCACGGTTCAGCAGATTGCACTCAGGAGGAAATGAGCGTGGCTTCTGAAGAGGTTGTCTAAGTTACCCCAGAGTGAACAGAAGAGCTTTTGGTAGTACTGCTGATGTATTTAATGTCCTAACCTTAAAGAAAAAAACAAACCAAAAAAAAAAAGACGACCAAAAAAAACCCCACAAAAACCTCCACCAAAACCCACCTGGAATAAAACCTAAAACAAACAAACAAACAAAACAACAAGCCTGTTTATTTTCAACTGATGATAAATATATAGTACTTTTTCTTACAAGAATTCAGTCATAGGCTTAAGCATTGCTAGTTTAGTGGTTATGTGGTCTTCAAATATATGTCAAACTTATTTTGCACAATCAATGTAGATTACTGATTTTTTCTAAGAACAAACTTCAACCTGCAGCAAAAGTATAGAAACCGCATTAGTTCGCAAATAATATAGAAATTGTAGGGTTGTAACTTAAATCAGCAATATGCGTATTTTAATGACTCCTAATATTCATACTTAACAATGATACTTGCTTTTGTTCTTTTCTTTTCTTCCTTATCAATGTGACCCTTTTGCTGTGTGCTTGGGTTTTATTTCGCATTTTTCAATTGTCTTCAGGCTATGTTACTAAAATCTGACTATGAATGTAAGGTGATGATCACATAGTTATGTATCAGTTCTGCAGGAAAGTAGATGAGAGGTTTATAGATCACAAACTGAAGGAGTTAACTCTAATTTATATAAAATAAATAAATGGTTACTACCTTTAACATTTATCAACCTTTGTAAAGGTAACAATCATATATTAAGATTTGTTTTATTTCCATTATTAAACTTTGTATTGTGGTTCATTGTGTTGGGTCTTAAAGGTGCATTCTCAGAATAGTGGAAGCAGTACAAGTTCAACACCATCTAGGAAGCCTCAGTCATCTGCACCCAAAGTACGCAAGAGCGTCAGCAGTCGGATACACGAAGCCGTGAAGGCCATTGCACTGTGCCACAATGTGACCCCAGTGTATGAATCACGGGCTGGTGTGTCTGGAGAAACAGAATATGCAGAAGTGGATCAGGACTTCAGCGATGAAAATCGAACTTACCAGGCTTCCAGCCCTGATGAGGTTAGTTGAAAGGGTGAAAAAATGGATCTCATAAAGAGCACTATAAGCTAAGTTTAAAAGAGCAGAGCTGTGGAAGAAGAGTGTTTTGGGCTGGGATTTCTTTAACATTAGCAGTAATCTGGTTTTATTTCCTGTACAGCTGTAGTGCAGTGAGCAGATTGATAAGCATCTTTGTTTTAAAGACATTCTAGCAGTGTTTGGAGCTTGGAAGTACTGCCACAGAAAACAGTCATAATCAAAATGAAGTTGTAAGATGTGAAGAAGGGACTTCAGAGATGGAAGCAGATCCAGGGAGGTTATTCTCCCTCTGTATTCAGCACTGGTGAGACCACGCCTGGAATACTGTGTTCAGTTCTGGCTCCTCACCACAAGAAGGATGCTGAGGTCCTGGAGCGTGTCCTAAGAACATCAACGAAACTGGTGAAGGGGCTAGAGAACTAGCCTTATGAGAAACGGCTGAGAGAGCTGGGGTCGTTTAGCCTAGAGAAGAGGAGTCTGAGAGGAGACTTTGTTGCTCTCTGCAACTACCTGAAAGAAGGTTGTAGAGATCGGGGAGCTGGCCTCTTCTCCCAAGTGACGGGGGACAGGACAAGAGGAAATGGCCTCAAGCTCTCCCAGAGGAGGTTCAGGCTTGACATCAGAAAAAAATTTTTCACAGAAAGGGTCATTGGGCACTGGCACAGGCTGCCCAAGGAGGTGGTTGAGTCCCAGGAGGTGTTTAGAAAATGAGTGGATGAGGTGCTGAGGGGTATGGTTTAGTGATTGATAGGTATGTTTGGACTCGATAACCCTGTGAGTCTTTTCCAACCTAGTGATTCTGTGACTTGTGAAGGCCTGTATGTTTTTCTAGCTACAGAAGTTAAGCTAGTGCAAGATCATATTTCTTTCACAAACCTCATCTTGCCACAGCATAGTCTATTACTCTTGGCATACATTTGGTTTATGTGTCTAATATATCACCATATGTAGCTCTAACAAAACTTTAGCAATTCAAACTGCAGGCTGTAATTCCTAAAGGTAACAAGTCTATAACTAGATTTTTTCAGAATCAAGAAATAAAATTGTCTGTCTTCATGTATTTTTGAACTAGCAGGCATTGCATGTATTTCAGATGCTATAAACACAGTTTGTTGGATCAAAGGCTGGTTCTTTGTGATTAAAAGTGGCAATCAGAACAGTTTTAAGAAAAAAACCTTAAGCAGGACTTGAGATGCTGCTCTTTGGCTGAAATACTATATGTATTGTTGTATAGTGTGAGTTGGTCTGCGTTTTGAACTGAGAATGCTGGAAGTGCATTTGTTTATGTCTGAGATAACTGTAAATATAGTTTGTTAGTGTAGTTGTATAATGTTTGACTTTTATTATGCATATGTGTACAAATGTTCATATACACATATATTCAGATTTGCTAAGCAGATCAGTGTAATGAGCCTATGAGGTATTATTAAATATAATGAAAGACTGCATGAACAAGTATTTACCTGTGAAGGTATGACAACAGCTATGGATTAAGTAACCTTTCTGCTTTAACAGCCAAAAGTGTAAATAAATTGGGTGAAGAGGCCATGCAGTTGAGAGAAACTGAGTTTTCTCTCCCACTGGCTCTTCTCTCTCTGTGAGTTTTGTATATTCAATCAGTTGTTTGGAACCTGAAAGTATTACCATAAAGAGCAATTCTCCTCCTGTATTTGCTGTAGGAAACAACTTGTAAGGCTTGAGAATTATGCAAATGATGCCCTTGGAAGACAGTAGGGACTTTGACCTTGGAAAGAGGAAAGGTAACTTGATAAAGTGCTAATACGACAGACTGGGGACTCAGGGTAGAAAGGGAAGTGCAAATCGGCAACAGAGAATCTGTTAGTGCTGCAAGGAAGTGAAAGCACAGGTATCATTTTAATAAAGATCTTTTTTTTTATTATCTCAACTCAAACATTCAAACTATATGACAGTGAAATCAAGATCTTACGTTTTAGAACAGACAGCATTAAATTTATTTTTTGTTTCTCAAAGATAATGCTTGAAACACTATTAAAATTATCATATTGAACAAATATGCTTTAATTTAATGAGAAATTGATGCTAAATGGAGTCTTATAAAAAGATAAAGCTGCAAAAACATTTAAACAGCATAAAAATTGCAGCATGACAGCAAAAAGCATAAGAGTTGAAAGACTAACAGGTCTTTATCATAATTTTTTTAAGAGTTCTATTGATGCAATGTTTGCAAATCACTGGAGCCTAAGGAAAATAACGTAAATGGTTCATTATTTAGCTTATTGAACTTTCCTGCAGTTAGGTTGACGGATGATGCCAATGTTTCCCAATCACCAAAGTACCATTTTAAAAGCATTTTTTATTGAATAAAGTGCTTTGAATATTGCACCCTGGAGCTTTATTTAGGGAAATGGTTCAATTGATGTTTTCTGCTTAACCTCAGCACTGACCTATCACAACATATTTGGCTAATAAGCAACATTATCATTTAATAGACTTAACCAGTTTTATGCATTGTACTTTCTCAACATTACAACTCTGTTCTCTTATATTTTGTTTATGGATCTGACTTGACTGCAG
The DNA here is from genome assembly GCA_033558105.1 of Coccyzus lansbergi. NCBI lineage: Eukaryota > Metazoa > Chordata > Aves > Cuculiformes > Coccyzidae > Coccyzus > Coccyzus lansbergi. Next base: position 2,866,287 of record JAUMJK010001092.1, read on the forward strand.
TCTTTTCACAGATGGTGTTATTTGCACTGTTGTCTGTTGAATTATATAATATTGCGTGATACCACCGTAGCACATAAAGAGCAGAGAACTATGTGTAAGTATAAACTGTTCTGCCATATAGGAAACTATAAGAAGCAATTTAGTAGTATTTTGACACACTTAACATATTGACTTGGAGAATTCATTTGAAATTCTTCACATCTGTGTGTGTATCTGTGCATCTATACACAGATTAAATATAACAGTAACAAAGTATGCACATTTAGAAGTAGATACATTCATCATAAAAGATGTATTTATCCGTTGTTAGAGTAACCTGAGATGAGTAACTGATTTTGTATTCATAATGTGCAACCTACTTATGCCGAGCTCTTTGTTTCTTATGATAAGTGATCAATATTTCATTTTCTCTGAAAGAGTCAAAAGTTTCAGTTGTCTGTCACTTGTCCTCTACAGCTGTAGCATAGGAAAACACATACCAAGAACTCACTGAAAAATGTGAAAACAACTCCTACTTGGCTATCGTAGGTGTGAGTTCAGCTCATCTGTAGAAGGCCATCTACCTTAATGTAATGAACAATCATAAAAGGATATAAGTTAAGTAGGTAAAGCAATGGAGTTCAAAGGTCACAGACCCAGGCAATTCAGGGGCATGCTATAAACAGGAGGCTTGAAGACCTTTGCCGCCCTTGGTCAGAAAAGATTGAGCAGTCATGATTTTTAATGATTGCTTACTCTCATAGACCAGCTACTTATTGGTTATGCTTTGTCCTGCACTGCTATATTCTCAAGCATTTCTAATTATAGGATTTTGAGTATTTAAATGCTACCTAAAGTGTGGTCAGTTATTTAATTCCAGTGTTTCTGCCCAGAGACAAGAGAGCTGCTAAAATTAATTACAAGGATACAAAGCAAATCATTTTAAAAAGAGATAGGGAAATGATATACCCTTAGTGAAGCAGCTTTTGTGTTTACAAAAGTGAAGCTGTAATGTATGAGACATGTTGTATTGTTTAATTCATTTTATTGTGTGTGCTTATTGAAGCAAGACTAATTGTGTTGTTTTGTCAATGTATTGTGAAAAGCAAATCACTCAGTAGCATAAACCCATCACTTTCATGACCTTCAAGACCTGCAAAGAATAACTACTCCATAGCTTGTCTTGAATACTGATTGGCAGGTTTTTTACATGATCAAGCTGTATTTTGTAAGTTAATAATTTTATTTTAATTTTGAAATTTCTCAGTGAAAAATTATGGACTGTAAATGTTAATTATCACATCATTGTTCATAAATATAAGCAAACAAATGCTGATTGGAAATATACACAGGTTGTTGTTTTACAATCCAAACAGAAACTATTGGCAACACTCAGGCAGCTGGGGCAGGGTAGAGGGAGAGGTGGGGAGAAGAAATCTCACTGCTTCTTCTCTGCTTCCAACCAATAGCTTTAACTTCAAAAAACCACACATATAACCTCTATATACCTTTCACAGCAATCTGATTTTGAAAGTAGATCCTATTGTCTGAAGAGAAGATGTTCTTACATACTCTGCAGTAAATGAAGGTTGGTTACATGAGAAATATTTTAAGCATCAAAACTAACTTACAAATTTTCTACCCCTACTCTTTCTTTCTCACTCTACAAATTGGTCCTTCATATATGCCAAAACCTTCAAAGCCTTTATTCATATGGGTTATTTTTCACTTTAAAGTGGTCAGATTCATAGCATGGCTCCAGAAAAGCTGTCGGCAAAACTGTGTGGGAACTCCCAGACTACTGGATTGGGAGGTACCACCATTAGCTGTGAGGCGAAGGAACTTTTTCTCAAGCTGATGTTAGCTGAAAACAGAATATCGTAGAATCACCAGGTTGGAAGACCCACCAGATCATCGAGTCCAACCATTCTTAACAAACACTAAACCATGCCCCTCAGGACCTTGTCCACTCATGCCTTAAACACCTCCAGGGAAGGTCAATCAACCACCTCCCTGGGCAGCCTGTTCCAATGCCCAATGACCCTCTGTGGGAAAAACTTCCTCCTAATGTCTAGCCTAAATCTCCCCTGGTGGAGCTTGAGGCCATTCCCTCTTGTCCTCTCCCCTGTCACTTGGGAGAAGAGGCCAGCTCCCTCCTCTCTGCAACCTCCTTTCAGGGAGTTGCAGAGAGAAATGAGGTCTCCTCTCAGCCTCCTCTTCTCCAGGATAAACAACACCAGCTCTCTCAGCCGTTCCTCATAAGGCCTGTTCTCCAGCCCCTTCACCAGCTTAATTGCTCTTCTCTGGACTCGCTCCAGAGCCTCAACATCCTTCTTGTGGTGAGAGACCCAGAAATGAACACAAGATTCCAGGAGCGGTCTCACCAATGCTGAGTCCAGAGGGAGAAGAACCTTCCTGGACCTGCTGGTCACACCATTTCTGATACAAGGCAGGATGCCATTGGCCTTCTTGGCCACCTGGGCACACTGCTGGCTCACGTTGAGTCTGTTGTCAACGAACACCCCCAGGTCCTTCTCCTCCAGGCAGCTTTTCAGCCAGACGTCTCCTAGTCTGTGGCTCTGCATAGGGTTGTTGTGCCCCAAGTGCAGGACCTGGCATTTGGCCTTGTTAATCCTCATGTCATTGGACTCAGCCCCGCGGTCCAGCCTGTTCAGATCCCTTTGCAGAGCCTACCTACCCTCCAGCAGATCGACACTTCCACCCAGCTTAGTGTCATCTGCAAACTTGCTAAGGGTGCACTCAATGCCTTCATCCAGGTCATTGCTGAAGACATTGAACAGGGCTGGACCCAGTACTGAGCCCTGGGGAACCCCTCTTGTAACTGGCCTCCAGCTGGATTTAACACCATTTACCACCACTCTCTGGGCCCAGCCATCCAACCAGTTTTCCACCCAGGAGAGTGTGCGCCTAAATATCATATATTGAAAGTGCGCACTTCAATATCATATAGTGATATTGAGAGTGTGTGCTTCAATATCATATATTTAAAGTAGCAATCACTTGGCCATAAACTGGTTTGAGCAACACTTTTAAAATATTGAACAGTTTGCTGCTCCCTCGCAGAAGTATCTATGACAGGCTGACCCGCAAGGAAAAGGAAGCTGGGAGCTGAGCTTGATTGCCAGACTTCTAGGGGCAGTGGTCTCAATGATGAGGTGTACAGCCCCACAATATCCAAGGTGAAAAGAGCAAGTCCTGTGATGGAAACCAGAGACAGTCAAGAGTATGGATTTTTGTACAGGTCTGTGGTGATGACATACGCCTGAATTCAAAGCAAGAAGTCAAATCATTAAGTCAGGATCAGGTCCCGAGACAAGTAACCACATTAGCCACAGTCTGGTATTTCCAAGTAGAGTTCATGGCGATAGAGCAGGTACAAAACCAGGAGGTCCTTGGCTGTCTTTCAGTGCCAGGTCATTGGAGTGTGTGTGGCATTGGAGTGGGCATAGCTGCAACATGACTGCAGTGTAGCTTTCACAGGACCAAGCGTGGGACCCATCTGAAAGGGAGAGGGTAGCCTCCATGGAGGGTTCTTTGAGCCATTTCTTCATCACAGCTCTTAACAGTGAGCAGACTTTGAACACAACTGGTTAAACTTCCAGGAAGAGGGGTGCGCTCAGGGCCTTGACACTTTAAGTCTAAATACATTTTTGAATATTGTTTCATAGAAATTGCATTTTTTTCTTGGTTGATAAAAGGTTATGTTTGAGTCAAGTAATGTCTATTTCAGTTTACCCAATCTAAGAATGGGGTTGCATTTGTTTCTGGGTTTTTTGACTCACTTCTTTCTGTATCAAAATGTTCTATTATTAAAAAAAAAAAAAAAAAAGTAGTGGATTAGGCTTATAAGACAAGCTATGTTCCAAGAAGCCCAGAACTCAAAGGGAGCAGTAGTAGTACGGTGGTTTCTGTGTTCCAGTTCTGACTGCTGTGGTATCTCAAGCAAGAACAGCTTTAGAGCATTTTTTGGCCTTCTGCCAAGCAGGAACAGCCTTTTAGGATTGATTCAGTAACAGAAGGTCTTGAGGATTCAGCAGGGTGCTTCAAATCCTCACTTTCTGGATTTACAGCTCGATGTGCTCAAAGGCAAGGTGAGTTTCTTTTTTTTCAAGTGACCATATCGGGTTTTAACTGGGACTTCTTCATGCCATTATGTTCCCAAGATGACAAATAACTAGAGGTAGTTATTTTCAACAGACCAAAGGTACTCTGTGTTACGGTTCCCCAAACTGGTAATTTTTTTAGACAGCTAAAGACATTTTTTAAAACAGCTGGGTGATAGGTGATAATTCCTGTTGACCTGGAGGAAGCTAAGGAAGATGTTGATCTGAAAGGGAGTGTCCATCCCTGTAGAAATTATTCACCCTTACAGGGAAATGTCAGGAGGATTCAGAGATGGGCTTTGAGTAGGACTCAAGAACAGTCCTGTCGAAGCCATCCAACACCATGTCAGAGAGAAGTGAACTCCTGTTATTTGATAAAGCAGGGAGGTACTCTTTCATCCTTGGAGTTGAAAGTTAATAAAGATATGGCTCTTCCTTTAAATGCATTCTATGGACAGTCTGTTTCATCTTGCATGTTGACCTTTGTTTTGACTCGTGTTAGGTCTTGTAGCATTTTCTGCCGCATAATTATTTTAATTGGAGTCCTTAAATGGGAGTCATAGGCTAATGGAACTTACTGTAGAAGAGATTTTTTCCTAAACAAAATAAAGTTGGTACTGTAGTTAAATAATTTAGACTGTAATTGGTTTCTGATAAAATTAAACATATGAAGATTTTTGTGGCCAACCAAGTTATCTGTTTTCTAAATTTATTTTAAACATGGATTAGTATTTATTTTAGGCTAAAATCAGTATAATGTTGTAATTAAATATGCAGCTGTGAATCCACAACAGAAATAATGGCTTGGATTTTTTTTTTCTGTGATTGATATGAAGGGTTTGTGAAGTCCTGAACTATTCATATTTTTAGCTTTGGTTTTCTAACTGATAAAACAGGCAACTGTATTGTTGTCATTTAGCAATTCTGTGTACTTTATGGAGCTTTCTAGAAACTGCCTAAGATATTTATAAGCTGCTTATTTTGATTTATTTCTATAGATGAACAATTCTAAACAAGTGGGATGATTGTGTCTCCAAAACATGGAAATAATATGCATAGCTTCCATGGTCTGTAACAACAGTGCCTCTGAAGTCTTCCCTCTTCATGCCCCTCTCAAGACACACACACTTTCCTCGGGCAACTGATCTAGACACATCACCCCTGATTGGGGAAGCTGCTTCCACATCTTGAGCTGTACAGCTATAGGTTGTGTTGCGGGTAGCGCAATTACTGCATGAGTTGAGACAATTTCCTTGTGAAGTCTCTGAATTTGGCTTTGAATGGAGATCTGTACTGCAATAATTAAAGGCTGTTGATGTTTGGAGCTGTGAACTATGGAAGCTCTGAGGTGGCCTCTAGTGGAAAGACACTGCGGCCAGAGGCAGAGCTGAACATAGGTCATGTGGTAAATAGAAATATCTGAAAAATACTGGGTAAGAAAAACTAAACAACAGGTGTTTCTCAGTGGCTTTTGTCAAATCTATTGGATTTCCATTTCATAATGCAAGTATTTTTTACCTTTATTCCTAATTTGGAAATTGCTATTTTGACCTTGTTATGTGAGAGTAGATAGCTGTCTTTGCTGTTGAGGAGGAAGACAGCCAGCAAATTAGAAACCACAGAAGTTCTCTTTGACTCCGTATACAATACCTGTCCTGGGAACACTACAGAGTTAGTAAGCTCAGGTGCATGCCTATGTCTCAGTAGTGGGAAGACCCTGTATCTACCAACATGCTTCTGTCACCCAGGCAGCCAGGTTCTGTAGAAGGGAGGTTTGATGATAAATAAGATCAACAAAATATTCAAATGAGACTCTAACCTGGATTCAGGATACTTGACATAAAACAGTAGCATCACAAGTGAAGACCATTGTGCTCTTTCAAGCTTTGATTCCTTTACCTGACTCCATCTAATCTGTCATGCTCTGTAGAAGCCACAGTTACTGTGTTTACCTGGCATGCTAGAGATTCTTGACGTATGTACCCTAGATTGTAAGACTATTTTAATGTAAGGTTTCGGTAAGGCATTGAAAAGAAGAGAGTATACTCAGGAAGAGAGATTTCTGAACTCTGTATAGCCAGTTATTCAGTGTATATAAATTCATTAAGATTTATAATGCAGATTTTCATGCCATTTGTGAAATACTTTAAAAATTGTGTATTTTAAAAGGTTCAGATATTTAATGGTAAGGTCTCGTTATGTTGATTTTGATGCAGTTGAGGTCTAGATGCTCTGATTAATTCTGAATTATAAGAGTCAAACTTAATGTCTTGCTCTTGAGTTTGTTCAGTTGTTTTCTAGGCACCTGTTTGATACTTGAGCTTTATTCCCTATTTCTGCTATGTATTTGTGCTGATCAATTTAAAATTAAAAAAAAAAAAGTAGTTGTGTTTAGACCAGGTATAAGAATCCAAAATGACTGTGCTGCAAAATGCTAATGCAAATGGTAGGTGAAGCCAAGCATAAACGAAATAATAAACAGATGTGAGTCACCAAATATAGAACACAAGTCCTAGCTGCAAAGGGACACAAACAAGATGATAGGGTATTAGTAGAAAGATGCAATTTACAGGTCAGAGTGTAATAGTAACCTTTCACAGTGAGAATTGAAAATTAACCTTAGGAGTATTGGATCATTTACAGCTTTTATGGTACTACTGTTGAAGAAGAAAAATCTACAAAAAGACTTCCTGTAATTTTCAAGATTTTTTTAAATGATACTTTTCAAAATGTGTTCTTTTCTCTTCTGTAACTGCATCTTGCTGGGTTTTCATGTGGTGATGGCTACACAGATGTCACTACTAAGGCTTCTTAGGGGTTCTCACAATTTTTTTCCCCCTCAGTTTTTAATTTCGTAGAAGGTACAGTGATTTACTTGCTTTGGGTGAAATTCTTAGTGAGCGTTAGTCATCATGTTGAACTTATCTAGGGATCTTGCATGTCTTTTGTCAAACTGCTTGATTTTTATTTTATTCATCTTACCTGAGATTTGCAGGAGAGGCATAATAAACATGTTAACTTCATTATAATTACCTTTCTAGTCATTTAATAATCCAATTTCCATTAATGATTAGCATTTGGAAAAATAAAAATAGAATTGAGGAGGGTTTTTTTTAATCAGAACTACTCATTCAAATGTGGGTTGTATATGAACTGTAACAGTGAAGCATTTTTTCTAAAGCATTTATATTTTGAAGGAATAAACCATATAGTGGTGTTGATTGAGAAATATCTAGTGCGTTATTTAAAGCATACTGTAGGAGAAAACAACAGCTAGATATCACTCACTTTAAAGCAGCAAAATAAAATAAATAAAAGCTACTCTAATGCATGCATTTACGATGCCATATAGTGGTAGCTAATAATGATTGTAGTATGATTAAGCATTTCTTGTCAAAGGAACTTTCGCAAGTTTGTTTGTGGGTTGCAGAAATGTAAGTTTGGTTTCTATCTCACTTGATAGGTTACAAAGTCAATTATATTACTGTTGAAACAAATTAATAAATTGATGCAAGTGAACAAAATAAGCAAAAAAGGTGCTTTGCTTATTTATTACATGTTGCAGTGTCTCAGTTTGAATGTAAGTGTAGATCTAATCAAATGTTTTACATGGAAATACTCACAAAATCTTTTACTTGGTGTTATTGGTACAGAAATTGTGTTCTGGTATTGCATAATTTCTGCTGTATGTTATTTAAGTATCATTGAATGTATGTGTGTTTGATTTGGGGTTTTTTATTAGAACTACTATTTCTCAACAATATATTCTAGAGATATCATTTTCAGGAATGAGACCAAATACATTTTTATATTCAGAAGAATTTTTGTAAGCTTTCTGAAGGAAAATAATCACTTTATGTGTTAAGATTTCATACTCAGTCTTAATGCTAGTCTAATTTTTTTGACTTAGGTTCTTGGAAGAGTTTAGACTTTTACCTTAGCAACAGTTGTTTGGCTTTAGCCTAGTTTATTTAATGGTATAATAGACCTTTCACACTTAAGCATGCCTCTTTCTTCCTTTTTTCTTTCCTTAGGTAGCTTTGGTGCAGTGGACTGAGAGTGTCGGCCTTACCCTGGTTAGCAGGGACTTGACTTCAGTGCAGCTGAAGACCCCTGGTGGCCACATTCTGACGTATTATATTCTGCAGATCTTTCCCTTCACTTCTGAGAGCAAGCGCATGGGGATCATAGTTAGGGTAATTTTAAGGGTGTTCTGGGTGTCTGTTTCTCAAAAATGTTTTTACTAAATGTTTATTTTTATAAAATTTAACAGAAATTTGATCCTTCAGGGAATTAATTTCACAAGGATTTGACATGGAAGTTATGCCTCTGACATGGGTAGACATGAAATACTAGGCAAGCAGGCTAACCTGATGTTGCGGAGAGCTTTGTAAAGGACAAACTCTTCTCTTAGGTGGGAACATTTTAATCTCACTACTTCAGACTTAGCTGCTGATACTGCAAATTTCCTTTAAGCCTTTGTTTTTCATTTTCTATTTTTTTCTTTCATACAAAATATGTTGCCTCTTCAGCAGATAAGTTAATGGTTGAAATTTCTAACAACAGTAATTAGCATCTTTCTATACTGGTAGTGCTGCTGCTTTTCAAGATGTATCAATATGTGAACTAGTGTACATACACACCACAACCCACAGGGTCAAATATTTATGAGATATGTCTTTAACTGTTTCCTAGATGCCTAGTTGGGAGCATGGTAATCATTGTTAAAAGCTCAGGTGAAAGGAAACCACAATACCATGCTAAAAGGAAGAAAGGAAGTTTTAAGTTTCTGACACTGTTAAGCCATCCACGCTGCGTACTTCTACCTTTTCTCTACCTAAAATAAGACACTGTAGCAGAACAGCTTCAGACGTTGTTATTAGATGGTTACATAAGTACCAAGTCCCAGCTAAACAGATGTCAAACTCATCCCATTTTTTATTTGCCCATGATGACGAACCATTCATGCAGTCAACCTTAGACAAGGATACTTAAGGCAGAATATGTGCACACTTATATTTGGGGAGACCTTGGCAAGCTTGTATTTCGTTAGGTGAGGTTGGCACTAATTGTCTGTTTAACAGTGACGTGTTCAAAGATACTCTGAGAAGCTTGCAGATTGGACTAATCCATTCCTTGTGCAACAGACCATACATTAGAAACTCCTGATTTAGACTATATGAGGTGTGACACATGAAAAAAAGAAAGGAAAAAAAAGTCTGTGTTTGTAACTCTATTTAACAAATTAAGAGAATCAGCTATGATCACTTTCAAAATGGTTCCTTTCTGAGCTGGCATACAACTGCATATGATGCTGCCAATGTTAAGAGCAATTCCGCAGATTGCTTTCTGAAAAGGTGTTGAGGGTCTCCATTGTTTTTGCTTTCCCATCTTCTGCTAATTAAAAAAATGGGTTCCTTTGAGCATCAACTTGATCTTTGGGATCTCTTCATCATAAGCTTCAGTCAATAATTGAATAGTTTCTGTCATGGATTTCTTCAGTTCCCCAAGAAATTTGATTTTAACTCACTGTACACTCTTGCACACTGACATTTTACAAACAGGGATAAGAAAACATCTTCATTTTAGCACACATCCACTTGTACTGAGTGAAACAATGGAGGTGAGCCTTGTCTTGCTACGACAGATTAGAATATGTTCAATAAGCATCTTTTTTTAATCTCCCCTCCCACTCTTGGTTCCTGAGCTATAGGGTTAGTCTTGGGGTTTTTTTCTGTGTCAGACCTTTGTTATTTGCCTGTGTCTGAATTTTATGAATATGCAATGAATGTCTCATCATTAAAACATCTGTAACAATCATTTACACTAAGTTATTTGTAAATTTTTAATTACTGCAGTATTTTAAAGATACAGGGCAAATATTGTGTTGTGGGTTAGATAGTGTATGCTACCAAAGAAACAAAATAGTAGTTGGGGTGTAACAGTGATGTTCTAAAATTTAGGCAGTCAGCTTAAATATGCTGAGAATCTGTTCCTCTCATTGACTTCAGTTAGAACTGAGCCTATTATATGAGAATGTAGTAGGGAATGTGCATCTCAATGGCATCAGAGATGTCATTGGAAGTAGTAACATCAAGTAATAAAACTTAAGCAACTCTTGGGAAAATACTTCTCTTTTATAAGTGATAATCCATCGAGTAGTTCAAAAGTCAGTTAGGTTATTGGTAGGTAATTGTTTTGACTGTATAAAGACAACTTTGCTTTTCCCTCTCTTCTTTTGTAAAATTTTAGGATGAATCTTCAGGAGAAATTACATTTTACATGAAGGGTGCAGATGTTGCAATGTCTACTATAGTACAGTACAATGATTGGCTAGAAGAAGAGGTAAGAAACAAAATCAAAATGTCTAAAAATCAAAAATTTAGAAAAACTAAAAATTTAGATCAAAATATTGAGTGTCATTGGAATTAGTTTACAGGAGAACCTGAGCCAATGCAGTAATGGGTTTTGAAGTTCCGTTACATATATCCTGAATGGTTTTTAAGGGATTAGAGTTATTTCCAATTCTTGAATAACCCACAGGGGAGGGAAATCTGAACACATTCCTACTTAAAATAAGGAAATTTGTTTTTTCATTGACCTTTCACAGAAAACTTAATTACTTCTGAGAAGTATTCTGCTATTTATCCTGAAATGCCCTTGTTTTATCAAATTCTGCAGGAGGTATGATTATGAATCACAAAGTTTAGTAAGGGTTGCAGCCCAGTTGAAATATTTTTTTTGCCACATTTATTAAACTTAATATAAAATATCTAGTGACTGGATTTCAAAACTGTTTGTTTTCACTGTCTGGCTCTAGTATGTACAAGCAATCATCTTATTTTGACCCTACATACAGACAATATGTTAATACAATGATTACACCATGTATGTTTATAATGGTATTGGCAATATGAATCAATATCTGCTGCAGGGCAGTTTGATTTATTTGGGGACATGAATAAATTAAACTCCCTCAAGACCTAGCAAAATGTCATAAAAATTACTTTTGGCGATAATGATGCACAATTAATTGTAAAATACTTGTTTAATTTATTTAGCTTTATGAGGTCAAATCAATAAGTGTTTTGCATTGGACAGGCAGCCTTGTTTTTCATTAAGACATGCTATTCTATGGCTATTTTAATGTGTAGACATTTTTCTGATAAGAACTATGTTCAGTGGAAAAAGAAAATGTAGCTCTGTTACATGCCTCAAAATAGTTTAAATTCATTTTAAATCTTCAACCTAAAAGATATTTTCTTAAAGCTAGGTGGGGAAATCTAATTGGCTTGCTAGTAGCATACCATTTCATTTCAAGGGCTTGAAGTATAACTGCTTTTTATTCTGTTTGTGGCTTCTTCAAAATTATCTAGGAGTTATGGTTCAGGTATACCCTGTTAGAATATAGTATAAAATATGAACATGCAGTTCAGTATTTGAACAACTATTCTGTGGTTTTGTCCATTTAGTGTGGTAATATGGCACGAGAAGGACTGCGTACACTGGTTGTTGCCAAAAAATCACTAACTGAAGAACAGTATCAAGATTTTGAGGTACGAAAGGACAGAGTGGTCTTGTGCTTAACCATATTTAGTTGCTTCAAGTGGAACATTCCTCTTTTTTGTTCTGTTAAGGTGGCAAAAAAGAGGAGTATAAACTATTGATAGTTGAGCTATGGCACACAATCTGTTAAGAGGTTTTGTGATTTATCATTGACTATTCTGCAGTCACACATGAGATACTGTTTTGCTTTATTATGTGACTAGACAATGTTTTCCCAGAAGCTAGTGAAATGTTAATTCTGTAGCTTCAGCATGACCTAAAACATCTGCTTGATCTCAAAGTTAAGGGCAGCTCCTGCTTAGGTGCTGTAATGCCGAATTTTTATAGTTCTTCAGAAGTCTTCCTCTTGTGGTGGTTTATCAGAAAAAAAACTTGCATGACATTGGCTGTAAAGTTAATCTTGTTGTTCATTGAAGGTCTTTCAAGACAAGCATTTATCCTAATGAATCCATATTATAACTGATGAGTACACTGAATGTATGCTTTATGAGTCATAGCAAACTGTATAAATGGTTTTGTGTTTGTGCAGAATCGATATAACCAAGCAAAGTTAAGCATACATGATAGAAACCTGAAGGTTGCTGCTGTTGTAGAGAGTCTGGAGCGAGAAATGGAATTGCTGTGTCTCACTGGAGTAGAAGATCAGCTGCAAGCAGATGTTAGACCAACACTAGAGATGCTAAGAAATGCTGGAATAAAGGTATTAAAGACATACTGCTGACACAAGAGGTTGTCATTTATTAACTTTTTTTCAACAAGGCAGGAATTCTATTTTACTATTCAGGTTCATTCAAAGCAAGAAATACACCAAGTCCTAAGCACATTCTAGGCAAGAGGTAGCAGAAACACAAGACATTGTGTGTGAAGTTCCTTTGTCCACCTCAGGCTTCACTGGAGTTAAGCTTACTTCTTCAGGAAAACTACCAATGTCTAAATGTATTATGATTCCCGATAATTTATGATCCAACTGTCTACACTAAATTGTCTTAGCTGGCACTAGATGAACCTGGCTAAAGATTTGTACAATAAGAGTGTTTTCAGGCTTGTCACTCATGAGAAACTCATTATTTTTAGTTGAAAATGCACATATCAGTGTATTTTCTCTAGTAATCTAACCCCAAAAGGTACCAGAAAAAGGCTGGAGAGAGATGTTGTTTAGATTTGGAGAACAGACACATTAGTGTCCAGTGGAGTAAACTTCTACATTATTTTGCAGATATGGATGTTAACGGGAGATAAACTGGAGACAGCAACTTGCATCGCAAAAAGTTCTCACTTAGTGTCCAGGACTCAAGATATTCACATTTTCAGACCTGTAAGTATAGTTTCAAGGGTTTTGTTGGTTCATCAAAGGACAGCTGATAATGGTGTTGCTTTATTTGATTAGTAATTGGCAGCTTGTTGAAAATTGTTAGGTTACTGTAACAAATGTCATAATAGTGGTGCAGGGAGTAGCACTTAGGTTGTTATTCAAGGATGCAGGATTACTAAGGATTGCTTCTGTTAAATAAGTTTGTGTATAGAGTTGTTGATATGCCACAAAAATGTTTGTAGCCATGTTCAGATGACCCCAGTTCCACATGCGTTTTTACATTGTTCACTTATGCAATGGACATAGTAAAGTACCTCTGAATAACGATGGAGAGGGGTCTCTGTGAGGTGCTGAGCCAGCAGGAAAAAGCATCCAGGAATTTAGGTCATCCAAATGTGCTTCTTGTTTATTCTAGCATTTTCATTGATCAACTCTTTAAACTCAAGCATAATTAATCCTGATTTTAACTGTGATGCCAAAGTCCTCTGCAGAGAAGTAGTTCAGATCAGTATGAGAGAATTTGAACTTTTTTTGTATGTCATGACTTAGTCTGTTAATAAAATGCAAATATATTTATGATAATTATTAGAAAGGTAAGCTAAGTGTTTTTCTGTACATTTTTGGTTATATTTCCATAGCATCAACCCTTACTGAAGCCAAACAGAAATAGATTTTCGAGACCTTGATTGATGCTGTGTGATCAGACGTAATAAGTCTGTGTTTGTTCTAAGTTAACCACTTGCACCTACAGAAATAATTATATGAATATAATTTACATGTAAATGTAGCTTCTTCTCAACCATCAGAATGGCAAATTAGGCCCTGCAGACTACTATTTGCAATTAAATTATTAATGCTTCTGATAAAACTTCAGATCAATTTTTGTTGACCTTTCCATGTTGCAACACCACAAATTAAGTCTTCCTGAATAAAATCTATTTAGTTGAGTAAGATTTTTATTTTCATTACCTTGACTGGTAATAAGCGATCAACATAAAACTCTGTTAATTTAGCGTACACAAAATTTTAAATTAGAAAATGGATTTATACAGAATTATTTCTGAAATATACCGTTATGAAAGATGTGTTTTGATTTCAGTGCTCTTAAAATTTTCAGCTGCTTCATTTTGTAACAAAATAAACTGATATATTGTTCCAGAAGTATTTACAAATTAAAAAAACACTTCTGATAAGTGAAAGGTAGAACAGCGTGGGCAATTATTACTCATCAGTATGCAGCAAACGCTGACATCTCTTAAACTCTGTAATGTAGGAAGTTTATAATGAACCAGTGCAATCTGTGGTTCCTAACAACTGGCAGACAAGGAGCTCTCTCTTTACTTGTTTACTTGTGGGAAAGGAGGAAAAAAATTATGAATTAGGTAACATGCAAGTGTTTTTCTATTTGCAGGCGCTTTTTAGTGTAACTCAAATTCTGTGAGGTATAGCCCATCTGGAGGGAGAAAGGCCTTTCGCCTGTGTCTCATTTTCAGTATTGGTGGACAAAAGGCAAAACTTCACATTCAGTGTAACCTAAGACTCATATATTTTAAAAGTTACTTAAAGTGCTGTCAGAGCCAAAATTAGTCATTTAATCAAAGTTTGTGTTTTGTTTGTGTGTGCTCTAAAATACATTGATCTTCTATTGGGCAAAAAAATCCCCAAAACAAAACTGCCAGTCTCCTCAAAATCTGTATCATAACTTAAATTTTTCATGCTCTCTGTTCTAGCTCAAAACTTTCCAAACTCTGTCTGGTAAACTGTGATTGTTACTTACATTTCACAGCTGGGCCTTGTTTATTAAAATAAATCTATGATGTAGTTCTTTTGTATTATGCTGCTTGATCCTGCTTGCATACTCATGCATGATCCTAAAGGACCAGTACTAATGAACGTTTTTATGCAGCTTTTGAAATTTATATCTACCTTACTTAAACTGAAGGAACTATTAGTGTGAATGTTTTGTATTATTCTAAGAACATATTTTACTGGCTAATAAGTAAAAGTTTTGGGGTTTGCTTGGTTTATTGTGTATTTTACCTCTACCCCTGCCTAGATGGAAAGACTTGGGTCAACTTGAAATTAAGATATTAATGTCATTAATTAATTAATTTTTTAGCCCTGGTCTGCTTCAGTGAGGAGCCATTTAAGCTGACTACATAAGTTTTCCTTATTTGAGGATTACTGTTTCACTCCATAAGATTTGAGGCTTGTAGTCACATCCCATGTGTATTGGGCTTGAACTGGGATAAAACATGTGTTGAAGAACCAAGACCTTCTGGGTATGAATTCTCAAAACTTGATTTATTTAGGCAGGTCTTTTTTAAGAATATAATCAAATCTTCTAAGTGAGTGTTTCTTATTGAAGGTTACCACTCGAGGAGAGGCTCACTTGGAACTGAATGCCTTTAGGAGGAAGCATGACTGTGCCTTGGTGATATCTGGGGACTCCCTTGAGGTAAGAACTTGGTTTCTTGTCAAATTAGGTTTATCTATACACTTAATTTCAAAAAGTAAAGTATGTCTTCATGTTCTTAAACCTTTTTCCAGTATTTGCCCATGTTGTCCTAAGTTGTTCTTAGAGATACTTTGTTTTTAATCTAATTGCTAATTAGAGGATATATGTTCTAGTTGGGTGAATGTTGTTGATTCTCTGGTCTCCTGTACGGTAATCCCCACAGTGTGTTGGCTCTTTAAATGAAAGAGAGTGTCAGTTTAAAAGTCAGGGGAATGTGACTTTTTTTTTTTCTCCTAGGTGGATGTTGTGCAAGCAAAACTTCATAAAAGTAATCTTTTATACTGTGTTTTTGTGTTAGATTACATGTAGTAGCATTAAACTGTAAGTAGATTGTGTGGTTTGTTTTCCTTAGGTTTGTCTGAAGTATTACGAGCATGAACTTGTAGAGTTGGCTTGTCAGTGTCCTGCTGTTGTGTGCTGCCGATGTTCTCCTACCCAGAAAGCTCATATTGTGAAACTGTTACAGCACCACACTGGAAAACGCACATGTGCAATAGGTAACTGTTGGCATGATCTTCATTTGCAGTAGCTAAAATCTGTAATGAATTTATGCAGTAGATGGCACCATAGAGAAATAGTTGAAACAGAAGCAGAGAGACTTCTTCATCAAGACCCCAGGTATTGTGTAGTTGTAGCAGAAAATGCCATTCTGTGAGAAAGGTATGGTTATCTTCTTTATTCTTGATAGTCTTGATTGCTGAGGCAATTAGTTATAATCCATAGATTAATTGTAAGAATTTAAAGGTGTATATAAGAGGTTTCTATAATATTGTGAGGATAGGAGAGTAAAACCTCTTAAGAGCTGAATATTGCAATGACATTTTCCAGGTGATGGAGGAAATGATGTCAGCATGATCCAAGCAGCAGACTGTGGAATTGGAATTGAAGGCAAGGTAATGTTAACAGTTTCATTGTCAAATATGTACCACATAGTAGTTTAGTAACATGAGAATAGAAGCTTTATTCTTAAATAGTAGCAAATTGATAATTTCTAATTATAGCAAGCTTACAGGCGATAAAAATGCTTAGTCTTTGAACTTCTTGGGCTTCTCTGCCCTCGGCTTTATCTTTTTAAGTGATATTAAAAAAAAAGCTATGAAAAGCAGAAAACATGATAATTACTTCTGTGTATCACTCACCTGAAAGAAGCAGGATAGGCAATTAAGTTTATTTGTTGCATCAACCACATCTTAGAAAAGTTGTCCTCTGTGTCCCATTGCAGGGCTGATTTCTGAAGCAGGAGCAAACTTGGCTTTCAAAATTGTCACTTAGAATTTTGAAATTTGAAATGCATCTTTTACACTGGGTTTCATATTTGCAATATTTTTGTTTTGTTCTAGGAGGGGAAACAGGCTTCCCTAGCAGCTGACTTTTCAATCACACAGTTTAAACACATAGGTAGGCTGCTGATGGTACATGGTCGAAACAGTTACAAAAGATCAGCAGCACTTGGTCAGTTTGTCATGCACCGAGGCCTTATCATTTCAACTATGCAGGTATTTAAAACTGTTTTCTGAATAGTTAAAAACACTACATCTGTCTTTTTGAAATACCAAAAAATCTTAATCAACCAGTATTGCTGGGTTTTTTTCCTTATTGTAATGTTTTGTATGTAGAATGATATTGAACACATGTAATTATTTGCTTTTTGTAGGCTGTATTTTCATCAGTCTTCTATTTTGCATCTGTTCCCTTGTACCAAGGATTCCTAATGGTAGGGTAAGTCAAACCTAACAGTTATTATATCTGTAATAAATATAGCAAACTAACTTGTTAAATAACATTGTGTAGTTTATGTCTGCAACTTTCTTCATACATTTTCATGGGGATGCTACCAAAATCTGGAATGTACCTACTGAAAAAAAAGTCAAACTAGGTTGAATATGCACTATATGAGGGGAGGAAGTCTCATTATCAGCTCTCTAAAGAGAGGAATCCATGTAGACTTAGTAGAAGATACAAATTTTTACACATACAAGTGAAAACAGTAGACAAAAGGTCCCAGACCAGGTTCAACCATTACACAGATCAACATACAAGCCTCAGTGAGAATCACAGATTTTTCTCTTAAAAATGGAGCTGAAGCTACTGATTCTGGATTTTCTTCTGAGAAAGCACTATGCAAGTCTGGCCTGTAGATTTCCATTCAGGTGGACATAAACAAGATTAGGAGAGCCCTTGTTGCAGAAGCTGCCCTAGTAATATAGTTCCTCAAGTTGTACAACTAAGGCATATGCATATAATCATGTTTATCTCTCTCTTCATTGTGGTTGGATGGTCTATAACAGACTTTCACCATGCTGTTCACCTTGTTGGCCTTCCCCCTGATTCTTGCCCATAACAGTTAACCCTATCATCACCAACATTAAGCTCTAGACAATCAAACCACTCCCTATAGCATACAGAGCTACCCCACTGGCTCTTCTTCTTTGCGTGTACCTTTTGAATAGTTTATATCCATCCATTACAGGACTCAAGTTGTGCAAGTTATCCCACCATGTTTCAGTAATGGTGACTGTATCATAGTTTTCCTGCTGCACAATGGCTTACAGCTCCTACTGTTTGTTGCTTGTGCTGCATGCATTGGTGCAGAGGTACTTCAGCTGGACTGTCAGGCGTGTCACCTTCTTAGAGGCATACCACTTAATTCCATTGAGATGTTTCACTGGTGTTTCCCTCTTGGCTCCTATTACCACAGTAGCCTTTGGCTCATCTTTGTACAACTTCAGCTGTGCTCCAGTTTAGAATCATGGAATCAGAGAACAACCAGGTTGGAAGAGACCCACCGGATCATTTAGTCCAACCATTCCTATCAAACACTAAACCATGCCCCTCAGCACCTTGTCCACTCGTGCCTTAAACACCTCCAGGGAAGGTCAATCAACCGCCTCTCTGGGCAGCCTATTCCAGAGCCCAGTGACCCTTTCTGTGAAAAACTTCCTCCTAATGTCTAGCTTAAATCTCCCCTGGCAGAGCTTGAGGCCATTCCCTCTTGTCCTGTGCCCTGTCACTTGGGAGTAGAGGCCACAACCCTCCTCTCTACAACCTCCTTTCAGGTAGTTGTAGAGAGAAATGAGGTCTCCTCTCAGCCTCCTCCAGGATGAACAACCCCTGCTCTCTCAGCCACTTCTCTTCTTCTCCAGCTTTGTTGCTCTTCTCTGGACTTGCTCCAGAACTTCAACATCCTTCTTGTGGTGAAGGGCCCAGAAATGAACACAGGATTCCAGAAGCGGCCTCACCAGTGCTCAGTACAGAGGGAGAATAACCTCCCTGGACCTGCTGGTCACACCGTTTCTGATACAAGGCAGGATGCCATTGGCCTTCTTGGCCACCTGGGCACACTGCTGACTCATGTTGAGTCTACTGTCAACAAACACCCCCAGGTCCCTCTACTCCTGGCAGCTTTCTAGACAGACCTCTCCCAGTCTGTAGCTCTGCATAGGGTTGTTGTGCCCCAAGTGCAGGACCTGGCATTTGGCGTTGTTAAACCTCATGCCATTGGACTCAGCCCAGTGGTCCAGCCTGTTCAGATCCCTTTGCAGAGCCTCCCTACCCTCCAGCAGACCGGCACTTCCACCCAGCTTAGTGTCATCTGCAAACTTGCTAAGGGTGCACTCAATGCCTTCATCCAGGTCATTGATGAAGACATTGAACAGGGCTGGACCCAGTACTGAGCCCTGGGGAACCCCTCTTGTAACTGGCCTCCAGCTGGACTTAACACCATTTACCACCACTCATTGGTCCGGCCATCCAGCCAGTTTTCCGCCCAGGAGAGTGTGCGCCTGTCCTGGCCAGAGGCTGACAGTTTCCTTAGCAGAATGCTGTGCGAAACTGTGTCAAAGGCTTTGCTGAAGCCCAGGAATATCACATCCACAGCCTTTCCCTCATCCAGCAGCTGTCATAGAAGAAGACTTGTCATAGAAGATGATCATGTTAGTTTGGCAAGACCTGCCTTTTGTAAGCCCATGTTGACTGGGCCTGATCACCCAGTTCTCTTGCATGTACTTCATCATAGCACTCAGGATCACCTGTTCCATGACTTTCCCTGGCACTGAGGTCAGACTGAAAGGACTGTAGTTCCCTGGATCCTCCCTGCAACCCTTCTTGTAGATGGGCACTACATCAACCAGCCTCCAGTCCAGTGGAACTTCCCCAGTCTTCCAGGACTGTTGGAAGATGATGGAAAGGGTCCTGCACTTGGGGCACAACAACCCTATGCAGAGCTACAGACTGGGAGAGGTCTGTCTAGAAAGCTGCCAGGAGTAGAGGGACCTGGGGGTGTTTGTTGACAGGAGACTCAACATGAGCCAGCAGTGTGCCCAGGTGGCCAAGAAGGCCAATGGCATCCTGGCTTGTATCAGAAACGGTGTGACCAGCAGGTCCAGGGAGGTTATTCTCCCTCTGTACTCAGCACTGCTGAGGCCGCTCCTTGAATACCGTGTTCATTTCTGGGCCCCTCAACACAAGAAGGATGTTGAGGCCCTGGAGCGAGTCCAGAAAAGAGCAACAAAGCTGGTGAAGGGGCTGGAGAACAGAACCTATGAGGAGCGACTGAGAGAGCTGGTGTTGTTTATCCTGGAGAAGAGGAGGCTGAGAGGAGACCTCATTACTCTCTACAAGTACCTGAAAGGAGGTTGTAGAGAGGAGGGTTGTAGCCTCTTCTCCCAAGTGACAGGGGACAGGACAAGAGGGAATGGCCTCAAGCTCCGCCAGGGGAGATTTAGGCTGGAGATTAGGAGGAGGTTTTTCACATAGAGGGTCATTGGGCATTGGAATAGGCTTCCCAGGGAGGTGGTTGATTGACCTTCCCTGGAGGTGTTTAAGGCACGGGTAGACGAGGTCCTGAGGGACACAGTTTAGTGATTGATAGGAATGGTTGGACTTGATGATCCGGTGGGTCTCTTCCAACCTGGTTGTTCTATGATTCTATGACTGTAGTAGGCCTGGTGCTGTGTAAGCCACTCCATTATCAAAGAACCCAGAACTGTGTGGTATATGTTAAAAAAAAAGAAAGAGGATTCTTATGTGTCTTTGTGTACAAAATACTGATGATACTGATGATATATATAACATCTCTGATTTTATTTTTTTGTATATATTTTTATATAGATATATCAAATATATATCTATATAAAAAAAAAATATATATATCCCCTATATATATATGTGTGTGTGTGTATATATATATTGGGTCAAAGCATTACTTATATTCAGTTCTGGAGAAGAATCCAATATTATTTCAATGAAAACTACTATAAAGCCCACGTGGAACTTATTTCTAGGGTGTGAATTTAGGAAAAATACACATAACGAGTTATAGTATTACATGAATCTAAAATGCATTGAAAGTTTGGCTCACAAATCCACTTTCTTCAGTTCTATACCTGACTGTCTTAGCTTGGAAAATGCCACAAAATTATCCTTGTATGAAATTTTCCTTTCTTTCCTAATTTGGGTTTAATTGCTCTGAAAATAGCAGCATTTTTCTGGGGTTTGGCGCTTTATTTTTTGTCCTTGATTGAAACTAGGAAGGCAAAGAAATCCCCTGACTAAACAGCAATGTTAACCCTTCTAATACAGATGGCTCTTCAAAGTTTAAATATTAGAAAATGAAAAATGGTAAATAAAATTCTTGTGAGGAAGGTCAGAGTTAAGGTGCCACTAACTTTAGTGTCTAAAACTCAACCCTATATCCAGAAGACAGAGTCACCTCAGAAAAAGGGTTTGTCACACGCTGAAATAAGCGTCCAAACTAGATATAATAAAATGCTCACTAGAGGTGACATTCCTCATTTATTTTAAGTGAAGCCTAAGTCACAGGCTGGTTGGACACCTCACTTCCAACTGGTTGGGTGGTGAGATTAATTTCTGCATGAGCTCCATGAGGCAGCAGCTCATTGAATACTTGTACAGTGCTTGGAACAGGAATGAGAACCAGGTCCCACTCTTCCAGAGGAGCCTTGTTGAGCCGAACTGTGCTGTCCTGTACAGCTCCAGTGCTAACGTGAGAGAGCTGGGGGTGTTCAGCCTGGAGAAGAGGAGGCTGAGGAGACCTCATTGCTCTCTACAACTACCTGAAAGGAGGTTGTGGAGAGGAGGGAACTGGACTCTTCTCCCAAGAGACAGGGGACAGGATAGGAATGGTTGGACTCGATGATCCAGTGGGTCTCTTCCAACCTGGTGATGATTCTATGATTCTATATCCAATGAATTGTTAGTTAACCTGATTTTGAAGACTGGATGTGTCTGGTTTGCTGCCCACAACTGAAAGGAGAGACTTGTGCTCCAGATGCCCTTGCTAGCTATCCCAAGGCCCTGAAGTCTCTTTTGATTGCCCTGGGACTACATATTGCAGCTCCTACATGGAAGAGCAGTACTTGGTAATAGTCCAAAGGCCATACCAGGCTAGGGCGTTTCCTAGCAATGTCCTTAACCCAGTCCCCAGGGAGGCAGCAGACTTCCCTAAGGGGAAGGTCGTTCTGGCATATTGAACCATCTGTTTTCCTTACAAGGGAGTTGCCCACAACTATAACCTGTCTTTTCTTCCTCATGGAGGTGGTCTTGATGTGGAGAGTAGACCTTTCTGACCTTGCCAGCACTTCTGGTGTAGGATCAGCCACCATCCTTATCTTCCACTGGCTGAACTTCCACTTCTAGTCTCCTACCTATTATACAGAGGCACCTGGGAAGGTGAAGTGGGGAAGGATGAGGTTCACCTGGCACCCAAAGTATGGACTTGCCTCCATTCACTCCTTCCCTTTGAGGTACTGCTTTTAGCCTGCTCAGGAAGGGATACAGGATGCCCTTGGATTTTTTCTGGTGGCCATTCCTGTATCTCTCTCAGGAAGGGCAGAACCTGGCTCCACCAGCCTCCTTCTTTCTTATACTTCCTGATGTCCCTTAGCCTTTCTGCTTCCTTGCATAGCTTTGCCACCAGGCTGAGCAGATTGTCCATAATCAGTACGCCAGAGGCAAGCAGCAGACCTCCCCAAAATAAATGTAAATAACTGTGCTACGTTCTAGGAAGGTACATACACATACATGTCATATACACCTGACACATGCATACTGAGTACATATCATATACACCTGACACATGCATACTGAGATCTGAAGCCACTTACAGACCTTTGTTCATTTACTTACCTATACCATGATGTCTAGAATATAGTGGGGTTTTTTTCTTCAGTTTTCATGCCGTTGTCCAAACTGGTTGTCCAAAGTGCATGTGCACAGGAAGTATGGTAGAAGGCAATAAGCTTAGCTGATATGTAGACAGAAGAAAGAAGTATATTTACTGGGTTTGAATGTGTAAAAGCTCTGTAACTTCTCACAACTGACAGCTCTCAGAAGCACAAGAGCAGTTTGCATATGTAAATGTGTATTGGAAAGGTACCTCAGTCCTGGGTAGAACAACTAGTTTAATTCCAATTACATAAAAAGAATAATTGAACTCTCTAGATCAGTTTTAAATCATATAATACAAAAGTGCCAGTTAGCCATTTTATGTGCTTTCCTTTCACCTAGGTATGCAACCATATATACTATGTTTCCAGTCTTCTCTCTAGTGCTGGATCAGGATGTGAAACCAGAAATGGCATTGCTATATCCAGAACTTTATAAGGATCTCACAAAGGTATGAATGTCCTCAGTGCTCAGATACGAACAAATGCTGAAATCTCCAGTGTGTAAAACTGGGAATTCTTACTTATCACTTCCCTAAGATAGTCCATGCAACATGGATGCCCAGCTAATATAATGCAGACTTACGTACTATGAAAATAATCCCCAGTAGCAAATGTTTGACTTAGTTTTATTAATGCATTTGTTAAGCTACCAGTGGTTGGACTGAAATAAATCAGACATTAAGATACATTGATGTAAAAGTTCCTTTCAGTCCGGCCCCAGGATCTCTGATCTGGAGTTATTTATGCTTACATTTTCACACCTCCTTTTTTGTTTTAAACTGGTAGATTAATTTGGGGTGGGGGTGGGGGGGTGGGGAGGGGAGTATTTTCCATAGCTCCCAGAAATTACTACTGACATCTCCAAAAACTGACTTTCTTCAAATAGCAGATATTGATAATGAGATATTTGAATTGAATTATCTGTAGATACTGTGTCTGTGGGTTTGCACATACTTTAAAACAATGAAAGCATATAATTTCTTTACCCAGAAAAGTGAAACGTATCTCAAGATTCTGTTTCTATAAGCTTTTTGAAAAGTACTTCTGCTCCATCTTAAACTTTTAGTTCAAAAAGTTATGATCCAAGGCTGAAGTAGATAGGTCTTTTCAGGATAGCAGATTCCTTGACAATGTGTCTAAAAGTTCAGAAGCCGACTGTAGTTGAAGACGGTCCGAACTTTTCGGACACTTTTTTTATAATAATACTGTGTTACCGATTAGCTATTTTTTCTCTTCTGTTGGAGATCTTGATTTTCTCTTTTTTCGTCTTCAGAATCTCTACAAATTCTTTGTGAGATTTCGGCCTATGAATGACCTCAAAAATGAGGAAAATGCTTTTTTTATTTTTTGAAAGAAGAAGATGCAGTGGCACAAGTCATTGACAGACTCTTGCTTGGGTGCAAGAAGAGAAAATTAGCAAGGTTCAGAGAGACAAATGTGGTCACTTACCCTGGAGGAGACACTGATTCAGTATTACTCTGGCTCCTATGGAGTTATAGCTAGAAAAGCTGATGAAAATTTGAAAGGAAGTATAAGTAAGAGGACTCCCTGCTTTCATCTGAAAATGATTCACAACCTATTGTGCAGCATTCCCTAGAAGCTTAGGAGTGTCTTACCCTTTCTAGTTCCATAAAGGTGAACCAAAACGATTTGGTAATAGTTACTTGCTGAAGATTTATAGTAGTCCTATGTTTTTTTCTGTGAATGCAAATAGACAGTTTCTCTAAAGTTTTGAAGTGGCTAGTAACTACTGATTTGCTTGAGGATTAGGTCACAGTGCTATTTTTCTTGAAGACTATGTTTTACAATACAGACATTAAAATATTTTAAATAAAAAATAAACTAATTTTACTGTAATAAGGCCTCTGAAAACCAGCCAGAGCATTGCAAGGTAAAGCATCTTTGGTGTTCAAGGCTGCAACTGTCCCACCCCCAAATTTAGACTTTGTGCAATTCCTATACAAGTTTGTAATGAAGAATCATAAAAAAAAGTAGAAGCTTTTTAGCCTATATCACTTCAAAGACTGATTATTTTACTTTTAAAATGTCCTCCTAGTGATTAACTCTTAAAAATATATGAACTGAATAGATTTATGCTTTTTTTGTGTTTAACTGTCCTCTCATTTATTTCCCTTAGGGAAGATCTTTGTCATTTAAGACCTTCCTCATCTGGGTTTTAATCAGTATTTACCAAGGTAGGAGAGTGTCCTAATTTTACTGAACTGAGAATTTTTTGTCTGCTGTTAGCAATATTGTTTTGCAGTTGCAGGTTGAATTCCCAAAGCTTAACATTTCTTCAGCAGTTATATGTACTGCTTTCTGTTTATCTCATAAATCAATATTCTTGTAGTGTGCCAGACCTATTCGAAATGTGGCATGGATTGGTATTTTTGATCATGCATGTCGCCTAGAAGAGGACACATCTTTAATGAAATGCTAATCCAGAAAAATTTTAATGAGTGCTTATAACATTGAACATATTTATGCAGTAGTTTTCTTTCATGGAATGACATAAGTACTGTTGAAGAAATCTGAATTATATAATCAGTTAAAAGTAATTACACTTTCAACAATATCTCATTTATTTGTGGTTCTTGACAAAATGAGGTTAATTAAGAATTCATCAGATATACTGCATTAAAAGGTGTTTAGTTTTCTGATAATTTTAATTTCTTTATGGCTTTACTTTGGTAGTTTTACTTCACACAAAGCACAGTAAACATAATTTCTATTCTTTTAGAAAGATCACTATTGTTACACAAAATTTACTGGGAAGTTTTCATAATACATAATCAAATGTTCAGTGTGCAGTTATAAAAACTGGTACACTGAAATTTCACTGCTCAGTGCATCACTAACTTTATGTGCCTTTCCTAGGTGGTATTCTAATGTATGGAGCACTGCTGCTTTTTGAATCGGAATTTGTACATGTCGTTGCCATTTCCTTCACTGCCCTAATTTTGACCGAGCTCTTGATGGTTGCACTGACCATACGAACATGGCACTGGTTAATGGTGGTGGCTGAATTCCTCAGTCTTGGCTGCTATGTGGCCTCTCTTGCATTTCTAAATGAATACTTTGGTGAGTAATAGTAAAAGTATTATAGCAAACAACTGTGCTTTTCAATTTTTTCTCTTTTTTATGAAGATCAGGTGCTTTTCCGGTCCTTGATCTGATCTTTACAGTCCAAACTGCATATCTTAAATTGGCTTTGAGATTAGCACTATTGAAAGGGATGTGATTTTAAAAAATCATTATCTTTCACTGAGCTGGTGAATTATTTTGCTTACCAGACCAGATGGACCTGATTCATCTAACCCACAAGATTAAAAGCGCTGAAGTATTACTCAAGAGTGGGGCAGAAGGCTATTAAGATATTTTATCTTAGAATCATCATTTCATAACTATATTAAGCTTATTTTAAGCTCGCTTTACATAAAACTGCAGTATGTCATACTGTGTCTTAAGGTTCTGATTGTTCACAGGAAAAAAGAATGCATCTTAACTGAAAATCATAGCAGTCAAGGATATGACCATCAACATAATACGTATTTCTTTTTATATTAAATTATCCTTCAGCAAAACCAACTATGTCAGTCTTAGTGTGATTTTACAAATTTAATTTTTACAGAAATACGTGTAACAATTCTGATTATACCTCACAAGGAGTAGAATCTAGCTCCTTCTCTCTCTTTTTTTTTATCAGGAACTGATCAGTGAGGAGTTGTCAGTTCTTCAATTGTAACTTTTCATAGCAAAATTAAATGTTATATGGTAATTTCTAGGAGTCTCATATTTCTGCTTTCACTCTCTGATGTCCCAAGCATTCAACACTAGAGTAGTGTGTTTACATTATATAATGAATTTTTAATCAGTAAATGCTTCACTTGTCCCAGGTCTTCTGTTACTTCCTTTGGCGTAAAGTTTTAATGAAGAAACAACCCCGCTGGGCTTGGTTCTTGTATCATACATTATTTCAGGTTTTCCAGGGTACCTTTTTTTATTTTCTCTGATGCTGATGCACAG
Organism: Coccyzus lansbergi; assembly: GCA_033558105.1. Taxonomy (NCBI): domain Eukaryota; kingdom Metazoa; phylum Chordata; class Aves; order Cuculiformes; family Coccyzidae; genus Coccyzus; species Coccyzus lansbergi. Next base: position 2,892,999 of record JAUMJK010001092.1, read on the forward strand.
GCTCTTTCGTAGAGATTATTGGAATGATTCCCAAATCTCCACAGCCAGATTACAGATGAAAGGGATTAATAAGGACAGATAGAGGTGCTGGCTTTTAAGTCCAAACTTCTAGGGACAACTTCATAAAGCAGAACTTCCTGCTTCACCTTTGCAAGTCTTTAGTATTGGTTACAGCCAGTCCTTCCAGCCTTTGTAGCTGTTGTTCAGTGAGAAACACTTATAGGTAATGTTCACAGTTGTGTAGAAACTGCAGGGTCTTTTTTTCTTGCAAACCTTCCAGTAAAGGGGAGTGCTTTACAATCCTTATATTTGCTGGACAACTCCTAGCAACTGAGTAAGTAAATGGCTGCATGGCTCTTGCAGCTTGGGGACTTCTGTATTTTTTTCATCTTTAAGGGTACTGAAAAGGCTGCAGTTGATCAGTTATTTTGAGAAAATGCATTTCAGTTTGTCTGACTTTTGCGTAATGCTTTACTCTTATTTAATTGTCACATCATAATTGGGGAGAGGGAGCCATTTTTGCATGTTAATATAGTATAAACCTATGTTTTACAGTTAAAAGTTTAGAACAACTTCCGTGTATTGGGGAGAACAATCCAGTCTAATAGTGCTTGACATAACTGGCAAATTAACTGTTTCTTTCAATAATGTTACTTATAAGTATCGTATCCTCGCAAAAAAAGTGGTATAATAGGTACAACAGGGAATTTCAGATTAGAAAGGCAAAAACACTTCATACTGCTCTACAGCTCTGAACCATGGAAACAAAAAGATTTTTAGGTTTCTGAATTAATTGCACACAATAGCCTTATTAGGTATGTCCTATGATATGTTACATAGGGTTTTAGGATGTCTAAGCAGGCTTAGGCTAAAACTGTAAAATGAATTTATACATTGAAACCTAACATATGAAGTATTTCTAATGAGTAAAGTTGGAACAATAAATAATTTCTTTACTGCATTTTCTGAAGTGAATTTTCGTTCACATTAAAACAGTTCTGATCAAGTTGCTTGTACAGTAAATTGTTCCTTGAAGTCAAATGTAAGAAAAGTGTCTGCCTACTTACAGCCTTAAAACACAACCAAATATAAAATCACTGTATTTTCAAAATGTTTTGGGTTAATTGTTGTTTAAAATATTCTGATTGTCATGTGAAAGGCAATAATATTCCAGTTAGTACTACTAATGTTTCTTTCATTACCTTTTTGTGTAGCTAACCTCTGTGGGTTTTTTCATGTAATTTTCGAATTTTCTGTAAATCTGTCCTTTCATTTTTGTTCTCGCTATTCGTGAAACAGGTATAGGCAGAGTGTCTTTTGGAGCTTTCTTAGGTAGGTGAACTTTAACTTTACTTGACTTTTTTTTAAAGTTTTTAAAAATTCATTAAAGAGTAGTAAATTATTTAATATACACATTTGTAAATAAAGAAAAAAAATGAAACAAAAAAAACCAGTTCTTCACCTTAACCGGGTTCTGGGATGTTCCCATGATAGTAAAGTATGATCTGACCATTGCAAATATCATAGAATGGTTTGGGTTGGAAGGGGCATTTAAGATCATCTAGTTCCAACCCCCTGCCCTGGACAGGGACACCCCCCACCAGACCAGGCTGCTCAAGACCCCCTCCAACCTGGCCTTGAACACCTCCAGGGATGGGGCATCCACAGCTTCACTGGGACAGTTCCTCAGCACCATTGAAGAATCGTGAAGAGTTTTCTCCTTATATCTAGTCTAAATCTTCCCCCCTATAGTTTAAAGCCATTCCCCCCCTCATCCTATCACTCTATGCCCTTGTAAAAAGTCCCTCCTCAGCTTTCTTGTAGCCCCTTCAGATACTGAAAGGTTGCTATAAGGTGTTCCCAGAGTCTTGTCTTCTCCAGGCAGAACAACCCCAACTCTCTCAGCCTGTCCTTATAGCAGAGGTGCTCCAACCCTCTGGTCATCTTCATAGCCCTCCTCTGGACCCATTCCAAAAGTTCCATATCCTTATGCTGGGGATTCTAGAACTGGACCCAGTACTCCAGTGGGATCTCATGAGAGTGGAGGGGCAAAATCACCTCCCTCCACCTGCTGGCCACGCTTCTTTAGATGCAGCCCAAGATACGATTGGCCTTCTGAGCTACAAGTACACATTGCCAACTCATACGACATGGTCAGAGAATTTCAGTAACAAGTGTAGTGTGTCATCATTCTTGTTAATCTTTGTTCAAAAAAACAAATAGCTTTCCACTGTGACCTATGGCAATATCACTACATTGTTTTCCCCTTATTTTGGGGGGTTATAATTTAATCTCTATGGTTTAAGAATCTTTCAGTCCAGTGGTTGTGACTGTTTCAGAGAAAAATAATCTGAATATGGAATAAAGAATCTGAAGTGGTAGCAAAATTTCTGCTTGGGAACTTGTATTATTGTGGGTAAAAATTGTTCTTACTAGTAGAAAAAAAGGCTGGCTTAACAGGTTGTTATGATAAATTCTTAGTTTTAAACTGAGATTCTGTTTCCTCTAAAACTATTTTGTGCTGCAAACCAGTGTAAGGACCATAAAGGAACTCTGAAGTTCCTGTCTAAAGAAAATAGTTGGCAAAAGAAACCAAAATGTTGAGGTTAACTTTCTCTATTGTTTTGTTGCCTTTTTTAGTTTTGCGTAGTCTCGAACAACAGCATAAGCAAACAATTAAAGAAAGTTTTATTGACTTTGCACTATGGAAGTTCCGGTTTCTGTGTTATCAGCTCCCATTTCTTACTTGCCGTTTTTGTTTCTGCAGATGTTGCCTTTATCACAACTATGACCTTCCTGTGGAAAGTGTCAGCCATCACTGTTGTAAGCTGTCTTCCACTTTACATTATCAAGTACTTGAAGCGCAAATTTTCTCCTCCAAATTACTCCAAGCTTACCTCGTAAAAGTAATTATATCGCTATGGGTTTTCACTCACACTGGTCTGCAGATTGCACATTCACTGTGCTTTAGTATCTATGGATTTATGTTGGATTAAAGAAATTAAAAGAAATCAAAAGCGATAGAGTGAACAGAGCACAAAGACAAGGAAACATCTGACGGGTACAATAACACAGAAGTACAATAACAAGACTATCAGAGATAAACTAAATTTTCTTCATTTTTCTTTTTTTTACTTTCTGCTGCTATGATTATAAAATAAAAATGAAAAACCTTTGATTTGACAGTGCTTCTGAATTGTTTCATTGCTACTATAAAGGATTATTTTTCCTACTGTGCTAATCTTCTGCAAGTTGAATTGGAAGTTTTTTTATTTATTATATAACTTCCTTTCTTTAATTATTACGTAACTTCCTAATTCAAGTCCTTTAATGTTTAGATATGGAGAAGTTCATTCACCCATACTTACTATAACAAACCTAATACCTGTATATGCCCGTGTCTGTATTAGCAGCTAACTGTTATTCCTCATCAGACATTAAGTAGTATGCACTATTTGAATTATGTACAGATGTCCGCATAGCACAGTATTATTTTAGAAGCTGTTGTTCTCTTGTGTACTCTCCATTTCTGGAACCAGTAAATATTACAAACCTGTGATGTTTACAGCAGTTCTTTAAATGCACATTACAGCCAGGTTGCACAGAAGCTGTTAAAAATTAAATGATAAATTCTGTACATAATTCCACTGCACCAGTTGATCTGTACAGATGTCAAAGACATGGCTGCTCAGTGAATATGTTTTAAAATTCTTATTCATTTTGTATTTGTAAAACTGCAAATAGTGTCAAAGTACATTTCTATATATGAGGAGTCCAGTAAACCTTGTATTAGCTTATATGTTTAAATTGCCTTGTAATCTGTTTACTTAGATTACTCAGGTAAGATAAGACAAACACATGAACATTATGGTAGGAAAATCTATCATCTTCCAAGTTGTAAACATTATGCTTCTATAACTCAGTTTAGGTGCAAATTTGTTTAAAAAACATGAAAACATTTTTTGCTTGTTGTAAATTGTCAGAGCTGAATATCTTGGCTGAGTTATGACACTTCACAGCAGTTGAAGATTTGTTTCAGAAAGTCTTATATACTGATACAATCTGAAGGGTCCAAACCTTGCACAGTGTCCTGGAAAGTAGCATATATTATTTCAGTTCTCCATTGTGATACAACTTTGCTTTCTCAAGAAGTACGTATAACAAATTTGGCATAGTCTCTTCATCAATGGAAAGGAACAGTGAAACTATATCTGTATGTGTGTGCTTTTAAAAAACACTTAACGTGGATGTCAGTTTTAGGTTTTGACTCTATGCCTTTACAACAGAATTCTTTGTTGTTTAGTCTCTCATAACTTTCCCCTTATGTCATTATTATATTGGATGAATTTTACTTCCTGGAAGAGAGGAAACTGCTGTAGAGCTATTTGGATGCCACTCCACTCCATTAAATTTCATTTTGAAAGTTTTTCTAACTAGCCATTTATCTGCTTTTTTATTATTATTTTCATTCCTCATTATAAAAGCAATAAAGACTAATTTCTACCAAATATTACTAATGTTATATGTATTAAATTAACTACTGAAGTGGTGTTTCTTTTAATTACACGAGGTTGCTAGTAGTTGCTCTGTCCCTCTGTGAATTCACTTCTGTAAAACCCCCACAAGATGTCACTGTTCCTGCACACTAGTAGAAGCCTTTCTCCGTTTTATGTGATTTTGGCAATAAGTTCTTGGTTTATTTTTAGTTTAGTCCTGTGATGTTTTTGTTGCTGATTTGCTTTTGTTTTCTCTTTTCCCTCAGTAAGTGGTAATTATTTTTAATCCATTCAGAAAAGTCACCATATGCACTTGTTCTGAAACACTGATGACATTTTTCTTGAGAGTTTTTTGTCCTACACATTGTGAGCCTTGCAACCACATGCAAAGGATTCAGTAGATAAGCAAAAGCTTCTCGTTGATCATCCTTCGTCTGTATATCACATCTCTGGCATTAGGCAGAAAACCAGAAAAAGCCAGCAATTAAACTAGTAGTATGGAAGTGTTACTGTTACCGTAATACAGCTGTATGAGATAAAATCATATCCATACATACAGAATTGATAACGTACATATATTAAACTCCAGCATTAAGACTGAGGTTAATGTAATAGCAAATGTGTAGATCCTACAGAGACATAAGACTTCCAAAAATGGTGTCTATCCTCTAGAGTGTCTGCTTTCTTGAGCTGTTTTCAATATAGAGCAGAGGTCTCACTTCAGCTAACGTTTTATTTTGAAGGCTGCAGATGTCTGATTTAGGTGACCCACCTTGCCTCTGAGGTTCAATCACTGCAAAACTATGTATATCAGGAAGGTCTGCTTTCTGTTCATTAACATCACTCAGCCACAGCCCTGTAAAGTGGAAGCGCTACCAAATCACAGTGGTTTACATATAACAGTATGAATACAGAATTTAAGTACTGTAATATGACATTTTTCATTAGAAAGCTTTAATGTATTGTAGATTTCAGTACAAAGTAAGCTAAGCAACATCACAGTCTCTGGCTCTTAAAACAGACTAGAATGGTAACATGTCTGGTTCCCAAGTGAATAAATGTTTTGTAAGAATCTCATTCTATTGTCATTTTATATCAGTATATGTCAGGAATAAGTCTGGAGCACCAGTTCAGCTTACATAAACACAGATTTAGGCCTTGGATCTGCAAGTTATGCCCAGAAGCAGCCTAGTTTTATTTGGTATCAAATACATGTTAAGTTTTGTGAGCTGCTATGTCAGATAAGTATTTCTGAAATGGTAAACATTTGTCTTTGAAAATATATTTGGAAAGCAATTTCAGAATTTCAGTAGGTTGGAGGAGCCAGATGTGAACAGGAAATGTTTCTTCACCAGAACAATATGTGTAACAATAGTGGCCTATTGTGGACCATGTTTAATAAGCAGATGAGCTAAACATCTGCTAGATTTATGGTGTAGTTTGATGGAAGAACACAAGGGAAATGAAGAGATCCTGAAAAAAAAGAGTATTGGTAATTATTACACTGGGTTTTTTTCTGCTGATATTCTAAACTTATGTGTTCATGTAATTGCTGGAAAGCATTTTGCTACACAAGGTATTTTGCAAATGGAAGCCAAAATTAAATCCTCGCTTATGTAACATTAAATCTGTAGCACTCTTCGATGAATGTGAGTGTTTACAACGGTGTTTTTATGTTGACGCTGAGCATGTTAGTCTGAGCAGCTGTTAGTCGTGGAGGTCAACTTCTGTAGACAAAGAAGAGATGGTTTCTCTTGTCTGTCCTGCTTTTACTTATGGCCATTTGTGTATGTTAGACAGCAGGCCTATATAGTATATTCACTGTACTCCTCTGCAACATTATTGCTGCGTCAAGACAATCTTTGAGGAAGGACCGGCTTCAGACCTTCTTGCTCATGAGCTAGGCAATACGTTCTTGGGATTATGCTCCATCCATATGCTAAGGCACACCTTTGCCTTGTGGACAGGATACACTGGAGGGTTCCTTAATTGCTGGAGGCTGGGGCTTTTCATGCCTGAACCACCTTTGTTTGCATATCTACCACATGAAGGATGGGGAGTCAGGCCTGGAGAGGTGCTTACCGTTTAAATGACAACATAGAGTTCCTTAGAAGTTTAGGAGATGCACTGTGAACAAAGATACTCTGACATGACCTTTTTTCCCAGTTTTACTGAGCTCCATATCCCTGGGTTTTGTATTGGTAGGACAGCTTGAAAGAGGCTTGTATCTATTCCACATTTGTATCCCTTCACATGTCCTAAAGTATTAATGTGGTTCCATCAGCCCCTGTGGAGCTCACGCAGAGGGACAGTGTTCCTTAAAAAGTGATAGCCACAGCAAAAGAGGAGGCTATTCTGTTCTCACTACTGGTGCAGAACCTATGGTTGTAGATCCTGCTTACTCTGACATCCATTTGAATTTTAGCTTCCATGGAGTTTCTCCTTATTTTTGCTAGCTAGAGAGGAAAGAATTGGGCCGTCAGTCTTATGTAACACTTAATAACCTTTCTGTATCTAGGCTGTCATGATTATAACTCAATTGACACTTGAAAGCAATCAAAAAAAGCTTTCTGATATGTTAGCCCCTTGTAGGAAGGAAAATCTGTAGGAGTGAACAAAGACAACATAGGTCGAACGTTATATGTAAACAAACAGGAGGTGCAATATCTTTTAACTGTCTTAAAAAGCATAGGAATTCCTTTTGTAGACAAGACACACTTAAAGTGAGATACTTCCCAACAAGTATTAACTACCTAACAGATTACCTCAGCAGGGTTCACAGCTGTTCCCATGAGTGAATTGGCTCAGACAATTGCTAATGAAATCCTTCTCAAGTAGGAAATAATACTGAAAGAACTAATTGCTACTTCATCGACCAAAACCATAGTTTTGATTAAAATGTTTTATAGGAGGTTGTGAAAAACAAATGCCTTGAACAGAGTAAGGCAACAGTGCGCCACAGTTCAGTTGACAAATTCTGTTTTATTCTCATTCCTGACCAGGTTTTAGCAAAAATTGTAGCTGAGATTTCTTCTTACTGTAGTGTCCTCCTGTCCTCCAGCATGCTTCCTACTTGAGATCATAATCAGTAATGCTAAACCTCTGAATTGTTAAGAAGTGAGTTTGAAGGATACTCAGCCTTTTTGCATTACTGAGCTGTAAGAAAGATCATCATCTGCTCTAAGAGGAGATACTATTTTCTATAACTGTGATGCATCATAAGTATTTATAGCCCTGCATTTATTCCCCTAGCACTAAACAATGTTTATTTCCTCTTCTGACAACAGTAGTAAGAATAAAAAGGGCTTTGGTTGTAATGGTCGTGTAGTTTTTAGCACACAGTACACAGAACAGACTCATGATTCTTATTTGTTGAATTGTTTTCCATTGTTTCTCTGTAATGCACACAGCTAGGGTTTTTTTTCTATGGGCCTTCTGTATTTTGCTGTGTTTTTCTCTGGATTCGAAATATGAACTTGATTTTGCAAAGGAAACAAACATTGTCTGGAAGCAAATTATAGATAACTACTTCAAAAGTCTGTTGTAAATGAATTCCTGGCCATTTGGGCTGGAAGGCTGGAGGATGTCAGTGGATGAGCAGGGCCAAGTGCATGTACATATATTTAGTATTTACTGCAATCATCCATTGCCTGTTTGAAGGACAGGTCTGGGAATGTCGAGTCAAGATTCTCCCTTGGGGAAAAACTGTATGCCACATGTGCTCTATAGAGGAAGATGAACTGGTGTTTCCCCTGTGTGCTGTTGCTGGTTGTTACCTTCTCTTCTCATTGAATTCCAAACTCATCTACAGGAACACTGCACTACATATGCCCTTCCTTCCACAGCTTCTGGTTTCCAGCGTCTTCTCCCTTTATCTCAGGGTACTGAATGACAGTCTTTTGAACATAAGTCTGTTGCTTATTTTGATTCCAGCTGAACAGAGTTTATCCTAGCTGTAGGGTAGGCAATTTTTTCCAACTGCAGCTAAAGCAATTGTAGGCAATCTTCAATTTAAGAAAGAAAAAAAAAATCAACGATCTAACTAGACAAGCATCTACAGTTCTTCAGATTCTGTGAAAGAGCTGAAGGAAACCAAGATTTATTGACATCTAACCTATGGCTGTAGTGGGTTCACCTTGCATATAGAAGCTTTTCAATTTTTGGCATAAACTCCTTCACTGTTAGAAAATTACATTATTAATAATAATAATAATAATAATTTTTTTTTTAAAAAAACTATCCTAGGTGGAGGCCTTTATATTGCCTTCTTGTTTGTGCTTGGCTAGTTATAATTCTGCTAGATCCTTTCACATTTTTTGTATTAGAATAGATGGAGGGTTGAAAAAAACATATGAGGATATCTGTGCCTTTGGAATTGGAGGTTACAGTGGAGGATGCCAAAACAAGAAATAAGTGTCTTGAAGTGTTTTAAGTATATCATACAAGCTTGGAAATAAAGGCAGGGGGAAGAAATATGCTGCTCACAATAACTTAGGTTTGTGATGCCTTTAATGTGTGCAGTCTTCAGAGCAAATCATATTAAAAAAGAAAAAAAAATACATTCAGTACCTCTTTCAGAAAATAAGCCTTTTAAGGCAACCCACACCTGAATGAGCGGAACTACTACAGGAAGTCATGTTTTTAACACTCTAACTCAGGAACACAAGACAGAAAGAAACTATTTTAGACAATCAAAATGCCATGCATTTCTGTGTAGCTCTACTATTGAGTCTGGCCCTGCTTGTGTCAGAAGAGACTTCCGACCAGGATGGGCTCTGCCAGTAACATCAAGCAGCATCCCCGCATGTTTGCCTGTTATTGCATTATCCTGAGAACAGCGATGATGCAAAGGTGCCTCTGTGCTTTGGTCCAGCTGTGTCCACTTGTATGTCAAGAGACAAAGGATTAAGTAGCCCCAGCCAGAGAAGTTCTCTAGTTGTTGAAGCAATCAGCTTCTGTGTAAACTGGTTTGTAGTGCTGGATATGAAGCAGGACAGAGAAAAATAAGCTATCACTGTATAACCTGAAACAGATTTCTTTTGGGAGGAGTGGGAAGAAAGGCAAGCTGCTAGCCACATAACCATGCTACTAGCTTACCATCTGTCTAAAAGCAATTACTTGGAAATGGTAGGTTAGGTAGGAGAACAAGGTTATAGCTCAGCTGTAACACAGAGCCATCCTGAGTCACTGATCTAGTACTTAGCAGCATGAGAGTCTCTCTTCTTGACATGCAGGTAACTCACTCTGCCAGTTCAGATGTACCAGTGCAGTGAGTCATGGAGCTTGCTGCTGGAGAACTAGGGAAAGTCTTCTTAAAGCAAGGCTTGCTCTAGAGGCAATTGCCTTGGTGCACTGGAGCATGTTCTGATCAGCTTTGGGAAATGCCTTCAGAGGCAGAAGGCTGGGGGAGAAAATGAAAACATGGGGGAAACGTAATTTTGCCTGAGACCCAACAAAAACATTCCCTCTACTCTCGCACCTCCATGCCTTGCCCAGTGAAAATCCAGGCCGTGCTGTGCTACAGGGTCAGTGCAGATCTCCAGAGCTTCCTTTTCTTATTCACTACTGTGGCAGGAAAGAGTTTACTGTTTGAAGGTGTCGGATTCCTGCCTTTTTTTACCCTGTATCCAGCTCCTTTGCTGCCTTAACATGATTTGCAGAAGAACCTAGCAACTCCTAGTCCATTGGGAGGAAAGTCAGAAAGCTGCCTGCAGTTATCTTGAAGGACTCCCAGCCTGTGGGGCTTATCTGTCTGGTCCTGTGCTGCCCGGTGCTCCGCATGGAGGTACGTACCCTAAGCACAAATTGCTGCTTTGATGCAGGTAGGAAGCAGACCCTGCACTCCTAACAAGCCACCTGGGGACATCAGGAGGTCTCATGAGCTCATCTTCCTGCAAACCATCTTGTAGATCATTTAATTGCCCTAGCCATTCCTGAGAGTCTTCCTAGCATTCCTGCTTGTGTTTTCCTCCTGAATAACCTGGGCACTAGGGCCTCTTTGAAATTGCAGCCTGCTGATCTCAGAATCATAGAATCGTCTGATTGGAGAAGACCTTTGAGATCATCGAGTCCAACCGTACTTGTCCACTACTAAACCATATTCCTGAGCACCTCATCTACCCATCTTTTAAATACCTCCAGGGATGGTGATTCAACCATTTCCCTGGGCAGCTGTGCCAGTGCCTGAGAAACCTTTTGCTGAATAAATGTTTCCTGATATCTAATCTGGAACTCCACCAACATCCACCATGCTACAGCCTCTTTTCATGTAGTTGTACACAGTGATATGGTCTCCCCTCAGCCCTTGTTTCTCCAGGCTAAACAACCCCGGTTCCCTCAACTACTTCTCTCAAGGCTTGTGCTCCAGCCCCTTCACCAGTTTTGTGGCTCTACTCTGGACACGCTCCAGCACCTTAATATCCTTCTTGTAGCGAGGGGCCCAAAACTGAACACAGGATTTGAGGTGCAGCCTCGGCAGTGCTGAGTACAGGGGCAGAATCACTTCCCTGCTGAACACACTTTCTGATGCAAGCCAGGATGCCATTGGCCTTGGCCACCTGGGCACACTGCTGGCTCATATTCAGCTGTCTGTCAACTGACATCCCCAGGTCCTTTTCCACTAGGCAGCTTTCCAGCCACTCTTCCACAAGTCTTTACTGCTGCACAGGGTTGTTGTATCCCAGCACTTGGCTTTGTTGAACTTCATCTTGTAGCTGTTGATTCAAGTGTAGTCACATCTGCATGGAAGTTAGGGTTGGTGACTATAGTCAAAAAATGAGTGTATTTATGTTGTATTTATTTTTAAAGATGGGACTTAAATTCCATGAGACAGACTCATCTGGTGATCATGGGAAGAGACTGAACAGCTGCTCGTGGCTGAGCTTCTTTCAGGCAAGTTAGATTCAACACATGTACTGCCAGTTCAGCTAAGGGAGAAGTTTGCACGAGAGACACCAAAGAGCCCTTCAGTAGTTCAAGGAAAGGCTTCTCTCTAGTCTTGTTATCTGCTAGTCCTGTTTGAGTCACAAACATCTCCATTGATCTTTGCATCCTTATGCAAATTTCAGTCAAAATATAAAAATTTGAAGCAGGAATGTAGAACTTAAAAGTCATGAAGTGGATAAAGGAGGAAGACTTTTTTTGCCTATACAACAAGTTCTGTTCCCTGTTGGAGAGGGTCTCCACTAGAAGTGACTACTATTATATTTTTAAGGTGGTTGCTTTGTGAGTAGGAACTGGTTTCCAAAAAGAAATGCTAAGTACTCGCTGTACAAGCCTTCAGTCTCTGGATAGAGCTCAAGATGGTCAACCAAAATCAGTCAGCAGGGAATAAAAAGAAGTGTACAGGAGCAACAAAGAGATAATTTTTGTTGGCATCACATTACGGGCCCTGAGGAAGATGCTGGTGAGGACAATACAGGTTACTCAGAGAGAGCGAAAAAGCCCCTTTATCCATTAATTAAGAGACTGACAAGGGAGAAGGTTTTGCTATCACTGAGAATGGATGGAAGTGAGGAAATACGACAAGAAAATAGAGATGGGACTACAGCCAATGTGTAAGGAAGAAGGTCCTGAGACCTCCCCTAAGTGACTGGGGTGGAAAGAAATGCTACCTTTTTCTTACAAAGAGGCAGAACTTTAATCAAGATGATAAACCCACTAACTTAAAATCTCAGATATATGGGGGCTTGATGGTGTAATTTAGACAAAGTGCAAAGGACAAACTTAACTTTCAACCTGAGTCTAGATCGTCCTACTTTTTGTTTGAATGGCACTTTACCTTAGGGATTGCTTCCCTTGTGTCTTAATTTTTTTTCATGTAACTACGTTGTGATTTTTTTTCTATATTCAGGAGTAGTCACACTAGAAGTCAGTTGTTTAACTTCAGTGTAATTCCATACCTGTCACTCCATTTTCTTTTTATTCTCCTGACTACTGCAGTCTTAGGCAAATATGTACACTTCTGAGTATGGGAAATATCTCTACAGGGGCTTCTGTCCTGCTCAGAGCTCTAACTTCTTGGTACTCTGGCTTGGTGCTGATTGGAATGGGTCCCACCTCCTGCCCTGCCCCCTTACATTGCCCCAGGGGTTACCCTACCAGAGCTTGGCTATCAGTTCTCTGCTTCCAGCCTGCCTTCCAGTGCATGAGTTGCTTGAACAGTTGTTAATTCAGTCAATGAAAAGCATGGTCACACTGCCAGAGGTGATTAGCATGGAACTTAGCTGATAAAACTGAAATTTCTTAGTACTGAGTTTTGATTGAAATAGTTGTAAACTAGTGCTAGGGAGCAGAGAGAGAACGACCACAACTCTCTATGCCAGCATGGTTTCACATGCCACGTGGCCATTTAACCCAGCCAGAAGCACCTTCTTAGTTCTGCACTCATGCTTTCCAAAAATGGTCTCGAGTTCTGGCTGAATGACTGATGCTTTCAAGTAGCTCGGAGTCGACATCAATAAACATGAGGGGGTTGCCTTACAATTTTATTTCTAAGAGAATCGCAAGATTCTTGTGAAAGCTGCTATTTTTACTTGGGCCAGAAGAGGGCAGCCGAAGCTAACAAAGGAGTAAAATCCACTGCTAGACCACCAACCAAAAAGAAAAGCCTCTCTTTCAGGGTACGAAGTGCCCAGTTTCTAAAATTGTGTTTCCATTGTATGGACAAGAAAAGTTTCCTTAATATCTTAGTCTTAAATCTTCCAGGGAAGACAGAAATCACTGTCATGGAAAGGACTTATTTCCAGTGCAGCCACTGTCAAACACCATCACCTGCTGCTTGGGGTCGCAGTCTCCAGCTGACAGGCTAATTTATCAGTGCTGAAAGGTGGAGGGGTTTCTGACAGCAGTCCATCTAGGCTGGCTTCAAATGAAAGTCTTGGGTGTTTGCAGCCTTCACCCTCTGAAGTGAGTTTGTGCTTTTCCTGTTGAACTTTTAATTGGATAAAGGGAGGAGGAAAAGCCCTTAAGAGAAAATTACCCCAGGTAGCATTTACTGTGATAACCTATGGACAGCTGTTTCAGTAGCGTTGGTGACAACTGAGTCAGAATAGTCTTCATGTCAAGGCCCTCATTAGCCACTTTTTGCCAGATTTGCCAGCTATTGGTGCTGGCCATTGGATGCAACACGTTCCCATGCTCCTTAGCAAGGCAGGATATTTCATCTCAGCAAGACATTCCCCTCGTCACCACTTCTGAATCATCGAAGTCCATAGGACTGCTGTGTCAGACCCAGCTCTGTGGTTCGGTCCGTGAACCAACATCCTGCCTATTCCTACTCTGCTCCAATCTTCACATTGACATTCCCGAAAGACCCCCATCACTGACCTGGGAGCTTATGCTTTGCCCCCTCCCTCCTTACCACAAGCTGATCTCTTACTACCCTGCCTTCACCCCCTTATGATCTACCACTGAAAACAGACTTAAACTGCAGCTTAGTTGTTCATCCAAGCTAATCCAGGATAGAAGGTGTCATTCTGAACCACCTTCAGATCCCTCAAGACAAATTCTTACTCTGAGGTCACCAAGTCTAGCCAGACAGGAACTCCAAATGGAGAGGATAGTTATGAATGTGTGTGTACGTGTCCATGCATACACAATTTCTGAGGACTCTTTCTGTTTGCTCTATACCTGCTGGGATTCAGACAGCAGTGACCAGAGGCAGGAGCCTCCAGGTGAGGTGCTCTGGATCTCCATGCAGCACTGGACCGCTGCAGCCCAGCGACAAGCACAGGAGCTTTCAAGGAGTGGGAGCAGAGGCTATGTGTGGGTGGGAATGGCCTTTCATCGTCCTGCTAGGGGTTGCTGGTCACTTCTGTAAAATCAGTTTGCATCCACTTATCGGAGTGCAGCCAGCAAAACCTGGAGCCAAATCCCAGACTTCCAGACTTGACAGCTTTGAGTCATGTAACTTGAGAAACACCAAGAAAAGCATTTCATTGTGGCACGGCTCTTACAGACTGCTCAATGCATCAGTGCTGGGCAGCAAGGAGACAGCAGCCCTTCAGTAGTAAATCCAAAGGGCTTTAATCTCAAAAACTCACCTCTAGTGATGGATTCTTCAGCAAAAGAGCTGGAGTGTCCTGTGAACCAATTTTCAGCCCTAAGCTTCGATCTGTCTTTCTAAGCTGCCTTACCCAGAATAAGCTTGGTGGATATATCCAGCCTGAGTCTCTAGGTCAGGCAGGTTATTCTGCCATCACTCCACCTCTTAGCTTAATAAAGTTGTCACTGTCTGCGTGTATCTGTCTATGCAGGTTGTTTTCTCCTACACCACACACATCTGTGGGGAGCCTCCTTCTCACACACCACAGCTGAGAGGCTTCTTTAATTTCATAGTTTACTTAGTCTGCTTAAAAAGCAACCTGAAAGTATATTTAATTGGACTCTTGAGAGGAAGGGAGTAGGGAGAGGAATGTTCTGGAAGGAAAGAGGTAGAAGAGATTAATTTGTATTATCTTCAGGGTTTGCTTTAACTCTTCCAGACTTGCATCAGATACATCCCTATTCATTTGATGTGGAGCAGTCTGTTGATGAGATCTGAGACACAGAGCAGACCCAGGACCTGGTGTCAGGAGATTGTGTGGTGTCACAGCACTTGTAGTTTCACTATTGCACTGGTACACAGTTTAAAGGAGAATAATTGTGATGTGCTTCCTGGCATTTTTCTTAACAGAGAGAAAAATGATTCTCTGGCTTTGCACAGCTGAGAGTCTTATGTTTGAACTGCTGGGGTTGAAGAATTCATCCTTGAAAACTTCTGCATGGCCTTTGCAAAGTCCTGCCCTGCAATGTATGCCAAACAACTGCAACAACTTAAAGGAGACTTGACTGAGGGATCCTAGATAGAAGTTTGACCTGCTAATGTTTGCAAATGTGTCTTATTCTAGTTGCTCATGAATTTGCACTCTCACACACAGCAACAGATGCGAGAGAAAAGATGGGGTTCTTCCTGAGACTTTCTCGTTCTGCATGCTCATTTGGAAATCAATTTAATGCATTTTAATTGCCTATTTTTCTCCTTGGTTTTCTCTTTACAGCTACACACCAGAAAAATATAAACAGGTAGAGTCTAGCCAATCAGCTGCTAATGAGGAAGCTTGACTCAAGAAGATTTTAATTTTCAGAATTTGTTCTTCACAATAGCTATTTCAGCATGCAGAGATGTTACAAAACAGGAAAGCTGCTGGTAGCTAATGGAACAAAGGCATTGGGTTTATATGTCATTTTGTTACATGAAGGAACAAACACTTATATCCTTGACCAAACTATAGGAGTCTAGTAATCCACTTCAGGATGCTACTCCCCTCAGCCTAATCATCTCTGTAAAGAAAACACCCGTCGTGTGTGAAAATGGTGTGGAAAGAATGAGTGAGATGCAATTCAAGCTGTGAAGAAAGGAAAGGGATATATTAAAAGCCCAATCGCTTGCCAGCCTTTCACAATCTCCCTCCTAAAGAGAAGTTTCTGTCTCTGCCAAGCTGATCAAAGGGCTTCTCAGAAACCCCTAATCCATTGGTAATTTTTTGAGAAACAGGATTTAGCTGAGGTCTGTGACATTTCCTGGACAGCCAGAGCAGGCAGGGTTGCACGAGGTTGGACAGAGGTAGGATCAAAACCAGCCCCCAGCTGAGGTGTGCCAGACTTCAGAGCTGGTAGAGTTCAGCCATGACTTAGGTACCACTGAATACTCTGTATGAAACTCGCCATCATTACTGAACTAGTACAGTGCAGGCAGCTACAGACAGCTATGTTCAGCATCTCCATCATAACCTTGCACATCCAATAGAACCCAGCTTCCCGTCATTCCATCTTTTAGGCTGAAAAGCTTGAAGTTTCATCTCTGTCCAAGGTCACTGTCTGTGGAAGGACTGAACAGCTCAACGTTTGGTGAAAATAAGAGGGGAGGACTGTGTATTGCTTTACACCATCAAGCAGTAGCTCATCGTTACCTACTTCACATTAAATATAACGGATGCTCCTCAATAATGCAGAGCCACAAGTGAGTGAATAAAACCTTGGCACATCATTTCATCACCCGGAAAGTATTTGCTTTCTTCCTCAATACTTATTCCCTGTGTTGTCCTATCATGCTGAAAGTACTGAGGAAAGGGGGAGTAGGGACTGGTGTTTGCAAGCATCTGGCACAAGGGTCATAGTCAAAATTGCTGCTAGAGTAGTCCAAATCCTATTCCTAAAGTTTGTGAAGGTGAGCCCAGAAAAACTTAAAGCAATAATTTTGTTTGCTGGAGTTTAATGAGGTTACTCACTCTGCATTAGAAAACGAGGTCAGTAAAAAGTATACAAGTATTTGAGTATCAATATTAGAAAGATAAACTTGGGTGAAATAAATAGGACTGTGCACACAAAGACAGCTAACAGGCCTGATCTCCTGGGGCTCTTCTGTTTAAGAGTTTTGTACAAATGAGCCCAAGGTTGGCACAAGCTACCGGGTGTCCGGACGTGGATGACATCATGATAGGAGGGGAGGCTGCTAATAAATTTTAGGACTGCACCAAACTACAGGAGGATTTGGAGAGGCTGGTGGAACAGGCTAAGGAAAAGGAATTCAGTGTGACACAAGGGAAGGTTATTCATTTAGGGAGAAACAACAGCACGTTTAAATGTAAGTTTAATGAACTACAGAGGGAAGAAGCTAATGAAGGAAAAGAGCTGGTATTCAGGAGCAGTAGGGAGAGCAGCAACCTGATAAGTAAATAATGAGATTTTAGAAAAGAGGGCTCGGGCTGCAGCCAGTGAGTCTAGGACTTCACATCAGGTCACTTGTTTCATGTGGCAAGCAGGGTGCTCTCAGCACCAAACTGAACGTCCAAAATAGGCCGGCCCCTCATTACAGAGAAGGAGGCTAAGAAGGGTAGCTGCTGCCAGACCTGTTCTGTGTATCAGGACACAGAGCCTTGGATCCGAGAAGAGATGCTAGCGTAGCATGTGTCTTGGTGAAGACAGTTAAGGATGCGTTTGGGCCCCCAGCGCACTTGATTGTAACCACAGCTCAACAACACATGCTGCTTTTGGTGTAAATCAGATCGGTCTAGGTCTCTTTTGGCTGCAGGGAGGAAATGCACCTACCAGCAGAGGGAGAGGACAAGGAAGGATTACAAGGCCTCCTTGGTAGAACCAGACTTTCCAGGGAACATAGAGCTGATGGCTTTGTCAAGAGGGTAAGGAGCCCCTTTTACAGTGGAACAGCCACTAACTCCTGATCAGCACAGGCTCAGATCCTTGCCCCTGGGCTGCTGTGTGAAGCAGCACACGCAGCCAGACCGGGCCTCCTGTCCATCCTCCTGGGTCATTGCTTCCACAAAGCCTCCTGCAGCAACCCCATTCCTACAGATGAAACGTAGACATCTGGAAAAACCTGTTTCGTGCTACCTGAAAATGAAGATGTGATCCCACACCTCGGATGATGGATGAGATGAAAGCCACAATCCCCGCAGTGTGTAGGAACTGATACTTACCACAGGTCCCAGTCTCCTGCAGACATTGTGATTCTGACATTTCCTACCCCGCTTTCCTGGAAAAAGAGTCTGTTCTGCTGCCAGCTCAAGTCTCTGTATACCCAATCAGCCTTTCCTTCATTAAGTGTTATTTTTGGGGATGAGGCAAAAAACTTGTTACCACTCTCTCCACCAGCAGCTGGGGAAGTCAGAAACCACATGAACTGTTTCTGGAGCTAAAATACGTTGTCTGGTAGAGAAATCCATCATTGCTCCTTTGCAAGTTTGTCTATATTGCACAAGCATGAAAATTTACCAGTTCTTCAGTACTATTTTATAAACAGAGCATTATACATGCTCTTATTTTTTAACTACTCACTTTATTCCACAGTTCACTGGTAAAGTCCAGGAAGAAATGCAGAGTGTCAGTGTCTTCACTCTTGACAGTTGTTTTGTCAGGGAAAGCGAGTACCTGAATCAGCATGGTGGGACCCCTGAGTCACACGCAACAGAGTCGGCATTCAGCCCACTGCCAGCACCTGGCTCAGTCCAGCCACAGAGAGGAGATGCTGCGCTTTAACCCCAGCCAGAGCACAAGGCACATACCTGCCTGTGATTTGGGTTTGTAGAAGGGGCAAACTCCAAAGGAAACAAAGCGGCTCTGATGCAGCGTGTATCATTATGAAATTATTTCTCTGAATTAATGTCTTGGTTTAATTCAGGCTCTGCTTTCTGTATATGGGTCTGGTGTGGCTGTTTGATGTCTGTCTTGATTTTTTAAAAGTCACTGTCTAAATGGATGATTGTAGCTCCATAAAGGTTTAAGGTCCTTTGCCTGCAGTTTCTGGCTGCATTGCTAAACAGTCATTTAAAAAGAGTCCACTAAATCAAAAGCCAGGTAAATCAACAGAGCACTCAGCATTGTAATGAGACCGGTTATAAGGTAAATTACAACATTATTCAAGCACGCAAAATTCCTCCTCTGGCATTTGTCCTGCTAAGCGCAATGCACCTTTAAAGTGGTGAAATGATTCTGGCAGCCTGTGAAAGAGGCTGTGCCTGGGGGACGGGAGGCTGGGCCCAGCCCCTGCCTTTGCATCAGTTTCTAACTTTGGGGGGGGGGGGGGGGGGGGGGGGCTTCACGCAGTAGCTGGTTATTGCTCAGGTGCACTCCATGCCTTGTCTGGATGATCCATGGAGGTGTTTTCAAGATGGTGCAGTACTGGTCACAAACGTTGCCCATGTGATCTCACACTTTCCAGCAAATCTTGTTACAATTGTCAAAGCAGAGTATAAGAAAGACTTTAATTGGGAACTTGGTTAGGGAGACTTGAGACTTATAAATCTTTTCTTACAATGAATGAAATTCTGAACAGATGCTGATGCTTTTCAAGCTGCCAAAACCCAAAATATGGGCACCTGAACTCTAAGGAGATGGTCATTATTATGTACGTTAGAAATAAAAGGCTATGAGGATATAAGGGCAAGAAGCCCAAAACAGCTCTCTCTGCAGAGCATGGGTGGTTTTTTATAAAGTATATAATGGATTATGGGAATCTATGCATTTTATGTAAGAAAAAGTAAACATTGGAGAGAGAGAGAGGTTCCTGCTTTTGAGACACTTTTGTGCAGATGAAACGGAAAGATTCTCATTTTACAGGACATGATATAGAGAAACAATTTGTCCCAAGTCTTGCAAGCATATCAGGATACAAGTCAGTATGAGCAGACCTGCAAGTCTGTTGTGACATCCTGCTGGCCTATATTCTCTGATGAGGTGATAAGTAAGACATTTTGGTTAAATAAGAGGTTCCCTGAGAAATAGTATAGCTACTGCATACAAAGCTCAGTGCAAACCCTCCTTCCCAGACTGCTGAAGCCCAAAGAAAAGGAGTCCAAAGGAAAGTGCAAGGAGGATACACACTCACACAACTTAATATAACATGAAACTAATCTAGTGAGCATGAATTAGACTCTTCAGTGATCAAAACACCCTGTATAAATACTCTGCAGGTTTAGGAGTGGTTGTTTTTTTAAAGGATAGCACTACATTTACAGGCAAGAGCTGAGGACAGAGGGCAAATATATAGCTTTGCTTGCAAAGATGAATTGAAGGAGTTAGAAACAATCAGAAAGTGCCCGTTCAAGCCTACAGCATTTGGCTGCTTCCTCCAGCAGAGAAGCGTGTGTGATTTGGAGGAAGTATATATTGGATGGCCAAGCTGCTCTGGGTGGCTCCAGTGTTGGAGGGATGCAGCTCCTCAGGGAAGCAGAAAATCACTAGGAACCTGAAAAGGCTACTTCTTAAGACAGATGCTCCACAGCCTGCTCTATTCCCTGCTGCACTACATCCACTTTTCACGAACTCTTGCCCTGGTCCAGCTGCTACCCTTAAGGGACAGCATGCCCCACCACTTCCCTCAAGCATCACTGCAGCACACAGCCACATGGGCCACAGAAGCTGCTGCATGCTCTGTCTCAGCCAAGGCAGAAAGGTAGAGCAGGGCAGACAACCTCTCCTTGTCAATTAACCTCATTGCTGGATAAAAGCGGCAAGTGCTGTGTTTTCAATCTGCCTTTGCTACACTACAAGGGAAGGAGACCACTGGCTTATCTCCTCCTCCTTGCTAAGGGATGTGTGCATGGAGAAGGACTGCTTAGGCACACTCTACAACTCTCTGCAGCAGAGATGGGCTGTGATGAAAGAGAAGGCCAGTGGAAGTGGTCACATGGAAGGCTAGAGAAGGCTGACTGCATGGCCATGGGGAATTAAAGATGGTTAGCCTTGGATGGAAGCCCATGTGTGCTCTGTGTGCCCAAGATGTCATGGAGGAGAAAAGGGGTGATTGGAAGCAAGGCAGTGGGAGCAGGCACCTCTCTCTCGCCCCTGTGTACCACCAACCCCGCTCTGCACATGGGCTGTAGCAGGCAGTGGTGCCATCCCAGGGCACAAGTGGAGATCAAGCTCAATGCAGAGGCCTCTGCCTCTTTCATCCAGCACCTGGGAGGCAAGGATGTCCAGCCCTGCTTCCACGGGCACGGCGGGAATCCTGTTTCGGGTCCTGCTGACCCAGCGCCAGAGGTCACTGTAAACTGCTCCAAATATTCCAAGAAACTTTTTTTCTTTCCTTCTCCTTTTCCTTCTCCTTTTCCTCCTCCTCCTCCTTTACTTTTCATTTTCCTTCTCCTTCCCCTCCTTTATTTTTTTTCCTTTTCCTTCTGCTCCTTCTCCTTTCTCTTCTCCTTTTCCTTCTCCTTCTTCTTCTCCCCTTCTCCTTCTTCTTCTCCCCTTCTCCTTCTCCTCCTCCTTCTGCTCCTTTTTCTGGTCCTTCTCCCCCTTTCCCTTTTCTTTCTCCCTCTGCTCCTTCTCTTCCTTGTCTTCCCCTTTTCCTTTTCCTTCCACTTTTCCTCCTCCCTCTCCTACCCCTTTTCCTCCTTCTTTCCCTCCTCCTCCTCCTTCCCCTCCTTGCGTTTCTCCCTCCCCCGTTCCCTCTGCGGACGGCGCTCTCGCTCCATGCCCGCACCCCGGGCTCTCGCCTCAGCCCCTCGGTTAGAGCCTTTCCAAAGCGGCCCGGGCGCTCTCGCTGCAATAACCCACTGAAACAACAGTCTGCTAAAATAAGGTTGTTTTCTGCGCGGAGGTCCATTTAACCCCGTTACTCATCGCCGGCTCCCGAAATAAGCCCCGCGAACCGCCTCTCCCGGCAGCGGCCGCGAACGGGGGAAAGAGAGGGGGCGGCGGGGCCGGGGGCACCGCGGGGCCGCGCTGCGCGCCGGCTCCTTGGAGCAGAGCCACGGTGCTCCGGGCAACGGCATTAAACAGGAGGAAACAGACGGGGGATTCCGTCATTCCAGCCGGGAACGGGAGCGGGGGGAGGAGGGGGGAGAGGAGGCGGAGGCGGGCAGGAAAGGAGAGTCCCGACCAGGGCAGCGCCCATCTCTGCAGCGCCCATGCCCGCAGCCCCCATCCCTGTGGCACCCATCCCCGCAGCTCCCATCCCACACCGCCCGTCCCCGCAGCGCCCGCAGCCCCTATCGCGCCAGCTCCGCGCCAGCTCCGCGCCAGCTCCGCGCCAGCTCCGCGCCAGCTCCGCGCCGCCGTTGGGGGGCGCTGCGGTGCCGCCCCACGCACTCCCAGCCAGCAGCGCCCCCTGGCGGCGCCCCTCACTGGGGGGGGGGGTTCGCCACGTGTTAGCCACGTCGAGGCGAGCGGCGCCGGGCCTGCCCAGGGGAGGCGCGGAGACGGCGACGCTGCCGTGCGGGGGCTGGGAGGATTTCCCCGTACGGAAAGCGTCGCCGGGTTGGTTCTGGTTCTTCCCCGCCAGAGGGGACGGCGGGCTGCGGGGCCCTATGCTCGTCCCCGGGCGTGCTCCTGGGTGGGAACTGGCTTCCAGCGCGGTTCAGCGGAGAACCTCGCCTCCAGGAATCAGTCGCGGCCCGTTTATATCTGGTTTATTTTTTTCGACCGCATATGGCTGTCAGGCACTAGATTTATGATTTCAGGGCTTTTTTTTTTTTTCATACACCAGATATGCTCAAAACCACCCCAACTTTGCGCACGCCGCCGTCCAATTCCGACAGGAAAGTACGGTTCCCTCCTGCCGGCTGTGGGGAGTGGGAGACGGAGACGGAGCGCAGGGCGAAGGGAGAGGGGCTGCGAGCGGCTGAGGTCCCTCCCGTCCCCTGCCCGTACCGGGTGTCACGGTCGCCCCGGGGCCGGGACGGGGCGTCCTGGAGGTGCGAGGCAGGACGAAGAGTCGCTGAGGGTTCGAAGCGTCTCTGCTACGAAGTGATGAGATACAACTGTGTTGCCGCGATATTTACATAATAAATAAAATAATAAGAATAATCAATCTGGAGCGACTGAAATCGAGTCTGCCGGGTCTGTTAGTAATTTAGCAGAATGGGATTTTCCTTTCTCTCGCCTGCCAGTTGATGTTCTTTTCCAAATTTCCACAGCGGGGGAAGCCTGCGATTTTTACATAATGATTTCAGCATGCGAGTCTGCCTCACTTTTCCTAATTTTTTTTTACTTTTTTTTTTTTTTTTTTCCTCCCCCCTTCTCCTCCCGATGGATGCGGAGCGCTGGCCCCCTCCTCCCCGCCTCTCTCCCCCCTCTCCCCGCGCCCCGCGGCCCCCAAGGGCCGACGCTGGGCGGAGGGGCGCGCGGGTAACAACCGGGACCCGTCGGTGCCCGCCACCCGCTGGCTGCGGCTGACATCACGGGGCCGGGGCGGGGAGAGGGGCCGGGAGGGGAAGGGAGCGGGGTGGGGGGGGGTGTGGGGGGTGTGCGTGTCTGTGTGTGTCTGTGTGTGTCTGTGTGTGTGTGTGTGTGTGTGTGTGTGTGCGCGCGGCGGGGGGGCGCGGGGGTGGGGTGTTTTCCAGCTTTAAAAAGGCGGCGCCGGGCGCGCAGCCCTGCGTCAGAGCGAGACTTCCCCGCTCCGCTCACTCACTCGCCTCCGCTCCCCGCCCGGCCGCCCCGTCCCGTCCCCGCGCACCCCCGCCCTCCCTTCCCTTCCCCTCCCCACCCCTCCCCTCCTCTCCATGCCCCGGCCCCGCTGTCAGCTCCTCTGCCTCCGCGGGGGCGGCGCGTGTCCCGTCCCCGGGCCGTGAGCGCCGACGAGCTGGGGTCGGGGCTCCGCCGCCCCGCCGGGTGGATGCCGAGCGCTGCTCCGCCGGCCGCCGCGCCGCAGTCGCGGGACGCAGCCAGCGGGCGAGAAGGGCCGGCGGCGGAGCCGGGCAGCACCATGAAGGCGGCGGAGGAAGGTAACGGGAGGGACGGGGGGCGGGGGGGGGAGGCGGGCGGCGGTGTTCCCCGGTGTCCCCCGCGGCCGCGCCGAGTTTTTGCCGGCGACCGCTCTCCAATAGGTGTCTCCTTCGCCTCTCGCGCGCCGCCCCCCCCCGGTGCCGCTCCCGATGCCGCCCGGCGCCGCATCTCTCGCCGCCGCCGGGCAAGGGCTCGAGGCTTCCCTGCGCGGGAGCCGGGCTCGATTTCGGGGAGAACGCTGAATAACACCCTGTCCTCGCAGTCCGCCCCTTGCTCTCGGGAAACTGAAGCGAAAGCGCGGGTGACGCTCCCAGCGCCCCCGGGACCCGCGTTCCCGGCCGTGCGGGGCTCCCCGGCGCTTGCCCCTCCGCCCCGGCTCTCTGTTGCGACTTGTTGCTGTGCCGCTGGAAACGCCAAGTTTCTAGGGAGAAAGACCGTGGGCTTTGCGGGCGGCTGTGCGGCCGGTCCGAACCGGGACCTGCCAGGGGCAGCGTTTGGCCAGGGCCTGGACCGGCTTCATCCTCTCCTGTGCCAGTCGGGACGTTGTCCCCTCCCCCACGAGCGTCCGCCCGCTGGAGAAACCTCCGCACCTCGCTCCTCCCGGGCAGCGGCGCCTTGGCCCGGAGCGGGTACCCTCAGGCGGTACTGGGCATCGCCTCCAGCCGCGGCAACCTCCGTCCCGGGTCCCCCTGGGATCCCAACTTTCCTTCTGGCCTAGTGGCGCCGCCGCTTTGCTGCTGGGGCTAAAAGTGGCTTTCCGAGCTCGATCGGGGCACGGCGAGTTCTCACATCGAGGAAGAGGAGAGGTGTGAAGAAGTGGGAGGTGTTTATTCCGCGGCGCGGGGCAGCGGGGCTCCCCGCCCCGGGTTTGACCCCGGAAAGCCGGGTGGGTGCTCGGGACCCACCTTTTTAACATAGTTGTTTTCACTTCGGGGTTCGCTTCATTTGACAGGATCCTGCCCATGCGAAAGCTGCGAGCGCGGCTGGATCTGCGGCTGCGCCTTTGAAGCGTGCAAGCGCCTGTTTCGATTAAAGTTAATTACCGTTTGTTTAATTGCATTGGTTTGCTTGCCTTTCGCACACTCGGACCTCCGAGCGCTGCGCGCACGGCGCTTCCATCGCGCTCCGAGGGCAATGGATGCAGTAACTTGTCAGAATTACACCCGTAGGCAGCTGACGCAAAAAGCACACTGGAGTCTCTTGTCAAAAAGAAAGAAAAACATCTCCCTTCTTTATTTCTGTGGCATTTCTGATGCCTGTGTTAAAACGTCGCCAGCCCTTGTCAGTATTTCTCTTCCCTTGTTGTATTTTGTGAGGGATTAAGCAAATGAGGCCAGCCAGAAATTGTGACCCAATGCAGAAAACACGTAGAGGAGCCCTGCAAGTCAGGATCGCTGCTTGCAAATTAAGGTGCCCTTTGACTGCCAAACTACGACAGTCAAAATACTCTATTTCTTGCTTGGCCTGGGAAGAAACTCTCGGAAGGTGTCGTGGTGGTAGGACCCAGCTTTTTGTGTCTCTGGGTCGCAGTGCGGGGCAGAGTCCTTTGCTTCCAAGAACATCGGAGGGTTATCGCCATGGACGAGTCAAATTCTCCTTCAGCCGAAGCAGCCCGTCCCTGGGGCCTTTGTGGCATCTCCTGTTGCACCAGGTGAGCTGGGACACTCCGGAGTCGCCACAGGGAATGGCGGGGGGAACGGTCGGGGATCCTCGCCAGGGCGCATCGCTCGCCCCTTTCACTCGCCCCACATGAATGACAACTGTTTTAAACTGGATTATTAACTGGGGAGACGCTGTTATTCCCTTCCCACCTGTGGCATCACTCCGGTTTTTAGCTTCCCGCGGAACACATCTATCCTCTTTCTCCAAGGGAAGGGTGCCAATGAAATACTTCATTGACAGGACTGATACTTATGGCGCTGGCGAATCAGGCCGTCCGTGAATAGTTCGGGACAATTCGCCGACCCCGCAGAGACCAGATGTGGGAGAGGCGAAGGAGCGAGAGCGGCGGGAGCTCCTCCTCGCCTCCCTGTGGAGCAGCAGACGGCGAGCAGAGGGGCGTCGCGGGGGGGGGGCGAGCCCGGCGGAACCGAAGGGTCGGGGCTTGGTGGCTGCCCGGACCGGGATGCGGTGTCCGCCGTTGGGACAGCGCGGGATCCTCGTCCCTGCGGCGCGGCCCATCTCCCGGGCTGGGGCGGCCGCTTCTGCTCTGCTCCGGCATCCTGGGGGGAGCATGGTTCCCCCATCCCGGCCCGGGGGGAACGTCTCCCCATCCTGGGAGAAGCTCGAGGTTGGTAACGTCTCCGGCATCCCGGGGAGAGCACGTGTCCCCCATCCTGGGGGAGCGCAGGGCGGCAGCGGCCGGCGGGACTTCCGCCGCTGCCAAGGCCGCTGCACTCTGGGGTGACTCGGCCCCCGCACTTCGAGGAAGCGGCCAGGAGCGAGGGCCCGAGGGCATCGCCCCACAGCAGACCCCGACCCCCGCAGGGCAAAGCCTGCGATGCCTCGGGGTTGTCCGGCGGCTCCCGCGAGGGATGGGGCTGCGGTGCGGCCCGTGGGGTGGGGGGGAAACACCGTGGGCTCCGATGGAAAAAAGTTGTGTTTTCCTGGCACTTCGTAACGGAGATTTCAGCCGTACGCCTGGAAAATGGTATTCCCTGAGTTATAAGGGGATACCATTTCCATAACTGCTTTGAAAAACTATTCCTTTTGACAACCGGCCCGAAGCTCGGGGATCTCGGGAGTCGAGGCGAGCCGAGCTGCGGGGGCGGGGATCTCCTTCGCCTGGCAGACGCTTTCCAACGGGACGGTATCGTCTGACAGAAGCGCTTTTCTGAGCAGAAAAGGAGTCTTATTTGTCCCCGATTTTTAACCCCTGCGAGCGGGAGGGGCGGGCGGGCGGGCGGGGGAGTGCCCCGCCGTGCCCCCCGCCAGCGGGGACCTCTCCCTCCCTGGCGCACGGCGCTACCAGCCCCGCTTCCATGCGCTTTTTATAGCAGTTGGCACTAGTGGGTGCTGCAACGGAGTCCAATAAATAATGAATAAATGAAAGCGCAGCCTCTCTGGCTCGCAGACGCGGCGCGCTGGGCACTCTCGGTGGAAGCCTTAGCAGCGAAGAGAGAGACGGAGCGGGGAGCTGGCGGGGCAGGCAGAGCGATCCCAGCCTTTCCCCCTCCCCTGACCCCTAGCCCAGGGCGGCGAGAGCCCGGCATCCGCGGCAGCGCGTCCGGGCGGGAGCAGGTGAGGTCCACCTGGAGCAACCGTGTCTAGTTCTGGAATCCTCAACCTAAGAAGGATACGGAACTTCTGGAACGGGTCCAGATGAGGGTCACCAAGATGAGGGTACCTCTGCTGTGAGGCCAGGCTGGGAAAGTTGGGGTTGTTCAGCCTGGAGAAGAGGGAGACTAGGGACATCTTAGAGCAGCCTCTAATATCTGAAGGGGCTCCAAGAGAGGTGGGGAGGGACTTTTTACAAGGGCATGGAGTGACAGAACAAGGAGGGATGGCTTTAAATTGGAGAGGTGAAAATTTTGACTAGATATTTGGAAGAAATTCTTCACGATGAGGGTGTTGAGGCGCTGCCACAGGTTGCCTGGAAAAGTTGTGGATGCCCTATCCCTGGAGGTGTCCAAGGCCAGGCTGGATGAGGCTTTGAGCAACCTAGCCTGGTGAGGCGTTCCTGCCCATGACAGGGAAGCTGGAACTGGAAGATCTTTAAGGTCCCTTCCAAACGAAACCATTCTCCGACTCTGTGAAGTCCCGCTGTCCCCGGGCAGCTCTGAGGGCGTGTTGGGAGGAGGGGGGAGGCGGGCACCACGGTTGTTCGCATCGACCCGGAAACATCACGAGCGGCGGAGAAGGCGGATCAGAGGCGGCGGCGGCGGCAGCTAGAAGGGCCGCCCGTCGGGGCCGGACTCACGTTACCGCTTGCCGGGGTTCGAGCGCGGCGAGGCGGCACCGGGGGCGCGGGGCGCGGCGGGGAGCCATGACGGGCGTGGAGGCCGAGCAGGAGTTCGATTTCGATTTTCTCTTCGAGTTCAAGCACAGCGATGAGGGCGGAGGTGGGTGGCAGCGGGGGGCAGCTCCCGGGAAGCGGGCGGAGGGATGCTGCGGGGGTCCCGTCGTGCGCGGCGCGGCTCGGGCTGGAGGGGCAGGGCTGCCCTCCTGCGGGTAGCGGGGAGGGGTAGCCGCAGTCCCTCCCGGCGGGTTCGAACGGGCCCGGAGCTTCCCGCTGCCCGTGCGGCACCCGCCTGGGGTGGGCGACCGGTGCGGGGTTTGTGGCGCTCGAGTTTCTTTGAGCTCTTCCCGGCGGCTCCAGCAGCCCGGGCGATCCTCGGGGGCTGCAGGGCGCAACCCCCCCTCGTACGGCGCTCGGGAACCCCGAGAGAAAGTGGGGATCTCGGGCTCCTCCATTGCGGAGTTCAGCAGCCGCCGCCCCCCGTGAGCCGGAGCGACCTGCTGGGCTCGGGGTTTAGCTTGAAGGTCATCTGTAAATAAAAGAAGAGCCGGAATTTATCACGAGTAACACCATTCCCAACTCCGGTGTCTCAGTCCGGCTGTCTTCTTCGATCACTTTTAAAGATACTTCAGGTGGGAACCAGGCAAACGAGTCTGGAATTGACACAGAGAGAGGAAAAACTGTCGCTTTCTGATGAGTTTGGCTGCTGTGGGTCGACGGTGGTTGGGTGCCATAAAACGTTCCCATGCCAGCAGATGATTGAATACAGCGTCAGAGTAAGGCTGTCTCTGTGTCTGGGCTTCATCTTTTGCCTCTAAATTCAAGCAAGTTCCCAAATCCTTCTCTGTGTATTGCAGCCTGCCAGGATGCAGATGAAGACATAACGTTTCCCAGTCACCCAGGTCTCTGGCACATTGTCAGTGTCCAAATAGCTTTTAGGAGTCTCTCAGTTTTTAGAATACTGTAGTTTTAAGAGTTTTGCACCAAGCCTTTCAGATGTGTGTCCTAGTAGTAAGACACTTGGAAAGTGGAAGGATGTCATCGAATTAACTGTCAAAGTCCTAGTGAGACAAGTACCTAGCTCACTTAGGCAATTTTGAAGTCATGAATTTAAACCCAGACCTCAACATGGCTTTATCTTTAGAAATGTAGAATAGCCCCTCACCTGTGTTGAAGCTCCTCTGAGCTGTGGGTCTTCAGCATTTCTAATTAAAGAACATGAATAAAAACTGATGGTGCCCAGGCCCTTGCAGGGTCAGCCTTTTAATGACAGAAAGGAGTAAAACCTTTGCTCTGTGGAATTAAATGGAATAAATCCATGAGTTTTTTATGTCGTCACAAAGTGAAATGTAGTATGTGAAGAAGTGCTCACAAATTAATGGGTCCGATTTCTTTTCCTGGGTATGTTTAGTGCACATGTGGATTTGTTGGAACAGAACTGTTGCAGAACTGCACTGACCTATCTGACAATGGGGTTTGTCAGAATGTGCTTTTTCAGAAATTATACCTGGTGGGTTTTAGCTTATGAACCAAAAACTTTTGTCCTCTTCCTAGTTCTGCCTTTGAGGCTTTTGTATTTAGGTAGGCATACTTTCTACAGGCTGCCTGAAAATTTAAGATACTTGTAGATGTTTGGAAGGCTTTGGATCTTGCTTCTTTCAGTTTTGAGTACTATTGTGTGAGTAGTTGTATGAAACCTTACTTTTCTTAGCCCTTTGAAAGTTGGCTTTTACAAGTATACTTAATAGTTCTGAAAGAGGCTATTCCTTGCCATTTGCATCAGAGGATCTTGTTGCTCAGAGTACTTGAGGCTGTCTTTTAATTAATTTTTTTAAAAGATGAGCCTTTGTCTTGCCTGTTTGGCCTGGGCTGCAGGTTGCCAGCAGGCTCCAGTGTTTGAATTTCATCTTAGTAGTGCATTAGATTTCAAGACAACTGCTGGGTACACAGTCCTTTCCATGCAGATAGTAATTATCCCTGCTATTTTGTTTGTTTACCTATTTATTTTTGAAAAAAAGATCTAAAAGCATTGATATTGCAATCAGCAGATGCTGCTGTTGCACTCCATCTGCAAAGCCCATCTGGGGCAGTGCATGGATCCTGTGGTCCCCAGCCTGGGGTGTCTGGCTGCATGTTTGGGACAGGATGAAGGCAGCATCCAGCTGTGTCATGTCATCAGCGCCGTTCACCTACACATTGGGCCAGGAGGCTGTGGGAGAGACTGTGGGGTGTTCGTGGAAGAGCCTTACCAGTGTTCCAGTACTGGAACATCACCTTCCTCTGTTGCTAGAGAAAGAAGTGGAGGTTGTTGACACTGCTGTGAAGGTACTTGTTTAGACCCTTTCTCTGATCTGATTTCTGAAATGGGGAAGGCCTTACCACTCTCGTACTGCTTTGTTTTGGTTTGGTTTTTTTTTTCCTTGAAGAGTAAGAGGGAAGTGGTGGTGTGTGCTGACACTGAGTGGCCATGTGGCAGGGCAGCAACGAAAGGGACTAATTTTGGAAAGAGGTGCTCTGCATCCCCAGGCAGATCAACTCTTCTTATCCTTGTCAAAATAGCACCTCTTTCTCTGTAGTCCCTACCTGCCTTGTTCTTTGAATAGAAAGAGAAGCTGCAGCGCAATTTGAATAATCCAGCTTTATTTGTGGCACGCTCTAGTGTAATTTAATGACCCTTCCTCAGTAAATGGCCAGGCTCTGAAGGCAGATAAGAACATAAGTTCAAAAGTTGTTGGTAATCGTTCCTGATGCTTACCTGACATGACATGCATAAGCTGGAACGTTGCAGAGCTGCTGTGAAACTATGACAGGACATTAATTTTTCCTAAGTACCATTTGCCTTGGAGTTGTTGCCAGCAAGAAAAGTGAGCATGGGATCACTGGAGGATGACACGAGAGAGGGCTGAGCTGATAAACGAAAGGAAGAGAATATCCTGCTGTGCTGGTGTTACCAGTTTGGAGGAGGCTCGTTTGCATCTGCAGCGTTCCCGGGGAGTGGGTGGCACTGGGAATAACAGCTGCAGTAATTAGCAAAGCTTTTCCATATCTCCCTAAGGAAGGTAAGCGAGGATTATTGCCAAGGGAGACCATCTCCCTGTGTTGGCTGGCTGCAGTCAGGGTGGATGCAGAGTTTGCCTGTGTCCTGTAGAAAAGTTTCACCTCCGGGAAGGTTGATGCGCTGAGAGTGCAGCTTAGGGCTGGAACTGGATGCATTTCCAACCTACCAAGAGGATCCTGCAGAACTGCATTACCCAGACTCAGACCCAGAGTTCAGCCGCTGTTGTCCTCGATAGAAAGGCTTTGCTGTCTTTTACCCGTAAGGCAAGAGGTGCTGGTATTACAGGCTCTGACCTACGTGTGCTGGTGATGCAGAGCCTCCCTATATCAGAAAGCATGGGATGGATGACCTCTGATCCCACCACTGCTCAGAGCACCCGGGACGTGTTACCTTTGGTTGAGGGCTTGCCCATCTCACTGTGCTTGCCCAACTGGTGTCTCCAAATGGCAAAAAGAAACATGCATGCAGCCCTGGGACAGGAGAGAAAAGCTGAAGGGGTCTCTTGAAGCAGGCCAACAGTGGGGCGAGGCAGAGGTGGTCTCCTGCAGACCAGGTTTGAGGTGCTGGTCCCCATAGTGCAGTAGAGGTAGAGGTACACAAAGGGCAGGTGCTTCCCCTGTGCTGGGTCAGTGATCCCACTGGTGCGAGTCTGTGATGTGATCTGTCACCTTCCACATCGACTGTGGTTGTTAAGAGTGCTGTTCTTTTTGTACTGTGTCCCTCCACTCCAGCTGGAGTGAATATATTTGTGCAGCACTTTATAGAATTCTTTCTTGTTTGTTTTCCAGAACACTATAATTACACATCTTCAAATGTAAATACTGGCTTGCCCCTAAATGTGGCACATTCCTCATTGTCAACTCCATGTCATGGCCTTCAGACGTCAAATCCTGTCATTTCAGTTGTTCCATTGACAAACCATCCTTCTGGATATGGAGGACACATAGACAGCGGGGCCTCTGAGTATTACCTGCCACCGAACATCAGGCCTAATGGAGCTCCAGCACTGGAGAGCCCTAGAATTGAGATCACTTCTTACATGGGACTTCACCATAACAACAACCAGTTTTTCCATGATGAGATTGAGGAGGCCATCCCAAATGCCAAGCGGTCACCTTCCACTGCCACTTTGAACTTACCAAACATCGAGGCCTACAGAGACCCATCCTGCCTGAGTCCAGCAAGTAGCTTGTCTTCCAGAAGCTGCAACTCTGAAGCATCTTCCTATGAGTCCAACTACTCTTATCCATACACTTCACCCCAGACCTCTCCTTGGCAGTCCCCATGTGTCTCCCCAAAGACCACTGACACAGAGGAGGGCTACCAGCGCAGCATGGTGGGCTGTACTTTGCTCAGTTCCCCAAGGCACTCTCCATCGACATCTCCTAGGACAAGCATCACAGAGGAGAACTGGCTGGGGGCCCGCAACTCCAGACCTCCATCTCCCTGCAACAAGAGAAAGTACAGCCTCAATGGCCGACAGACCTCCTACTCCCCACACCACTCCCCCACACCCTCTCCACAAAACTCACCACGGTTGAGCATCACAGATGAGACATGGTTGGGGAACACCAACCAGTACACCAGCTCTGCCATTGTTGCCGCCATCAATGCCCTCACCACTGACAGCACCATGGATATGAATGATGGGATTCCTATCAAGTCAAGGAAGACTGCCATTGACCACACTCCATCCATGACTCTCAAAACTGAACCAACTGGCGAGGACCATGGGACCATATCACCAACTACCGATTTGTCACCAGAGGACTTCTCCAGCTTTCAACACATCAGAAAAGGAAACTTCTGTGAGCAGTACCTGTCTGTGCCACCACATCCTTACCAGTGGGCCAAACCAAAGTCTCTGTCCCCAACATCCTACATGAGGTAAGGGAACCTCAACTTTGAGGGCAATCCTGTTAATGTCTTTGTTGCATGCTTATTTTCACTCCTTCCCCTTCATGTCTCTGCTTGCCACAAAAATCTGTCCATCCACTCATTCTGCTTAGCCTTTTCTTGCAACACTGCCTCCGTTGTTAGTGTGGTGCAAACACAAGTAAATCCAATTTTTATGCTTAAAGAGGAAAACTTTCTTTGACAGATTATAGTATACTGGTGACATTTGTGCATCACAACAGGTAGGAAGCACCACAGAACAGCCAGCATTTCAGTAACAGCCAGGGCTTTCTCTTTCATTCTCAGTTATGGCCTTTATTTTGAAGTCTTCTGAAGGGTGTTTATGCAGTGGCATAAAGGAAAAGAGTTTGGCTTCCTGAAAGTTTGCATGCTGATCCCAGTCCCTGTTTGTGATGGCCACTCCATTACCCATCCACTTCTGTCTCCTTGGTTTTGACAGCAAGGCTGTCTTTCTCAAAATGAAAGATGAGGACATGTAGCCGAAGTGTTGTAATTAGCAATACCATCCTTGCTCTAAACCTTTCTAGTGTCATTGTTCTCCAGGCAGCACCTCTCTCCCATTTACTCTCTACCAAAACTGAGACTGAGCTCTGTGCCCCTTTGTATTACAGTCTGTAGTGCTGTGGTCCTCTTCCTCATAGTTCTCTCTGCATTGCCTAAGCTCCTTGCAGGACCCTGGCTCAATTCAGGGCTGGGAAATGCAGTAGTCCCTTTGGGTCTGGCCAAACCACCCAGGGGTAAGTGCTCACTGCCTTTTAGAGCTGGGATAGAGGCTTGTAACACTGGGCAAATGTCAGAGCCTTTCTGCGTTCTTAAAAAAAATCCTTTTGTGTTCTCCCACCAAAGTACAAAATAGCCTCCGTGCGTTAGAGGATCTGGCCATGGGCTTTTGTGTCAGGGAGCTGCTTTTTCCAAAGACAAGGCAATAACAGGACAGTTCGACCAAGCACCCTTTTATCTTTCTGTTGCAGTGAGTGGTCTGTAGGTGCTTCACTGCAGTACATCAGGAGGTACCCGGCATGCCTGTGTGCTAACACAAACAAGAATGGTGAAGTGTTGTGTATTTAACACTTTTTTTTCCACTGTTTTGGTTTTGTATAAAATATGTTTCCTGGTTCGCAATATGTTTCCATGTGATCTCATTAACTCGTGCTCTAGGGCAGTTGGAAGTTACTGTTGAAATGTGATTTTAAGTTATTTTACCAATCAGATGCACTGACTGTGCTTCCTTCCACTGAAAATACGTCTCCTTTCATGTATATGAAAGTGCTGGGCAACTGAGCACGGACGTCAACAGGATCACAGCCTACGCAACAGAAACTATGTTATTTTAAATATTTCAAAAAAAAAAAATCGGTTAAGAATTTGTCACAACAAAGCTGGATTTTTTTCCTGTTATTTTACACATCTGTTGTATTTCAAACACAAGGGCTGCAGGGATGGGTTCCAACAAACAACTCGGGCTCCAAAATCTACCAGGTCCTAATGATTTTGAGATAACCAGATTTGATTACCTCCTCTGTCTCTTCCTGAATATGCAGTACAATTTTCATCAAAAGCCAGCGTGCCTTGGGAAATTACTGACGCCCTTCCCTGCCCCTCTTGTGTTCCCATCTCTTTGGGGCAGGAGGTTGCAGGCTCAGGCAGACTGTCAACTGGGTGCTGTTTCCTTTCCTAGGGCTTCACAGTGGGCATCACCCTAAAAGGGAAACCGCTTCTTTTTATTGCTTCTAAAAATCATGATGTTTTTCATTTTTTGTAATTAGAGCTCAATCTGTTTTAGGCTTTTCAAGTCCTCAAGGAAAGGAATAATAGGAGTATGTAACAAGTGTATAATAATGCCTGCCTTAACAGAAACACAGTCTTTATGTGGAATGTGCTTCTCTCAGTTACTTAAGAGGACTGTGATGTTGGAGGCTCAGCATAGTTCTAGGGCTGTGGGCTTTTCGGAGCAGGTTTGGGCTTCCACATCTGCCTCAAGGGCCATGAATGTATGACTTTGTTCCTGCACGGTACTTGGCACACAGGTGCTGAGGATCGTGAGATGGGGTGGGAAGGCAGATCCTAACCCTGCAGCTGAGGCTGAAACTGCCCAGTGTAACTCAGTGTTAGTCTCTCTGTGGCACTTCAGTTGCAGCCCAGGGCCTTGTGCCAAATCTTGAGATGTAGAAAATACTTGGAGACCAAACAGAAAGTTTCAGGGTAGGTTTTGGAACATGTCCTGAGGTGGCAATGGGAATTCTACCTTTTCCAGACCAAAATGGATTACCTAAGTATACCTATACACCTCAAAAACTACTGGAGGTAAATCATCATGCAGAGAGTCCAGAGATAGTCTTTCTGAAATTCTCCTTTAGCTTTTAACTCAAAGGTCTTTTTTTTTTTGTTTTTTTTTTTTTGTTTTAAATGTCAATATTTATGCATTGTGCTGTCTCACAAGCAGCTTCTACCTGTATTCCCTCTTTTATTGTTAATGTAGCATATAGTTTAAGAAGAAGCATTCTACCAAGCAGATTTTGTATGACCAGGTGATTCTTTGTGTTTCTCAGGCCCTTGCTCTCTCAGTTGTATTTCTTTCTGTGACATTTCTCCATCATTTCTCAGTGCTGCGTACTGCAGAAGCTCTTACGGGCAAAAATGTTAAAGCCAAAATGGTAATATTAGTAGGAGTGGGCTTCTGCCCTCAGGTATGAGAGCAGTGCAAGTGCCTATTTCCAAAACTATAATCCCAATTTTATTGCTTTACCTGCTCATTAGAATGTCCCAAATCTTCCTGTATTACAACAAAAAGTGTAGGCACTCACAATTCCTGAATATCTTACACCGTTTGTATGAATTCCTCTTTAGCTGGTCTATTTGACTGAAGCTGAAATTTCCTAGAGACAGTTTCTTGCAAGTTGGAAAGTAATGCATTATAGTTATTTCAAGTGTCATCAGTTTAATCAGAAGTGTGCTGGCTTGTAACACTTGGGTTTTCATTAAGTGTCGTGGTTTTTTGGGGGGAGGGGATAGAGAAATGTTTGGGTCTGTCACTGGGGTGTATGGTACATGAAAGGTTTGCCACACCAAAAGGAGCTTCCAGGAACTGAAGCTACTAGTTCCGGGTGGGTTATAAAGGCTCCCTACTGTATTTTCTTGAATAGTTTGTGTGGTTTTTTAACCATTGAAAGCCAGATTTTCTTTAGCTGCAGTCTCTTTTTCAGTCTCAAATATATATGTATATCAGTTCTTGATGTCACAGACAGAGTCAAGTAGTTTTACATATGGAGGCTGTAGGTTACACCCAGAGAATGTGTGGCTGGATACCTGTCTCCCAGCTACAAAAGGCTATTTGGCTTTTATCTACATCAATGGACTTCAGTTTTGTAGATTTTTTTAATTCCGCTTTTGTGACTGTGACAGTGTTAAACTCAAGCATGCAAAGATTGTTCATTGAAGGCCCAAACCATATGATTTACTTCAAAATTGTGATTTGAAAATGTTGCATATTTTTGCCCTTTCTTTTCATTTATGGACCTTTCAGATGCTCTAGATGCTTCCTTTTTTTTTTTTTTTTTTTTAACATGTATTTTGGTCCAGATCATGAGATAGAAGACAGCTGTAGTTGGGAGAAGTTGAGTTTCTCAAGAAATTGGGGTTTTCTGAAGGTGGAAAATGACACCAGCTATCTTAAGATGAGAAAATCACTGGTGCAGTAGCACTGGATTTGCTGACCTCTGTGTTTATGGCAAACTTGTGTGTTTATGGCAAGCAAGAGGAAGTTCCTTTGACAAAGCAAAGGCATAGCTGTTTGGGCAAGACACAGTGAAATGAGGACTTGTGGCTGTGTGTCAGTGACCATCTCCTGGGGCTCATTACTGTTAGTTGAGGGATAGGAGGAGTGGACAGGGAAGAGGCTGCAATGCCTCTAAACTTTTTCTCTCTCCTACATTTTCATGCTGGATGGAGATGTATGGATGCTTTGACAAATCTGGTTTGCCACCGCATAGTGGCGGCTTTTGATTACATTAGGTTGCTATATTGTAAGGTTGAGGACTGCTTGGAAGCCTGTCTCAGTAAACTGATTTTTGTTTATTTGTTTGTTTGATTTAATCCTCCCCACATTTTCTGCTGGCTGGTTTTCAGCTCATTCAAATGCCTCTGTGAGCATCTTATTAATGGCCTTCCTTCACCAGCTCATTTTAGCACCATGTGATTCTAAATTCAGAACAAGCAGAGATGTGATGCCAGCCACTTGTCCCTCTGTTCTCACAGCAATATTTTGTTGTTTCTCTAAGCCAACAAATGCAAACTTTCCCAGCTGATTGATCTCTGAATGTGAAATTCCAGGGTTATGTTAAGTATTATCTGGGAATATGACAATCACTTGGATTTTTAGACTTAAGCATGAGGAATTCCAGCGCACCACATGCACTTCACGCAGGAGCTGCTTGCTCCGCATGCCAACCAAATACAGCCAAGTCTGGAGTGGGACACAACATCTGTTTTAACAACTCACAGACAGATTGCTCAATTGTCAGACAGAAAATTTAAAAAAGCGAAAGAGAGAAAAATTCCACCCACGCTAACTCATAGGTGAAATATAAAGCAGGTATCTTCTTCTGACCACAGTCAAGTTGATGGACACATAAGCATCCTCATTGTTTTCTTACCCTTCCAAAACCCACACAAGGATCTTTAACATACATCTGCTTTGATGCGAGACAGGGGCAATAAATAATAAATTGTAACCATATTTATATTTAGTGCACAGTTGGAGCAGGGCAAGCTAACAACCTGGTAAAAGTTTCAGCAGCCGTGTGGTTTCTCTAGTTAATGTTTTTGTTTCTAGAGGAACACTCTGTGTTAGGAAAAAAGAAGTAGTACAGGGCACCCAGTCTCAGCCACAGTCCTTCTAAGTCACTTACTTTAGCTTGGGTGCTGAAGCACAGTTACTATCCTGCTCTTCCAGGCAGTGGCTTAATGTTGCTGTCTGGGAGAGATGACTCCATGCTGTGGTGCTTGGACAGTGAGCAGCATAAGTCCCTGTACGAGACCAACAGTTCAGACACATGGCAGCCTAGTTAAGGACAAACATGTTTGCAAATATCTTTTCAAGTAGCCTTGGGTATCTGGTAGCAGAAAGTGTAATGATAATTTAATTTTCATGTACACGGCAGTCATGTGACAATGGGACTTAAACACCTTTGCAGAACTTAGTAGTTTTGGCTTTTGTTTCCTCCCTGTCTATATTCCAGTGTCCTGTTTAGTATCTTTCTTTTTTTTTTTTTACTTTTTGTAACTTGATAAATCTTTCTGCTAAAGGCAGAAGTCAGCCAGACTGGATAATCTGTTTTTGATTTGATCATACTGTGTATCTGGTGTATGCAAAACAAATCACTATTCATCTGTTTTGTAATCTGATTTATGTAGGATGGATTTACATTGAGCGAGTTTTCTGCAGCCTAACACCAGGTTTTTTGAAGCTGCCTTGAAACAACTGTCCCCCCTACAGCATTTAGGAGGACTACAGTTAGATTTATTACAGTGTAGAAGGGAATGGGTCAAGTTTTCAGTTGGCGGAAAATTCAATCTGAGAGAAATACACCATGTGTATTTGATAGGAAGACTGCATGAAGACCTTTCATTTCTCTTCTTGACCTCCATGTGGTGCTGGCTAGATGAGGTAGTTTGGACCTTTCCAAATTGATAAGGTTTCCTTGCAGCAACCAGATTTGATGTTACCACTGCACCATTTGCTTGGTGTCTTTTCCTTTTAACTGTGTTTAGCTGCAGGAAATTAAGTGCATGATGAAGATAACCTAACATAGGAAATAGCTCTGATGGCCCCAGCCCATGACACTGTTAAATGCATCACTCTGCTTCCTTTATCAGGAGAACTGCCATTAATTGTCAATTTGTGATTGGGCAGGTGTTATTTCAGGCCAACAGCAAACTGTTTATTTTTCAGGTTTTATTTGAGAACATTAATTGTACAACTCAATTATATTGATATTTTCAGGTGCTGATTTGAAAGTGTTTTTTGAGATTTTTTCTTCTTTGGTGGCGTGTGTGTTGGTTTTTTTTAAGAGATGTTATTAGTTATGGAACTGTTACTTACTTACACGTTTCTTAAAAAAATTCACTTGAGGGCCACAAGCTGCTAGTCTGGGTTGTCTTTTTTTAACTGAGTGTTAAAAATACCTAATCTGATAGATGTTGTGTCCTCAGAAAAAGAGGGAAAGATCCATCAAGGCAGAATTCACTTAAAACCAGAAACATCTGTTTAAAAATGTGTGCTGATCATCACCAGGAGAGACTAAGCTGTTTTGCCCTGTTCTCTGTCATCTATCATTAGTCAAATATGGTTTATTCAGATTTTTTTTTGAGACTGAAGTATGTGTACCTAACATGCCAGGCATGGAACACTGAATATGTACAATGGTGAATTGACTGTAGGATTTTTTTGTCATCTCTTTGCATGACTGTCTAGTAGCTGAAGCGCTCATCCTTGCCTGCAAGGTGGGCATTGGCCAATTTTTGGGGAGAGGCTTACACAGGAGCTCAGAACACATAGTGTCCTGCCTCTACTCAAGTATGGGGCTCCTGTGCTTGGGAGCCAGTGGCCAGACACTTTTGTCCCCAGCAGGGTCTTACCTTTGCAGAGGGTGCCTTGCTGAGTCCTGCTGGCTCCAGATAGTCATAGAAGCTGGGAGCCCTCATAGAACCATAGAATTGTTACAGTTGGAAGAGACCTGTAAGATCATCAAGTTCAACTATCAACACACCACCAATATGCCTATTAAACCATGTCCCAAAATGCCACATTACATGCTTTTCTGAACACCTCCAGGGACAGTGACAGAGCCAATATTTTTCTTTTGGATGATCTCCCATTTTAGCTGAACTGGGAGCTGTATGGCTAATTTCTTCTCTCCCCCTCTGTCATTTTTGACGATGCTTTGCATTGTGAGAGCTGGAGAGCAGAGTAGCTGGTTTGAAGCCTATGACTTGCCAGCAAGCCATACTAGGGTAGCAAAGAATGCTCAGGGAGTGAGTGTGGTCCTGGTCCTCACCCAAGACTGAGACCTAGTGGCTCCAGATGGTCCCTGTAATGCATATAGTGCCTGTCTATGGGTATTCAACTCACGTGGCCCAAACTGGCAAATTTAGAAGCAATGAAGAAGTATAATGTAGAGACACTTAGCACCACCTGAAGTCCCATCAGTCTATATGCGTACGTGCACTAGCAGATAGGAGTTAAATATGCCAGTTATGAAGGGCTGGGTTTTAAAAAAAAAATAAAGGCAAAACAAAAAAAAAATCCCTGGTGTGAGTGGTTAAGGTCTCTAGCCTGCAAGGATGCTTTGGGAGATGTGAAAGCTGTAGTACCTGTGTGGATGAAAGCATGCTCAGGATATTAAAGTGAAGTATTCAAGCTCAGCTGAATATTGGTCTGTAATGACACATCCAGTGCAGAAGCTCTTTTGCATCCTTTTCCTCCCAACCAGCTCATTTCAACCATGATTCACACCACTCAGACATTCTTGCACCACGGCTATAGTAGTGAGGCAGGGAGCCAGCAAATCCTCAGCAGCCAACCTTCTCGTAGGCTGGTGTGGTAGCTAATGAGCCCTTCAGTTTCCTCATCTACAGGTAGCCCTGGCCTGTGGCAACAACAAAAGGGTCGAGGACCATAATTTTCTGCTTGCTAGTTGTCTTCTCCTGGCTGATGGGAGAGATAATAAAGTTTAGTGTAAGAGGACAGAGTAGTATGTTGCAGTTGTGCCATTTAACTACTTGTAAAGTCTTTTGAAGAACACCTGGTAGAAGAATTTACCAAAGAAGGAAATATACACTAGTCCTAAAATTAGTATTTTCATGATGAAGCTTTTTACTTCGTTTTTAATATCAATAAATTTGTCTCAGGCCTAACACTGTTTCAACAGTTCGTGTTTGTTTCTTTATCTACTTTTTAACCCCCAAACATCAACTTGGCATTTCTTACAGCCAAACTCTCCTGACTGTTTTCAAATGTTGCTTTACATTTGAAGTGGGTTTCTATGAATGACAATTCTCTACCATCTAATACTGTTGGTTCTGCTTGTTTATGAGATGGTAATGAGTCCTTAATATTTTAGTTAATTGCAGAGTCAATACAGGGCTGGAAGAGTGAGCAAGATTTTTCTTCTAGCTTGTGTATAATTGTTAATAGGATTTGTAAGCAAGTTCTGTCTCAGAGCTTGCTCCCATGCAGTGCATGAACCAGAAAGAAACCAGCATTGCTTTGACACTCTCTGACATGTTTTGTGTTGGGAAGGAAACTGGGAAATGTCTTTTTTTCCTTATTTCCTCTCCCCAGTATACTCAGCAAATTTGTTGAAATCTATTAGATTCATTAAATGCAGAACTCCTATAGTTCATTAAATGCTGGTTTGGCATTCACTTCCACAGCAGAAATCCTCTTCCTTAAATTCCTCTGTGTCTTTCTGCCTACCTTTCTCTTTTTGGTTCAAGAATCAGTATGTGAAGATACTTGTAAGCTGTGTCTTAAGGGTTTTCCATTTTGTTTACGAACAGGGTAGCATTTGGGCCGTCAGATATACTCAACCCATAAATCTTCATAAAATAACCATTACCTTCTAAATTACTTATGTTATGGCGTTAACCATATTGATGACATTTTAAATGTAAGATGGTGAAGGATGACCTCTGAAACATGGTCTCTAAAGTAATAGTACTGGATACTTGTGGTTTGTGATACTGCAATTGATGTTAATTTTTAATATGTTTTCCTTTCCATTATAGCCCATCCCTGCCTGCTCTTGATTGGCAGCTGCCATCAAACTCAGGACCTTATGAACTGCGTATTGAAGTGCAGCCGAAATCCCACCACCGAGCTCATTATGAGACAGAAGGCAGTAGAGGGGCTGTGAAGGCGTCTGCAGGGGGCCACCCTATTGTGCAGGTACCAAAATATGTTATGAGCAGCACAAGTTGTTTTAATTGTGATGCTCTACGGTGAGCACCCTTTCTTCTCCAAATCCAGAAAGTGATAGGAGATTTTTCCTGTCCTCAAAGTGTATGAGTCCTCTTTAAAGTGTATTTTAAACTGAATAGACTAAATCTTTAATAAAAAAATGCAAGAGCATTCACTTGCTGATAGCAGTGTGAACACAGCACAGGCTGATGGCTGCTCTGTGTATGACTTCACATGTGTTCAGCTGGCAAGTAGTGACCGTGGACCTATCTGTGCAGTCAGATTCCAGACATGCAGCGTATACTTGACTCAGCTGGGAACATGCCTCAGTATGCTTAGTCCTTAACTTGTGGTTGGATTAATCAGAGCTGTGAACACTTGTCAGAGGGCAGAGCCTTAGCAGTAGTGTGGAACGATGTAACTGGTTTGGATGTTGCAGTGAATACTGAGCAAAGTGAGGCTTTTTGAGTTTCTTCTGTTTAGTTTTTTTAAAATCTTACAGCCACTCTTGAAAACATGAGGTCTGAATCTAGTTGCTTGAATGCTACTGAACACTTCGGTTATAAAGCATTTAATGTAATAACACTGTAAATTGATCCTTAATTTATTTATATGACTGGTCTCATTCATTTTTAATGACTTTTCTCAGGAGTGCAAAGAATGATACTTAGTTGTTTAAAGCAAAACCAGAAAAAGTAATAGGAGAGAGGCAACTGCGCCTGCCCTTATTCAGCTGCTGCTTTCTCACACAGAAGTTAAAATTTCAGTGCCCCCCTGTGCAGCCCAGCCCTGGTTTTATCACTGTCCAGATGCCATGGGGCCCACAGGTGTCAGAACACTGTGAGAAAGAGGCAGGCGCTGCTGCTGTGTTCACACTGCTTGGGTTTATGCCACAATGCTGCCTGTAGGAGCAGTGGTTTGTCAAAAGGCCTAATGGTGTACAAACCACACATGCAGGGCTCACGTGTGTTTGTTTATCTGCTGCAAAACTGTGTTAACAAACATGTTGTTTAAAGGAACGGTGCAAATTTGAGGTGACATTGGGCAGGGAATTCCACTACAGAATTTGTGTGCTGCTGTGGCAGTTGAAAAAGGAAAGTGATGAGAGTTGTCAGCGGCAAACACAGTTTGCTGCTCAGCTCTGCCAAAACTCATCAGTGACATGGGATTATGAAAGTTAACTGTTGAAAGACGAATGGTTTTAGCAGAACATTTGTGAATGATATTAAAGAGGGGTTTGTGGCAGTCACACTTGGTGGCAATTAATACTTACTCTATTTGTGGCTTGATGCAAGGAAATGTAAATGGGGAGGCATCAATTCACCATGACCAGCCTGACATTTAACGTTTCCTACGCGCTTTTTTAAAAGACTGAGTGTGATGCCAGCATTTAATTGGACTAAATGCATCCAGACTTTTCCCTGCCCTGGTGTGTCATGGGTGAGCATGCTACTTCCAAACACAAACAAGGAGAGGAAACTGCAGAAGGGCATGAAGGGAGAGGGGAGGAAGCAGCGAGTCCTAGCCCTGTTGACTGGCTCTACCAGTTTAATAAATACTAATGTATTTTTCAGTCTCTTTACTACAACCTGAATATCCTTTTCTGCAAAATGAATAGAAGAATAAAGCACCTCTCTATGCTGACATTACCATCCCAGCCAGAGTTATCTGTTTGAGGAAATACTTAAAAGCTTCTGACTTTGGCTGGACTTGGATGGATGCATGGTACTTCTAAGAAAGAAAGAAAATACCTATAAATACTTTTTATAAGAGAAACAGTGAGTATGATAATAAATAAAGAAATACTTAAAACTAAAAGTGCTTATAAATAAATTAAAACAGGAGGAGGATATCTAGGGAATAACTTCTGGTACATTGGTGACTGACAAAAGCTGTAAAAGCTGTAAAATGCATCTTTGAATCAACGCATTTCCAGATGTTGCAGGTGTTTGGATTTGGTTTGATTCATTCCACTACGTTATACAGAAAGGAACCCAAGGTTTAAATTTCACACTCAGATATAAGCTGAAGCAGTATCTGAGTGTCTTCAGGTGAGAGATTTTGGGTCAAGCATTTCCCTCAAATATTTTCTTAGGTTTTTAATGTGGTTGACTCAGGGAAGCCCATCATAAAACTCCTCTGACCTCTTTGTTTTTGTCATATTCTACTTTTGTCAAAGCTCTTTACCTTCAACAAGAGGAGAATGTGGAATAGATGTCTTCCTTCCTTGTCTGTGTCAACCCTCTCTCACTAGTATCTTGCTTCCCAAATCAGAATCAAAGGTTTCCGAGGCAAGCATGCTGGATGAGGAGAAGGATGGTGTAGGAAGGCAGGATTCTCTCATGGGTGTGATATGAATTCCAGGGTTGGAGACCATTTTTTACCTTGGTGCTAGCCTCTCCTCCAGGCTGTTGACTTTTCTCTGTAGCTGGAGAGAGCTGCATGTAAAGCTGAAGAGCTCTGCACCGGATCAGTGCCTGCCGTTGTGTGAGATTCCTCTCCTCTCCAAACCTGAGCCTGGGAAAGGGCAGGCAGTGCTGAGCATGATAGGCTGCCATGGGAGTTTATACTCATACACAGAAGGGATAAGCTTGGCAGGTGGTGGCAGTTGCTAGTGGCTGTGGAGTCTTGCCCAGAGATGGTGCTCAAAGGTGCCACTTGCTCCTTGTCATCTCTCCATTATCTATGTGGGGCTGGCTCACTGGAGACTCCTGCTCCTGCAGACTGCCTCCCCAGTGTATTTCATGCCAGCAGGATTTCCTATGGATTTCCTCCTGTGGGATGGCTGCACCCTCTCTTCTGCACTTAGGAATGATGCAGTTGTGAGTGCTTTAAATTGCCGCTGAGGGCTAGTGATCCCAATGGCACAATATTCCTCTCTCACTATTTGCCTTTGCCTGTTTGGTTGTTTGGCTGCTCTGGTAGCCCCAAGCTATTGCTGTTCTCAGTTG
Organism: Coccyzus lansbergi; assembly: GCA_033558105.1. Taxonomy (NCBI): domain Eukaryota; kingdom Metazoa; phylum Chordata; class Aves; order Cuculiformes; family Coccyzidae; genus Coccyzus; species Coccyzus lansbergi. Next base: position 2,937,562 of record JAUMJK010001092.1, read on the forward strand.
CTAAACACTTTGAGAGGGGGATGAACCAGCACACCTAGACAGCTAAAAATGCTGCAGAAGACTGGCAAGTAAGCAGTGCTGGGGATTGGTGCTGGTGAGCTCATGGCTGGCATCAGCTTTTACCCTTTGGCTTGGAGAAGTATTTTGTGAGGTTTTGTTGCCTTTGGTGATTCCTGACAGGGTGCTTGCCACTCTGAGTCAGTACAAGGCCAGTGTCCCAGCTGGCATCAGGTGTTAAGCTGCATGCCATACCAGGTGAAGTTGAAACCCAGGACCACTTCAGCAAGCAAAATTACGCCTGTTAGCATCCTGCTGCCACCTCCATGTTTGCAGGAGTTCAGGACTAGGGTGAGGATTTCTCTGAAAGGAGCAAGATGAAGTGAATGGGGGCTTTAGGAAACCCACAGATTCAAATAGCTACAGCCATATTTTAAGCAAGTTGAGTTTAATTCAATGGTTTACATCCAGAATGTCTTGAAAACATTCTCTATTCGGACCTATCTCCCATTCTTCATTTTAAAAGTTGTAGTGAGATGTTGTGCAAGATGGGAGTTACATTCCAGTCAGTGATGGCTCTGTTTCAGCTGCAGGTAAGTATTCTGGCAGATAAAAGTTTGAGATCCCCAGGGAGGGATGGCACTGGATTATAAATACGTGGTCTATAGATACTCTAATTAATAACTCATCTTTGGAGTACGCCAAGCACTTTGGCTGCCTGAGAAGGAATTTTTACAAGCAGGGTGTGGTGTATCTGTGAGATAAAATCTGAACACTCAAGAATGTTTAATTAAAGGGTATGATTTACTCCTATAGAAGACTGGACTAAAAGGTGAAAAAAATACTCAAATGCACATAATAGTCTAGGTAAGCATTTAAAAAAAGTCATGATTATTACTCAGTTTTTTTATGCAACATATGCCAGGAACTTTCTTCAAGATCACTCTTGACGGGAGGTATATAAATCCATTAGAAAAGGGAATAAAAGGAGAGTAGGGGGGTTCATTTTTTTATCTAAGTAAGCAGTACTAGCCAGAATTTTTCTTCTTCTTGGAAAAATAAGTCAATATTGAAGATACAGTGAATACTGCCTTCCTTTTCACTGTATCACTTGGTAGAGGTTGTCTGTGGCTTTTGCACTTCAATACAGAATTTGATCTGCGCGTGTGAATAGATGAATAGTCTGAGCTCTCTCATTTTACAGGCAAAACACAATAATTTGTCTGCTGATTTACATAGTCAAAATGTTGTCTGTGCCAGGAGACTTGCTCACAATAGTTGGCTTGTGTAATTTCTCAGCAAGATCTCAAGCAGGCACTTTGGTTCTGATTTTGAAAGGCCTTTAGGCATATGTTGGGATTTTTAAATCCCTTTATGACTAACAAGTGTCAAACTCTTCTCTAAAGCAATAACTCTCAGTATTTTTGTACATCTCCACATCACCATGATTAGGCACCAACATCCCTCTGAGCTATTTGTACACCCTGGTAATGGGTGGAGCATGTTATAATTTGTTTCCCGTGGATCAGCTGTTTTTGTTGCTTTTGGATAATGAGCTCAAGTAGTCCAGTTCAAGGTACTGGCTAATACAGGTATCTGTCAAGAATCCTTTCATCTTCTGGACCCAGCTTCTATGAATAATTTCTTCAAACCTCTCGAGGAATAGAAGTTTGTTGATCAACTTCAGGGGGCAGTAGTCAATCTTGCTCAGGTTGTGGCTACATGTTTTAATATCACAGTCTCATAGAGCACTTCTCAGGAACTTGGCTTCAGAAATAGTTGATAGTATGAAGTAATAGGGTTGTGCAGTCACACAGAAGGCAAGATGGAAAGAAGAGAAAAACGAGGAGCTAGAGGAAAAGGGGCTGGAGAACAGACCCTATGAGGAGCGACTGAGAGAGCTGGGGTTGTTTAGCCTGGAGAAGAGGAGGCTGAGAGGAGACCTCATTACTCTCTACAACTACCTGAAGGGAGGTTGTAGAGAGGAGGGAGCTGGCCTCTTCTCCCAAGTGACAGGGGACAAGACAAGAGGGAATGGCCTCAAGCTCCACCAGGGGAGATTTAGGCTGGAGATTAGGAGGAGGTTTTTCACACAGAGGGTCATTGGGCATTGGAATAGGCTGCCCAGGGAGGTGGTTGATTCACCTTCCCTGGAGGTGTTTAAGGCACGGATGGATGAGGTATTGAGGGACTTGGTTTAGTGTTAGATAGGAATGGTTGGACTTGATCCGATGGGTCCCTTCCAACCTGGTTGTTCTGTGATTCTGTGAAAAGACTGGAAAGAGGTGTTCAGTGTCAGTGACAGGAAGGAGATGAAGGGATAAGAAAGCCAAGAAAAAGGTTCTTCCAGACAGAGTGGGCCAAGTTCTTTGCAGCAGTGTTTCTGGTGCTGCATGACAAGAGTAAGCCTATGGTTATTTTTTAAATGTTTAAGTATATGCAAGTGTTTTCCTCGGTAGGGGTCCCCAGTGCTGTGAGTTTGTTTTAAACAACAGGGCTGCCATCATTGCTGAGTAAGTCAAGGGAAATTGAAGGAGAGCAGTCCCTGATGGGTCCAGCTCATGGCTGTCTGGCACCTGACCAAGAGGAGGGGATAGGGAAAAAATCATATTAACCTTCTTTCCTTTCCCTTCTTGGGTCTGTTAGAGCAGAGGAGGGAGCATATTCTTACTAGTAAGCAGTGATTCAGTTTGTCATGCCAGAGTGGACTTCCTCTCTGTGCTGCTCTTAACTTCTTTTTAGAAGACAGTATCATGCTTTTATCCAGATGGAAATATAATCCTTTCTTATGATGAGACATTGGCAAACACCTGTTAGCTAGGTTGCAATTAATAGCATAAGACCATGCAACCATACAACAAATCCAAGAGGAAGCTTACATTTTATAGCCTTGTTTTAGACAGCCAGTGCTTCATAAGTATAAATCTAAGCTGCGTGGCTTTCTCACTTTTTGCATATGTATAGTTAAGGCTAACATCAAACTAGATAATCAAAACTGAAAAGTAGAATGCTTTGGCAAATGTTTTAAGGTTGCTATTGCTTCTGTAAATCCAGCAAATGGAAGAAAGCCCATTGAAAGCTTTTTATCATGGCTTTTCATCATTAGAAGATTGTTGTTTAGGAAGGGGGAAGTTTCTCTTTTTTGTTACTTCACATGAAATTGGTCCCACAGGGTAGTTCTGCAAGCACAGCTGTATAGGTAGTTTATGGCTTGCCTGAGAAGGGCCAGGTCCAGAAGGGAGTTGTTCTGGAAAGTGTGCTTTTGTCAGCCAATGAAGGTTTCGTGACTCTGAAAATGCAACTTCAGCTCTGATTTATGAGCAGTCTTGGAGATAGGCCTCTGCTGTTCCGTGCAACAGCCCTTTCCAAATGAAAAATGAAGTATTTTCACCAGCCAGTGCTTGGAGGATGCACTCTGCTTTCCTTTAAAAATGATACCTCGCCCACACTCAGCCTGACGGATGCTGTAGTACATACCTGGTTTGCTAAGATACCAAAATATTCAATCTGGCTTTCCAGCCCACAGGATTTAGCCCAGCATCCTAGGTTTGACATAATTTTGGATTCACTGGCTGCAAGCAAAGCAGAAGGTAGTGCTGTCTTTGAGGGAGGTAGGGATGGAAAGTGTTCTCAGTCTTCCGCCATTGCTGTTTCTGGTCCCATGGGAAAGGGAAAGATGATATCAGCTCCCTGTTGATATCCAGCCTCTTCTCTGGCCTTTCCTAGTTTCCTTTCCGCCTCATCCTGTGCAACGAAGGAGTTGGTGACATTGCTCTTTCTGTGAGGGCTGTCTTCTATCTTTTTTCTGCTGGTGGCTGATAATGCAAAGGCCATGCCATCATCATTTTATGGTACCTCTTGTACACAGCTGAGTAGTTGTTTTCCATTATGGTTGGATCTAGGAAGGAAGCAGAGGAATCATCTATCTCCACCATTGATCATAGAGCTGTCCTTTCTGCTTCCTTTGTCAGACTGGTTTTGGGCACCAACAGCATATACACCTTGAGTGTCTAGAAACAGTGCGATAGAGGTATCTCTAAGACCAAGGCAGACATAATGTAAATGTAGTGGTCTTCCTTCTCTTATTTGTTTACTTTGTCCTTAGGTTTTGTTCTGCATCCATTCACTGGGTGAAATGTTTGCAGCATTTTTTTTCTGTACATCGTCTAGAGGGAGATTTCATCGTTATTTTGTAAACATACCTCAAAAATATGTCACTGCTATCCGGGGAGGAATCAGGACTCATCTTTGACTATTCAAATGCAGTACTGTTCTTGACATTTGCGTCTCTTCTGTCCTTACTTAATATTGCATCACTCCTGCTAAAGTTGCAGACATCTCTCTTACTCTGTCTCCAAATTTTCTTTCTGGAAGTTGCCATTTCCCTTTCCTGCCAGCAGCCAGGTCCCAAGCAAGATAAGAAAAATTCCCCCTTGCCTTGTTTTTTCTACATAACAAAATAAAGTACAAGTGTGTCTGTGGACCCAGGGAGTATTTGTCAAGTGGATGGCATTCAACAAAGACAGAAACAGGAAACCTAATATAATCAGGAGTTGAATAGGTGAATTCTTTGCAGCAATGTGTAGTGAAAATACCTGCACAATCTGCAGCAGCCTTGCAAAGGTGTTCATGATGCTGCTAGTTAAGCTGCTGCAAATGTGCTTATGGAGCTAAACATTCCCAGTTCCTTCCTTTGTATACTCTGTTGAGATGTGCTAGAGCTCAGGATCCTGTAGTGTGATCTGTACTCATGCTTATTGTTACAAAAAGTATTAGAAAGAAACTGTTCTGCTTAAATGATGCAAGAAGAGAAAAACCACAGCCAGGGAGATTCCTGAGGGTTTTAGCATACTTGAAAGCTTCAAAAATGATCATAATGTAAAACCAAAAACTGGCAATTGCTTGTTTCATGCTCTACTAGATCTTCGTCTTTTGGGAATGTTATTTGAATGCCTGAGCTATTCTTGTTTAAAAATGGACCCTGTATCTCTATGGTGATTGCTCTGTCACAGTGTCAGTTGTTGTTAGTGGTGTTTTTTTTCTCAGTAAATTTGTGGTAGAGGCACCCTTCCATTGCAAATGGAAGTGGCAACATGTAGAAATGATGAGAGTCACAAAATCAGAAGGCCATGGTTCTGCAGACCAAAACACAACAAACCATACCACATTCTAAGCAGTATAAAGGCACTCCTGAAGTCAGCATAGCCTGTTTAATTCAAACACATTCTCAGTTTTCCCACTTAGTCAATTCAGCTGCTTTTAAGAAAATAAGGCTATGGCTTGAGAAGTGGATTTAAGATGGCTTTATAGGGAGGTTCAGGTGATACATGAGACTGTGGCCTGGGTATAAGCTGTGGCTGTTACTTGACTTAGTTTTGGTTGTCGTTGAGAAGATCTGTACTAAAGTTACCAATCAGCAAATCTGCTCCAGACTTGTCAGATTATTACATGTTGACATGCACCCAAGAGCTGAAATGAAACACAGTTGAAATTAAAATGCAGCTTTACCAAAAGCCAGATGCTTCATTATGAGCTGTGCTAACTTACCTGCCAAATACTGCTAACCTGCATGAGGCAGGTGATTAATTTTTTATAAGTCTGCTTTGGCAACTAGACATCTGTCATCTATTCCTAAAAGTTATATCTCAGGGCAGGTGATTTTTTTTTTTCTTATTTTCTTCTTGGTACTCCAGATTACATAAAACATATATTGTGTGCATTCTGTATGAAGATATACTGGAAGCCAGTCTGTATTTCAGATCGTTTTCCCACCAATGTAACTCCATTAGATTCTGCTTTTATACTTTCTAATTTTTACATGGAAGAAGAGTAAAAAGTCACATCTGTAACATACCTTATAATGTGGATTATCAAGATATGTGGTTATAATATAGATTTTCCATTTTAATCAGTCATTGTTCCAACTAACAGACTGAATCAGTGGAAAATATGGTGTCAAATTACTGAGTTGCTCTCTCAAAGCTTTCATTATGAGCAAAGGCTTATCATTTCTTTCCTTGGGAGGAACAGATCAAGATCTTCTTTGATATGTGAAAGGGAGATGATCCATTAAAGCATCTGCTATATACATCCACATAAGTCAAGTATGTTGCATGCTGTAAGTACTGCAAAATCAATAAACTTTCTCCTCCCTCCATATGTTTCAGAAATAATTTAGCAGGAGTTTCATATTTTCATTGAAACAGTTAAAACATGCTGGTGATCAGTTTACTTCCACGTGGTAAAAATAATACAGGTTGCAGACAGATTGGTAATACAGTTTTTAAACACCTGTTTTTAATGTTTCAGTAACCAATAGAGACACTCCTGCTCATGGTTTGCATGCAGACATTATGTACATTGGGATTTAAAAGTCTACTGCCTGGGTTTCAGATGGAGCCCTGTTCAAAGCAGTAAACATTTGCAGGCACAGTGTGGGTAGGGTTTTGGGAGTTCCATGGTATTTCAGTTACAGACACCAAAGTCACCCTCAAATGAGTTTTGCTTTTTGAGGCAGTGATAATGTAGTGTTACTGCCAAATGGGAATCCTGGCAAAAACCATAATCCTCACCAGAAAAGGAGCCCTTCCCCTGCCACTTGCAATTCTGCTCATGTAAAAGTATTGCTGGTCCAGTCCTATGTAACGTACAGGAAAAAGTGTAAAAGAGGTTGAGCAAAGTGATCTTTCTATTACAGTGCAACAGAGCATTTCAGTGCATCCTTAAATTTTCATGAAGTGGGATCAGATGTTGAACATGTGCTTAGATTTTCTACCAAGCAAGGAAACATTGATGAACTGTCAATTAATATGTCATTTACTATCACACAGGTTACTCTGCAAAATCTGGATTATGACACTTTCACTGCCTTGCATGGGTATTACAAGTGATTGGGTGTCACATCTGAGCATGTGGGGCTGCCAACTGCCAGAAAATAGCATGAAGAGGAGAGAAGGTTGCAGGATCTGCACTCTGTTGTCGCAGACCTCTTTGCTGCTTTTCAGGAGATAAAACAACACTTAAAAGTCTGATTCACTTTGCACATCACTTTCAGGTTCTCAGTGGATTGCTGCTTTCTTCTGACAGTTTCCAGGTGAATACTACTAACTGCAACCTCCTTTTCCTCTGCCTTCAACCCCTTTGATTTTGGAATCCTTTAAGGTGATGGCCACAATCTTCTCTTTGTTTGGCCACCATTGTGCCTGCCCAAATCTGATGTATGTAGTACCTGTGTCTCTCAAGCCTTTACTGGATTGTCTTGATAGCAAGTCAGGCATAATGATGCTAGAACCAAGCTTCCCATCACCATGCAAAATCTTCCCTTTATTTTTATTATTATTTTTATTTATTTTTTATTTTTTCCTTTTGTCTTTGTACAAACTGTACCTTTATTCATGTCGTTGAAGTCTACTATATTTAGCCGATTTCTGTCCCTGTGCCTGCATCAAAATAGCAGTAGCAATGTATGATGTGTGTTCTGCACAGGACATAGGTGCCTATATTTGCTGTACTTAATAAGCTACACATGTCCATCCCCTTGTCTCTGCTGTTGAAAGGACGTTCGACAGCATGTGGTAAGCTTGCAGCATATCATCGCTGTGCAAATGACCTGGAACAGAGCATTCCCTCAAAAGATGGGCAGAGGAACCTAATGAAGTTCAAAAAAGGCAAATGTAGGGTTCTACACCTCGGGAGAAGTAACCTTCTGCACCAGGACAGGTGAGGGGTTGACCAACCAGAAAGCAGCTCTGTGGAGAAGGACCTGGGAATCCTAGTGGGTATCAACCATGAGCCAGCAATGTGCCCTCATGGCCAAGAAAGACAGTGCATTCTGGGGTGCAGAGTGTGGCCAGCAGGTTGAGGGAGGTTCTCCGCCTCTTCTACTTTGCCCTAGTGAAGACACATGTGGAGTCCTGTGTCCAGTGCTGTGCTCCCCGGTTCAAGAAAGATAAGGAGCTACTGGAGAGAGTCCAGCGTAGGGCCAAGAAGATGATTACAGTACTAGAGCATCTCTTATGAAGAGAGACTGAGTGAGCTCAGTCTGTTTAGCCTGGAGGAGATTGAGAGGGGACCTTATCAATGCTTATGAATATATGCTTATGGATATCAGGAGGATGGGGCCAGATGCTTCTCAGCAGTAACCAGTGATAGGACAAGGGACAGCCAGTACAAACTGGATCATAGGAAGTTCCACCTTAACATGAGGAAAAACTTTACTGTGAGAGTGACAGAGCACTGGAATAGGCTGCCCAGGGAACCTGTTGTGGGCTGTCTTCTGGAGATATTCAAAGCCTGCTGTAGTTGAACCTGCTTTAGCAGGGAGGTTGTACATCTCTAGAGTTCCCTTACAACCCCTACATTCTGTGATTCTGTGGGATAAATAGCTAGAAGGGAGTGAGTCAGAAGAGAGAGAGTCGGAAGAGAGATCATGCTTTGTTTCTGGAGGGATGCTCATAGCTATACTATTTGTGAAGACCGGGTACAGCTCAGGCACAAAGAGTTAGTGATGGGTTTTTATCCCCATTTTAGCATCTTCAGCTGAGGCTACTGCTTGGGTTAGCACTGCAAGGAGAGAGACCTGAGCCCATGATGGTTGTGACGTGTCAGGATTAAGAAGCTCAAACATGGCTTGCAATGTGTTGTTTGTGCTTGCCTTGGGGCCAGGACTCAAAGCACCGTGACTTTCTTACGTGTATACACAGGGATGTAATGCTTTGCTTATGAGCATGGGGTGGAGAAGAGATGTGAGTGCCTGTTTTGGATGAGACTGACCATTGTCAAAGCGTGCACAGGGTCCTGGGGCAGCACATACCAGTGGAGTGCTGGATGTGGCTGTGGGTTGCCAGAGCAGGTGCTGTGTGGATGCTGAGGTCCCATCACCACCCAACCTGCCCCTAGATCTTGGTCTACATGTTGTTGTTATGATTGCTATGGAAATAATTTCAATGTATTTTGTAGATCTGAAATGTTGTGTCTTGCATTGTTTGACTGGAAAGCCGCCTGACTGGTTTTGGAGGGTGACTGTACATGCACAGACAACTGGGTTTTTTTCATGTTGGAAAGTAGGAGATTCACAACATGGTTTTAATTAGAGTTGTGCATTTATTCTTTCACTGCAGTGTGTTCTTTAGTTGAAAGATAATTTAATTTTCTTTGTTTTGGAAGATTTTCTTGCTTGTCTGTGTGGACTCTTTATTTATTTTGTCTCCTTGTGCTTTGCACATAGCTTTGATTGTAAGGAAAGTCAAACCCCGAAACTTCCCTGGGCGGTATTATTTTCCACCTGCTCTGGCTTTTAATACAGTCTCACTGCTGTAAGTGTCCGAAGTGCCTGCATTTTAGGAGAAAAACACCATAGAAAGTTGTCAATGCATGCAGTGTTAGATTCACCCACAAAACATTGGCTCATTGACTCAAAGAGAAATAACGCATCCGAAAGTTGTGAAGTGCTAAAGATGTGTAACGGCTATGGGTTGGGTTGGGTTTTTGTCTTGGAGAAGTTCACAGAAGATCACATTTGTTGAAAAAAAAAGGCAACCCCCCAAAAAATCCTGCCACATTTTACAGAACTTTCTATTAAGATCTTGTAATACCTCTTGTGCCTGTGGAGAGTATTTGTCTGTTTGAAACACAATACAGGATGGAGTAGTTGTGCTTATATGTATAACAATATTTAGATTAATGCCTCTCCTCTGAGAATGAAGAAGAACTTTACATATCTACATTAAATATGCAAATTTCTGCTGATATATGCAGGAATTCATAAAATGGCTTGGAATGTGCAGTTTTTATGCATCAATAATCCTTAATAATCCTCCAATAATTTTCCAAATGTCTTTCAAATTAACTTCCAACCACTTCTCATGCAGTTGTGGTTTTCATTATGTGTATCTTATGCATTGTAGCTCTTATTCCACAATAATGTAATATTACTCAGTATAGACTCAAATATCATGACTGAATAGAGGTTATAGAGTATTATTGACTACAAAATGGCATACAGTTATAGAATTTTATACAAACTCTTCCCGTAGCTAGAAACATGAGCTGCCAGGGACAAACAGATTTAGACCACAACTTGCAGGCACATGTGTTAACATCTAGGTGCACAAGTAATCTCAAGCACATGTCCTGAACACATCAAAAGCTCATTTTCTTATCCTTCCTGGTTTTGAGGAAAACCTTAAACTATGTGAACTGACATAACCCCAGTGCTGGCTGCAAGAACCATCATTGAACTGGAGGCAGGTTGGAGGGGTTTCACAAAGAGACAGTGCTGGCACTGGGCTGTGGTTCTGCAGTTTTGCTAGCATAAATGAAGACCCTGAAATTCACAAATTGATTTTGCATGGGTAGTTGCTCTAATCTCAAGGTAGTGTTAACCTAGAAGCCTAGCCGTAATAGATGTTTTTAGGAAATTTGACTGATGAGTAGATGCATTCTTCTGTTATTCCACTCTTGGGTAAAGTAATGTAAATAAAATAAAATAAAGCAAATTAAAATAAAATAAAACAAATATAAAATAAAATTAAATTAAATTTGGCCTCTAGCCTCTCATATCTCCAGTTATTTGTGAATGCTCTTTTCCTTTCTTGTATTAGAAAGGTATGTAATACACACATGAATTTAATATAAAAAATGAACATTATCAGGAATAGTGCTCGGGATTGTATTTTTGTTACGATTTTAACATACGTTCTAGTTTTGAAACAGCAGCAACAGGCCATCCAAAATCTACCTGCCTCTGCTCCAGAATTTCCCGTGCTGCTGGGACTGTGTGGGGGTTGCTGCAGCCTTTCTGTGTGAATGAGTTGCTCTTTGCAGCACCTCTCCTCTGAGAGAGGGAAAAGTCGTTAGTCCCGTCTCAGGCATGTGGAAGCCAACCAGGAGGTAGGCTGCAGGTGAAGCTAGTTAAGTGTCTTGCCTCCCAGTTGTGACTGCCGCTGCTGCTGTGTGTTGTATCTGACTCTAGGTCCAGGGTACCTCAGGCCCCCAAAATCTGAGTGGAGGAGCTGAAGTGCTAAACTGAGGTGGAGCTGATTTTAACCTTTCCCTTTGGCATTGCAAAGGGCTGCAGAGTTCAAGCTGATGGTCTTGTACCCCTGCTGTGAAAAGCTGCAGGCGTCTGCCTGAAACACATGATGGTGAAGTGCAAGCATTGTGTCTGTAGTGGGCTCTGCTGCTGTTGGGGTCTTTTCACAGAATCTCTGCTCTGTGTCTCTGGTCAAAGTGTAGTGTGCCTTTCTTGCAGCACTGCCCTGGGTCTGTGGCACACTTGTGCTTTGAACTCCGTCCTCAACCTATTACAGAGGTACCTCTATGTCTTGGGTTTATTTGGCTAACTGTAGATGTCTGCAGCTGAGCTTATTGCCTTAGCTTCCCCCTGTAATCAGTCCACACTGGTGTGGATGTCTGAAGCAACTCAGGTAAGTGACACCATCAGAATGCATGTCTCATTTTGTTTGCTGTGAAGGCAGACAAGCTGACAATTGTGTTGGGTGGTGTGAATCCATTGACTTTTCCCTGTTTCTCTTTGTTTTGATGTGTTGTGTATACTTATGTGTTACTGAGCACAGCAGGCTTTAAGATTTTACCAGTTCACTAGGACCAAGGATCGCTTCTTGGATTAGATACACTAGTAAGACCCGAGTGTGATGGGGAACAGTGGTGCCTTTCAAGACTTTGGCATTCCTATATCTGATTTGGGTCTTGACCCATGCCAGAGCCTTATGGTTGCATAGGTTGATAATAATGCTGTCTTGATTTGGGTGTAAAAACACATGTCCTGATCACTAGTAGTCATCATACAACTCTGCATAGGAGAAATTGTTACCTTCAGCATCCTTCTCAAATCCCAAACAAGCACTGATGTTCTGCTACCCCCACTGCAGCTACATGTTATCCATATGCAGCAGCAGATAAAGATACTCTGTAAAGCTTTTCTTGGAGAGTTCTGCCTTTAATGGTTGCAACAATTTTTTTTTTTTGCCATCTTACTAGCTTTAAGAGGGATTGTGGTATTAGTATTTGGATGAAATTCTAGTGCAACAGCTGTGGCTAAATACTGTTACTTAATGTGACAATATTTAGAATGATCAATTGAAAATAATCTGTGTACATGGAGAGAGCCTAGTCAAGAGTTTTTCATGCTTATCTCATTTACTTGCTGTTCAAGATCACGGTCTTTTCAGTTCATTTTAGCCCTGTGGCCTGTTGGACAGAGCTGCTGATATTATTCTTGTTGGTCAGAGTCTGTGCTCTTGCATCCTTTTTTTTTTTTTGGTAAAACAAGTGACGTCAACCAACTGCATCACTGTTGCTCTCAAGCACCTCCCAGTCTGGAATCCAATCTCTCTGTATTTTTCATTTTAATCAGACTGTCTTGGAGGTCAAAGCATTGAAGCTGACCTATAAGATAAACCTGACCTATTTTTATTGCTGCATTAAGATGCTTTCCATGGAAGGCATGCTGTCAGATAAAACCGCAGGGTAATCGGAGATGCAGGATCAAAGGTGGCTTGTGGAAGGAGAGTAGAACCAGAAGTGTGTAGGGACCTGGCAAAACACACTGCCCTTTTCTGCTCTGAGACAGAAGCCACAAACAGTGTGTTTATATGAATTGTTTGCATGTGATGACCACACTTTTTGGGCTTGATGAAACAGAAGCAGAACCTGTCTTGAGGAACATACACATGCAGACAGCACTTTTCTGACTCCAAAGAGCAAGGGAGTTGCATTAACCTACTTTATCCCCCAAGGAGTGCAGGTGTAAATTGCACAAGGTTTCGCATCAGAGGGCTGGGAAGTGCTGTGTTTTCCATAGGGAGGAAACGGCTATGCAGCCACATGGAACAATTACTGGCTTTTATTTTGTAAGAAGGCTGAAGCATAAATTGATAGAACATGGAGCAAACTGGAAATATGTAAAAACTTTTTATGAAAATTTCTCTGCTCCAGTCAAGTCATGTATCTGTGATGAAGTAAAAAACTGTCAGAGCAGGAGATGGGAACTCAATCGCCCTTGTTGCTCCTTCATCTGCAAAGCCATCCTTGCTCTGTGTTATTGTAAAATGCCTTGAAAAGCTTTCTGGTTTTAAATTCATGTCTACATTAAAAAAAAAAAGTGAACAGAGATACTGTGAAAGTTGGAAGCCATCAGTATTCCTGTGATTTGCAGGAGAAGGTTTATTTCAGACCTTCAGACAACCTCGCTTCCTGCTCACGACTTTCTCCAAACACAGAAAGCAGTCAGGGCTTGACTCATGGATTGTGTGATTATATGTAAGTCCCACTTGGGACATACTAGCATGCTACATAAGCATGCTAGTGCACTACATGCTTTGTCTGCCTCTATCACTGGGTTTTCAGCTTCTGCTTTGTGCTGTGGCCTTGGACTCTGATAGCTAATTAAATATCAAGATGTCTTACATAAGATTTTTTCCTCTTTTTAAAGGAGTTATTGGCAAATCATAGAAATTAAGAATTGGAAGTGTATTTATAGCAATTTTCATGGCAACAGAACAGAAAGTCCAACATTCATTATGTGAATAAGGCTCAGTATTTATAGCTCTCCAAATATTTACAGAGATAGAACCTTTAAACATAGCCCCAGCTTTCTATCTTCAGTAGCCATTTAAATAAATGTCATTTGGATAGAAGTTAAAATTTAGGGGGAAAGTAACCATTTTTGGTTTAATACTATCTCGCTGTTGTCTATGAAACACAGAAGTATTTTGCATGAAACTGTGTTACCTCTGTCCCATGTGAGCCAGTGTTCATCTGGATTTGCAGGAAAGCACTTCAAAATCATTGACCCTTAAGCAGGGGATAACCCTGGGGGTAGCTGGTCACTGTTACCCTTGAATTTGTAGGGATGGGAATTCGTAGTCATGCAGTTATTGCAGCACCAGTAACCCACTGAGTGATAACACTACGCCACTTGACACATGCACAAAGATCCTGGGCCTGCCTGTGCTCACCCACAAATGGGAGCTTGCTGGATGTGAACTATGCATCAGCAGTATAATGAAAGGCAGGTTCACAAGTATGAGCTTACCTGGGGTACCTGCCTAACAATATGTAATAAATTTCTGTTGTAGCGTTCCTGTAATTTATTGATTTAATTTTTACCTCTTATGTCACCATGGGTATGACTGTAAAAACTGAAAGCTGTTTTGGATGCTGAGGCCAAATATTCAAGTGGAAATTGAGTGGATTGATGGATTTGGTAGTTTCAGGGAGGATAGTATTGTGTTGGACTTGGCTCCAGACCCAGATTTTTAATCTGCAGTTTCCAGAGCCTCTCTCTCTGTATTGTCAGTGTGCATTTACTTCATTGCAATTTGAAAGCTTCCTGTACTTCAGCTTCATACTACGGATCCCATCCAAATGCAGACACAGTCAGGCTGCTAGGGTAGAGAGCCCCAAAAGGTCACCTCCAGTGGCTGCAGGACAAGCTGTCCAGGAGAAATGTTGTCCTCCTCCATGAGGACCAGCAGCTACCCTGCTTTGGGAAGAGTAGAGCTGTTCACAAAAAGGAAAACTTCTTCAATTAAGTGAACTACATTGTATGAGTGCCACATCCATCCCTCCACAGGGGAACAACTTTCCCTGGCCCTGTCCTGCGAGCTTTTGAATGCTCCTATAGCTATAGTCTTAGAAGTGGGCTGTAGTGTGGGGAGAGCTGTCTGCCTCCAGTCTCCTGAAAGTGGGACTAGGGAGCATGATGAGGCAATAAGGGTTAGAGGAAGGACATCTCTTTGGTCTCGTGGTAAAAGGTGACATGAGAGCATGAGTGATTTCTTGATGTCCCAGGGAATAAAGTGGCCATGACCTACAAATTAATTCTGTTAGTATCTCCTTTTTTGATAGATATCTCTCTATTTTAAGAGAAGTATGACTTGGGTTGGTTTCTAGGTACATGTATTTTTGAGGAGGAAAATCCTTCCAAGAAATAGGGAGCAGCATCTTGCGACCATTTAGACATGGAGGTTTCATAGCTATGCTGAGAGCCAGCAGCCACGAAGGCTGTTTATCCCTGGATAGATATTGAAATTTAGTTGTAAGCCAGTGACTGAGTGTGTAGCGTCTCTGTTGCATTAGGATTAATAATTCCTCACAGCATATTTGTAGATGTAAGTTTTATATTCATATTGATGTGTACAGCTGTTCTTTTGCTGCACTGTTGACTTAAAATCCAAGTGGCAGCACTAGAAAGTGACACATAAAACACACTACTGCTTTTTTCCATTCACTACTCCTTTCCAGCTCTTGCCCTCTGTCCAAACTTATGCCTTTGCAAGAGCAAACCATCTTATTTTCATTTGTGGACCCGCTCTGACTACATTTGGATCTTAAAACAGAGTTTGAATGAACCTAAGGAAAACTAGTTTTAGAAAGGAAAAATAAATCTTGAAAGAAGAACAAAAAACTGTAGGAATTCCTGTTAAATTTTTATGTGGAGTAAGTGAAGGACTAAGGGGTAGTAGCATAAATTTTACACTTTTTTTGGTTAACTGTGTCAGAAGAATTCAGCAGAAGCTATTACAACCAGAGGGTCACCTCAGCTCCTAAGGAGTTGTTTCATTTTCTGTTTTGTTGGGTTGTTTTTTTCTTGTATTGTGAAGTCTGTCTGCTCTGCTGTTTTGAATGAAACACTCCTCTGGTTTTCGCTTGTGCTGTCACCAGATAGGTTATACAGAAGCCTCCCAAGTTTAGGACCTCCATTTTGAGTCCACACTGACTTTGCGCCTCATCTGAAAACTTTGACCCCCTGTTGCATGCCTGGTTGCCAGCAAGGGGAAGAGGTACCCGATCAGAATGATGTGTGCCTCTCAGCCCTAAATACAAAGTGGGCTGCAGCAGCCCTCTGGGGCAGAGACCTAAAGCACATGAAAGGCAGGTGGATGGTTCATTAGTGGCTGAAACACGTACTTCTGCAGAGCATGGTGGTGAAGGTGGAGAGAAGCATCTGAAAAGAGACAGGGATCCTGCGAGACCCTGCAGCAAAGTGGGTGCTGCAGTAGTTTGTTTGTACCCCATGGATGCTGCGTGTCTGTCTGAATCAGTGCTGCCAGGGCCACCTCTGCCCCTGTGGAGTCCTGCATCTCACAGCTGGGGAATGCTTGCCCTTGCCCAAACCCTTCTTTGTAGCACAAAGTACAGCTGCTTGCTGGTTCCCTGCCACTGCCATGGGGCACACAGGACACCCCTGATCTGCAAGAAAGCTGCCCTGCTTCCTGTTCAAGCAGAAAAGTCTGAGGTATTTGGAGTCCTGCTTGGTCAATAAACTGTATCCCATGGCACTTTGTGTTAAGCCCTTTTGTTTGAGAGGGGCAACTGAATGAAGAGCCTCTGCAGCCCCCTGCCTTGGGGCAGCTGAGGTGTGTTTTTTCCTCAAGCCTCCCCTAGCAAAGGAATTCAGAACCAAACCAACATGGAATAGATAGAGGGGATTTTGTGACGGGGAGGGCAGTCTGTTCATGCCTTTTTTTTCCTCAGAGGTGTAGGTTACTGGCTCTCTGAGCCTTCAGCATCAGGTCCCTGGGTATTTTCAGCTGAGGGACGCGGAGGCAGAGCAGTGCTGTGGCTGCCCAGGCACAGGTCTGGCAGAATCTCTGCAGGGCACATGAAAGTAGATGCCCAGGTCTTCTGACATAGCCTTCAGTGCCTTCGCTTCACATAACAGTCATTGCCTGACTTGCAAGACCAACTTTTCCCTCCCCCCATTTAAACCAATGATGAAATAGCTTAGTCTTCTAGTGCTTCTACATGGCAGCTAAGAGTAAATTAATTTTGTTAAAAATCAGATTGATGACCATGTTTTTATGCATGCTGAGTGCTCACAGCTAAAATCAATACCCAAAATGTTTGTGCACTTTCTTTGTAGTTTAAACATTTTGACGTTCAATTTGGTTTTAAAAAATCTGAGCACTTGCTGATATTACACTTGAGGCTGTATATTAGGAACATTTTTGAAACATAACAATTTGTTTCATTTTTATCATTCATCATATGCAGTTACTGTAACAAAAAATAAGACCTACTGCTTGAGAAAGTTAACAATAAAGCTCTTCATTGTGTCTCCAGATTGACCCAAGGTATTCCTTGAACAGTTCTAGAAATGCAACTGGGACGTATGGACATGTAAGGCATTGCTGAGCGTAAGCACTGCAATACCTGCTGGAAGCAACATGACCATCAGAGTGCTGGATAAGAAGATGTTGCTATTGTTCTTGCTGTTTTTAGAGGCATAAATAGATGTATTTGTTTCTTGTCTTTATTATGTACCAAATGTACAAAGAACAGGCAAACACATGTCAATGCATTGCTGTTATGGATGCTACCTGTGGATTTTTTTGGCACATGATTAAGGATGCAGGCCCTCGTATCCTGGAGAGTCTCCAGCACAAGGTGCTGGCTAGCTTAGAGGGTGTATATGAAATCTATGGTTGTAATCCACATTTTTTGTTAGTGGGAGCTCTGCCCTGAGTGCACTGGGATGGGCTAAGCCCTAAATCAGCCACTGCAGTTGTTTAACGTATTTACAGTCAGAGCCTGAAGGAATTCAGTGCTGTAGGGTTTTTGCAGTGTTTTTCCAGAACTCCCAGTAAGTACACCTAAGAGCTGTTATGGAATGTAGATCCCTTTTTTTTCCCTGGTGGTGTAAGGGGATGCAAAAGGCGTACCTGGCTGGTGTGTCCCATCAGAACATGGCCATTCATTCAGTGGCCTCCAGGAGCCTCTCCAGGCATAGGGGCTCCTTATTGTGACAGGTAGCTTTCTGAGTATTTCAACACGTGCTGCAGTATGCCAAAAGCATAAAACACTTGGAAGGGAGCATGGAGTATTTCAGCTGCGTTTCTTAAAATAAATGTCATGGCTTAAATTGTAGAATTTTTCTCCACAGGCTTGAGAATAACCACTTATGCTGAAATAGCATTTGAGTTACTGGGCATGATGTTTGCAAAAAATCTTCAAAACTTGGTAACCATAGCAAGATTTGAGGAGGGTTTTTTTTTTATGCTTGTCACCTCACCTCCTTTTGCTCATTGTTTTTCAAGCATGTTTGATTCTGATTGACAGATTTCATAGATATGCTCGAGATGCACAGTTGGAATCCAGTCAGGCTGGGTATGCTCATGTCTGTGGTAAACCTTGGGTTTTCATCTCTGTAGGACTGAATCAAGATAGATCCTTGCAGTTGGATGTTGGCTGCAAGGGGTGAAATGGCTTTGTTTCCCTCATGCTTTCTTTGGTGGCCACTGGAGGAAGGAGTCTGGTGTTATGAGCCACAGTGCCTGCACACACATTAACATTCAGCCCCAAGGCATAGTGTGCAGTACATCTCAACAGGGAAGGGCTGGGATTTGTGTTGGCACCCTGCGCCAAGATGTGCAGCAATCTACTGGTGAGAATCAAGACCTATTGATGGGAGAGGACATTGCAAAAGTAATGACAGAGAGGTGTAGAAATCCCAGGGAAAGTTTAGTGCTGTGGAGCAGTTGCCAATCTGGTGCAGCCTTTCCCTCGCTCTTGTGTAAGATGATGTAAAGTGGCAAAGATCTTAACTGTCATCGGTCCTATTTTGGAGTTAACTACCAGTGCCTGCATCGCTTTTGAAAGAATTAAAGGAGTGTATAACAGTTCTGCAATTAAGTCTGATTTTGATCTTAGCAGCTTCAAACATATAAATGCAGATATCATTTGAGACCAGCTCAAACATTTTTAATAATGTTGCTCAAAAAGGAAAAGATACAAGTAGTGGTCAGTCAGAAGAAGGGAATATGACCTACTTTCATTTCAGAACTATAAACACTGACAACAGAAGTCTGCATACTTAAGTTTTGCCTGCATGTTTCCTTTGTACTACATCAGGTGACAGCTGTATCCTTGCCTTTATTTGGGAAGGGAGAGTGATTCAAGAACATTGTGCACCTGATTCGTATTTGCACAGTATGAGGAGAGTACAGCTTTTTCCATGTGGATATATGTGTATTCAAGCAAAGCGTGTGTGTTGGGAAAACTGCATCCTTTATTACGAATGCTGTAGCTGAGAATCATAGAATCATAGAAAAAACAGGTTGGAAGAGACCCACCAGATCATCGAGTTCAACCATAAACCTTTTATCAAAGAGAAACCTTTTATTAAAGAGAAAACTTTGTCACCGGTACTCAGCCACTGAGTTATTAAGAGAACTTCGGACTGTGTTACACAGAGAAAAAGATAAAAATAGTGTGCCTGACGCATGCATCCCATGTTGCGCGCCAGGAAACAGAATAGTTATACCAGTACAGAATCATACAGTATTCCAGAGCACACGTGGAAAATATGCACGCGTATGAATGCATGAGATCTTTCCTCACCCAGAAAAATACTCAGTCCCCCTTTTCCCCTGTCCCATTTTGCATCTGTCTTGTTTGATATTCCCTTTATCTGTTGACAAATCCAATACCTTAGATTTCCACAGCTCTGCCTTTACAGCCACTACTCCTCTCATCGTCTTACTGAGTGATGTGACAGTAATACTGCTCTCCTGTATTTTGAGGAAGCTGCAGAATATTCTTGCTGCACCCAACTAAAGTAAGGAAAATCTTGCCTGTTCTTCAGACAAGAAGAACATTGCCATGTGCCGAAAGTTCCCAAAGCTCAGCTCTGTCTGTCACAAAAATAGCATGCTGGGTGCCTAGTCTAAAATTAGTCATCCACAGTGTGTGCCCCTTTAAATGTTAATCCTTGCATCACTTTCTTCTATTGCTTCTGTTTGCATACACGTTTATGTGACATAATACAAAAACAAATGATGTGATGCAGTGGGTAAAACTCCAAGGGGAATACATGCTGGAAATAGATGCTGCTGACCACAGAATATGACATGAAACTTACAGTGACATGACTGTAGATTTTACCTGTTTTGAGGGCAGCAAAATCAACTATATAGTCAACTATATAGTGATTACATTAGTCTTTCTGGATGTTTTTGACACTTCCCAGCTCTTCAAAACGCAGGTTCCCTCACTGCTGTAGCTACTACTTGTCTTCAGGTGCAGAAGCAGCTGGCAGGGACTAAGTAACCGTGGATAATGTATCCAAAGTAAAGCCTGGCATTGCTGTATGACAGGGCCTTTAAAACAAACAAATATTAATTTAGTTTAAAAATCACAAAACTTAAAAACCAATGCAAAACATGCGTACGAGAGCTTAGTATTTATTTTCCATCTTGTCAACACTTCTAGGGGATGGCAGATGTGTGAAACTGAGGACTTCGGATGTTTGATGACCTCCTAGTAGGAAACCTACAGGAAGCTCAACAGCAGGTTCCAAAATACAGAAGCGGTTGTGTTCAGATTTAAAGATAAAGCCTGTAACAGCATAACCCATTGCAAGACCAACCTTTTTTGACCCCTTTGCCTGAATTTAGTAAAACACATGGGTACCTTGGTGTGTGAATTTGCTTTTGCTGAATTGAGGTTTGAGTTACTTGCTAGTCTATTTTTACCTTTTAAGTGGCCTTGTAATTCAATGTGTGTTTGTTTTAATTTTACACTGTCCATAAAAAGCACCATCCATGATGAGTTGGAGAAGTGACTGCTGCTAATATATAGAAATTTAACTGGATGGTGTGTCATACTGTCTTACTTGCTCACCCTGCAAACCTTCCACTTGTGATCAGAAATACTCTGCAATACTCTGCATTTCCTCCGTCACCTTGGCATTGCCACTGACACTGTAGAGACACTGAGGCAGGGTGAGATCAGTCTGGGCTGAATCCAGGTCACTCCGCACGTACCCGTGGCAGTAGTGACCAGCTAGTGCAGCAGGAATAGGGAGTGGTAAGTAGGATGGTGGATTCCTCATGACCACCAGCTGTGATGGGAGCCCACCTGTTATTGTCCACTGCAAACTCGACCTACACTTCCACCTATGGGGCTTAAAATTGGAAAGCCCTCTTTTTGCATCATAGCACTAATATTGGTGTCAAGGGTCATAGGAGGCAGGTGTTTTGTTTGTGGCTGAACTGAGATGTGCTGCCTAGAGCAACCTGCTGAAAGCAATACACAGGCTTGGCTCTGCTTTTCTCTCTGAGGCTGTGGATGTGTTCTTTCTGGACTTCAGTGAAGCCTTTGACAGAGTTTCTCACAGCATTCTGCTACAGAAACTGTCAGCCTCTGGCCTGGACAGGCACACACTCTCCTGGGTAGAAAACTGGCTGGATGACCGGGCCCAGAGAGTGGTGGTAAATGGTGTTAAGTCCAGCTGGAGGCCAGTGACAAGTGGGGTTCCCCAGGGCTCAGTGCTGGGTCTAGCCCTGTTTAATGTCTTTATCAATGACCTGGGAAATGAAAGAAAGAAGGCTTGCAGGTTGTAAACTAAAATTAAACCAGCTTTAATGAAACAACAATAAAGGGAAGATAAGAAAATAATAAAACACATACAAGTATACAAAACCAATTCAGACTTCCCAGATGACTATTCAATCACCACTGTCACTGCAGGGCAGATGTGGGGAAGGTCGCGAACTGGATTCAACAGCAGGTGTGCACTGGAGTGAGGAACACATGGATGGGCTTATGTTTGAATGCAAACAGACAAAGTCCTCCTTGAACATCAGCCATTGAAGAAAAGGGATGATCCTCATGATCCCTTAGCTTTTATACTAAGTATGAGGTATATAACATGGAATACTTCGGTTTGGGTGACCTGTCCTGTCCGCTTCTCCCAGCAAGTGCAACCCTGTTTAGTACCAGTTCTGGGACGGCCTTAATTTACAGAGGAATAAGTGTGAGCTGGGACCTGTTTTCACACCTATGGAACTATGATAACTATTGGTGATAACTATTAGACTTAAAACTTTGGAGGCAGCCACTGCATTGGTAAATTGCATTGGTAAGCTTCAGGAGCCATAGTTTTGAAAAAGAGCTGAAAAGTCAGAGAGTATGTTCTGCTTCAGCCCAAATTAGAACACTCTGTGATGGTGCATGTGTTGGAACAGACCATCTTGCCTGTACCCCTCTCTCTTACAGTCATTGCATCCTCCCTTCCCTTGGAACATGGCTTTGCAGCTAACCACTACAAGGTAGCTATATTTGTGATACTCATTTCCTAGCGTCAGGCGGCAGTGTTAAGTGGAGGTTGGAGCTGTCCCAGACAGCTCCACCCGTGGTCTCCTTTGCACCAGCATCTTCTTCAGGAGATGGTGGGGATGAGGTCAGATTCTGCTCCTGCTCTGTCCGCAGCCTGTGGCAGAAATAACTTTTGTCATCAGAGTGGTTGCTGTAACATGGATGAGGTTCAGGTCAGGCCCACTGGCTTCAATGAGATTTTTGTGCGATTATAACAAGAATTTGACACACCTGGTGAACTACTACTCCTGTATATGTGATCTGTCTCCACACTGTACAAGGAGGTATTTAACAGCATAAAACTCAGTTAATGAGGAGACATGTCCTGTGCAGCAGCCTTCTGCTGCACCAGAGGTGACCCAGGAAGCTCAGGGATGAATGAGCTGTGTCTTTTTCTGTGTGCAAACTCCATTGGTTTTGCCACCCTCAGTACTGGGAGGGAACATTGTGGGTTTTTTGCTAAATGCTGTGGCAGAATTTATTCAGACCTCTCTGTGGACATGGCAGGTGTGCTCAAAAGCTCACCCCATCTAACATGCCTCTGGTCCTTTAGGATAATGAGACATTTTCTGAGTGCACCTTTTTATTGTACCAGTGTTATATTACAGGAAAAATAGAAAGGGGGAACTTAACACATAGCACCTGTCACAAGTTCTCCCTTTGAATTAGGCTCTCCTGCTTATAAAAATTTAATTGATTGCTAGCAGTTTATGTGCATGGTGCTCATGAGCGTTTTCTGTTCTCTTGCCAGCTACACGGTTACTTAGAAAGTGAGCCACTAACGCTACAGCTGTTCATTGGGACTGCAGACGACCGCCTGCTGCGACCCCATGCTTTCTACCAGGTCCATCGCATCACTGGGAAGACTGTTTCCACCACCAGCCACGAAACAATACTTTCCAACACCAAAGTCCTGGAAATTCCACTTCTTCCAGAGAACAACATGAGAGCAATGTAAGACTCAAGCACTCTATCTGACTCCTAGCAGTTTCCTCTTGGTCACCCCACTTGATTTCCTCTGTGTTGTCTTGGGGATGTGTGTGTTTGTACACAATTTTCCTTTTCCTATCTTTGTTTTTTTTAAATTTTCTCTCTGTAATAGTAGGTTTCCACAACTTTGTTGGGACAAATTGCCCCTAATCAGCTTAACGACAAAATGGGCTTCACAAATATTTATGACAACTGATTGCTTTCATTCTAGAGTTTCAGCCAATGTGCTTATTTGCCATTTAAAATAAGTATCTCAGTTACCAAGCTGTAAATATCTCCTACCTCAGCTCCTGCATTTAGTTTCTAAATATGACACCTCTTGCTCATATACGCACTAGCACAAGGAACAAGGACTATTAAAATTTACCTTTGTGTGTCAAAGGAAACTCCTAAAGAGTGTTTCCAAGTACCTTAGTGGTTTTTCAGATTACTAAAACCACTCTTACCTAATAAAAATAAGCATTTTTCATGGCATTTGTTTAGAAGCAAGGCTTCTAGAACTATGAAGAGGAGTGAAAGTGATACTACTTACAGATTGGATTTATTAAACTGGGTAAGTTTAGTCCTGTGCAGAAAAATAGGCATGGATGTCTTAGGGTGTCTGAATTAGTAGGAGTTTGAATGGTAAATAAGTGCCCCTTAGGTCCATTATGCACAGGTAAATTTTGTTATAGGTTTGTGTATAAAGGGTCAAATATTCCTCTATGTATGTGACGTACATGAGACACTTCACATTATTTAATCCTGTCCTCTCTGCCCACCTCATTCATATTATCCTAACCCCTACCTGAAGTGTCTGCTTAGGGAGAAATGTATGCTTGCCTGCGTGCATGTACAACTCTTGACATCTTTATAAATGCGAATGTATTCATTTTTACATATAGGTGCATGCACCTTTTTGTGTGTATGTATAAGGAGATTGAAAAATAACTAAGTAGATTAACAGAAAGTAAGCAAGAAATCCTGACCCCAGCAAACCAAATACCACAGGAGAATCTCAGGGAGCTTACTAAAGCAGCAGTTTCACTATTCATAATATTTTCTGTGCCTTAATAAACTGGAAAATGATATCAGACTCCTGAAAGTCCTTCCACGTGTAGTGGTTATTAGAAACTGGTTTGCAGCATCATGTACAACATGCCCCAGAGTACCTCATGTAAACAGAAGATCTAGAATGTGCTTAGCTGCATTGGCAGATGGGCTTAAGGTGATCACTCAAGACCTGAGAACCTCTGTCACTGCATTGTGTTAAAAGTCATGGCAAGCCTGCAAAATTATTGATTCCATTTGTTATCATCAGAAGCTGGCATGACTCTGTTGAGGTAATTATTACAGTGAAGAATTTTCACCAATTTGTACCCATGTAAATTTGTTTGGCCCTTTATTTATGCAGTTTGAGTAACATTTTTGGCTATCTAGGAACATGATTATCATTTCAATCTTCTGTCTTTCAAGAGTAAAGGTAGTTAGCAGTTCGGGAGCCAAACTGAATATTTTCATGATATGCATCCCAGATAGCAGTAGAGCTCTCTCAAGAACTACAAACAATGCTTTGACATATATAAGCCTTACACTTCAGTAGTCTAAAACCTTATGTGTCACTAACAATGAGTTGAAATTTGAAACCAAGGACTTCTCTCACACATATTTTGTGTGTTCAGGCCTTGATTCAGTGAAACTCTAAAGCTCATCTGCACATTTAAATTTTCACACATTTATTGATTCCAGATTTGAATGTCTATGACATTGTAAGTCTGAATTTAAGTGATTTTTTTCCTCTGAACTTCCCTGGATCTGAACTAAATGCCATTAAGTACTTTTTATTTATTTCACAAGTGCAGCTTTAGGAGAGACAATATTGAGAAGTGCACTGTTCATCCATGTCATGGATCTTTGCGAAGAATTTTGACAGGGGTACAAATATTTCACAATTCTTATGGCTGCACCTGCTAATATGCATTGTTGAGAAGCTCTATACTTTCATTAATTTCTTTGATCATATCAGCAAGGGTCTTTTTGTTATTCTGAAATTCATACTTTATAAAAAATACAGATCAAAACCATGCTACCATAGTTCTTTTTTGCAGTTTGCTTCAGAGCAGAGCTTCAAACGCCTAGAGGGAGAATTAAACCCTTTGAATGCAAAATGAAATTAAGCTATGAATATTCAGCGTAATAAAATGCATACCAGAGATCAGTACCCAGAAGAAATTGCTATATAGGCTTTGTAGTTGTAGCCAAAGCAGAGATATTTTTGCAGTGCATTTTTGAGTTCGTGTGTTTGTATATCCTTTTTTCTGGGAACCTCCTCTGTTGAAATTTACTTTGACAAAAATCCTGACTTCTAAACTCATCCATGAGAAAACCAGAGTTTAAAAAAAAAAACAGAGTAAGATCAGAAATAATAATAGTTCTATTTGACAAAAAGTATGGTTTTCCCTAGTGTGGAGGGAAGACTCCGAGTTTAGCTTTTTTCATGCAGAGCTTCAGCTGGGGAGCATTTCAGACTCATTCAAATACAAACACATTGACAGTAGAAGTTACCTCAGGGAGAGCAGTGTTCATTAATAAGTGTTTTCAAGACTTGGCCCTAAAATAAAAACCACGTCAGATTTTTGTCTGGATCAGCTGTAGCAAGTGAAATTTTAAGTAACCCTGCCTTCTAGATTAGTAACACTTTGTGCATTACCCGTTGACTTTTCTAGTCTTACTATTTCTTTGGATTTTGGTTAATCTGTATGCACCATCCTTCTAGCTTGTGTAGTAGAAGAAGGACCTTTTAGATTTTCATCCTCTGATAACTGAAGTAACATCCTAAATTTGTGTACTCAATAGCAGATATTACCTGTTGCTAACAGTAGCCCTGGCTTAGCTACTTGTGGTTGCAAGTTCTAGGCTTAACAAAGTGTGCTGTGGTAAACCTGGTCATTGGCTTGTGTCCAACTCAGATTTTTAAGAACTGGAGAGAGGGAAGATATTACACACTTTTGCCTTCTTGAAGAAGTAAATTCTATTCCTCTGGGTTTCCTTTTGGATAGCATTGACTGTGCTGGGATCTTAAAGCTCCGAAACTCTGACATTGAGCTGCGCAAAGGAGAGACAGACATTGGTCGGAAGAACACACGTGTGCGGCTGGTTTTCCGGGTTCATATCCCACAGGCAAATGGCAGGACCATCTCCTTGCAAGTAGCCTCCAATCCCATTGAGTGCTGTAAGTAGCAAAATAATAGCCTTCTTTTGTCAAGTATTGTGCCACTCGACATTCAGTCTTTGTTTACTGATATGCTATGCATTGGGTTTGCCTTACTTGTCTAGTTGGTGACCCTTAATTGCTTTACAAAAGTATGTGGTTCATACTGGAGACAAAATACCCATGTCTTATCATACAGGTAATTTGTAGGAGTTGTGCAAAACAGCTGTTCTGTCCTACTCTCTCTCTGTCTCTCCATCATAAAGCAAAAACCAAAATCCCAGCCTCCCAGCCCCTTTGATGAGGAGCTAGCAGTAGCTGACACACTGGTACAAACTGCTTGTCGCTTCAGAAAACCTCCAGAAACCAGGTTTTCACCCTGGGGTCTCTGTAATTGAACAAACTGCTTTTTATCTAGATACACTGGGGCACTCTCCAGAGATACCTATATCATTCTTGCTTTGTAAGCCTTATCAGCCTCCCATGCACAAAACAAAACTTACTTGCTTTGTGTAGCTTTAATCATCCATCATAAGTGGTGAATTTCAGTCTAACTCTCAATGCTAATTTGGTCAGCTGGATGGATGGATGGAGACAGTTTTTATGGGTTTTTTTGAATCCATGAAGCACATCTTTTTGATGCTGTCATGATAGGGAATAACTTAACATCTAGCAGGTATGTGGGGGGTAAGCTTTGGGGGTGGGGAGCAGAGGGGATTGAGAGGAAAGTTAGACTATCCTCAGCTCCATGCGTTTGGAGGGTTGTGTCCACACTTGTCTCTGCATCATTGCCAGGCTGGAGTCCCACACAGTGTGTCTGGCATCTGGTCCTGGAGCATACCAGCACCTGATATGTTGGAGGCATGGTGATTTTTCAGTGATCATTAATGGAGAGGCTTCAGGAAAGAGCATCCCTACATCCCTCTTGCAAGAGAATGGCATTGGTGACAGGCTTTCAAACTGGCAACAGTGGCGACCCTCTCGCCTATGGTAGCACCACTGCAACTCTTGTAGTCAAAGTCTATAGGAGAGGCAGAAGTTGTAGGAAAGGTTAGTGCTTTTAGACCAATAGATACAGCTTGTCTCTTTCGCTGTCATCCATTTAAATAAACAAATGGGCATTGACAGTGTGAAGTGAGTTACATTAAGATAAGCCTATGTTATTTATGAAGTACTGCAGAGCCTCCTTACCTAGAGCAGGTAGACTGTCATAAAGCCTTGACTTCTATCCAGAATATGTATAGGATTAATAATGTGCCTTTTGTTTCTTATTCATGGACATGTTCTAGGCCATCAAGCAAAGCAAAAAATGTCAGGAATCATGGCTTCATCCTGCTCCTGTTAAGTTAATGAGAGCTTTTAAATTGCTGTGTAGCAGAATAAGATGCAACTTCAATACATCTTGAGCTGGTCAGTGCAAAAGTACCAAGCTCAGGAAGCCGCTAAATATGAAGCTGATTGGATTGGTATCAGTGAACTTCAGTTTTGAGGGCTGTGCAATGAGCAAAAGCATGGCATATGCCTCCTAAAAGGAGTGGAAAACAGTAGAAAAAAGTGCTAGTGTTATTTCCAGTGCAGAATGTGGAATAAGCTGGTGCCAAAAGAAACTTCATACATCTCCTAGTGCATGTGACACCAGAAGGAAACATGTAATCTGGATAAAATGTCATGTCATCCCTTGAAGCACGGACACACTTGTTCCATGTCCCAGTTGTGGGATAAAATGTGTGCCACAGGAAAACTGAATTCTATTTGCATGGATCCACTTCTGCTTTGGCACTTGGGTGATGGTGGAAATAGGCTCTCTAAACTGTGAGCTTCTGCTGGATTGTGAGACCCATAGCTGATGCTGCTGCAAGTCAATTTGCAGAAATGACAATATAGTGTATAATGACTGAAACATGTTTTGGACATGGATGGTTATCGTGTCACGTGCCTTGTAAACACATAGATATATGTTTTCAATAACATAACAGAAAATTACTTTAAATAAACAAACTAATTTCAGTAAAAATGCACTTTCTGATGTAGTACAGCTCAAGCTGAGTTTTAAAATCTGTACTGCTTTGTTTGATAACTCTAATGTTTATGATCATGGCATTTGAAAACTAACCATGTTTCCTGAAAATGTTCTGACCTTTCCTTGTTGCTATACCAAGTTCAGCTTATCTCATGAAGGTAAGCATTAAGTTACTTATTAATGCAATATTTACTTATTTTTGTATGTGTGTATTTGTGGTTGCATTTTTTTTTTCTCTTCTTTGAAACTCTGCAGCTCAGAGATCTGCCCAAGAACTGCCTCTGGTGGAGAAGCAAAGCACTGACAGCTTTCCTGTTACTGGAGGGAAAAAAATGGTACTGACTGGCCATAACTTTCTGCAAGACTCCAAAGTCATCTTTGTGGAGAAAGCACCGGGTATGTATCTTCAATCTGGACTCCAGTCTGTCTTTTTCCCTCTGTTTTAAAATCTCTGCCAAATGATGAAAGCCTAAATATGGTAATGACATTGTCTTCTGCACGTAATATGTTTTCTGTGTTACTGAACGAAGCTGTGAAAATGATCTGAGCCATGCCTAATGCTGGGGTTTCACACCATGGCAGGTGTAGTTACAGACAGACAATAGTGGTATTGAAGGTTGATATTTGGCATTTGTTTTTGTAGAAAACCATGACTGTACCAAGTAGGACCTGTGAAAAGTGTTTGAAGCCTCTGGTGGCATGTCCTGATAAAACCTGCAAGGTGGTACACATTGTTAAACCTTTTTGTAAACCTTCTGGAAGAGGGAGTGGTGTTGCTGGTGATATGTATGCATGTGTCTCCTTCTGTGGCAGTTGAGACCACAGGCACTTAGAATCTGCTGGCTGAGGAGGGCTTGCAGCACACTTGCATTCATTTGAATTAGGTGTTTCTGGTTAACCTTGAGTACTTGGGGAGGACTGAACATGACTCCCACCTCACCCAGTGCTGCTCATGCAGTGCATTGGTGGTGAGACTGGTCCTCTTGGGGAAGGGTGCCTGGATAGGCTGAAGCAGGGTCACAGGGTGAAAATGCGTAATGCACACAAATGCCTCATCAGGAAAAGATAGTGGAAGCAGAGCTGTGAGTCAAAGTCAGGCTCTGAAATGAGATCGTTAAGGGTACTTTTGAATCTTGTTTTGGAAAGGGTTTCCGTGGTGCTGGCACAAGCCATGGATTCCTCAGCTGCCAGCTGAACACCCCCCCCCCCCCCCTCCACCACCCCCACCCCGAACTTTAAACAGTCTTGGGCGATCCTCAGGCTGCCAGCACCAACTTTGACACTGCTCCTGTTTAACCCTCCTTGTCCATGAGGTTCCTGTGCTGTTCTGCCCGCAGCTGCTGTCAGCAGCTCAGGAAATTGGGCTGCAGGAAGGAATGGTGGGGTGAGCAGAGGAGGCTCTGGAAAGGAAGGCATCTGAGTCTTCAGGCTCAGGGGAAGAGCAGAAGACTTCCCTGAAGTTCTATGGCCACATCCTAGGTTAATGAGGTTTAAGATACCAAAAGTGCATGCAGGGCAGAGGTAACGCCCCAGGTTTTTGGCAAGAGACAGTCAGTGCCGTTGTTGTGAGACCCATGCACCACAATATGCGTGGTTGGGCTGTAGCTGAGATGTGCAGAATACCCTTTTTCTCCAAAAAAAGGAAATAAGGTGGTATTGCAATTAAAAAAAAAACCAAACCTAACTCTGCTCTTTGCATAGTCTGAGGGGAGGGACAAATGTGACTTCCTTTGCTGCACAGAAGTGGGTTAGGGTGGCATGTCAGGAGCAAAGTCCTCAGTCTGTCTCATTACAGGAAGGAAACCATGTTAAAGGGTCTGTTCCTTCATACTTATTTTCTATCCTCTTCCTTTACTGAATTGGACAAATTTTGAAGTATCACCTCCCAAATGATTATGATGATAATGCTACTCACCCACCAGCAGCTATGACAATGTGGATCTGGACCCTGTGTCTCTTAGTGTTAAGTATGCCAAAAGGAGGATGTTTGCTATATAGCCTTAAATTACAAAAATGCAAAACAGCGCCAGCCTCCTGCCTCTTAAACAGACAGATACCTCTCTCAAGCAAAAGGAGTTTGAGGATGCACAAAGTCAGCATATAGGTAGAAAATAATTTATTTAAGTGACATTGTGAGAGGTGCAGAAATGTACTACTGCACACATAGTGTGCTGATGAGGAAGAAAATAATCGAAAAGCCTTGCCTGTCACCCTGAAAAACTCCTGGAGTGAACTCCTTTGCTGAATGGATTAGCAGTATGGGTCAGTGCAGGAGTGTATCTTCTACAGGAAAGCACCACTGGACATCCCCGTGCACTTTCCTTCCTGCCATGGAGTCGGGGGCAACCCTTCAGTAGTCAGTCAGTGAAGCTGCTGTTGTTGAAGAGAATTAAGATCATTAAGTCAGTATTGAAAGATCAGATCTGAAACTGCCCTGCCTGGTTTTAGTAGTCTCATAGTAGATTTGTTGAAATTGCAGAGCAGTACTGTTTTGTGGAAGATAAATTGCAGGCTGAGCCTTTAAAGTTGAGAGTGTACGGCATCTCCAGGAGCTACAATTGTGTCACTAGGAATGGCACACAAAAGGTAAAGTTGGCAGTTGATCTGGGCTGAACAATTTTTAGAGCTTCTGTGATGAGTGGTGTGCTATGTTTTCTAACACAACTCGATGTATTGGAAGAAACAGACAAACATGATGCATCATTGTTTTAGTGTCAGACTGCTCTGGCACAATTTTTGAGCAGAGTCACTGTATTTAATGTCAAATGAGTAAGCATTGCTAACATTCACTTTTATAAATCAGCACACGCTGCTTCATTCCCTTTCAGCTCTTGCACATCTATGAAAGTAGGTCAAGAAAGGGAACATCAGAATAGCTTTTCTTTCTCTTTAAAAGCTGGTTATGAACTTTTGTGATTAGCTGGAGACATTCGTTAGTTTTGCCTACTGTTACTGCTTTTGGTTTTGAATTTGAAATGTTAATCATGTTTCTAGTGAGTAGCAGCCAAACACAGCTTTTACTAAGTAATCATTGCACTTATAAAGAGAATGTGTGTTTTATAGAATTTAAATACTACGGTGCATGAGCTCATGTCTTCAGTCCTCACTGAGGCAGAGTCCCCAAGCTGGGAGGCAGTGTCTGGAAGCTCAACTAATTCATGCTAGTCTGTGTACTTAATTAGTTAATGCAAAGAGTTTGAGAACACTTTTTGTTGGCATTTCCCCTTGCCCCTCCTCCCCCTTCTGTCTGAATAATTTCTTTAAGTCTGCCAAGTGCATTGTGGTCCACTGAATGTTTTTCCAAGCATGAGTCCCGAGCTTTCCATCTTCAGGGCTAGCCCTCAGCTGTTGTAGTCTCTGGAGGAATGACATTATTATCCTGGCCCCCTTACTGGGGAGTCTGTCTTCGCAGTGACTCATACAAGAGGGAATCCCTGAAGAATGATCAAATCAATCCTTCAGCTGGGGAGGCAGCAGTTTGATGCTTTCAGTTTAACCCCTTACTGACTTCTCTTCAGCTGAGAAGAATACAAAACAGAGCAAAAAGTATTTTGCATCCCTGCGACTCTGCATCTCCAGAGGAGGAATGAGACAGCTGAGAGATAAAGGCAAGGTGCACTGAAAGGGCCACGGGAGGACTGCTCTCAGGACCTCCTCTGACAGGAGAACCCCTCACAGTGTGGTTCAGTGTTCAGACAGAAGGCACCCCTTTGGATAAATAACAGGTCTGTTTAGAAGTGGACTAAAATTTGCCAAAGCTTTTTACAGTACCGTGAAAAAGTTCTCATGTGCTGAAATGAGTCCTTATTTTACGGGATTTTTGTCAATGTTTTACTACTTGAACACCAGAAAATATTTTCCTGTAATGAGCAATGGTATAAAACAGTGGTCCAAGAAACCTTGCAGTGGTAAATATGGGAATGCTGAATATGCTTTAAATTAAATTCAGAATTTTCTAACACTGGAGAGTCCCGTGGTGACTGTCTCTCTTGCCAATTACACTAACAATTGTTTATCTTATTTCACTTTATCTCTCTCCGTAGTAATGCTTTTCTCTTCCTAAGTTACAAAAGGCTCTTAGGAGTCTGCATGTTGTAGTTGTTGGATGCTAGGTTTAGGACGTCCAAACCAATCTGTTTTGTTAGAAGAATTTGTGCTTTCTGATAAAGCTTTCAGCTTCTTACTGGCAGTGGTTCTTGATGTCTGTACACTGGCATTCAATGTGGCAAGGTGTGCATTTTAGCTAAAAAAGCAGATGAAAAGAGGTTGATGTTTGTTAGCTGTGGGAGGTGTTCATCTAGGAGGGACAAAATGTTACCTGTCTTAATGCAAGCATCTGCAAGTGCATAGATCCTGATCTGGAATTATAATAAAAGATACTGATTTATTTACTTATCTTTTTAAAATTTTTCAATTTTTTTCTAGATTATAAATGTACTGGGCTGCAGAAATCACGAGGGAAGTTCAGAAAAGGCAGAGGTGTTTGGAGAGTATGTTTTAGGAACTGTTTATGTCAGGTACCTTCTTTTTTTGGTAACAGCTTCTGCAAACACTGTGTATTTGTTTTTAGTTTTTTGAAGACAAAACACAAAGCAACATGAAGGCCTAACAGAAATGACCAGACTGATGACTCCTAGTATATCGGGTTATGATTACTGATCTATAAAACTGAGTGCAATGGAAAAATCCTAGTTTCTCTTTACTCAGTTCACAAAATGTTTTCTGTAACTGACGACTGAAATCTCACTGAAGAGACAGAAAGCCAATATCCCAAGCACTAGAACACAAGAAAGTTATGGGTTTGTCTTACTGGCACATTCTAGGTGCTGTGGAGTTGCCCTAGGTATTCTGGAGTTTAGAAAGAGTCTTGCCCTAAAATCTGAAAACATTACACTATCCAAAAAATCACTGTTTGCTTGAAAAGGAGCTAGAACTGTTTTGGCACTGTAACTACCTCAAGTATTTCTGGACTTCACGTATTTAGCTAAGTCTAGACATACCTAAGAGATCAGATTAAATGGACTGAAATCTTCATTGTTAGCAAGTTGCAGTCTCTGGGAAGAAATGGATATTTGGTGTATTTTTATTAATTATCATTCAGTTGAATTATTTGAGTTCCATATTAATTTGTGTTTGTACTTAGTGAACAGACATCAAGGCAAGAGTTTTAAAGAGCAAAAAAGATAATAAATATAACATTCAACTTTGATATGGTTTAGTTTCTCAAATAACACTGACACTGAAATTCTGATTCTAGGCCATTTTGTCCAGGTCAGAGGCCCACATTCGAGCTTCCTTGCAACAAATGCCCCTTCCTGTAGATAACATCACTCTCTTCAAAGGACTAGGATTCACAGTTTATAACACTGTATCTCTAAGTAACTCCAGGCTTATGGACTTGAGTAGTTTTAAACCTGCTGTTAATTACTCGGTCTTCAGTGATCCTAGCACCTACAAACTCTGTAACCTAATTGCGTACTATCCACAGATACTGTGCCCAAAACCTTTGAAACTTAAGTTCCTGTAAGACAGAGAAATACACAGCACTAAGCAATGTTTCCTCTATGGATTTTTCTTTCTTACTATTTTCAAATAAATTAAAGAGTTTTTCAGATTTAATTATTGCTTCAGACCATTAATTCTACTGTTATTTTTATTTTATGAAATGGATGTTTGTGCCAAAACTGCTCCTCTGCCAGAATAGGTATTATTCTTAGAACATGAAGGTACTGATGTGGCATGGTAATAGGTAGAGCAGATGAAAAATTGATGGGTGAAATCACCAAAATTTTGGTGTGTATGCCAAAGGAAATAATGCTTTTGTGTAAGTATTTCAGATGGGAAAACTTACAGTTTGCCTCCCCTTAGAAGTGTGGTCAAGATTGGTCAGCTGAATGTTTGCACAATGCAGTATGGAAAATAATGTAAATGCAGTATGGAAAAGAAGAAAGCTGGATGAACTTAAGTGTTCACTCAAGCATTTCACAGACTTTTTGTTCCTCTCAAAATTAGCTATCTCTGACAAAGATTAGAGTCAATCACTTGCTGCTTTAAGGTACAAATGTCAGTCTGAGAAATGCAGTTCTGTTTTGCATATGTTGGGTGAGCAAAAGTTGCCTTCTTCTATGGTAGGTAACTCAAATGCAGTATTTTGCCTTCAGGACAACTTATAAAAAGTTCTGGAAAATGATACATTGATGAAACATTTGAGTGCCATGTGGATGGAACAGATGCATTGGGGAAGCATGTGGGCTTTTTGATTTGACTCAGCTGCACTTTGGAGCTCAGGGGTTGGAGTCTGTTTTGACGAGAGGTGATGTGATGTGGAGACGGGTGACCCGAGTCTTGGCAGAGCCCCATTTGGTAAAAGATCTGACATTCTCAGAGATCTTTCCATTGCTCTTTCCATTGCCAGTAGCAGTCACAGTTTGGGGGCAATGGGCCAAAAAGGGGTCATATTTCACACTGGTAATCATACTGTAGCTCACATAATAAACAAGCAAGTGGCAAATCCCTCTTTCCCCCTCTAGTCAGATGGACAGATACTACATAATTTTGTCTTTATCTGTCTGTTTATCCCAATTTCAGGACACATGTTACAGTTGGCAGTGAGCAGTTGCATGCTGACTCATGAGCAGTAAGGTTAAAAATTCTGGAAACTAGATAAGCTGGAAACTTCAAAGGCATACAAGTTGGGAGCATGGAGTTCATGTGAAGGTCACTTGAACCTGTTTCCTAGAGATGTATTGATAGCTGAAGGGGTTTCTGGCCACTGACCAGAAACAGATATCCTTGGGCCAATAGCGTCATCAAATGGTGGTGGACTCAATTTGATGGTGGAACCCTTTCACGTGCATGCAGGAGTAGTGTTGCAGCCTGTAGGATATGTCATTGTATTTCAGTTTTTCCTGGCTCTTTAGTCAAAGGAATGGCAAAGACAGAGCAGGACAGCAGCCATATGCTTGAGATGGTATCAGTGGCAATGAGCCTCATCCAGCATGTTGCTGTCATAGTGAAGAATGAAAGCAATCAATCACAAATACTTACTGTGGACAACAGAAAAAAGTGAAATATCTATATGGTCTCTAGTTAAAAGTCACTTGTCTGAGTAAACCTCTATTTTTTTAGTAATTATAGAAACTGTAACTGAACGCATGAAGTTTGTTCTTTCATGTTTTTGTTAGACTAAGTGGCTTCAAGCAACTGTATCTGTGCAATCAATGTTTTGTCTCTGTAATTCTATAACTAGCACAAGATTTCAGATAGTTTTTATTGTTCCAGTAGGACCCTCTGTCCAAACACACAGGAATTCATAGCCTTTACCAGAAAGCTGAGTGTATAATGAAGTACCTAAAGACAGTAGAGGAAAGGAATGTGGTGAGTTGACCTTGGCTGGCTGGCTGCCAAGTACTCATCAAATTGATCTCTCACTTCTCCTCAAAAGAACAAGGACAGGGAAGGGGAGGAAATAAGATGTGGAAGCTTGTGGATTGAGATAAAGACAGGGACATTGCTTACCAGTTACTGTCACAGGCAAAACAGAATCTGCTTGGGGAAGATAAATTATTGCCAATTAAAAGTAGAGTAGGATAGTACGGAATGAAGGCAAAACTGAAAACCACTTTTACCCCCTCCTCTCTTCACAATCTCAACTTTACTCCTTCACACTTGATTTCTACCTCTTCCTCTTGAGTGACTCAGGGGTACAGGAATTGGGGTTGTGTTCAGTCCATAACAATTCCTTTCTGCCTCTTTTTTCCTACAGTGTTTTTGTGCTCCAACAGGGGTTTCTCCCATGGGAGACAGTCCTTCATTAACTACTCCAATGTTAGTCTTCTCCACGAGGTTCAGTTCTTCAGGAGCAGGCTGCTCCAGTGTAGTCCCTTACAACTGCAGTTCATACCAGAAACTCTGCTTCTGCATGCACTCCTCTTCACAGTCAGGTCCTGTCAAGGGCTTGCTTCAAGAATGAGGGCTCTGTATGGACTGCAGGGTAGATATCTGCTCTGGTATGATTGTCTCCATAGGCTGCAAGGGACAACCTGTGTCATCACAGTTTTCTCCATGGGCTGCAGGGGAATCTCTGCACAGGTGCCTGGAGCACCTCATCCTCCTTCACCGACGTTGATGTCTCTCTCCTATATTCTCACTCCTCTTTCTCATAGCTGCTGTGCAGTGTTTTTTACCCCTTCTTAAATGTGTTGCCAGAGATGTACCACCAGCTTTGCTGGTAGACTCAGCTTTGGCCAGCAGCATGTCCATCTTGGAGCCAGCTGGATCTGTCTCTAACCCTAACCCTAACCCTAGGGTTTTTGAGGGAAATCTACATCTTTTGGAAAAGCACAACTCATTGTCTCTTACTTCCCTGACATCATTGGGAGTTGGCTCATGTCTCAGGTGGGTATCACAGGAAAAGCTGGAGGAGCTGAGAGGAGAGGAGCGTATTCCTTTTGGTTCTGTTGAGGGAGTAAGATCACACCTTCAAGAGCAATGTGGAGGAAAGTACAACATTTAAGAGAGGGATGGAGAGAGAAGGCATTCCCAAGGTGTGCCTTGTTGTAGGGAAGATAATGTCAAGGCAGATAATTAAAGGAGAGGAGGAGGGACGTCTAGGATTGAGCCCAATCTTCTTAGACAAGAGAAACAAGAGAAGGGACATGAAGGGGACAGTGAGATGAAAAAAATAAAAATGCGTTTTCAAAAGCTTACAGTTTAGACTGCTAAGAAGTCATGAGGGGTTGCTGTAATGGGATGTCTCTGGGAGATGAGGTAGCCCTACAGATAAATTGAAGAGTTTGTGTTTTAAAAGATAGTTAAGAAGGAAGAATTGAAAGCATTTGGATCAAACTTACAGCTTAAGATAAGCAGGAAGTAAGAGTAGCTGTAGTACAGGTGTTGGTGTTGCTGTCAAGCACAGAAGAAAAAGAATTGTTCATGGAAGGAAAAATTGGAACTTTATTTAAACTGGCTGTGAGATTTGCTGCTCCATCAGTCTCTGACAAAAATATGAAACAGATTAGAGTGAAGAAGATGGACTAGGAATATTCTACTCAGTTTCAGCTGCAAAGTCGTAACTTCAGCCTGCCAGAGGTTCCCAGAGGCAAGTAAAATTGTAAAGACAAGGAGATGACATGAATGTAACCAAAGTCAGAATGACGTATTGTCACAAACTGCTGGTGAGAGGCTGTGTTGGGTGTGCTTGGTTCAGCCTTACTGTACTAGAGAGATTTTGCAGAGATGTCAAGCTGCAGTTTTTCTTGGAAGTTGAGTGCTTCAAACTTGGACTCACTGAGAGTTATTAAATAAAACTCTTGGACCAACAGTAATTTGAATGGAGGAGGTGCCAGAGAGCACTAATCACACAACCAACTTCGATTCTGCTGAACATAGGATCTGGCAAGTCGTTCCAATGGTTTTGACTCCAATTGAATCCTGATTAGTCAGTTGTCAGCACAGTACCTCCTTTCAGTTACCTAGACTAAAATTACAGTTCACTTGCAAACACTTGAACTCAGAAAAATTACGTCTGTTAGACATAGTGTGGTAAAAGCAACTAAAGACAATCACTGTTTAGGCATTGTTAATCCTTCAGCTTTTGGCTCACATAGCTGTGCAACCAGAGAGGAAGATCATGTCTGGCACAGATGCCAAAGCAATGTAAGATACAGTTTGTACTGAATTTTTATCACCTGGTTGTTGCACAACTTTTTTATTGTTAACAAAAAAAGAGACAAAAAGCAACTTGAAAACATTGCATGTGTGACAGACACACCTAACACTACATATTATTCAGCTCAGTACTGCAAAAATGTATAGTGGAAGTAATGGGCAAAATCCATATGCTGCAAAAATGCTTGTGAAGAGACAAACAAATATAGCAGCTTTGATATGGAAATATGAATAAGTCAATTATACATGAGCCCTGCTGTGCATGGACTGATGCATGGGAGAAGACGTGCCAGGAGTGGGGAGAAAAGCTAAGGGGGAAGTCACTGTAGCAGGACAGTAGGCTGTGAGGAGGGCAACAACAGCTGGGATCTTCCTGGCAAGGAAGAGGGAAATAAAGTAGACAAAAATCAGACCAACTGTGTGGTCTCATAGCAAAAGTAGTGGAAGAGCAAAGGGGAGATCAGGGTGCCTGGAAAGGCAGATGGGGATGAGATGCCAGGCAGCAGGCAGGCCATGGCACCAGCAGGACCAGCAGCAGTAGGTGGAGCTGCTCTGGAGGTGGCTCTGTGCACATGCAGGACTGGGAGGCATTTCCCTGCTAGCAGAGCCCAAAGAGACTTCAGATCTCAGGAGGGTAAAGAGTCATTGAAAGGCAGGCCCTGGTCACTTTTGTTGCAGGTACTTACTCTGTGTTCCCTCTGCATTTGTGAATGTTTTCTTCCTCTCTTCCTTCCCCGTCTTCCCTGTACATCCCATGGCGGACTGCTTGTCTGTTACTGGCTCATCCTTATAACTTGTCTCTTGTGAATGTCTTTAAAATGTACACCAGTGTGTAAACATGGGCATAGAGTCCTACTCACAGATTATTTGGCTTGGTAGTGTCCAGCAGGTCCAGGGAGGTGATTCTCCCTCTGTACTCAGCACTGCTGAGGCCGCTCCTTGAATACTGTGTCCAGTTCTGGGCCCCTCACCACAAGAAGGATGTTGAGGCTCTCGAGCAAGTCCAGAGAAGAGCAGCAAAGCTGGTGAAGGGGCTGGAGAACAGAACCTATGAGGAGCAGCTGAGAGAGCTGGGGTTGTTTAGCCTAGAGAAGAAGAGGCTGAGAGGAGACCTCATTGCTCTCTACAACTACCTGAGAGGGGGTTGTGGAGAGGAAGGAGCTGGCCTCTTCTCCCAAGTGACAGGGGACAGGACAAGAGGGAATGGCCTCAAGCTCTGCCAGGGGAGATTTGGGCTAGAGATTAGGAGGAAGTTTTTCACAGAAAGGGTCATTGGGCATTGGAATAGGCTGCCCAGGGAGGTGGTTGATTCACCTTCCCTGGAGGTGTTTAAGGCACGGGTGGATGAGGTCTTGAGGGACTTGGTTTGGTGTTAGATAGGAATGGTTGGACTAGAAGATCTGATGGGTCCCTTCCAACCTGGTTGTTCTATGATTCTATGATTCTAAGACATCTACAAGGTCAGCCTAGAAAAGTGCCCTGGATCCTTGTGGCATCCCCAGATCCAAAGGGCAACTGCCTCTGGAACAAAATCCAACACTAGTACACTCATGCCAATGTGTATTGGCTAGCAGGTGAGACAGTGCCAGTGGTTTGTGCCCAGGATTGGCATAGGGAGTGCTGTCCTTCAAGCAAGGGAGAAAACCTCTTTCATTGCCAGTTCAGATGCAGACCTGGCCCAAATTGCCCTCCTCCTGTGAGCTGATAGCATCTCTGCACAAAACTGGATGACACTTAAGTCTGACTGCCAAGATTTTGCCTGAGTATTCATCCTCTTTTCTGACTAGAAACCCATCGTTCCCTTCTGGATATGTTCACAGATCAGTCATCTTGGTACCGTGAGTGTACTTCCCACGGAAAAGAGGTTCGTGTGCAGATTGAAAACTTGCAAATCCTTCACTCCTAAAGTATTTGAATATGGCCTGATATCTTTGTGTAAACACCTCAAAATTATGCTGTATAATCATTCTGCATTGCATCTGTGCCCTTTCTGTTGTAATCTGGGGTGTGATATTGGCATTATTGTTTAGGGTAATCTCACAACACATTAATCAAATAGTGTATTCCTTTGGGAGAGTAGAGCTACTTTCACCTTCTTACTTGCAGTATATGAATGTAAATACTGATTTACAGGCCAGCCAGTGCAGGCAAACTCTGTTGAGCCCCAGGCTGGAAGAATATATAATGCACACTGTGTATAGGCAGTGAAATCCTAGATAGTGTCTATTCATCTTGTATCTCAAGTGAACATAGACTAATAAAGAATATAGACTGTTTTAACCTCCTATATTAAAGTGAAAACATATAAATATACCTGAATGCTCCCATTATGCCCATTTCATAGAGGCAAGGTTTAAGTGCTTGCCAGATGTTATACCCTCCTACATTTTCAGGCTTGAAGGGTTTTTTAGTCCTGTATATTCTTTCTGCGTTCTGCCATCCATCAGTCTGTAATGAAAGTTATGTTGGTGGTTTGACTATTGTGAGCCTGCAGACCACTGATACTGTGCTTGCAGTTCCTTGTGGTATGTAGGTAAACCCAGCCCTGGAAACCTTGGGGATCTGTCCTGATGGGCAGCAAGGAGAAGAAGAAGGTAGGAACATTTCTTTAGAAATTCTTAATGGATGTCTGTATTGCTCTTCCATGAAGAAAATCCATATGTCATGACTTGCTAGGTTTTATGTGTGAATAAGTGATGCCAATAGATTTACAAAACTACTTTTTAGCATTGCTTCTGTGTTAAAAAAGGCCTCTACAGTGCCTTTTTATGCATAAATCTTGTAACTGGGTGTGGTGGGGAAGCCATTCAGTGACTCATACTGCAGGGAATTCCCTGATGAATTAGAGTATTTTTACTTCTGGACTTGTGCACAGTTTCCTTTAACGCTGGATCAAGCGGTTGATAAGAGCAGACTACAAAGACCCATTCACAATTCAGCCATAGCATGTTAAAACAGCATGTTTGTTTTGCAAAGCTGAAAATCCACCTCACGTAACACGTTAGGTTTGCGGTATTTTCATCATTAGCAGCCCCAGGTAATCTGAGTGTCATGGTGCTGGGAAAAAAAAGGCCAAAACAGCTGGTGGTGAAGTGCACCCGAAGCAGGGATGGCTATAAATAACAGTGATTGGTCTGTAAATGTCAGGTTTCCTGACAAAACCCAGGGTCTTCTGTGTTGATGGCCATCTGTCAGTGCAGCACCGAACCTGGCTGCAGTTGGAGACCCTGTTGCAAAACAGCAATTTTCTTGCTCCCTTGGCACTGCTGCACTCCTGCACTGCCTTTTCAGAGGGGCAGGCATACAAGAGTAGTTCTCCCAGACCTCAGAACAGGTCCCTGGGTGACGCCTTGGCTTTGTTAGGTCAGCTGCTAGTGCTGGCACTGTGGGAGCAGTGCACCCCATTCTGCAGGGCTTTTGCCCTGTGGTTCTCTGTGTGGATGTTTTGGTTTTATTTCCCTTTTGTAAAAAAACCCACAAAATAAAACAAACCCAGTGCAAAAACTTGACAACTTTTTAGACATATAAAAAGATGTCTTTCTGTTCAAAATATTGCACTATAAATTTTCAAAACACCAAAACAAAGCCAGGCATTTGGTTTGGAGAAAAAAGTTCTTATTACATGGTAAATGTAAATAGTGAAATGAAATTAAATAAAAATGAAATTAAATGAAAAGACCTTTGCAAAAGCCGTTTTTTCCTTTCTCTCTTCCCAGTCTCTTTCTGTCCTTCCTCTCCTGCCTCCATCTCCCCCCTTCCCTGTATAACAACTGCCCATTTGCGTACGGTAATTCCAGAGAGTAAACTTTAACGGGAATGCCTGAAATGTGTCTGCTTCAACTTTGTGTTATGTCTGTAATTTGAATTATTTGCATTTTGGAAAGGTATAAATTGCTCTGGTGTACTTTGGTTGGCCGGCAGCCAGGAGGGAGTTGCCTCAGGCCCGGGACCAGGCCGGCTGCTGCAGATGTGGCAGGAGTACAATGGAAACTTTTGTGGTGGAGCAAGCCCTTGCTTCTTCAGTGCACACTGACAGGAGGCAGCATCCTGCCTGCTCACCAGGGTCCCCCATGTATGGGTACTGTGGGTAAAACCATTCACTCCAGCGTAGGCAGATTGTCTTAATGCTTCAGACTCCCACAGACCATTCCAGAGCCATTATTCCTCTCTCTCTCTGTCTCTATTTTTTTTTTTTATTTCAACTGAACTGTATAAACATGCAAAACATGTTTACTGTAAGAGGTTGACGTAGTGGTCTAAGGTTTCCCTCCTGGAGCTGATCCCAGGCCGTGGGTGTTGAGATTTCCCACTTGGTTCACCAGACGTAATATGAGGAATTGTCTTTTTTTTTTACTTTTTTCTTTTTTTTTTTTTTTTTATCTCTGCTTCGTAACAACTTTTCTCCTTTGTGTTTTTGTTAAACAAGAAGTCACCAGCTGTTAATGAGTTGTCTGTTCCCTACTTCTTCCCTCTCTCCTCAGTCACTCGGCAGCAATGGTCTGGACAGTCTCAAGAGCATTTCTTGGAGGAAAACCTGTATTGTTCCTATTAGCTTCCAAA
Organism: Coccyzus lansbergi; assembly: GCA_033558105.1. Taxonomy (NCBI): domain Eukaryota; kingdom Metazoa; phylum Chordata; class Aves; order Cuculiformes; family Coccyzidae; genus Coccyzus; species Coccyzus lansbergi. The sequence goes on from JAUMJK010001092.1 coordinate 2,980,110, forward strand.
GATTTTTATTTTCCTAATAGTTTAGATTACAACATTTAAAATATTTCTGAACAAACTCTCTTTGTCATCATAAAAATTTCAAAATTGCATAAAGGCAATGCTGCATGAAATAATTGAAAGATTAGCTAGAGATGGAGTCATTTTGAATTTTACTGAAGTATCAGCAGAAAATAAAAAGCAGAAGCCGGAATCAGATCATTTGTCTTGCAAAGCACAAATTAGACACAGCAAAAAGCCCCGAACCTCTGGTAATCTGTCTGCAAAGGTAAACTGAACATGTTAACTACTAGTCTGGAAGTTGGAAGCTTTTTTTTTAATCTCCAACAAACCTCTTATGAAGCAGAAGTTCCTAGACTTTGCAAAATCTGTGAGTGTGGGTGTTGTGTTACTTTTTCTACTGATGGAATTAACTGGGGGAGGAAGGGCTGCATGGGCTTTACAGGGACAGAGTGGGAGATAAAGGAGGCTGCTCTCAGACAAGGGGTGTGTCCTGCCTCACCGAATTTTGGGCAGATTTTTTCTACTGACCACTCGGGAAGCATCTGTTCGATAAATTGTGTGTTGATCTGCAGTTCTCCCAAGAAGTCTACTTCACTCCTGATGCTCTCAAAAGGCATTGTTAAGGAGAAACAGGCATGGTCTGGCTACTCTTTCCCTGCAGCTGAATATGGCAGTACCAATTAAAACTCCTCCTTTTCTAGTGTCACAGTTTAAAATGTAGGAGGAAACTGAGAGTAGATCTGCAAATTATTTCCTACTGAAAGACCTACCAAATCCAGTGTGCTATTTTTGCTGCAGCTTCCATGTTGAGCTTCTTTCCATATGTTAAAAAGAAAGGGGTTTTGGATGCTAAAACAATCACCAAAGCTAGCTGCTCAGCAGCATTCCTTTCACAGTAGGACAGCTATACACAAAAATATTATTTACAGACATTTGTAATAAATCAGACAGTTCTAAATGTGTCACCTGAATTCTGGCCATGAAAGCGAAGAGAGAAGAAAAAGTGTATTCACTCTTTTACCTTGCTGAGAACTGTTTTTCAAAGGCAGACCCATGTCTATGCAATGAACTTCAAAATAGCTAATATTTACATTTGCATGTCCCAATGCTGCAATAAATATACAAAAGAGATGACATAAAGTCTTACTTTGTCTTTCATTCTGGTGACAACTGACAATGGTGGGACTCATGAAGCTTCATGTGTCCCCACTGCCCAACCTAGACAGCAGTCTGCTTGTGGCGTTTTGTACACGTTTGGTTTTTTCTGGGCCTGCAGAATGGAAACCCTATGTTTCATGTTATTTTTCAAATTTCTTTGCTGTTGAGTTTTGAAGCCACAAGGAAGGAAAAAAAACTCCTGTTACTGACTCGTGACTTCTGTATCAGTGAGGGACAGGGAAAATGAACAGACAAAACCAATTTCTTCCGTAAGACAAGTCCCCAGAAATAGTTATAACTGTGGCTTAGGTCTGTGTTTGCTTGAAAACAGAAATATAGGAAATTAGGAGAATCCAACACACCACTAGAAGCAGCTCCAGAAAACTGTAGGTGAGAGCACTGTAGCTGAGCTAGACCATTAAATGGAGTCAAAAGCTGTGTTTCCCAGGCTATGGCTTTGCCTTTTTCTCAAAGCAGCAGAATTACAACAAGACAGACTAAGAATATATTTAAATGAAATTCAACATGGCTGAATTATTCCTTAATACTAGTTTTGATTTGGTTTTGTTTAATATTAATATTGACTATAACTTACTGCGTAGGTAGTGATCAAAAGACCTCATAGATAGCACTGTTTTTTTCTGAAAGTTTGGGAAGCTAAGGTGTATAACAGTTGCATATTTTGTCCAAACAAGTTGCAGAATAAACTCTTGGTGGCTTTCCACCATCACAGTATCGTGCACTTTAGATTGTGGTTCACCCCTTCAAAAAAGCTAAGTGAACTCCTGTTGTGAGATCCTGTTGGGCAATGCGTTTTGAGACCTGTTTTTCATATATGCAATGCCTCTTCAAAGAGATTTTTTGCAAAAGTCATTCTTTTGTAAACTTGGGAGAGGAATAAAGGACAGACCTAGATATCTTTTTCTTTTGTCTTTTAGATGGTCACCATGTGTGGGAAATGGAAGCCAAAACTGACAAAGAAATGTGCAAGCCAGTAAGTGTGTCTTAAATATTTTAACATGAAGTTGAAAAATATATATTGCCTTCTCCAGCACTTTTACTAAAGAGGACTTTCCAAGGCTTTGGCACTATGTCTCCCCACTGAAACAGAACAAGTACTTAGGCCTCCCCTCCTGGAAATCTTTCTTTAATGGGAGCATAGGGTAAAAAGGCTTTGTTGGAAGCTATCCCAAAAGTAGGAGAGACCATTTGGAAAATATTTTTTCATTGTCTGGGATGGGCCAGCCCTGTCTGCTCATCTTCTGTCTTGCTGGGTCAGTTCTTCCCTCTGCTCCAAAGCAAGTTCTGATCATTTTAATTGGCTTTTGTCTACTGTCAGCAGAAGAAATGTGAGTACCCTCAACCCCATGGGTGGAAAAGCGTAGCTCCCTCAGCCATGCCTGTAAGTGGGAAAATGGCTACTGTAGCGCCTCTGCAGGAATATGTAGTAGTTTGTTAGCTGCAAAGCTGCTGGAGACATGCAGGCAAACAATTTAGAGACCTCAGCTGAAAGCAGGCCAAATGCTAAGATGAACATTCCCTTCTATTATTTCAAAAAGTGCCAAGAGAGGTTTTGATGGTCGTAGCAGATTTAACTATGCGCTTGTGTAAGCTGACACCCTAGTAGCTAGGTTGTTCCTTAGCCCTGTGTTGGAGCATCTGATGGAGGATCATCTACACGCTCTTCGACCTTTCTTCCTGTAGCACTAGGTGTTCTTGTAAGATCTTCCATCAACAGAAGCTAGCATACTTAAAACTTCTCAAGTTATATAAAAACATTTCACTGTGGAAAATGGAAAGATTTGAATATGGTGATTCTAATTCTCCTTTCAAATAAAGTTGTGTTAGGGTGAGATATACTGTTAGCCAAGTGGTTGTGCTTTCTCCTACTGAGTTAGAGGCCATGATTTGATTGTGGTCCCAGATTCTTGTCAGAAGCAGGAGGGATAGAGCCTTGTCCATACGGTATTGTATTTGCTGTCAAAGGGAAGAGGTGAAGGCTAGTGCTTTAGTAAAAACCTGAGCCATGCTAAAATATTATTTACCTACTCCTGAAGTCCTTGTTGTATAGCTCAGCTGCCAAGTCATGTCTTGATTTTCTGACTTGTTGCTTTTGCAGAATTCATTGGTAGTTGAGATACCACCATTCCGCAATCAGAGAATTACTAGCCCTGTTCAGGTCAACTTTTATGTCTGCAACGGAAAGAGAAAGAGAAGCCAGTACCAGCTTTTCACCTATCTTCCTGCTAATGGTAACAAAATATATTACTTATCTCTACTAGTAAAAATGAGAGCTAATTATGATTACTTAGAAATATATATGGCTCTGATAATTGTTTAGCATCCTAAGTAATCTGGAAGTACACCTGGTGTTATAAAATGAGAGTGTGAATCAAACCATGAGAGCTGCTTTCTCTCTGCTGCCCACACAGGGGACCTTCCCTGCAGATGATTTTCTTTTTTATTGGTGATTGAGACCTGTTGGAATAAGGACTTTTTCTGCTTTTTGTTGCTGAAGAGGTGCAGTACAAAACCACACGTGTAGCCATGAGTTGTAAATGCAATGAGCTCTCTGCTAAGTTGCTCTCAACCCTCAGTCTGGCTTCGTGGCTGCAGAGGGAACATTACATTTGAATAATACGTCTGCTTTAGCACTACAGCATTGTAAACATGCTGGGCTCTGAGTTGGAGGTGGTAGTGTGGCAATTCTTCTTCCAGTTGTCCTTCATCTTGCTGTCTCACACATGGTAGAAATAGTGCTCCAGGCTGATGATGCTTTTAGGTAGCATTGAAAAACAGAGAGGTGGAGCTCAGAGTGCTTCATATTAAATGCTTCATGTATAGGAAATGTTAGAAACACATATGCCAATTTATTTCGGAAGCTTATATTGATGGCTGTGAAGTGATGATAAAATGCTCATACTAGCAGAATTACAAGCAGACTTGTTTGAAAAAAATTAATAGCATGTAAATTTAGATATTATTATTATTTCAAATTACTTCTTCTGAGAACACTTTTCTGGGGAAAATAGGAAAAAAGGGTTGTTGTTTTGTTTTAGTTGGTTTGGAAGGAAGAGGAATTAGAAAGATGATTAGATTCATGCTTTTTTTGTAGACTTTCTAAATGAAAGTTGTCCTTCTAAGGGAAATTTGCACAGATCAGTGCTTGAGTCCTGTCACATGACTTGAAGAGATCTGCCAATATTTGCAGGTGAAAGCCCATAAAATACATATTTGGAATTTCACTTAGTTAGCTTGTATACGCACCAGACTTTTATCAGAACTTTAATTTAAAGTAAAAGTATAGGAAACGTGACACAGGCAACTGACTGCTTATTGCATATGTTGCATAGTCATTCTTCACTGAATCAACCTACTTACGCAAACTTCATCCCCAGTGGATATGTCTGTGTATATTTAAAGATTGTTCATCTCTTGAATTGGAAAAAATCCCCAGCATTCTCTTGCACAACACTTCTTCAGTAACAAAAATCTGTTGTAGAGGCCAACAGGTATTGCCTCACCACCCAAGTTCCGTTGTAAGTATTTCACGTGCATGTCTGTTGTTGACTGCTGTTTATTAAGCATTGTCTTTCCTCTCTGACCTTTACATAGGTAATTTTTAACCATTTTGCTCTAAAACATGGGAATAGGATTAACTGTTGCAAAGCTGGTTTATGCTACCACCATTCTGAGTTTGAAACACTTGATGTTTTATTTGATGTAAAGCAATGGGAGTAGCTACCTAGTGACAGGCAACAAAGAACTGGCTTAGGCTTTGTCCTGCAGAGACATCTTTAATTATGGTGATTTTTGAAAACACTGGGGATCTTGTTTAGTCTGTTGTGCTCATATAAATTCCTGTGAAATCTTTATTTCAGTGTAGTGAAACTTGAAAGTAAAAATAGAACACCAGAGCAGAGGAAAGGGAAGCAGATATTATATACTAATTGTGCTTTTCCCGCATTCCTGTTTGGTTCTCCACTCACATTCTCATAAAATGTATGTATATGTACATGTACGTATAAGTAATTGAAAAACATCTTCAGTATTTTACAGACTCTCTCTTAGCAGTGAGCTTGGTTCTGCACTCACTAGAATTAATAGTATGTTATGTTTTTATTATGCCTCTGTTGTAGATATAAGGTTTTGCCCTTATGTTGCTGGTGATTGTTTCCACTGTGCCTGTCAAAGATAAATACAATCACCTTGACTTTATATGCGGGAAACATGCACAATGACTGAAATAGTAATTTACTATTATTAGTAGGGTATTAGGGAGTAATTTCAGGATATTCTGTTTTATTTTATTTCAGTCACAACATTATTTTAATGTTTCAAGACATTGTAGAAACCCAAAGTTTAGTTTATGAAGAAAAAAAATACTTGAATCAACAACCACTGTGTCATCAGTGTGAAAAATTGTAAAGGAGATAAGTACTGTTTTGGTCCAAGTAACAATTTGTCTGTTGGTTAAACAAATCCCACAAACAGAGGAGGTGTAGGTTTTTGAGAAGCGAATGTCAGCAATCATTAAGTGTATGATGGTATCCTATAAGCTTGTTCTTCTGTGCTCTAAGACTAGTCAAAATGCTAACATTTCAGTGCCTACCATAATTTTGCAGGTATTTCTGTTTCAAGTATCTTTTAAAAGCTGCCTGATAGACATTAGACATATATTTTACAGCTCAACTGTACTGGGCCAAAACAAAGTACTCTATGTGGACTAAAGTCTAAATATTATGAATGCTCACTGGCCATGTTCCTGGGGTGAGTGTGGGCATGCACAGGTGGTGAAGCCAGTGGGAGAACCACAAGCTCGCTGTGTGGCTTCCACCCCAACTGCAGAGCCGTGGAGTATTTCTCCTGTAGCTCCTGTTTCTCCTCATTCCCTAGGGGAAAACAGCCAGTGGATCCAGGGACACATGGCCTCACTCATTCCACCTCCTGTGGATGGTGCTGTAGCATCTCAGGGGAGTACAGCTCTGTGACATGCAATCAGCACAAGCTACTGTCTCCAGCAGAATGTTACGCTTTTGCTGCTCTAAGACTTCTCCTATGCTGTGGAGATCTGGCAGGATTGTACTTCTCTTTGTTAGCTCAAGTGTTTTGCAGAGCAGGGACTTGCTTGGTGAAGACAGGTTCCTGCCTGAGAAGAAAGAAAAAAAAAAAGCTGTAAAAATGAAAATCTTACTGCTCTGTAAATGAAAAGTTTTAAAAGTTAAATAAGAAAACCAAACAGAAAGCAAAGGCTTCACAAATGAGAGCCAAGGTCTGGAAAATGGGCTTGCTTAAGTCTTTAGCTTGAGACAAACCATAAACCTAAGTACTCATAATCCAGTTTTAATTGAAATTTTGATTTACTGTTCTGCTGAATTTGAGCAATCCCTGAATCCTGTATTAGACTATATTGTACAGAATTGACTATAACATTATTTTTTTTTAGAATTGCTTCAACATTATGCATCACTGAGCAATTGCATATCAGTTTTGTCCTGGAGCCTGTAGGCTCTTGAGACTCCTCCCCAGACATGCCTGGCACAGACGTATTAGTAATTACCATACCATTCAGGCACAGGTGAATTCCCACAGCTCATATGATAAGTAATATATTTTGCATTGCCACATCCCATCAGAATGTGATCAGGAAAGTGCTGGACTAGACGCTGAAGTCAAGAGTCTGAGCAAAGCACAGTGAGCAGGTGCTTGGGTGTGTGGCTTTTAAAGTCAGGCCAATGCTGCAGCTTTGTGCGGGTGTGCTCTTTGACTCTGTTATGAGAGGCAGAACATTTCGGAAAAACATTAGTGAACATTGCGTTTGTGAACCGTACCCTCTAGAAAACTTCTTGGCTTTCATTTCTGTTTATGACTGTGTATCATCTTGCTTCCATGAATTTATGATATCGTTGGCCCGTGTATGCATTTCAATCGGGAGGAATAGTCTTCTAGAGACTATTCCTAGAGACTATTCCTGCACTAGAAATTAGGACAGGGTGTGCTGGTGAGGACCACCAGCATATCACCACACATGAAGTGGGAGAGAATGCATCCCGGAGCAGCAAAGGAGATACAGGTATACTGGTGCAAGCTACTCCAGTTAGCAGGCAATTGGGAACAAACACTGTCCCCTCTAAGAGGGCTGAAGGCTCGGCTACTCAGCTGAAGTGCATTTACACCAATGCGTGCAGCATGGGGAATAAGATGGAAGAACTGGAAGCTGTCGTAGGGCAAGGAGCCTATGATGTCGTTGCCATCACAGAAACGTGGTGGGATGACTCTTATAACTGGAGTACAGGTATGGTGGGGTATAAACTCTTCAGGAGGGATAGGAAGGGTAGGAGAGGAGGTGGAGTAGCCCTCTTGGTAAGGGAGGAATTGGAGAACACTGAGATGGATTGTGGCGATGAGGAGATTGAGTGCCTGTGGGTTAAAATCAGAGGAGCCCATAAGAAGGTAGATTTTGTGATGGGAGTCTGTTACAGGCCATCCAGCCAAGGAGAAGCAGCTGATGAGGTCTTCTATAAACAGCTGGGGTTAATCTCCAAGTCTATGCCTCTTGTCCTTGTGGGAGACTTCAATCTCCCTGATATCTGCTGGAAGTACAACACAGCAGAAAGGAAGCAGTCTAGGAGGTTCCTGGAGTGCATGGAAGACAACTTCCTTGCACAGCTGGTGAATGAACCAATGAGGAAAGGTGCCCTCCTAGACTTGCTGTTTGTCAACAGAGAAGGCCTTGTGGGGGATGTGGCAGTAGGGGGACACCTAGGACTAAGTGATAATGAGATGATAGGCTTTTCTGTTCAAGGCAAAGTGAAGAGGGTAGTTAGCAGGACAGTTGCAGTAAATTTCCAGAGGGCAGACTTTGAACTCTTTAGAAGGCTGGTTGGCAAAGTCTCCTGGGAGGCAGTACTTGAAGGCAAGGGAGCCCATGAGGGCTGGGAGCTCTTCAAAAAGGAGATCCTAGCAGCTCAGGAGAAAGCCATCCCCGTGTTCTGGAAAAAAAGCCAGCAGGGGAAAAAAACCAGCTTGGTTGAGTAAAGAGATCCCAAGTGACATTAGGAAGAAGAGGAATGTTTATAAGCTCTGGAAGAGGGGACAGGCCTCTTGGGTGGACTACAGGAGGGAAGGGAGGTTGTGTAGGGAAAAAATCAGAGGGGCTAAGGCTGAACTAGAGATCAGGTTAGCAAAGTCCGCGAAGGATAATAAAAAAATCTTTCTATAAATATATAAATAACAAAAGGAGAATTAGAGAAACCATACAGTCCCTATTGGAAACAGAGGGAACAACAGTGACAGAGGATGAGGAAAAGGCTGAGGTACTTAATGCTTTCTTTGCTTCAGTCTTTAATTGTAGAGAAAACTGTTCCCCCTGTTTAGAAACCCTGGAACTAGAGGAGCAATCCCATGATAAAAGAAGAGGTGGTCAGAGCCTTGCTTGACCAACTAGACACCCACAAGTCTATGGGCCCAGACAGGATTCACCCTAGGCTATTGAAGGAACTGGCGGATGTATTGGCCAAACCCCTTTCCATCATCTTCCAGCAGTCCTGGAAGACTGGGGAGGTACCTCTGGACTGGAGGCTGGCTGATGTAGTGCCCATCTACAAGAAGGGTCTCAGGGAGGATCCGGGGAACTACAGGCCAGTCAGTCTGACCTCAGTGCCAGGGAAAGTCATGCAACAGGTGATCTTGAGTGCTATCACGAAGCAAATGCAAGAGAACTGTGTCATCAGGCCCAGCCAACATGGGTTCACAAAAGGCAGGTCCTGCCAAGCTAACCTGATCGCCTTCTATGACAAAGTGCCTTGGCTGCAGGAGGAGGGAAAGTCTGTGGATGTGGTCTTCCTGGACTTCAGTAAAGCCTTTGACACAGTTTCTCACAGCATTCTGCTAAGGAAACTGTCAGCCTCTGGCCTGGACAGGCGCACACTCTCTTGGGTAGAAAATTGGCTGGATGGCTGGGCCAATGAGTGGTGGTAAATGGTGTTAAATCCAGCTGGAGGCCAGTTACAAGAGGGGTTCCCCAGGTCTCAGTGCTGGGTCCAGCCCTGTTCAATGTCTTCATCAATGACCTGGATGAAGGCATTGAGTGTACCCTCAGCAAGTTTGCAGATGACACAAAGCTAAGTGGAAGTGTCGATCTGCTGGAGGGCACGGAGGCTCTGCAAAGGGACCTAAACAGGCTGGACTGCTGGGCTGAGTCCTGTGGCATGAGGTTTAACACGGCCAAATGCCGGGTCCTGCACTTGGGGCACAACAATCCTATGCAGTGCTACAGACTAGGAGAAGTCTGTCTAGAAAGCTGCCTGGAGGAGAAGGACCTGGGGGTGTTGGTTGACAACCGACTGAACATGAGCCAGCAGTGTGCCCAGATGGTTTGTATCAGAAATGGTGTGACCAGTAGGTCCAGGGAGGTTCTTCTCCCTCTGTACTCAGCACTGGTGAGACCATTCCTTGAATCCTGTGTCCAGTTCTGTGCCCCTCACCACAAGAAGGATATTGAGGCTCTGGAGCAAGTCCAGAGAAGAGCAACAAAGCTGGTGAAGGGGCTGGAGAACAGGCCTTATGAGGACCGGCTGAGAGAGCTGGGGTTGTTTATCCTGGAGAAGAGGAGGCTGAGAGGAGACCTCATTGCTCTCTACAACTACCTGAAAGGAGGTTGTAGAGAGGAGGGAGCTGGCCTCTTCTCCCAAGTGACAGGGGACAGGACAAGATGGAATGGCCTCAAGCTCCGTCAGGGGAGATTTAGGCTAGAGATTAGGAGGAAGTTTTTCACGGAAAGGGTCATTGGGCATTGGAACAGGCTGCCTAGGGAGGTGTTTGAGTCACCTTCCCTGGAGGTGTTTAAGGCATGGGTAGATGAGGTCCTGAGGGACATGGTTTAGTGTTTGATAGGAATGGTTGGACTCAATGATCCAGTGGGTCTTCCAATCTGGTGATTCTATGATTCTATGATTTTAAAGTAACTAGAAGTAAGCAGTAGCACTTGAGGTATAAACTAACCTGAAGAGTCTGAAGAAGCACACAAGCATTCAGACATGTATGCTGTGATTCCTGTGAAAGCTGAAGCAATTCTCCAGCTCAGACAGCTTTAAACAATACATGTAATGATAAGGGTTAGGCCTCTGTTTATTGAGATTTCTTTTAAGTAGGTACATCAAAACAGAGGAAACGTGTTCAAGAACTTATTTTTTTGCAGATAGGAGTGAATGTTCTCTATGATTCGTTATCTAATGAATATTGCTATCAAGAGTGTTGAACACAGAAAAGTTTCTTTGAATTTTATTTAGACAAGCGGTGATATATGACTGAGCAAAGACAGACTACTTTGTCTAGGAGATATTTTGTAACATGGGAAAAGGAAAATTGATGTGTTTCTTTTACTGGAATGAAAACAACTTTTGCAAAGAGTTGATGATGAAGTATTTCCAGTTTCTGTTTCTGTTCAGCTTCTTAATTGTCAAAGCATTATTAAAAATCATTTAACCACTTATAATATTTATTAAAATGATGTTGATATCCTGGGCAACTTTTATTTTGAGATGCATTTCACCGACTATAGGTCCAGATTTCCAAGTGCACTTGTAGAGCCAGCTCTTCTGCAGTCTCTTTGCTTCCCTCCAAACACCAGACACAAACCCCCATTGTACAAGCCCCTCCAAAACCCTGACCACATAGATGACTTGGTAAGAATGGAAGTCCTTTGAATTTACAGGTATGGAGCTGTGCGGAGAGCCTGCCTGTGGTGACTAGATGTGCCTTAGAATTCATAGAATTGTTTGGGTCAGAAGGGACCTTAAAGATTATGCAGTTCCAACCTCCCTGCCATGGGCAGGGACACCTTCCACAAGATAAGGTTGCTCAAAGCCTCATCCAGTCTGGCCTTGAACACATCCGAAGATGGACCACGTTGTTTACATCCTGGCGACGTGAAAGTCAAGCTCTTGGTGTGCTTCTGAACGGAGTGAGCGGTGCCCACTGCAGATTGCTGTCAACATCCTCCTGGCTTCCTGCCTCTGCTCTAAAATTATCTCCTACCTCCCCTACAGATTAGTACAATCAGCAGTTTTCTAGTGATTGCATTGAGCAGCCGTGCCTCTGTTTCACCTCAGCGGTTCCGCCCACAGCTCCCTTTCTAAGTTAAAGGCAACATCAGCTGCCTTAGCAGAAAATAATAATGTCATGCAAAGCATTGCCACTCTAATGTGACAAGGCTACCACTGGTCATCTCCTGATACCTCATACCTCTTGAGTATTTGTTAAATTTTCATGCTTAAGGCTGGCAAAATTATCAGCCTAACCATGTCTGCAAAATGATAGTAATTTGAGAGTGGTGGGAAAATGGGGCCAAATTCAGCACCTGGATTGTGAAAGGATCCAAATCTACAATGTATGCAACAGGACTGCAGCAGGGTCAAGGTGGGCAGTGCCTCAATGGTGCCTTGCAGTCACCCTGGGGAGCTGGAGGAAGGGACAGCGTAGTCAGTAGGACTACATTACGCCCAAGCCTACCTTATGGGACAGTGGCATGTTCCTGGGGCCATGGAGGGGGGACCAAGCATGCCCAAGCCAGACCTGAAGCCTCAAAACCCCTGGAAATGTCACCATCCAGCCCAAGGATCAGCCAGTCTGCTGCAAATCCTGTGCAGATTAGGGCAGGCCAACAGGGGAAGATTGATCCCAGGGGATTTTTTTTCTTTAACTTTAGGTGAAAGTATGTATCATGGTTGCTCATTTTTACACTATGTGCTGTTGCAGTTTGTTTCATTTTTGCTGCTAGGTGGCTGATTGTTACTTCCATCATTAAATAGAGTTAGCAAAATGTAGCCCAGGTGTTGTTGGAGTCCTGTTTCTATTTCAGAGGATCACAAAATACATCACCTCTGGGTGCATCATCCCCTCTGCTCTCTTCCAGAAGCCATGTAAGATCTGCAGCAGAGCAGGGGAGAGATGCATGTCACTCACCAGTGTTATGCCCTCAGGTGCTTTTGCTCCCAGTTGCTAGGTTCTCACTAGAGCTGCTCACACTTTGTCTAGGTGATATCCCATGTCAAGCATCAGGTGGAGACTAGCCAACTGCATCTGACCTGCAGATACAGTTGCTTGGTCTTTAGATGCAAAACTGTGCCTCACTGTGTGGTGCTCCATCTTCTTCTGGACATTTGTGTGATGTCCCTGCAATAGACAGGGGTGGATGAGCCCCTAGCTTATCTTCTGTATAGAAAGAAGCCTTTGGCTGTGTCTGACCAGCAGGCTTCATTGCAGCAGTAGTGATCACCGGTAATAGTTAACTTCCAGTGCATAAAGCTGTCTTTTGTCAGTACATCCCTTTTCAAATATTCCCCTCCAGATGACAAAACCCAGCCTGTACTTTTGGTCATCAAATCCCTCTGCATGAGCATTTCATGGATGTACTCCCATATTTCCCAGTGATTTCACATAATGTATTAGGAAGCATGGGACTTTAGGATCTTCCAACCAGCTTAAAAGTCAAAAGATAGAACACATGTGAGGAAGAATAGGGTTTAGAATTACATGGGCTGTATTAAAGGAGATGCTTATTTTATTCTCCTCAAGTGGCTGACGACCACATCTCCTCTAGCCCAGTGATTGATCCTAAAGGGGATGTGGTGGTGGTGGGCACTAGGGGTGAAACGTGTGGGCAAAGATGTGTTTGCTGCCTGTGGGAGGGACTGCATCCATCTCTGAAGACAAAGGCCATGTCAGAACCAAGAAAGTTTTACTTGAGTTACAGAACAAGGGGCTTGTACTTTCTATAGGCAGCAAGCCCATTGCTTCTCCCCAATAACAGACTGCTCCAGAGTCAAACAAGGGGTGAGATTCTTACTTTGCTCAAGCCTACTGGATCCAGCTGATGTGGCCACTTCACTAACTGCATCCCCAGTTGGCCAGCAGCAGAGCAGCAGCAGCACTTGGGATGACCTGCACAGCATCTTCTGAAGGAATATCTGGTTCATGGTGAAACTGACTGATGGGGACGATTTCAAAGGCATAAATGTCATTTCAGAGCTCAGCTCAGTAATGAAGATTTAGTCATCTAACTCTTCAACCACCTTTGAAAGACTCATCCCAAACTCTTGCCCATTATGAGGCGTTTAGTCCAGAAGTTGAGGAAATGTGTGTGTGTGTACATGATGAAAAAAAAAAAATGTTCTGATTTTCATCTGCTAACCAAAATCTGTGTGCTGGTGCCAGGGAACTACATCATAGTCTGCACCATGAAAGGTGGTCATTTTGCTTGATAGGTTCAATTGAACTTAAGGGTAAAATAAATATATTGTAATGCCATAAATGTCTGCATTGATAGTACTACATGAAAATGGGAATTTGTTAGTTTAATGTTAATCAGGATAAACATATTTAATTTATATTATTATATTTTCTCAGTTCATGTATTTTATTACAACCTTCCCCTGAAAAAGTTTAAAAATCCATCTGGATTTCTAAAGTGTAAAAGCAAACAGACTTATTAGAATCGTAAAAAAAAAGTATAATTTATATTTAAGCACTTTCTGACTCCCTTTACTGAATATGCATGATTTATTATTTTTCTTCAATGTTTGATATATTAACTTTTTACCTGCTAGAAAGGCCTTTCATTTAAGTGTGGGCTTGCAGAACTGGCTGAAGTATTTATTCCAGATTCAAACCTACACAGAAGAACCATTGTCTTCTGCTCAGTGCCTCAGTGTGATGTCATGGCTCTGGTCTCTCTGAGTAAGAAGCTCTGAGTTATAGCCAGGGCTGCTGCCAACACACGGTTCTCAGAAATTCATATTAAATTAGATGACATAATGACATGAATCCAGAGTCTAAGAAGGCATCACCAAGCCATTGAAAACCAATTAGCACAGATTAAGTTGCTTATCAGACCAATTTTGAACTGTGAACTCTTGTCGTATTTTAATATTTAAAATCGAGGACTATTTAAAGTATCTATCAGTTGACCTTATGCATTGTGAAATAACAAGCATTTAAAAATTCACCATGCAACCCAAACTTACATTAATTTTTTCCTTTTTATGGCAAGGACCTGATCTTCAGCAGAGTCCCTTAAACAAGTAACATTACTTTTGAGTCTGAGTGTAAGTAAAAGCTGCATCACCTTTCTGTTTACAATTTCACACATTTTGGTTTCATTTGCTGCAATTTATTATCGATAAATCTCAGTGTATGGCAAATTCTATTTTTTCATTCTAGCCAGCTGAGAACCTGCAAGACTGGATGTTATCCCAGCACCATAGGCCACCATTGAGACAGAATACATGCTGCCATTTGATATGGCTCAGCTTAATTTAAGAAATAGTCCAGTTTCTGCTAAAAGTGCTTGCAGATTCTGAACAGCTATAGGACTTTCCAGTAATTGCCAGCCCAGGCTGGCTGTGTCACTAGGAGTATCTCTTTCAGCTGGCAGGTTTTTACCAAGTCATTTAAGATTTGAAATATTTGGACGAGAAGTTAGTCAGGCTAATACTGATCTCTGCTAAATATTAATCCTGAGACAATTAACTGTAGTCCCTGTGTCACATCACATCTACCTATGTGAAATGGTCACTTGTGCAAGCGAATTACAGTGGAAACAGATCTGTGTCATGGCAGCTAGCTTACCATGCAGCCACAGGGATGGCTTTAAGAACAAAACCACTTTTCTAGCTTGAGTCTGTAAAGATTTGCAGGTAATCAGGCATGAGTCTAAGGTAAGCAATTATGCTAGTCCATTGCTGGCTGATGATCAACCCCTACTGCTGTATAGGAATCCACCAGGTTCCTCCTATGTGAAAATGGTGAAGGTGGGCATGTAAGGTTTCTGGCCTCAGCTGCTTTAAGTCAGTTGAAGCTGCTCCTCCCAGCTCAGGGTCTCAGCCTCTCAAAAGTCAGTGGGACAGTGAATAGAGTGTGCTTCGAACTGGTAACCTTATTAGATACAAGTATTTTTACATTTTGGAGTAATACCATAGACACTGTGGTGGTAAATGGGTAACCAGTGAGTGCCGATATCAGCTGTTTCTACATTGGTTTTGGAAGATATGCCTTGAAACACACACAATTCTCACTTTGGGCCCTCTGCAGTCCTTTCTGAACTGGAAGTAAATAAAGAATATAAGGTGAGAATAAAAAGAATTAAAGAATATAGGGTGGTTAATGCTGCCTATTTACATGCTCAAAGTATTTTCAGAACAATGTGGAGGTCAGAGCCACAGCTTATTTGAGTTGAGTTTAGAAACAGCATCATTGGCAAAGATTTTTAGCCTGTGTTACTTCAATTGGTGAAGTTGCATAGGCTGGGGAGAAGCATATACAGGATAGAGTGTTAACTGGCATAATGAAGCAATTTGTGGTATATTTGTATGCCACAAGTCAAGTAATATAGTTCTTTATGTGAAATACAAAAGTTGAGATCTAGCCAGAAAGGGAACTGTTACTGTCTTATGTTTCTGCAACATGCTCAGCTTTGCAGGTCTGATTCCATCTGGGTAATTAGTAATGATTATCCAGGGGAAAAAAATAAGGGTCCTACAGAACTTCCTTCTCCAAACATGTACCCTGTGAAGACACTTAACACTTCTTCAAAGGGGAGCGAGCGAACGCCATCCCATCTTGGCAAGATCCATATGTTCAATCTACACAGTGTTAAATGACTATATAAATGGTAGAGCACTGAAAAGTCAGATACAAATACCTTCACCATTTTAGTATTACTACTTTTTCTGTTTTTCAGTGCAGTACCTATTCTAGTGATGAGATTAGTGTGCAAACAAAATATATGATATTTAGCAAGGGAAGACTTCTGCCGTGTTTAAAAAACATGTTAGAAAAGTAGTGGAGACAATTCAGCTGAGCAATTTAAGACATCCATAGGCCTAAGTAGGAGTAGTATCTGTCCATTTAAAGATAATTTGTTTCCATTTAAGTGAAACAACAGATTTCATGAGCATCAGTTCAGAGCAGTACAAGGGGGCAGTGTAAATAGATGGCAAATAATATAGGACTCCCACTTACTCTCGTATTCCTCCTTGATTTCTGCTCTGGCTACCAGCTTGCCAATTAGCAGACAAGGTACTGTGACTTTCCCTGACCGGTCTTGTAATTAACACCAGTCCCTGTTTTCTCTCTGAATGCTGAATTTGTGAGCAGACAGAAGTGTCCTTTGTTGCTGTCACCATCTCCAAAAGAGTTTAGGGACTAACAGATCTGGGATAGAGTCCCTTCTGTCCATCAGTCCTTCACCCAGTGCAGAGCAGGGCTTGATGGTTATCCTCTGTGGCTGGTATATTTCAGTGTAGCAACATATGAAAACAAATTGCCAGTGTTCATGGCTACTAATCCTACCTCCTAATGGACCCAATGGCATTGTTTTTATAGAGAAAAAATTCAATGTGAAGTGACAAAAAGGTGCCCAGTAAACCACATAGCAAAGCTGTGCTGTAGAAGAGCTGCAATCTAAGAACACCCTGAGGTCAGGAACCTACCTTTTTTAAAGCCTTCAACCTGCCTGCCATCAGGGCTATAGCCCTTCCCTGGTTTATAACAAGTCAGACAACTCAAGGGTTTATTGGAGTTGAATTGCCAGTGGCTGAGCTTCAAATTATTTAGCACAGGTGTTTCTATAACAGTGATATATTGGCAAAATTTAGTGTTCAACAACCATCGTGTTTCCAGCTGTGCTGTGGTTAGTGCTAGCAGAGTGAGCCTAATATAAAATGTGAGAATATTTGCTAGCTCAGGAACTTGTTAAAGGTATTTTCTTACAATATCTGAGCTGCTGTGTTTATCTAGGTGTGTTTCTTTGGTCTTGCATTTTCATAAAGGGTATGATACTGGTTTTATAAAGCTGTCATTAAGCCTGGAATCTGCTTCTCTGCAACCAAGTGCATTAGTAGCCCTGCTAGCCAGTGTACAGCATGCAAGCAGGTGAAAATAAGATTATGAGGAATCCAATGACAGTCCATTATCCTTAGCACATTTGTCTTGAGCAGCACCTGTGCATCTGTTACACGTATAGACATGTTTTTACTAGAGGTGCTAGAAATCTTGAAACAAGTGTTGCAAACTTCTATATGTAGAAGAACATAAAAGGAGCAAAGTTAACAAGAGGCTAGGGAACTGTAAAACAGGAGTAGTGAAGTGCATTCATCATCAGCAAAGTTTGTGAGTTTTAGAAGAGGTTTTATGTGTACACATGCACACATGCATTTTTAGGGGTTTGAAAAACTCATGCATGAGCATAGTAAATGGCTGGAGAATGTATAAGGCTGTTTGTACAACACATGCAAATGAAAACACAGTCAGAGACACTCACAGGAAATACTTCAGTTCCAAGTTGTGCAGAGTTGTTTCATTAATAACTTTGTGCCCCAACAGTCAGTTGTTCTAATATTCTGAAAGAGAGTCTCTCTTGTCACTGTAAATTGCCAGCAGCTCCTTCAAACAGTAACTGTTCCTGTGGGCAGAAGATAAATGCCATTGTGCATCCATACTGTATTGTGGTATGCATCTGGCCAGAAAAAAAATACATTTAGAGACAATCATGGTCCTATTAATTGTTATTTTCCTGAAAGAGAAAGAGGCTCTCTTTTATCTCTGCACTGAATAGGTTGTAGGAGAAGCAGCAAAGGCACCTACCTCTGGTCTGAGAGAGAAAACCAATGTAAAAAAGACATTTCAATTTGAGGAAGAGTCTCTTCTCTGATTTGAGAAAGCAGCTTTACATTTGTCATGACTGAGCTGATGCTCATAGGCAGTCATTTTGTCCATGTGCTACTGCTATTTAGAGATGTGGCTTTACAGCTCAATTAGAGCCTTTTTGGGGACAATGGGTAAAGCAATCAGAGGTCTGGAATAGGAG
Organism: Coccyzus lansbergi; assembly: GCA_033558105.1. NCBI lineage: Eukaryota > Metazoa > Chordata > Aves > Cuculiformes > Coccyzidae > Coccyzus > Coccyzus lansbergi. The sequence continues at coordinate 2,998,135 of JAUMJK010001092.1, forward strand.
TCAGTTTCGCTTGGTAGCCAGAGACTTAGTTAACATTTGTTACATTTGCTAGGAGCTGGCATTAGCAGTTTCAGTCCAACTTAGAATGACTTGAGAGTTGGATGCAACTTACTGAATATTTTACATCCATTGGCTGATTAGTAAGATTAAACCCTCTTCTTTCACAAATAGCCTCAAAATTGAAAACTTCCTGTAGAGAGTAGTTTGTCATGTATCTTTGCAGTTTTGATTTTCACTTAACCATGAAAGCCTCATCTCTACCCTATTATGCTCCAGTTTACTGAATGTGCAGACATTTATCAAATGGGCCATCAGTAGCTGTAGAAATGCAGTAGTATATCCAAGTTTAAATTCTTGCTTTGATTGCTACAAATCCATGGAGCCCTTAGGTCCAAAGCTTCCATTGAAGCACAGCTATTTGCAAATAGATTTTTATAGCACATTAGTGCTGGAGTAGAGTCCAAAGAAAATAGTCCTTTTCAATATTAGAACCAGCTGTGACTTTCTTGTGCTGATGACTCATTCTTTTTTTTTTATAAGGTGGGAGAACTAGGCAAAAGACACACAGAGTCTTATTCAACACATTGTTTGTTTTGCAAAGGGTTTCCTAGCCACAAGCCAACTTGATCATACCAATATGCAACTCATGTTTATTTGAAACCTTTTTTCTTTTAACAGTTCCAATTATAAAAACAGAACCCACAGATGACTATGAACCTGCTCAAACTTGTGGACCAATGAACCAAGGCTTAAGCCATCTTTCTAAACCATACTACAGCCAGCAGATCATGATGCCCCCTGATCCTGCTTCCTGCCTCGTGACAGGCTTTGCCTCCTGTCAGCAGCGAAATGCTGTGGTGTCGCAGTCTCCCAGTGCAAGCCCCAAGCTGCATGACCTTTCATCCTCTCCTTACAAGTGCATCCCCAACCCAGGCCACAGCCACCTCGGACTACAGCAGCCCACTGGAGGTGTTCCCATCATACAGGAAGTGCCAAGGTCTATAGTTGTGCACCCAAACTCCACTGAGCAATCATCTCACATCATGCTGCAGCCGCAGGTGAGTCAACATCTGAGCAGTAGCTGTTCCCTTGGTTATCAACAAACACTCTGTCCCAACAGTCCCTCTTCTCCAGTTCCATCTGTTACCCAAGAGCCAACCTATTTGCAGTCCTGCAGTCCAACTCACTCATCCATAATGGGTCAACAGCAGCAGCAACTGCCGAAGGTTCACAGAAATGAATCTCCAACAACCCAACCACTGTCATTGCCAGAGTTACATGAGGAAAGTAATCATAATTTGGCCCCTATTCCTGTAACGATCAAGCGAGAACCTGAGGAATTGGACCAGATGTACCTGGATGATGGTAAGTCTCCCACAGCATAGGTTTGTGTTCAACCATGTTGCTGTATCAGTGAGTTCCTTTAACTTCCTCCTCCTTTTGAATCTTGGTGGAAACAAGTTCAATTAACTGCTTGGTGGAATGGTGCAGACTTTTGCTTGGGTTGTCTCTATATGGGAAAGGGTTTAATTTTGTTTGCTGTAATGCAACCTTAGTATCTGAGCATTAATGCTGTTAGTTACTGTGGAGCTAGATGCATGACCAATATATGCTGCAATAATCTTAACCATATGGTCTGGGCTTATGCCCATGCCAGTGATCTGTGGAACTGCAGGGTAAACATACTTAACATTGTCACATCCATAATGCAGTGAAACATCAGATGTGCAAATCGGTTCACTGGAACTAAATGATAAACTGCTCTGTCTCAGTTGAGAAGGTTCAAATTGAATTGGAGGTACATCTTTCAGCATAACTTTTCAGTCTGGTGCCATCTGATGTGAAGACTAATTTTTCCTTTACCTTTTGTAAGTTATCCAAAGATTTATTAGTCACATGCAATGAAAGGAATAATCTGGAATGTGATTATGTGACCTCACTGTACTGTCATTTAGCACTTGCTGCTAATTTTTCTACTAGTATTCTGGACCCTCACCTTACTGCAGTGAGATCCCTTCCAATAGCCACATAACTTTATATAACATACCGTGCTATTCGAAGAGTAAATGCTTTTGGAACGGCTGCATTAAAACTAATTGGTGTCAAGGAGCATTTGAATGTGATTGTCTTTCAGGTGGAATTTAAAGACAATTCATTACACTGTTTTGTCAGAAAAGGACATATAGTCATTCTAGTTTTAACAGTGTGATACTTACTGAATTAGGATTACAAGTGAATGTTTTGGAGCTTCATTATTTTTGTTTTTCAACTCTAGGAAAATTATTTTTTCTTAACAGAAGTATTATTGGTTACATGATAGACAGGCCTAAGGAACATTTCTTAATTAGGAGTTCAGTTCACTAGGGGTTTTGCACAACACATCTTTTGTGACAAGGTTTTCTTTGTATAGCGTGCATTTTTACCAGGTATCTATACTAAAATGAGCAAGATTTCAACAACCAAATGAAGTATACACAAACCAAAAGAAGCCATGCCCAGATTTTGGTTTTGAGAGAAACCAGAAGTTATCTATGGAAGGAAGAGAATACAGATAAAATCTAAACCTAGTCTATAGCATCCTTCTAGAAAAGCACAAGAAGCAGGCAGTCTTTCCTTCTCCAAAATCCATCAGCCACTTCTCTGATGGCAGTATTAAAGCTGCCTTTGGCAAGTCTTTGCTGGAGAGATCGGAGTGTAGCTCAGGGATGAAAGGTGAAGCTCCTCAGTCATGTCTACTTCAGGTTTCTCCTGGAGAAATGCAGGAACTTTGCTACCATGCAGTCTAAGAGGGAGATTTTTTTCAGCGATGCTCATTCTCTCTGACAAAGCATAAATTGTTTAGCCTATACCCCATCTCTCTTCCATTCTCTCTTCTGGACACACACAGACACCAACACCCACACCAGTCCTCTGATAGATAATATGACAGAAAAAAATTACTTACGTAGTTCCAAAAAACTAAATACCACCAGTTCCTGCTAAGGGTGGTAATCATAAATTATAACCAGAGGAAGGCCCTTCTCTATGTCTGAACTGAAATTAAGATTTGCCTTGTGGGTCACACTTGTGGTATGTAACCCATGTGAGCTGCCCTTTCCCATCCATGGCTTGTCTCATTGCCTGAAGAAAAGATCGTCCATTTTATGTTTTGTGTTAACAAAACAAAGCCTTTGTAGAAATCAGGATCTTGCACATAGCCACATGTTTTTGCTGCTTCCTTAGAGTCGTATCAATTGATTACGGAGCAGCAGGCTAATCAAAAATTAACCTGCCAAATGCAGCAAAACCCACATAAATTTCCAGAGGGTCAGCTCATGGAACTACTTCCCTTGTATCCAGCCCACAAGAGGGGCAGAAAGCCTGATGCTGTGGGTTAGGGATTGCAGTGGGGCAACTCTGGGTGGCAACAGCCGATCCATAGGCCAGAATAAATGAGACTTGAAGACACATCTCAAGTCATTTTATCCTCCCCAGCAACTATCTAATCACCTCATCCTGTCTTAGAAATAAAATCCCCTTCTTATGCTTACCTGTTAGTTATAGAAGGGTAACAGCTGGCCTGCTTTGCAGAGTCTCACAGGGCAGTTTGGCCACTATGGTGATTACCTGGAAACCAACAGTAATTGCTCCTGGTGTTCCTTTAGGTGCTGTACATTGAGATCTGTGCTGAAAAGGCAAAGCATTCCATGTATGCAATGCCTTTGTGCCTGATATCATTTGTCTCAGACCTCTGGTCGTAACTCTGGAATAAGTGAAAAATTTTTTGCAGAGTGGGTCATACTGAATAAAAGCAACTCCTTTTTCTTGTGCTAGATCTATTTTTTTCAATAGGAACTTTTAAGTCATTGCCATTGTTAGCATCATATCCATCTTAAAGTTTTTTCCTAGGTGGGGTATCTGTGCTTCACGGTCATATTTTGAAAATATCAAATCATACCTATGAGTAAGGACAGTTACTCTTTTTTTTTTTTAAGATTTTTCCTCTACCTCTTTATAACTTGTCATCTCAGTGTTTCAGTTAAGATCCCTTCATACAGCATGATTTAAACTTTTTTACAGTATTTTTTCAACCTTTGCATCTGTGAACAATATGAAAGCTACAGAGAGGTCACATATCCATGATTGCTTTCTTTGCCTGCTATTCAAAGTATACCAACTCTTTCCCTCCTGCTTAAAGTAATTTAAAAGTAATGAAATATTTTAATGACATGAAAAATTAAATTCTCAAAACATTTCTCCATTAAAAAAGTGTATCTTCATGGTGCCTTGTAATTATTTAGTACCTCCAATTTTACTTGAAAGTAGTTAAGAAATGCGAGGTATATACATCGAACATACTCATGGGACTACCAGACAAATAAAATAACTAACTGGCTGTGCCAGATTATATTTGCTAAAATTTTAGTTGCTTGTTTACCACTTTGGGGAAGTTTAATTTATGTATCTAATATATACATAGCAATCTTGGACAAGGTATAAACAGTATTTGTTTGGTCATATGGGATCAAAGCAATATTTATTCCTTTTGGTCTGGAATATCTCCAAATATAGAGCATCTATACTGCAGAGTAGAGATGGAAAAAAACAGTCAGGAAGTTTATATTAATAAATATCCTATATATGACATTTTCCTGCTTCAGTAATGGTGGGCAGCTGGAGTGATATGAAGAGAACACCCAAAGATACTTCCATTTTGGCAAATAAGTTTCAGTCTTGGCAATCTTGTTTTACAGAAAAATCTACAGTAGCTACCTGGCTGCTCATTAACGGTGCTGTCCATTTTCAGTATGTGGATGTATGATTGAACATGTAGAATATATTTAAAACTCATGCTGTAAAGGGTTACCTGATATATTGTGGCTGTTCTCTTGATATTGAAAGGTACCTGGCTTGTATACCAGCGCTTGTTTAAAGTAATTCTGAGTTCAGCCTCCTGACAAAGGTTATGGCTGACTCCCTATGTTGCTTTCACAGCAAGATTTGATTGAAAGTGGTTGAAATGTGACATTTTTGCCTGGTTTTGCTCCTCTGTGGGACCCCATGGTCCTTTGCAGCAGAAGAGGTGGTGTCTCCTGTCCTCTCTGCCAGAAGCTCTTGCAGTAATCTGCAGAGTGCTGAAGCACCCTGGCAGAACACACCAGGGCTAATGCTAGCTCTGTGTGCCTTGTCCACCCCTGCCTTAGGCACTGAAGGTTATGTGACATTCCCTTTTCAGATCAAACCTTAGAGCAGTGTGGGGTGCACGGGTGGTTAAGCTCATGGAAACTTCTTAGTCAGGCAAGCTGGAGGAACCTCTTCAGTTCAAGTCCATGCAGATAATTGCTTTTAATTAAAAATGACGGAGATGATGACTGTAATATGATGTTTTAGACATGAAGGGCATTGACTGAAGAGATGACCAGTTTTGGGGAGCTATAGACTGTTGAGAATTCTTCCTGTTTCCTTGAACCAGTCATTCTTTCAAGGAAATATGAGAATTTACTTAATTTGTATGTCATATTTGAACATGCTCCACTCTCCAGCCCTCTAACTAGGGCTTGGTTGAAAAGCTGAGGTAGTACTCTTGAACTAATCCTGCTTCTTTTCTGTTGACCAGAGCAGTTCATATATTTTTTCCAAAATTTAAGTGTTTTTCTTAGTTGTAGAAGAAACTTCAAGCCAGAGGCAGTGGTGTATAAGTTCACACAGCTTTCAGGATGTTCAGGCCAATGGGAGCTGGTCAAGCTCACAACAGGAGATGTTAGAGGTGACTTAAAATCACCTTCCTTATCCCCATTTCCCTTTCCTGGACCTAGTGTAGCCTGGGTGGAACAAAGAGCTGAGCTCCAAATATTTTATTTCACCAGGATGGAGAGAGTTCAATTAGGCATGCTAATGCCAAGAAACATTTTTCCAGGTTGTAACTGGCACTCCCACAAGCTATTACATTTTTTACCTGCAGCAGAATGACATTCAGTTGTGAAATTACTTCCTGCCATTAGAAACATCAAAGAAAGTTTTCTTTACAGATGAAAATGAAGCTGTTTTTAAAAAGTAAGTGGGAAGCACAGGGGCACTAACAGGAAAAAAATGTGTGCCTTAGTTTCTCAGCAGATTTCAAAGTAGATTGTACACACAGTGATTGTACTTGTTAATGCGCAAAACTTTACGAAAGTGGTTTTTAATTCAAAGCAAAGCAGCATTCTGGAGGATCCTTTAATAAAGATATGCTTAAATACTGAAGCCGAAGATGGTCTTGGCTTCTTTGAGCTTTGCCTATCTTCTAGTCTCAGCTTTTGAGATGCATACCCAGCCACACTGAAATCAGCAGCACCCTCCCATTGCAGGCAGTGGGGCCAGGGTTCCACCTGCCATTGAAAAAACTGTTTTCCAAAATACCCCGAGTCCTGTGTAGATGCCAGAACTGGTATTACAATATCTGAAAGACAAATCTCTTGTCTGAAGTTCTCTGTATTAATTCAACCTCTTCTCTCCACACAGACTCTTTCATAAAGGCCTCTGTCCTGATCTGGACTTGATTGGATCTATAAATCTTTGTGTAGTACAATGAAAATGCGTAGACCATAAGTGAAAGTATCTGATGTTTAGATATGTGGCTAACAGAGAGTATCAGAACCACATCATCATCTTTTTTAAAACAAGGAGGCTTTTGTTCTTTTGATTGTCTTTGCACAGCTGTGAGTTTTATAGCTCTGTACCAATGAATGCTCTCATTGCAACTTTTATTTTAGTCTGAAAAGGTAAATTGGGAGCATTAAGCCCACAGTAAGTATGTAAAAGTGGCAAAACCGCAGGTAAAGTGTTACTGAAAGCTGCAATCCTGCCAGCCATTTCATTTTAAACATAGTTCTTTTAAAAATAACTTTTGCAGTAAAAGCTGTAACTCCTGGATGTAATATGAGCTATTGCTAATGTCATTCCCATGAATTGCTTACAGTGTTGAACTGTTAGATGTCTGACAAGTCCATATATCTCCTATACCGTATATATGAAAGTTTTTTGCCTCTAAACCATATGTTCTTTTTTTACTCTTCAATAGTCTTCAAATGCACGTGGTTTGGTGATATAGTTTATTTGAACAGGAACCATAGCAGACAGAATTATTCTTTTGCTGAAATATATCCTTTTTCATACATCTCAGCTTCATGATTAAAGTGATTGGCTCTCGAGGCATTAAGTTTAGTCTGCTGCTGCCACAATTATGCCTTTGAAAATTCCTGAGTGCACTCAGTGATTTCCAGTAGTCCAGATGTCATTAGAACAACATGCAGGTAGTTTGCAAAGTCCAGTAACACTGTCTACACTTTGGTCTGGCTTGGGCAAGCTTTTCTTTCTCCTCCTATTGGCCAAGCTTCATAGCTCTGGGAGAAACCAAATAGCTTTCCTCATGGAAAGTTTTACTTAATCTGGCATGGTGCCTGAGCATAGACCCTCCTTGTGTCTAATGATGATTCAAAGCGTACATGCTACTGTGATAAAACATGATGAGTCGTTAACATTTGGTGCTTGGGTTGTATGGGATGAGTAAGGGAGGACTGAAGTAATATGCTCATGTCAGACTTTTGGTGGACTTGCACATCTGGGTTTCAGTGGTATCCTTTTACATGAAACAGCACACCTGCCAGATCAGGTTTTGTTGTTTCTAGAGGGTTTGCTGAATTGGGTCTGTCGAAGCCCACTAGAAGAAAGCTTTCAGAAGAGCAGTTGACCAGACTAAGTGTCACTTCTGTTTTTCTCCAGTCCCAGGTGTGCAGTTGCCCACAGAGCAGACCTGTCTACCTTTTAGTTGCAGTATGCTGTGAAATCTGACAGTGAACTTTGCTTTCTTCTAAGATCAGCAATTAGATTTCCAGTGTGGTCCTTAAGTCTCCAGCTTTCAAGGAAGTTTCTGGTCCATTCACAGAAATTCTGAGTGCCTCCACTCTCATTCAGTGATGGCAGAAACTGGTGGAGAGAAAAAGAGGCTGGCCAAGCAATGGGAAAAATGCAGAAATCAGCAGGCAGTGCTTTGCAGTGTTTTGATACTCAAGACTACTTGAAGTGTCGAAAACCTAGCATTTGCCTGCATGCAGATGCACACCTTCATGTTAAACATTTTAAGTCAGTAAGTTTTCAGCTGAAGTTGTGTTGCACTCCCTCTTTTCAGCTAAGAGCCAAGCTTCACACTGCAGCCCTGCTGTGCCATCAGCTGGGGAAGAGTCTGTGCCATCAGCTGGGGAAGAATTTCCTTCTCACTCCAATGCCTCATTCATTTTCCTATTTCCATAGTAATGATTGTTGGCATTGCTGTTTGAAATGGTAAAGGTTTTGTGGGTTATTTTCTCTAAGTTTTCTTTGGCAACTGGAGGAGAAGAAGTTGCTATATCTGAGCCTTGGTAACATTTACATTTACTTTTAAGCCTGGAGGAGTGCCAAGGAGAATACGTGGCTTGCAGAAGCACAAGCTTCATGAGGAAGCTTTGTTCTGATGCGATTCATTTTAGGAATACATTGTTTGTTTGAAATGTTTCTGCTGAGTGGTCAAGTGTGGCTGCATGGCTTGTGTACAGACTCCGTGTTCTCCTGTTCTGAACTCATCCTGACAAAACACTTCTGGGGGAGTTGTTATAGAAAACCCCTCTCCCCCAAGAAGCAGAGGATATCACAGATTCCTGCTGTGTCTCAGCAGATCTGGGCTGAAGTAAGGCTCTAGCTAAGCCCAGCAAACACATACGTGTCAGAGGAAGCACTCTCATGAATAAGCTCCCTGACTTCACGTACAATGCTCTTGGCTGAATGCCGGCAAGCTGTAGTGTTGCTAGATCGCAGAGCAGTGAAGGGACTGCCTCTGCTCCCACTTAAGTCAATAACACTGTTCCCTTTGGGTTTCTTGGGAATAGGACCAGGCATACGGCTGGTAGTTAAAACACATAATAGCTACATTCATTGAAATCTGGTCGCTGATAGGCAAAGAGGGAGTCTTTTCTACCAGACTTCTGCATGGCATAGTTAATTGGTTCATCTGCATCTGCTGGACAACTGAGGCTCGGTCATAGGCCTGATAGCAGCTTGACAATCACAGTTCAGAGTGGGCTGCTTGATAACCTGGCTCCTGGTCTTTCCTCCTCTCCAAGGAACTAATGCTGATTACAGCCAAAGGGGGCACCCAGGCTTTCCACACCAGGCTTATCTCAAGGCTAGGAGGAAGCTTGTGAAAAAAAGCAGACCCTCAAAATGTGCCTTTCCTCCTCTGTCTCTGAGGAAGCCTGCAAAGTCTGGACATTGAGAATACCTAGAAACAGTTGGTGAGTAAGAAATACAGTAGGAAAACCATGCTCCTGTTCCTTATGGGCCAGCCTGACTGGGTTTGTCTGCAAACCAGGGAGCTGCACCAGCCATCTGCCTGCTTTACAAGGCTTCGCTTTGTTGTTAGATCTTCTAGAGTTTGCACACTTCAAAGCCTACTGCAAGACAAGTGTCAGAAAGTGAAGTGAGATAGTGCTGCAAGTGTGTCAAAATTCCCAAACTGTATTTTCCCTGAGCACATGAATTGCAATATGACCACTCAGACAACCTTGAAAAGCAATGCCACAGGCTATCTAAGTCCATAATTAGTGCATTAAATTCTTTGGCCGATACACAGTTATAGCTCATGTTATCCAAGCATTGTGTGTGCACAGGAACATTCCTCACTTGCTTTGCCTTAGCAAAACTAAAGCATGACTTTTCTGCTTAATTTTGGCCCTTCTGCAACCATAAGAGAGTGCAGAAGACAAGATTTGACTCTTCATGTCTGTGCTGTCCAGATTGCTCTTGATATTAGATTTTTGTGGGAGCTAGGGCTAAAGATTTATTCTGTTTCGTAACTGTTGTGGTAACTTTGGGGTTGCAGAATTGATATTACAGTAGATCTTAAGAATCAATTTTGATACCCTAGGAGCAGCAGTCAGTTCTTTTCTAGCGTGGAAGGGAAAATATGTGTTTCATTGTCACCTCATAAGCAAAGTCTTCTGCAAATTAATTCAGAAATAGAAAAAAATGCTGATTTGGGTCACAGGAGAAGCCTCCCAATATATAAAGCTGAAGAATATTTATTTTAACTTTTATTTCCATCCTGTATATGCAAATCCATATGTGCACACATACTGCACACACATACAGAGACATATATGTAATGAACTATAAGACTTAGTATACTAATTATTTTGCTTCTTTGAAGTTACTGTGGGTGAGAGTGAAGTCTTTTCTACTCATGACTGACTTCTTGGAAAATCCTGCAGATGCCTGCTGAATAAAACCTTTTAGAAACATGAGGTCAGATGGAAAGCCCATCTTGTGGACCTTCTGTTGTGTACAGTTAGTTTCAGTACTGAAATGCCTATTGCATCTCTAAAGTCTGGCTCCACACTGCTACAAGCCTCCGAGCTGAAGTTCTCACTACTGCTAAATGTTTCTTAGGCATCTGAGCTTTTTCTATCCGGCTATTCTTTTAGAAGACAGAAGCAACTGGTAAAGATGATGTCTTTGCTATTAGTTGACTTTTTTTTCCACTGTGATAACTCTATTCCACTGTGCTCCAGGCTGCTCTTGGACTTAGCTATTCACTTGAGGGCTTTCACCTCAGAGCATCTGCATAAACCATTAACAACTTCCTCAGGCTTCTTATAGCTGTATGTCTCTGGGTCAGTACTACTGGGAGGTTCAAATGTGCTTCTCAGTCTAAAATGACCGTGTGTGAATTGTCATATAGAAAGAGGTTAGCAGAGAAACTGTTCCTGACCTTTTTCAATTAAGCGCACTCCTGTTTATTTTTTTTCTTCAGAGAAATTTCCCCAACTCATTGTTAACCACTGCATGAGACGATATAGACCTGTCCCTTGGGCCCTAACAGTCAAAGGTTAGAGCTTCCTGAAGTCACTAGAATTGATGCAACACAAATTCAGATTTTGCAGAAAAAAATAATGAGTCTAATCTCTGGCTAGATGTACCTCACCCAGACACTGCTTGCGATCCCTTTGAAAAGAAAGGGCCTCCAGCAATGGAGATGGCTGCTCTACTTCAGTCTCTGAGTTCCTGGTAACTTTGAAAGTGTTCATGGGGATTCTCGCTTTTTTTTTTTTTTTTTTTCTTGTGCGCTTATAGAATATGTTAGGGTGAGGAAAGACCTCATTGCAAAAGAAAAAGGAGCAAAAATAATTCCAAGGCAAAAAGTACCATCAACCACAGGGAGACTATGCTTTTTGCATCAGTGGACAAACACAGCAATAATGGCTACTTTGGAGAGTTTCCCAGGAATTGTTGCACTATTTCCAGAAACCCAGGCTGGATCCTTACAGGCTAGACTGCACCATTGCCGGCGTTTTAAACCATAGGCTCACAGTTGGACATACTGTGTCAGATCACCACTTGGTAGGAACTCGCAAACCTCCATTTTTGCTGGACAAACTGCTGGGTTTTGCCCTATTTGGCTTGTAGCCAGAATTGTAGTGATAAGGGTGACCATCTCCTTTAGAGACAGAGGGTTTGTACTTACCGTTTGCAATACAAGTGCCCTGATATTTCACACTAATTCAGTGGTAAACTAAGGTCCTGAAGTAGAATCATTAATGGTGAAATCAAGGAAAGGTTTACTAGAAGAATATGCTAATGTGAAACAGTCTTCTTGCACAGTTTTAGTTGCTAACTTACAGATCCAGAGATAGCTACAACTATCAGTTGTGTCAGTGCATACTTGCTGTCAGAGTCAGATCCAAGACCCCCAGTTGAAGCAGAGGCTCTGCATGGGGCCACGCCATGGCAAGGAATCAACACAGCTGCAGGATTTGGGTCCTTTGTGATAAGTGATGGCAAGTGCACATGTGTGTATACATTTATTCTTTTTGGGGAACAAACTAAAAAAATAGAAGCTTTCTCATGGTGCTGTAGCACCAGTTACCTGGTGTAATTAGAGTGAAACAAGGCCTGAGAAAAAGAGAAATGAGAGGGAAGTTAAATATAACATCCTCATTAAAAAAAAAAGACAAACAAAGATGAATTTTGGAAGAAAAGGGGAAAGGGTGAGTGTGGGTGTGAGAGAAAGGAGGTTCTCTAAATCTGAAATGGTACAAATGAGTAGTAAGAGCCCAGGATTTGACTGCCATGGAAAAGTGTATCTAAAGAATGCCTCACTTTGCCTCAAAATAATTTAAATATAGAGAGAAATGTGGGGAGAGGATTAAATGAGCAATGTGCTCATTAAACATATATATATATATATATGAGGAGAGAGTTTATCTGAGCAGTAAGCTTAAGCCTGTCAGTTTGTCTGTATTGATCTACAGTCAGATGATTGCACCATGTGGAGGTAGGAGATTTCGGTGGCCCAGATCTGCTGAGGTAGGACCCTCAAATAACCCTAGGATTTCTTTCCATGCTTATTGCCAGGTTTTCTAAGGAGCAAAGAAAGGGCTTCAGTGCTACCACTGGATGGAGTGAGCTTTTGTAAGGAGTCCAAAAAAACCCTGAGAGATATGGGCAAAAAAGAAGGGTGTGGGAGGTGCTCTTTGAGTAAATAGTCATGTCATATGAATTTAGGGAGAAATTTTCATATCAGTTTTAAGACTTACCATGCAATGTAACAGAATATTCAATAAAAATTAGAAAAATCAAAAAATATTATCCAGTGCCTCTTCTCCAATTAGAAATTAACCAGAAAAAAAGTAGTTACGGAATCAACCTTTGCAGCCTTTGAAAGGTGGTATTCAAATTATATTTAGGACATGATCCAAATGCCATGATTTTTTTTTTCCATCAGCTTCTATGGATGTACTAAAACAGGATATGTTAACTTAGGGGAAATAATAACAGAGTGAACGGAAGATTCACAACATGTTATGAATCACTCTATTAAAGAATCAATTAGAGCCAGATATTTATATAAAGACAGAGAAGTAGCAAAAAATATTTTTTTTTAACTAGAAAAATTAGAACATCTGCTAAGTTTCCAAAGCTATGTTTAATATTAACTTGAGAAAAGCACCTGGACTGAATGGTGTCTCATCAAAAATTTGTTTCCAGACTAAAATCACTTAGATACTTAAAAAAAAATTCATCTGCTCAACCAAAAGAGGAAACTTCTCTCTAAACCCTTCCCTACTGCTAAATGTTGTTATGGGGACTATCACTAACTTAAACCAGAGAATCAACAAAATGGAAATTCTTCTGTATGACCCATTCTTTTCTGAATTGTTGGGGTCTAGTACCAGAGGTTCTACCCTGCTGGCTGCAATACACAAGCTGCACCTTCTCTATGAACTGGACCTGCCATTGCATAACAGTACATTTAGCTAACAGTAAAATGTACTAAGTAGCCTTTAGTTTTATGAAAAATATTTCAGATTCAAGAACTCAGAGGAGAGTATGAAAAGTGAGCAGATTTTTGGTAGGGATGCCGTATTTCCTTCCAAAGAATCTACAAATGGATGGACCATTTCTTTGGTTGTTAAGCGAGTATTCAGAAAATCTGCTTTCTGAAGCAAACTTGTTTCTCAGTCAGAAAGTGGTAGAAGACAGGACTGCCTGTTAGGTCATGTGAATTGTGACCCTAAAAAAGTTTGGTAAGCCAGCTAGAGATCATCCAACCATATACCTGATGTTTCAGTGGCTATATTTATGGTTTCTCTGATGATGAAATCTAGATTTCTGCAACACTCAACGTAATTTCTCTGCTGTCAGTTAAGATGTTATTTCATTGAGGAGCTGACAGGTGTTTATGATGCCAAATGAGGCTATATCATGCTTTTTGTTGTGCATGGTCCCTTGAGCAATGTGGGCCGCTGCCTCCCTTCTGACAAATGTCAGTGTTCAGTAACTTGTCTAAAGATAGAGTCAAATTTTATATGAAAAACTTTCATTGAGGGGAAACACCACTGCAGTGCAATTCTTCTATCTACATCGTTACTTGAGATTACTCCGTTTTATATACAAACAGACATTTCTGAGTATCTTTTCCTCTACAGACTTCTACTTATATTATGTATCCGTATCTCACATGCCAATGGAAATACAGAAAGGAAATTAATTTGTATGAATGGACTTTATAAATTTCATGATTTATCAGTAATGAAATCCTGGTTTGCAGAATGAGAAATAGTAGGGCTTTTCCAAAATATCTTAATCCTTGGCTATGATTCATGACATAAAATGAACCATTCTTTCCTATGTGTCTGAAGTCCAAGTTGTGCTCCGTGAAGCTATGTGATGTTCTTTCCAGTCTCATGTCAGTAAATAATTTCAGTTCTGCTCTTTAGTCTGTCTCTGACCTTTGTTATGCTTGCCTTTCCTGAACAAAGTCTGAGAAGAGAGATTGATCTCCTTCTGTGATCTTATCTAGTCTAGTGTGAAAGTTCATTAATCCTACTCCCAAATTCCTTAACCAGTTTACTATAAGTGTACTACTTTATAAGAATATGTAATACAGAACAGCCATAACAGTGCTTAAAACAGGATTAGGCAATACCTCATATTTTCTAACAACTCCTCTACTTCTGCAGAAATACAAATTCACTTTCTTTATATTGTCAAGGGCCTTTTTTCAGGCTTTATGAGTTCAGGCTAGAATATCGTCCAGTCTGTCTAAACATGACCAATTTGTGTAATTGTAGTTGTTAGTACCTGAACGTGAACCAAAGATATTTTGTATTTTAAGAAGTCTCTTTAGGGGATGGGACAAACCAAGTAGCTTAACATCATCTTGTTTTAACAATTAAAAAGTGGCAACGGAGCTGAGTAGTCAAGCAAACAAAGGATTTTTGTGCCTGGAGAAATGTTTTAGAGTCTGGAAAAGAAAAAACACATGCAACTAAAACCCTCTGTATGGTTTTCCACAATTCTCTAGAAAGCAGATAGGGCTCTAGAATCAAATGGTACCCACACATATGCATTAAAGCCAACAGACTGAAGTAAACACAGAAATCTCACTGTCCTCTTTGAGTGGTAGAAATCAGAAATCTGCTGACATCAAAGAAGTTGTGTATGCTTCAAAATTCAGACAAACTAAGAGAAAATATCTACTTGCTTTTTTTTTTTACTTTTGCCTATCAACATTACAATGCTTCAAATAATTTTTAGGGAGTAATAGGCCAAATAAGATGTTTACAAATGCATCGATTGAGTCTTTCCTGCCAAGCTATGAGACCTTGTGCATCTGTAGGCCACTTTTACATAAGTGCCTGTGTTTAATAAGAACTTGATACACAGCTCATTAAAATAAATATGTATTCTTCCATTTTCTTCTATGGTCTTTAGGTCAGGTTCCAACTTAGAATCATGAGAATCTATCGCTTAGTGCTCTTAAAGGAAGTCCTACATTAAAATAAGTAATGTGTGAAAATCTCTAATACTAGATGAAAAATTAAGGGCCCAAAAGTTGATTCAGACACCAGTTATAGTTCCCAAAGTAACTGTAAAAGATTATATTACATGAATACGTAAAGGTGAATAGCAAATACAATAATCTGAAATACTGTCTGTATTTTACATGTAGTGTGACTGACTTGCAGGGTTTTAAGAACCTTCACTTTGGTTGTTTGGGTGTGCTTATATTTAAAGCAGTATTTGTATTGGTTAAAATGCCTAGGTAGAGGGACCTCAAGGAGTCCTATGAAGCCAATGCACATTGAATAGTAGGTAAGTATATTTTCATTGAATGCACTGTGTCCTTTTTTTGTCCCCTTTTATGCCAGCAGGATGGAGAAATTTCTCTGCTGGAGTGGTTGTCATACAGGTATGTAAGGTCCTCTTGAGTTGCTTTAGTCTTTTGTATGATCTATAATGAGACAATAACTACACTGCATCATGCATTCTCCATGGAATAATTACAATTTCCTATTTTCTGCAATGTTTTTCTCTGAAGGGCCTTCATCTGTGAAAAGCTTTCTGTTGCAGTTCTTTGCAGACATTCATGAAAGAGAAAGCATGAAAGCTTCTAGAACATTCATCCTTGCTTATCTGTCCCTCAGAGACATTAGCTAATCAAAGCATGATATCCTTTACAATAGGACAAATGCTGTAATGCTACCTCTGGTATCCCAGTGAACATGAAGACTTATCGTTCCCATGGCCATTTTACAGGGTTTGTTTTCTTCTGACAACAACATCCACAGCATTTGGTGCTATCAACACCAACAATGAATCTGATGCTAGCTCTGTGTGTTATCAGCTCCCTAATAACTGCTATTTGGGGTGAGCTTTTTTTTTTTCTTTCCCACTGCATTTGTGAGAATTTGTCTCCTGGAGCTCCTGTCTAT
Organism: Coccyzus lansbergi; assembly: GCA_033558105.1. Lineage (NCBI taxonomy): Eukaryota > Metazoa > Chordata > Aves > Cuculiformes > Coccyzidae > Coccyzus > Coccyzus lansbergi. The sequence continues at coordinate 3,014,400 of JAUMJK010001092.1, forward strand.
CAGGCCCCTGCAGCTGCTGTTGTTTTAGATATGGCAGGATGTAGGTACCGGAAAGCAGCAAGAGCTTACAGTGCTCAGAAGAATCTAGAAATTCCTCTGATTTACCCCAGGTCCTGCCTCCAATCAAAGCTGGTTGAAAAAAAAAAAAAAAAAAAAAAAAGAAAAAGAAAAAAAGACAAAGGAAGCAGGGGGTGTTGGTGTGGGGAAAGCCCAAGCTGACAGCGGTGTCTGGGTCACAAGTGTCAGGAAGAAGAGTTTTAGCCTTCCCCTTCTGTGAGCTACCAGGGAGAAGCTGTTCTGAGCCAACAAGCAAAGGTGCCCTCCTGGACTTGCTGTTTGTGAACAGAGAAGGCCTTGTAGGAGATGTGATTGTTGGAGGATACCTGGGGCAAAGCGATAATGAGATGGTAGAATTCTCAGTTATAGGTGAGGTGAGGAGGGGGGTTAGCAGAACATTCACATTAAACTTACAGAGGGCAGAATTCAGAAGGCTGGTTGGCAAAGTCCCATAGGAAACGGTCCTTAAGGGCAAGGATGTCCACAAGGGCTGGGCGATCTTCAAGAAGAAAATTCTAGCAGTGCAGGAGCAAGACATCCCCATGTGCCAGAAAACGAGCAAGTAGGGAAGACAAACAACTTGGTTGAGCAGGGAGATCTGGGTGGATATCAAAAAGAAGAGGAATGTCTGAACTTTGGAAGAAGGGACAGGTGTCTTGCGTGGACTACAGGGAGGAAGTGAGATTGTGTAGAGAAAATTCAGGAGGACTGAAGCTCAACTAGAGCTCAGACTGACCAATTCTGTGAAAGATAATTAAAAAATCTTTCTACAGATACATCAATAATAACAGGAGGACCAGGGCGAATATTCAGCCCTTACTGGATGCAAAGGGAACAACTGTGACAAAGAATGAGGACAAGATTGAGGTACTCAGTCTTTAATTGTAAAGAAAGTTGTCCCCTGTGTGTACGTCCCCAGGAGCTAGAAGAGCAGAACAAAGCTCCCATGATCCAATGGGAAGTGGTTAGAAACTTGCTTGCCCAGCTGGATACTCACAAGTCTATGTGGCCAGATGGGATCCACCTGAGGATAGTGAGGGAGCTGTCAGAAGTGCTTGCCAAACCCCTTTCCATCATCTTCCAACAGTCCTGGAAGACTGGGGAAGTTCAACTGGACTGGAGGCTGGCTGATGTTGTGCCCATCTACAAGAAGGGTCGCAGGGAGGATCCAGGGAACTACAGGCCTGTTAGTCTGACCTCAGTGCCAGGGAAAGTCATGGAACAGATGATCTTAAGTGCTATCATGAAGCGCATGCAAGAGAACCGCGTGATCAGGCCCAGTCAACACGGGTTCACAAAAGGCAGGTCTTGCCAAACTAACCTGATCGCCTTCTGTGACAAGGTGACCTGCTTACTGGGTGAAGGAAAGGCTGTGGATGTAGTGTTCTTGGACTTCAGTAAAGCCTTTGACGCAGTTTCTCACAGCATTCTGCTATGGAAACTGTCAGCTTCTGGCCTGGACAGGCACACACTCTCCTGGGTGGAAAACTGGTTGGATGGTTGGGCCAATGAGTGGTGGTAAATGGAGTTAACTCCAGCTGGAGGCCAATTACAAGAAGCGTTCCCCAGGGCTCAGTGCTGGGTACAGTCCTCTTCAAAGTCTTTATCAATGACCTGGATGAAGGCATCAAGTGCACCTTTAGGAAGTTTGCAGATGACACTAAGCTGGTTGGAACTGTCAATCTGCTGGAGGGTAGGGAGGCTCTGTAAAGGGACCTAAACAGGCTGAGCCGCTGGACAGAGTCCAGTGGGATGAGGTTTAACACAGCCAAATGCTGGGTCCTGCACTTGGGGCACAACAATCCTATGCAGTGCTACAGACTAGGAGATGTCTGGCTGGAAAGCTGCCTGGAGGAGGAAGACCTGGGGGTGTTGGCTGACAGCCGACTGAACATGAACCAGCAATGTGCCCAAAGTGGCCAAGAAGGTTAATCGCATCTTGGCTTGTATGAAAAATGGCGTGACCAGCAGGTCCAGGGAGGTTCTTCTCCCTCTGTACTCTGCACTGGTGAGACCTCTCCTTGAATACTGTGTTCATTTCTGGTCCCCTCACCACAAGAAGGATGTTGAGGCTCTGGAGCAAGTCCAGAGAAGAGCAGCAAAGCTGGTGAAGGGTCTGGAGAACAGGCCTTATGAGGAACAGCTGAGAGAGCTGGGGTTGTTTAGCCTGGAGAAGAGGAGGCTGAGGGGAGACCTTGTTGCTCTCTACAACTACCTGAAAGGAGGTTGTAGAGAGGAGGGAGCTGGCCTCTTCTCCCAAGTGACAGGGGACAGGACGAGAGGGAATGGCCTCAGGCTGCACCAGGGGAGGTTCAGACTGGATAACAGAAAATAAAATTTCACAGAAAGAATAACTGAACACTGGAGCAGTCTGCCCAGGTTGGCGGTTGAGTCACCATCCTTGGAGGTGTTTAAGGGACAGATAGACAAGCTGCTCAGGGAAATGGTTTAGTGGCAGATGGGAATGGTTAGGCTCGTTGATCCAAGAGGACTTTGCCCACATGCTGATTTCTAGGATTCTATGATTTTATGAAGCCAAACTTGGTCGTGTGAGCTGGAGAGCATTTGACTGGGAGCGGAGTTCCATGCTGCCATCAAGCACCCTCTTTTGACCGTCAAGAAAACCCCTTCTTGGCTGCCCAGAGATGTGCTAAAAGTTTGTACCTTTTTTATGTTCTCCCCTCTCATGCCCAATGTGTGCCTGAAGCAAATCAGCTTACCCAGTCATCCATCAAGTTCCCATAAATGTTTTTAGCAGCATTTAGCAAAGGGCGCCAACCAGAAGTACTGGTGGAAAGTCACTAGAGTAACATAGAGTTGCATCACTACTTCTATTATTCTCATTATTGCTACCACTATTATTATTGCAATAATTTTACAGGTCAGGTGGGATACTTCCTAATCTGCTAAGCAAAGACATTTTTAGCTCCTTTGGCCACCTTTTAAATCATTCTGACTCTGGAATAACTTCTAAGTGGAAAGAAAAAAAGAATAAACAATGAAGAAAAACACCTCCAAACCTTTCAGTTCAGCAAGCAGTTTAGAAAAAGACACCACCACTTCCGTACACAGACATACGTGGAAACAATACTACCTTTAGAACTGATTTTAATAAAGAAATCTTCTTTGACACAGCAGATAAGGAGGAAGATGTCCGCCCACAGACATTTCATACCATTAGCAATCTAGTTAACATCTGTAAATGTTTTAGGGAAAGAAATTACACTTTGAGACATTTCTTTTTTAATTACAGGCTCCAGATGAGATTTGTTAGAGCAGGGAAATGTATCCCATAGCGACTGATGTCAATAGCAAGCAGTCCCTAAAGCCAGCCAGGATTGGGAAAGCCATGCTGTTTGCTGCTCTTGGCACTGCTCCCTGCTTTCACAATGTCAAACTTAGAACCGCCTTTATATGCACTTTCCATTTTTTTTTCCGCAGTAGCTGTTGCCAGCAAGCTGTAAACTACCGTATATCACTCAGATTTAAGAACCTAAACTTTAAAACAAATTAAATTCTTGTTGACATTGTAATAAAAATCAGAATCGAACTGAACAGCTCAGTAAAACTGCACTTCAATTATTTTATGGATTTAAGATTGTTTTCTAGGATTCCCAGACTCCCAGTGCAGCAAAGTTATTTCCTCTTGGCAGATGTCTGGAAAAAAAAAATCATTGAATGGAGAAAATTATGTGGCAGACACTGGGTTGAAGCCTAAAGGGAGGAAATGGTGTCTCCCCAGCACCTGTAAATATTTTCTCTGTCCTGACCAGAAGAGCCTTTTGTCCCTACTTTTAAAAAAATTTCAAGGTGTTTATTTTGTGAGTTTTTAAGAAAACAGAGTTTTCATCTGTCAAAACCCAGTTCCTAACTACGTGTTTATGTGGCTTTGAATGAGAATGGCAAGTATCGGTCTGACCCATATCTTTCAGATCTATGTCCAAATGCAGGTAAATGCACACAGTACACAAGTGCCTCCAGTTGCTGACCTTTGCTTATCTTTCATCTCCCTAATTAGCAGTTAATGTTGGGCATTGTTTCTGTAATTCTCTCTTTTTTCCCCTATTTTGTAAAATGGAAACAGGTTTCCACCCGATTAATTGCCAGGTTTCCATTCTTTTTAAATTTCCTCTCAAAACAGTTTGGAGTGAAAGTATTTCAGAAATGTATGTAGATGGAAGCTACCAGAGATAATACTTTGTTTCGTGTTACTATTTTACAAAAGGTGTGGTGCACAAGAAAGGCTGTTGCATGGAGCAAACCACAATCAGTTTGTGTAGCCTTTCATCAAAACCTTTGTTGCACCGTTTTTTCTGTCATCACATCAGAAAAATGTCCTTTACTGTCCCTAAGGCATCGACCTAGAAAGCATTGCGTTTCCAAGGTCTTCAGTGGGAGATGACAATGCTTCCTCAGTTGTGTTCATACCTTCATCACAACAGTGTTTCTTAAGATTGAGCCAAGTGTTGCACATCTGCAGCCCACAGCAAGGTCTCAGGGTTTGCCTGTTCTGGCTGAACTCCCTGGGGAGTGGAGAGCCACCTATCCCTCAGAGTTGCATGAATGTGTAGTTGCATGAATAGTATTCCAAAGGTGCTTTGTTAGGCTCCCTGCATTCATCTCCTCATCTGAATTGGCTGACTTGACCTGAGTGAATCTCACATAAGCAGTCAGTTTTCTTCATTGTAGCATTAATACATTTTTTAAAGCTACTCTTGGATTACTTTTAAAGATTTTCCACTCATTTTGTTGCCTGGAGCACCTCTGAAAAGTGCAAGTGAAATACCTGCTGAAGTTTGGATGTACTGCCAGATGACAGCCTGGGCCATGGAAGCGCCCTGTCATTTCTCAGGTGTTGAGAAGCTGGGGATTTGGAGTCCAAGTACTCAAAAAAAGGCAGAAAAGAAGTCTGTCATGAGTGCTTGTTTTGAAAGAGTAATGCAGACATTTTGAATAAAATTTCAGGTCCTTAAACATCCTTAAGAGATGCATCTTATAGCCTTGTGTTTCCCAGGTGCTTTTATCTTAGTTCTGAAGTGCTGGCCACAGGTTTGCCATGCTTTGTTCTTGGGGCAGAATAAATTTCATCTCTAGCAGAGAATACTGAGCTTCAGCAGGTTTCTTGTGTCAAGTATGGAGCTACAGTGGGTTAGGTTACTTCTTTCCTGGGAACCTGACTGATTCTTACTGGATTTCTGCAGCTGTATGTGGTTTTTTTTCTGTTGACATTGTTCTGTCAGTCTAACCTAAGAAGCCATTCTGCAACTTAACACAGCATGCGGGAGGGGGAAAAGAAGAGAAGATGTTTGGCTATATTTACAGTTCTGTCATACTGGGACCAGATATTCTAAGTTGAGATGCTTGCTAAAGGTGGTTTTAGCATCCAAGGAATACTGGAGTCCAGCAGCTCTGTGGATGCAGTGGTTTTCACAGCCGTGTCTTGTGTGCTGGGAGAGAACCTAATAACACCCTGCTAGTAGTTCCCCCACAATGGCCCAACTTGCGTCACCTCCAGTGTGGTTCCACTAAAGCAGCCTTTGGGTGAAACCTTCCCAGCCAGACTGGATGGGAGTTCTGTAATGAGGAGTTTTTTTACCCAATGTAGTTAGTGTGGTGCAAAAGCAATGCAAGAGTATCACTAACCACTGCCAGTATCATCCAAAGAGCTGCCACAGACAGTATATGCATTCCTCTTTGAACTGCAGTGTTCTTCAGCAACAGATGCTCCCTTGGTTAGAAGTAAAATCCTGTGGCATTACATACAGCTTACATTGTGGCCGTGGTCATTTTGCCTGCATAATTTTTATCTTGCAGACTCTTTGCAGCCACCAGTGCAGGTTCCCAGAGCTAACCCTGCTTTGATGCCCACTGTTGGAGACTAGCAGCCATGTTCCATCACCTAAGGATTTCCTCCAGCTGGCATTACCTTTCCCAGACTAGCCCCCAGCAGGCTCACATGTAAAATACTTTTCCCTTATCAAACACATGAAAAAATATATTAAGCCCACCCATCCTTTCTCTTCCAAAAAGCAGCATGTGGCCACTCACTGAGTCACACAGCCATAATTTTATCTGCTGGAGCAAAAGTCCTGTGAATTAGGGGTTAGCAAACAAACCTGAGCCTTGACCACAGCCTAGGTAGGAATGTGGCCCAACAGTAGTCACCCTTCAAAACAGCACATCATGTATTGTATATGCAGCAGCATCTTAATGTTGTCCCTGCCTCAGCACCCTTTTTGTTAGGTGATGTTATTAACAGCATTGATCTTCTCTGTTTAGCTGCACTTTGAGGTTTGCTGATGAGAGGGGCTATAAAGGAAAGAGGTGCTGATCATGGCAATGATAATAGGGCAATTAAGGTCCATTTTAAAAAAAACAAATTCTCCATGATCAGGAAAAGATAAGATAGATCCTATTTTAACTTATCTCCAGGTCATTTTTGGTGTTGAGACCTGATGTTACTCCTACTGAAGTCCATCAGGATTTGAGGCTGGTTGAGTTGAAGAAGAGCTGAATGTTGCAGCCATTCTCTACCGTCAAAAGAAAATGGCACTCAGCAATACTCCTGTGTGACCCAAGATACTCCTTTACTTCTTCCATTCATTATTTCTTTGCATTGTTTTATATGACCAGCTGCACTTGATCTGTTTTCTTTATGAACAGCATTGCAATGTGGCTCGTTTTGGAGGATTCTGGATGATCACTATGGGCTACATTATTATTTCATAAAGTCAATTAAAGAGCATACGTGCACATCCCATTGATTTGATTTAGAGCTAACAAAAGCTTCAGTAATGTGCAATTACAAGAAACTTAATGACCCCTTTATATTGAATGCAACTTCTGTGGCACCTAATATGCTTTGATGAATTGCTCATTACGTGCAATGTTGGAGAAGCTTCCAAAATGATTAATAATTGTATAATTGATACAGAAATTTGGTCTTATTTGGCTTTCTTTTTAAAAAAACTTTGTAATCAGTAAGTCCCAGAGATTATGGATCCTCTCCTACTCCCATTTATCCTCCTGTACTCCCAGGAATTTTTTTTTTCTTTGTGAAGCTGAACTGTTGTTTTTCCAGCATATGGAGAAACCCCTTCTAGCATTATGTGGAAAGTTCTGGCCTGATACAAGATTGTTGTGTAAGGTCCAATAGGTTGGTGCCTGCTGCCAGCAGAAATTGTCAATGATGGACTGGATCTGTGTGCATGGGAGGTGCCTAAGTAGCAACTTCCATCACTGGGCTGAGGGCTTTGCAGCAATAGTCCAGACCCACTCCCAGTCTCCTCTTCACTGCCTGTAAGCTCTGGGAGCTGACAGCCCTTGAGGCCATCAGGAGGGCTTTGACCTTGCCCTTCTAGCTGTGGGATGCTTTGAGAGCTTCGCATCTCAAGGGTTGCCTGGCACTGCGGTTAATTCCCAGTTGTGAAGTACAGCAAACCTTGTGGGATGAGATCGGAAACATTAGAGTAAAAAGAGGTAAAGGAATTTTCACTTCTGTTACATTTGGGGTTTAATAAATACTTCCAGGGATGTCTGGAGGCTCAAAAACAGGCAAATAGAGAATTTCTCTAATATTGTTTTGATTTTGAATCCACTCTTGTCATGCTTCAGGGCATAATTTGTGAGCTTTGAATACTGGGGTCCAACAGTACTATTTTACTGTTGAGTGCCAAACTGGAAAGTTAAGTTAATTGCCAGGATCACTTTGCATTATTTTAGGATTACTGCATTTTTATATGGCACGGGCAAATTTCTGTTATCTCTAGCAAAGCAGTGCATATTCTTCCTTATTCCTTCCTGCCTGGTACCCACAAAGCTTCCAGCAGCCCAGTTCCTTGGGCTTTGGCTTCCTTAGGTAGTTCTTCTGTCATGTGGAAATTTTATGTAAAACGTAAAATATGTCTGTTTAATTTCCCTTACAGATGCTTTTAGGAACGTAAACATGTAATTTTGTTTAAAATGTGGCTTATTTGTCTGTTGCCCAGCCCTGCCCTCACGCGCATGTGTATGTGTGTGTCAAATGTGGCTTGCATCATACCGGGACAGATCCTGCAGACACTGCAGCCCTAACTCAAACCACTCCAGGCAAGATTGGCCTCGTTGAGGGCTACTGAAAATTCCTTTTGACTCTCTGATTCTTTGTTATAGAAGTTAAACGAGGTCAAGTGCAACTACCCTCAGACTGGGAGTAAAAATGAGTTGAAGTTCAGACCCCAGAGTACTGGAAATCACTGCAGTTCTGCTGATTCCTGTGCTAATTCCTAGCAGCCAGGGAAGTCATCCCTAAGTGTTTGCAGAGTAAGAGATGCCAGGGTTTTCCTGGGGTTACATATGGGAGGGATGTAAAAAATCCAAACCAGGAGTTTTGGTGTGATAGGATGGGACTAATTTAGTCTGGGCAAGTAGTCAAAGACCCAATTAAATTACTGTCACACAGTGCTGTCATCACACTGCAGCAAGGAACCTTTTCCATTAGTCCTCTGCAGCGCAGCCACTGTGGGAGATTTTGTGTTATTTGGAGTTGTTGAGCTAAACAAGGCAGAGGGTAGAGCAGGTAGAAAATGACTCCGTGTTACTAACTGTCACGCACAATACTATCTATCTTTCCAAGGCGACACTCACATGGGAGAATCATGTTTTATTAAAACCTACTACTTGTTGTCACTCACTTGCTCCACTGTCCTATTCACTATCTCCAAAAATAGCATGTCCTGTGGTGATGTCTTATTATGATTAAACAGATAAAAATAAGTTTAAGGTTTAAATGCATCCAGGACACCTAAGGTAATACAAGATCTGACTTCTTTATGGAACATGTGAAGTTATATTTTCCATTGCTTCACAAGTCTTGTTTTGTTTGGTTTTTAATTCAGTAAGCTTTAATGTGATCTATAGTTTTGCATATCAGGCTGTTGCCTCAGGAATTTGTAATGCTATTTTCTGTTTTTTACCTTGTTCACAAGACAATGCTTACTTGCTTTTGAAAAAAGAATTTCTCTATAATAGCCCTGGTTTTTTTCAGTTATTTAAGTAATGATTCTGTGTTGTTTGCTGTAGCTTTCATATGTCAGAAACCACTGCTGCTTATTCATAGTGAGGAAGTAGGTATCCTGATAAAACCTGTAGGATTTCTCTCTTGTGTTGGAGCTAGTACCAGTAGCTTCATTTTGTTCCTTGCTTTATATATGTCTATATTTAGCCGTTTTTCTAAATAAAATCTGTACAAAGAAATAAGATAGAACACTTTTTTCCTCCCATATTTCTACTTCCTCTGCATTAATTTGTGACTTATAATTCTTCAGTGATGCCAATATGTGGCATTTCATCTGAAATGAAGGGCGTACAAGAGCATGGGAGCCTGATGGAGCAAGATGTGGCATTGCTGGTAGAAAAATCCAAGGGCAGTAATTAGAGGCAGTAAAATTAATATCATACTAGGAAACATTATTACAGGTAGTATGGTGCCAGCATCAAACTCATAGACTCCAGAGTTATGTTTCCCTGTCCCTGTTTATATGCTGAATAGTGACAGTGTGGTCAGAGCTGTAGCTGTGGAGATGAAAGTACAGTTCCCCCTCCATGTTGCTCATGAACAATGAGCTGTTGCCAGCAGTGGAAATTCAGAGCACTTAGGGTTTATATCCACCCTGTATAATGAGGTTTGTGGAAAGATCCCTGCCCTGGGAGTCGCTGCACCTAGATGTGCAATGTGACCCAAGTCAAACATGGTACAAATGTGGTATCCAGACATGGCACTGCATTGGTTGTGCAGTTACACCCATCTGAAAGATGAAGCATTATTGTCTGGGCACATTGGAATCCGGGCATTATTTCACACAGGCTTTTCACGCATGTAGCTTGAAAGATGCAGCTAGTATTACTTGTACTTTTCATGACATGTGCCTCAGTCAGAGCAGGTTTTCTTTTTTGCCTTTTCAGCAAGAAACCATTACGGCAGATGAACCTCTTGCTTCAGTACTGCCCCATGGTAGAGACAATGGTCCCCAGTGGTCACAGATGGAGGTAAAGTAACAAGCGAATGTTGGTTAGTCAGCTGTGGAAAAGTTTGACATGACCCTAGCGGCCTAGATATCTTTGGATCTGCCAAGTGGTTCTTATTGATAAGGAAACAAAAAACTAACCTGAAGAAACTAAGCTGATGCTGTCACTATTTATGCAGGAACAGGGACCCATACACATCTAGTGAGTCACAAGGTGTCAACTGTGCATCAAACCTCTCAGTGCATATTTGCATTAACTCTATCACATCCCTTAAAATTAAGAGTGGAACAGAAAACCACGAAGCTCACTTGTGAAAGAATAGTGTACTATCAGAAAGGAGTGCAACAGTAAATGCACCCCACAACTATGCTACTCAGTCTCCTTGTAGAAAGCTCTCTGAGCTGCTGATGAAGTGGACTGAAATCAATGGAAAGATGATCATTGACTACTACAGCATTTGATGCGTGATATGTGAAGAGACAGCAGCTTAACCTGACAAGAAACTTTAACCTTAATGTTACCACTAACAACATGAACAAAGTTGGGGTATGTTTTCAAAGTGCCGTCATTCCGTCCCAAAACTGTAGACTCAGCTCTTTGCAATTGTGGGTCTGACCCTGACTTTGAGTTCACCTTCTGTTTCTTCACACTCTTGGAAAACATTTACTTTTGTGAGTGTGAAGTCTTCCCAGATCTCATATTTGTGGCCCCAGAGAGCTCTCCCAGTGGTGGAAACACGCTGCATATGCCTTCTCCCCACTCCCTGCACTGCTGGCCTAGTGGTTTCTTTGTTCTGAGTGAGACCAATATCTGAGATTGAAGGTAGAACTTTGCCTCAGAAGAACAGGTATTTTGTTAAAGCAGAAGTCCACAATGTTACCCATATTAGTAGTCAGTTACAAGGAAAGTAGAAGTCTGTAGAAATTTAAAGTTTTGCCAGTTGATGCAGTTCGTATACAACCACCAAATGTTAAAAATATTCCATTTCCTATGAAGCTCACATCTATATATGGAACCCCCATTTGTTCAGATATATCCGGTTGTCCTGTTTGTGCAGGAACCCAAACTGTTGCATTGGTAAGACACTGATTTTGTTAATTAGTAAAGCAAAAGTTTCCATTGCAAGAGCATTTTAAAGTAAAATTAAATACAAGAAAAAACTCTTCATTAAACTAAAATGTGGTGCAACTGCTCACCACATCCTGCTACCTCATCATCTACTATTTAGCAAAGGAAAGGTTCCTCTTTCGGACTCTTTAACAGGTAGACTGGTCACGTGTTTCCTAAGTTTCTCAGCATTATTATTTATTTTTAGTTTCTGTCAGTGGAAAAGCTGAACATGACAATGGAAAATATCAGTTGAGGGAAGGCATTGTGGGGAACTGTAGGTGTTAGCCATAAAAGCTTCAGTGGCTCCTGTCCCCAAAGCTAGCAGAAAAACAGTGGCAAAAAATCTGATGACAAAGATCCTGTAAATCATTGTACTCAACTGTTTGATCTGATAGGGATCAACCTGTTACTTTAAGGGAAGTATTGTGCTATTCTAGGCATTGAAAATTAAACAAATGTTGTCCCAAATCTGCTGCTGAACTGTGTGTAGGGCCTTCAGCAAAGCAAGCAATATTTTGGGTCTGGTCTGTCCTGTCTATAAAATGTGTCTTTTTGAGTTCTCAGGTTTTTTCTGTTTTAAAAATGACTGAAACACCTTTTCTTTGAAAAATGTTGAACTCATTGAAAACAACTACTCCTGGATCAGTACTACAGGCATGAATGGATGCGTTTCCACACAGCAATGAATTAAAGACCAGTATTTACGTTAGGAATGAAACTCAAACCCAGGCAAAAATTCTGCCTGCACTGAATTACTGCTTTTCTGTGGAGCACACATAATCCTTTTGGAGTAACAGGTTTGTAAGCCAAAACTTGAGCATCCAAGGCAGCTACCAGCTGACTCTCCTCAATTATATAATAAATATTCAGTTAGAAAGGTGGGAACTGAGAGAAAAATGCCACATATTTTCTCTGCATATTTCTCTGCACTGGTCCTACAGGACCAAGGGACCAAGTGGAGCCCTGGGGATACTACGAGGAAGGAGTGTGATGGATGGCAGAGGAGATAGTGAACAGAGAACAGTAAGCTTCATACAACATAGAAATGAAGTTATCAAGAAACAAATTTAAAACAAAAGTACTTTCTCCATGAGCACATTCTTAAACTATGGAACTCATTGCTGCAGTAAACCACGAAGGACAAAACAGGTTCAGAAGATTATTAGGAAATTTAATGGAAGAAGGGTCATAAACGTTCACTGGAAACAGGGATACAGATCTCCTCTTGCTCACTAAGCCTTCTGGCAGAGTAAAGATGTACTGAGATAGCATCGCTCACAATGTGCCTCATGATTCTATGCTCTTTCCCAAAGAATTGCCTACTGCTTTTGTGGTAAATGCAACACTGGTACAGGCAGACATACAGGACACTTCAGCAGAGTTCTGCCAGTGCACTTTGTGTATGCTTGCCACCTGGTTTTCCCCTGTTCCCACCCACTGGCAAGTTTTCCTTCCAGGCTCAGGTGCCCCAGTAGGCAGCATGGGAAAACCCTCTCTCAGCACACTTCCCCTTTCAGCTCTCATATTTAGTGCTCTCTGCTAGGGGTCTGCCTCCACAACATTGGCTGCTTTGCTGGATCACATATTGCTTCACACTGGGTCTTATGCTTGTAGTCTTCTCCCTCTCTGTAGATTTTTTCCACTGTATCATTGGGAATTTTTGCATTTACAGCACTGTGGTGGGTAAATGGGAACAAATGACAGTGAAATAAAGATGTGTCCATGTGCTGCCATGGATGAGAGAGATATTGAATGTCTTTTTGGCTATTTTGGCCCCATTTAATTGTGAGATTTGGTGGCAGTGAACATGCTTTGGTTGAGGTTAAGCATAGTGACTGTTTTTGAGCAGCCCTCAGATATTGTTACATGAGGATATCAAACTTGACTGCTTCACATCAAGGTAGCAGAAGTTCTCCTCTGTTAAGTAACACATAATAAAAATAAGAAGAAAGCCGAAGGTCTATTCTATGTCCTGTTGGCATCAATTAAAAAAATCAACAGTGATTTCAGCTGGGAAATTATTAGTTTGGGTGCTGAGATCTGGAGAGAGCATGATTATAGGACCATAGTGGTCACATGGGTGAGTCAAGGGCAGTCGGTCTCCCATCTGAAAGAAAAAGTCACATCCTCTCTAGGGTACACCATATGTCCTACAGCACTTGAGTGATAGAGGATTCATCTGAGTATACCTAGTGTGGCTGGAAAGGGCAGCCTCTCGGGTGCCTAAGCTGATTTTGGAGATGGACCTTTGACTCTTAGACCCTCATGTCATCAAGTTGCTTCCAAAATACTTTTGCTAAATGCTTTAGTAGAGGAAAGAATGAGCTGACAGACTCGAGGATGTTCCTTTTGGAAGTTTTACTGAATGAATCAAGCAAGAGTACCTCAGCTTGTGCTATAGCATGAGTCTGAAACTCAAGATATCTGAGTGCTAATCCTGACTGAGATGGGGTGCTCCTCTGTTTTTCCACCTCCCTGTTCAAAACTGTGAATTACTGGTGATACTTACATTCACATTTTACAGAAACCCTGTGAAGACTAGTTATTTAATATTTCTAAGCACTGCTTGGACATTGACTGAAGATTTCCTTGAGTAGTATCTTAATTTTATTTGGTGTAACAGAAAATTTGAGGGGAAGTTAGCAAAACTGTGACACTCTCTGGCCCATATTAGGAATTTTTCTCATGATTATGCTCAACACTAAGATACCACTATGTATTTTTGCTGCATATTCAATGTTACTTTGAGATCTTTACCCACAGAACTATCTTTATAAAAACAACATGCAAAAATCACCCCACAGAACTGCACTGTTTGCATTCAAGGCAGACACTTAGTCCCAAAAACTGTCCGGAGCCTTGCAGCTTGTAAATGGGGTAGCACATTTTGCCGTGTACAGATATGTGCAGGGCAGTCTTTGTTTCAGAGCAGGACTTACTTGAACTTGTTTCTGCTGTTTGGTAATATTAAAGATGAACTCCACAGCACTCTAAAGAGAGAGAACTTCACATCTCATTTCCACACCAGTCTTAGTTTGCTGCTATAAATAGGTAGTTACAAATACAACTGATAGTTCCTTTCTGAAGTACAGTGCACGTATCCATTGGTAGAAGTGGTTTTGGTGACCAGGACTTGTGACACAAATCCTGACTGATTCATATGTTGCAATTACTAAATGGGCAATGGGTTTGCAGGGGAAAAAAATCCCCAAAAACTAAAACCAAACAACGCCAAAAGAAACCCCCATCTTCTTTTTTCAGGAAGTTGGTTTTGGACAGGCTTGGTCTTTTCCATTAAGCACATGAAGTTATCTGGATGGCTGTGAACAGCAACCCAGAAGCAAAGGAAAATGCAGGCTTTTCCGTAGTGCTTTCATGACATGGGCATGTGTTTCCCTCTCACAGTAATGTTGGGGAAATTCAGAAGCGGTGATAGCCTTACTGATGGCATTTTGTCTATCTTCAGGTCAATCAGGTAGTGGCAGTTGCAGCAGGGAGGTGGAGTGGAAATAAAAGGGATGTTGTGTAGTCTACTGTAGATGGCCTTTGCCAGGTTCAGTCATTTCCTGTCCATCTGCCAAAAATCACAAGCTGATAAATGGACATAATTGGAGTGTGGGAAACTATTACTTGATAGTCTGCAGGGGATGGGGAAAAGAATGAAAGAAGACTCGTGAATAAAGAACACAACACTTTATCAGTGGAGATGCAGTCTGACTGGCTGATGCTGAGATAACAGACTTTGTTTATTCTTTTCTCTGACACTTAGAAAGGGTTTTAACTTGCTCATCCCTGTCTATGCAGATAGGAGTGAAGAATATGTGTCCAGTGTGTGGGTCACCACAAAAGGAGGGTATATGTTTACATACCCTCTCTTACACCAGCTCCAGGGAATGGGCAAGCATGCAGCAGTTTCTTCTCTTCTTCCTTTCTTCTTCCCACCCCCCACCCCCGCCCCTGCCAAATATCATCCCACAGTGGAAAAAATCAGCACGTGAAGTTGTATTCTATCTAGGCATTGCAACTGCACATACTCTGATTCTGTGGCTAGCAGCTCTCTGCCATCAGCACCTATCGAGGCTAATGTACTTTCCAAACAGCTCTCTTTATGACAGGGGTAGATTATTCTAAGATTTCCTCTAGTTCTCTCTGCTTTACGTTTCCAAGACAGATCTTAGAGCAAATGAAATGTTGTTGCTGATTTGAAATGTTAAATATGTTTGATGCAATCAAGGATCCAGGCTGCTGCTGGTTTTGTGATGTCTGGTTTTACACGGTATTTAGCATGTTAATAACTTTGTTTAATCCTGCTGTTTTGCACTGTGATCAGCCTACACTAGCTATCATATGATATTATGCTTACTGTTTAGAGCTGTACTGAAGCCCTCAAGGAATGGATGCAAGTTTGGGAGGGCTGTGTACCCAAGAGACCTGACTGCAGCAGTGAGGTGCTAATAGTTTCTTTTTCTCTTTTCTTTGCAGTAAATGAAATCATAAGAAATGACCTTTCCAGTACCAATGTTCATTCATAGCTTTCACTATGGGCCTGGTATGAAATCCACACGCACTTCTGACTTGGCTGGTGTGTCAACTCAAGTAGAGAGAAACTGAAGATGTTGTCTGGTACCACTCTGATCTTTTCCACCTTACTAAATGTCAGGAACCGAAGATTTACCTCTTGCTTACAAAGAAGTAGCTCCACAACTTCAACTGATGAAACAGCTTCTATAAAGAGAATCATCTCAAAAGAAAGAGGGAGCATGCTCCAAGATGGCGCATTTCATGGGACAAAACTAAGAAACTCAACAAAATCTGAGTGCTTCTTCCCAGTACTATTCTTTTTGGTATGGCACCACTGGAATACAGCCCTGGAAGTGCCTTATTTTATCAGGTTGTGGCATCAGGGCATTTTTAATAAGCTTTGAATTTGCTACCATTAGAAGTGTTGGTAGGTACAGAAGTTTGCATTCTGGAAAGTGACATTTGGAAAAAAGTGTAGGACTGCACAACAAAGTGGGGAGAGCAATCCCTACTCCAGTAAGAAGTGTTTATGAATTCCAGAATTTCCTCAGCTTTTCCTCTGCTGTAATGTACAGCCTGTTGCCTTATTGACAGTGCATTTCAAAAGCCTCCTGATTTGTCATCTCAGCTTTCTTTTGCATATTGTCTTTATTATGTGCTAATGAATTATAGGGTTGTTAGTAGTAGCATGTTAAAATTTTGATTTTAATCTGACTTCAGTCATAGCACAAGTGAGTTGAATAGCACAAAATAAAAAAGGTTGATGGACAAAAAATTGAAATCTATCTATTACAGGATAGATGAATGTGTATGCATGTACATACATACTCGTATATATGCATATATTTATATATGACAAATAATATAGATGATTGCCTAGTGAAGGCACTGAATTTAGCAATAATTTCAAATTCTGAGAATGCATTTCAGATTCACAACAAATATTTCAGCTGCTTCTTTTGAGGGTTTGTTGCACCTAAAGCAAGTATGCATTTTCTTTCCTCATGCAGTTAAGCAAGCACTTTAGATAGGCAAGAAGATACATACAAGATACATGTTATTTACCAAATGACAAATTATGAGTTATAGTAACTGTAAATACCATTATGGGAGAGTGTAAAATAATTGTTTAGTTATAATGTTATTATTCCGCAGAAGCCTTATAACTCTCTACTACATGTATGAAAAAGAATATTACCAAAAACCCGCAAAGGTTTAATATGCAGCGCTGTATAGTGTGTTTTCAGATTAGTTAATGTTTCTGGAGCTACAGGTAGGCAAGTAGTGTAGCCTTTAACATTGTATTTTTTACAATCAATCGCTTATTATATAACCAGCAGCAGCTATTAATTCATATAACCAAAAAAAAAAAAATTAAAACCACCAAAACTAAAATAAAATAGCATGACTTAAATTAAAAATGTCTAACATTAATATTGTGCCTTAGGAATCTGTGCCCCCTTCTGGAAATACACCTGAACTACACCTCCATGCTGGGGTGGCTCCTCAACTCTAATGTAACAAAGTTTGAGCAGATTTCACAAAAAGGTGAAATCTGAAACATTTTAAAACGCTATTCTGTATAATTTTATCTTACTTTCTTAAGAAATAAAAAGAAAGCCATATTTGTCACATTTGCACATTACTGTGAAGACATAAGAATATAATATGGCTGTATGTACATAATTGTGTTGTTATTCATCATCATAATAGTCTGTTATTCCTCGTCTGTTTAATCCCACTTATTTACCCTATATTTAGCGTTGTAGATGTTGCATGAAACATTTCTTATAGCCTACCATATGAAAAGTTTAAAAGCTTGACAGTTGTCAGCTTGACTTGTAGCTAGAAAATAGATCCAATAAAGCAAAATGTTTTGCTGGAAGCTAGTCTTAGAGTGGTTCATTTTATGTTATCTTGACAAATCTTCCTTTCTCATATAAAATAAGCATTTTTACTTTATATACATATATATAAATATGTATCCCCATCTCTTCTACTGGAAGCTGTTTGAATCCTTCTGCATTCTGCTAATATAACCATCTTAGTATGGAAGTAAATTTTCTTGTCAACAGATTCTTCTTCATTTCCCTCCCTGCACTTAAAGACATTGCTGCCAAGGAGTGAAAATTATATAAGTCCCAGATTTTATTCTCTCAGTATTTCAGAAATATCAACAGAGTGTGCATTTAGGAATCACTGGTTATGCCAAAGCATTTGTTTATTCATATACATAAATGCCTTAGGTGAGGCTTTTACAGTACAGGACAATGCACACACACATCCTTCCATGTGTTTACATTTCAGCAGTAATTTAATGAGGTTTTTGACAGTATGGTTTGGATATGTTGCACCTCCTTCATCTTTTTTTTGTTTTCCTCTTCAAGCTATTTTGGAAAAAAAACACCAAAAGAACCTGTTACTTTTAAGCTTGGATAATGGAAAATTATGCATCTCTTGTATATATATTCATAAAATAAAAACAAAAGCAGAAATATTTCCCATATGAAACTGCTCTCTTGATTTTGTACGTGTGTTCTGGCTAGTGCTGTCAGTTTACAGAAATGGTTTTCATCAGCCATTTTTGAAAGCATAGCAAAACCAAAAAGTAACAACACTGAGAGTAATCCTTGCAAATGTGTTCAAAAACACTTTTGCCAGTGATGAGTCTGACTATTAAAAAAAATACCTCTGGATGAATTTTAATTGGTGAAACAAATGACCTTATTAATTATACAACACAGTACTTGCATCTGTATGTATGACTGGGACAACAGGTTGTTTCTTTTAGTCTTCCTGGAACTATTTCTGAAATGCTTGGTTCGCTAAGGGTAGGCTTTAAATCTGTGATCTTCAGTGCAGTAGATACAAGAGGCATATTTGTTAGGTTGGAGGCTTTTGTAGCCCTATGAGGGAAGGGCTGCCCACAGGCTGGCAGGAGGGGATCACTTGCCACGAGCTGCGTATGAGCAGTGCATCTGTGTGATGGATCTGATCTGTATTACAGGTCCTACTTCCTGAATCCCTCCCTCTGCCCTACCCTGAAGGAGAAGGGGCAACAGGAGGCTGTTGAGTTTGTCAAAACTGGTCTGAACATGGGTCTGGGTTTCCAGTTACTTCATCAGATGGTGCATTTATGCATACTAATATGTGATACCTGATGGGGAGGTCATACAGAAACACTGGAAAAACCTTATCTTCTTTTATTTTTCTAGACCTAAGGCAAGTTATGAAGTATATAAGCACAGCAGCATGCCTACCACAGGGGTCCTTCTTTAGGTAAGCATTCAAACATATTTCAAAACTTAACCAAGAAGAAGGAGACACGTACACATTTTAGCCTTTGCTGAATGAAGACATTTCTCTGCCTTGGATTTGTCTTCTTGTGAGTATAGGGTGACACACCCTGCTTACTGTCACACTCTGTCACACCTGGCTCCCTTTGGGCTGCTATTAAATCTCGTGCAATTTAAGGAAAGGCAGATGCTCCCAGCCCATTAAAACACAGATGCAGTCCACTCTTTAGAGGTCAGTCAGATTGCTCTTGCTTTCCTTTCTGGAGGGTGAAAATAGTGATATTTACTCCTTTTGTGGACCGTGTGAACCATATTATTGGTGAGGTTCCCAGAAAAATGAAAATACTGAAAACTCGATCCCAGTGTCCACAAGAGACCATAGCATCATTTTGTACCAAAGCAAAGTGTTTCATGACAAACTGAATTCACCCAAACATACATTGGTCAGCATTGTGCTACCTGACTTTCACTGAGTTTCCTTTCCCTCACATTGCACACATCTCCTCCTCAAAGCACAGCAGACCTGAGCATGGCTACATTAACCTCATCTTGATTGGACTTTTTTAGGCAAAAGTAACCTTTAGCAAACTCCTGGGTGACTCCTTTCATTCGTAACTAAAGCAGAAGATGAATCCCACACATCCATCTGGTACTGTTCGACTAACTAGCCTTGCAGGAGTCATACCTTTAAGGCTTTTCCTTTCCAGCTGAAAATGGCAGGTTTCAAGGAGTTAAATTTCCTGGACAGAGCTGTACTGCTTAGCTAAGCTAAGTTTTCCTTCACCATGTGTGTAATTTTATTGCATTCATCCCTGTAAATCTATTGAATTTGTTTCAGTAAAAATAAAACAAAATCCCTCTCATCAAGTGTATTACAGAGGAGTGTTAAGGTCAATGGCATAAGCTCTTCTTGGTTTCTGTAGCTCTTTTTTTAAAAAAATGTCATAAGCTGTGATTGGATTGTTCATGAAACTAAATGAGTCCTATCTTCTCCACCCTTGCACATGCTCATCCAATACTGAGATCAAGTGTTTGCCTGTTTTAATTTGTCTGTATTGTTTCCTCTTTATGAGCAGTTACTGTTTTCTGCTTTGAATCTCTTTCTGAAAAAATTAAAAGGCTTTTGATTCTCTTCAGGTAGCCAAATAATTTGTTCAGAGCAAATCAGTTACAGATTCTCATAATGTTGGCTTTAATTACAAACTGGTTTTGATTCCAAAATCAGCTTTATTTTGGCCAAAGAGACTGTATTTTTGGACTGTGCAAACTCATGGAGCTTTAACAATTCAAATGTTTGTATTTTCAGGATTTAAAGCAATTGGTTGTATACCTGGCACTTGCTGTCACCCATGGGCAAATTAGCTTTTGCCATTTAAAGTGAAATGTTGCTGACTGTAGCACTTCCTTAGCTACTTTCAGGGACTGGCAACCCACAAGCCACTCTTTGCAGATGTGGCAAATTAATTTTCAGCCGTTTTAGAAAATCCTTTTTTTTTCAGCTTGGGGAAAGAGTTTCCAAAAATGCCATCAGGATCAGTTTCCAGCACCTCTTCTGAATTAGTTTCACACTTGCAGCTCCTGTACCAAGCCTGTGGAAAACATTTCCAACAAGCACTGCTGACAGAGGATCTCTGGGTCAATAAAACCAGAAAGCAAACTCTGACAGTGTGTATTTGTAGCAGAGCTGTCTTAGTCCATGGCTTACTCTCAACCCCATGGGCAGGTCACTGACTTTCCTTCCCTGGTCTGTAGTATCTCTGATGGGAGCAGCCACTCAGCTGGGCAGTCACGCAGCAGCAGGTGACTGTTTTAAGCATCTCCAACTATGCCTCCCCCTGCCCAGCTGGGGTTGCCCTGTACATACCACTGTCCATGATGCTGAAGTTGTTTGCAAGCAAGCCCTTGGCACCTGAATTAAGCATGGGCTTGCCTCCACTGGCATCACTTTCTTAGCTTCCCCATAGCAGTTTCTTACAGCTCCATGGCCATCCTTCACCTTCAAAATGATCAGGACAGAGATGCGGGGGCTCACCAGCCGAAAAGTTGTTTGTGTGCCATCCTAGGAGGTTCCAGGAACACAGACTGCATTTCCAGATGCATTTTTAAGCCCTGCACCAGTGACAAACCTGATTCTGGGGTGTGAAATCTCCAAGAACACCCACAGCGGAGAGCAAGGAGGGGAGGTGGAATTCAATGAATTATTTCTCCTGTTGAGCTACGGTACATTCCAGTGACACCAGTTTCATGGCACTGGGGGAGAGCAGCAAACTCTGGGCCTCATCAGAAAATATTTCAGTGCTTGGTAGGAATTTTCTAACTGCAAGTTTAGGGTTTTTTTTGGTCTGGTTTGTTTTGGTTATTAATAGGAAAAGTGACATTTCTTCCAATATGAATTCTTTTGCTATTTTTTTTTTTCATTTTCTCCTTACAAAATACAAACCACATATTATTTGGGGTCAGATTGATCCAAGCTACACCTTCTTTCCTCTTCATCCTCCTCCAAATCTCTGTGCTGGGCTGCTTTCCCAGACAATGATTCCCCCTCCACCCAAGCAGAGCCACATAGGCGTCATGCATACTGACTCTGCCTAATTTCTTGACTGATTTCTTTGCAGGAAACTCCTCATGGATCTTTCTTGACTCCCTGGCCTCCTTCCAGGGCTCCTGCCTGGGCCAAGCTGATTCTGCCCACTGCTCTCATCTTCCTGGCAATCTCTTCTCTTTATTATTTTTTTACTATAAGCCTATATATTTTATCCTATAGAACAGATTGACACTCATTGGATAATGACACTAAATTGAATGTGCACATTTTGGCATATTAAATGTTTTCCACAGGCAGCCACTCCTCTAGTTTTTAATCCCATTTGCATAGCTGGGGCCACTGGGATAGCCTCCATCCAATGGTGAGCTTTTTGCAAGATACCCCACAGCTAGAGGCTGAGAGGCCAGCTGGGTGCATAGAAGGGACAGAGTTCATCACAGCTGATACAGGGTTTTTAGCTCAAGGGATCTCATGAAGTACCTCACCAGCTGAGCACTCCCCACTCCTGCTGCTGGATGGACTGTTCTGAGGAAGGGGCATTGAGCCTCTTGCTCTGACCGACAGCAATAATCTTGCTCTTGACAAGCTTCTGTCCCCCGCCATGGGGATTTGTGACAAATCCTTGGCAACCCCATAATTTAGTGGCAGTAATGATGTTGCAAAAAAGTGTGATGTTAGGTGAAGAGAAAGAGATGTGGAAGGAAGAGGAGAAGTGCCACATGACGTTAACCTGATTGCTGGCAGGGCAGCAGAAACCATGAGCCAATTCTCCAGTGATGTTGTGGGCCAAGCAGCAGGGGAGATCCGCAACAGCACAGCCCGTGAGGCCTTGACTATGCTGCCTCAGCTAGGGGAAAGCATGGGGCAAGAACAGCCACAATTCAGTGCACCCACGGAAACAAAGTCTGTACCAGCCCCTGAAACATGCCCAGGGAGATGGCCTGTCACTATCCTTCTGACAGATGCTTGTCAACATGCTTAAAGTGGGTTTATGGTGCTTTCACCATCCAGAAGTGTGAAGAGGACAGGAGTGAAGGGCTTGCAGGGCCAAGACTGCACAGCAGCAGCAAAAGGTAGGAGGAAGTGAGCTCTGCCTGACTCCAAAGATGAATCTGCGTGGGTGGGTTCTTCTCTCTTTAACTTTCCAACTAGATAGTGTCATCTGGGCAGAGAAGCTATCGGGGGACCACCAGCATTGTTTCCCTCTCCTTCCTTGTCTTCAGGAGCAACACTGCCCTTTCAGCAGGGAATGCCCCAGGGAGTAGGATGCATCTCATGCTTTCAGGGCTCTCTGATGCAGCTTCTCAAAGGTTCCCACTGATCTCAGCCATACAAATGAGAACCTGAGCATCTACATGAAGATGCGGAGTGACATGGGAGTTTCTGGCTTGGTTTTCTCTGCAGTACATGTTGCTATAGATGCTTTAGAAAGTCGATTTCAAGAGTGATGAACAAGACTGGGAAACTCTTGCTCTCCATTTAGAAAGTCAGTAGTTTCAGGGTTTAACCCATAGAGCATCAGCACACAAAGGTATGCTGGAGGGACAGTACCTGTGTGCTGCTCTCCTAACAGTGCTACTTGCCCACTGAACCACAATAGTGAAGTACTTGGCCCATACCGAAGGCCATCTTCATTGCAGATGACCACTTGAGTATCCAGGTGACAATTCAATCGCAATGATCATCTTGCTTTGCTGTAAGACGACAGGCACTGGCAATGCCAATGGTAATGCTCACAGGCACAGGGTGCCAAGGACACCTCTTGAAGTCATACCAACTTGCAGGGATAGCTGCTACCCCTGGGCACAGCTGCCAGCAATCAAGAGGGCCAGGAACCGCTGTGTTAGTAGGATATATTAGTGAAACAGGTCCCTATGTGGTAAAGAGCATAACAAAAGCTTAGATTCAGTAAAAAAATTCTGGTCTACCCAATCCCTTCTAGAATATGTAGGTGTACAAAATGATAAGTAGAGAAGTAAAACTTGTTGCTAAAATTATAATGGAAAACAATTGCTACATTTGTAGTTCATGTCTATTTGGCCTATATGAGCTTTATCGGCCTGAGGAGTTAAAACAAAGTATTTGACTGAGTAATAATGTTAAATAACTTTTTGTATAAAATAATGTGTCCCTAAAACATTTTTGTGGTTGAAGCATGTATATTCTGGTGACTCAAGAACACTGTCTGAGCTCTAAAGCAGTGGTCAAGTGCAGTGACGGCACAACACTTATCACTGCTACCTACTGGTCCAGTGGTTGACCTAAAACCCCAACATTTCCTTTCCCTGCAGTCCAGGTTGTGAAGTGTAGGATAATGAATGCACCATATGCTGTCTGCTGATGTACTTCTGTACTTCTACAGTCCTAATGCAGATTATTGCACGATCTTGCAAACTAGCTTTCCCTCCTCTAGCTCCGCTGGGTGATGGAAAACACAGAAAGGCCTTTTCTTTCTACGCAGATCTTTATCAGCTTAATATGTCTGAACTGCTCTGGTCAAAAGGAAAGACACTGAGGCAGCCTGGCTCTGGGATTTGTGGTTTTACACGCTAATGCTTTATCCGGGTTCCTGCGGCTACCTCAGTTGGATGTCCCCAACTTGAAGGCACTTCGCAGAAGAGCAGAAGGGTACTCATATTTGCTTCCCAGTGCAAGGGACCTCTCCTGTTGCTGGCTTCCACAGACACACTGCTGAGTATTTCTGAACTGCTGGAGAACAGTGTGGTCCCAGCAACTGGCACAATAGTTGGTCAAAATTTTTAGGGATATTTTTTTTCCAAGAAATCAAGATTTTAGTCTTTTGGAGCCTTTCTCTAACATGCTTGGAATGGCTGAGCGCACATAAAGCCTCTTGTTTACTAAACCCTGGGATCCTGATCTGTATTATGTAAGGTTCTTAATATCTTTGTTTCTAGGATGTTTTTTTTCTTCACAGCCATGCTTCATAACGATGACCAGGGACAAGTTTAAGCGTCTGTGTTCACATATGCAGTTGATCTGAACCAATACACGGCTGGAAGATAAACCCAGTCAGTACCTGCGGTTTCTCTCTCCTCAGTCCTCTCTTACCATGGCTGCCTATAGCTTGGCATGCAGGCATGCTTTGGCAAGGCATCACTTCAACAGATTCCCTAATTCACTAGCTGTGTAGTCAGTGAGTCATGTGCTTCGCATGCATGCCCATGAGCTGCTGAGGATCCAGTCACTTCAGAGCAAGCACAAAGAGCAGAGAAAGCTTTGTAATTCAGGGAGTTCTAGGTGCTATGGACCTTGAAAACAGTCCTGCAGGGATGGCAGTCACAGCATGGCACTGATTCTTCAAGGGCCTTTTGAACCCTTGAAGTCTGAGATTGCTTTGCTGCTTACTAAGGATAGAACCAAGCCTGTGTACAGAAATCTTGCTTACTGGATGCCATTCCTCAGCACTGACCTTCCACATCAGCAGTATTTTTCAGCTCGGAATATTGACTTGACATCACTCAATGGATTTCAGTTAGTGGTCTTTAATAAACGAAACCACACATCCCATCACTGCCTTATTTTGTCTAGTAACACAAGTTGTCTCTATCAGTACTCTTTTCAGCTAATGGGAATTCTCCAGTTTTTGTTTCCTTCTGTAAAATTTTGCATGATAATGCCAGATGTTTAGGTACTAGGACTAAGTGATCAGGAGATGATAGGGTTTTCTGTTCTAGGTGAAGTGAAGAGGGTAGTTAGCAGGACAGTAGCATTAAATTTCCAGAGGGCAGACTTCAAACTCCTTAGAAGTCTGGTTGGCAAAGTCACATGGGAGACAGTACTTAAGGGCAAGGAACCCCATGAGGGCTGGGAGCTCTTCAAAAAGGAAATTCTAGCACCTCAGGAGAAAGCCATCCCTGTGTTCCAGAAAAAAAGATAGCTGGGGAAAAAAACAGCTCGGTTGAACAGAGAGATCTTGAGTGACATCAAGAAGAAGAGGAATGTTTATGGGCTCTGGAAGAGGGGACAGACCTCTTGGGTGGACTACAGGAGGGAAGGGAGGTTATGTAGAGAAAAAATCAGAAGGGCTAAGGCTCAACTAGAAATCAGATTGGCTAAGTCTGTGAAACAAAAAAATCTTTCTATAAATATATAAATAATAAAAGGAGGACTAGGGAGACCATACAGTACCTATTGGACACAGAAGGAACAACAGTGACAAGGGATGAGGAGAAGGCTGAGGCACCTAATGCCTTCTTTGCCTCAGTCTTTAATTGTAAAGAAAGTTATTCCCCCTGTGTACAAACCCTGGAACTAGAGGAGCAAAAAGAGGCTCCCATGGTCCAAGAAGAGGTGGTCAGAGCCTTGCTTGACCAACTAGACACCCACAAGTCTATGAGGCCAGATGGGATTCACCTGAGGATAGTGAGGGAGCTGTCAAATGTGCTGGCCAAACCCCTTTCCATCATCTTCCAACAGTCCTGGAAGACTGAGGAAGTTCCACTGGACTGGAGGCTGGCTGATGTTGTGCCCATCTACAAGAAGGGTCGCAGGGAGGATCCAGGGAACTACAGGCCTGTTAGTCTGACCTCAGTGCCAGGGAAAGTCATGGAACAGATGATCTTAAGTGCTATCATGAAGCGCATGCAAGAGAACCGCGTGATCAGGCCCAGTCAACACGGGTTCACAAAAGGCAGGTCTTGCCAAACTAACCTGATCGCCTTCTATGACAAAGTGCCTCGGCTGCTGGACGAGGGAAAGGCTGTGGATGTGGTCTTCCTGGACTTCAGTAAAGCCTTTGACACAGTTTCTCACAGCATTCTGCTATGGAAACTGTCAGCGTCTGGCCTGGACAGGCACACACTCTCTTGGGTGGAAAACTGGTTGGATGGCCGGACCAATGAGTGGTGGGAAAAGGAGTTAACTCCAGCTGGAGGCCAATTACAAGAGGGGTTCCCCAGGGCTCAGTACTGGGTCCAACCCTGTTCAATGTCTTCATCAATGACCTGGATGAAGGCATTGAATGCACCCTCAGCATGTTTGCAGATGACACTAAGCTGGTGGAAGTGTCAATCTGCTGGAGGGTTAGGAGGCTCTGCAATGGGATCTGAACAGGCTGAACCACTGAGCTGAGTCCAATGGCATGAGGTTTAACAAGGCCAAATGCCGGGTCCTGCACTTGGGGCACAACAACCCTATGCAGAGCTACAGACTGGGAGAAGTCTATCTAGAAAGCTGCCTGGAGGACAAGGACCTGGGGGTGTTGGTTGACAGCAGACTGAACATGAGCCAGCAGTGTGCCCAGGTGGCCAAGAATGCCAATGGCATCTTGGCTTGTATGAGAAACGGCGTGACCAGCAGGTCTAGGGAGGTTCTTCTCCCTCTGTACTCCACACTGGTGAGACCACTCCTTGAATACTGTGTTCATTTCTGGGCCCCTCACCACAAGAAGGATACTGAGGCTCTGGAGCGAGTCCAGAGAAGAGTAACTTGATGGAGCTGGAGAACAGGCCTATGAGGAATGACTGAGAGAGCTGGGGTTGTTTAGCCTGGAGAAGAGGAGTCTGAGGGGAGACCTCATTGCTCTCTACAACCACTTGAAAGGAGTTTGTAGAGAGGAGGGTAATGGCCTCTTCTCCCGAGTGACAGGGGACAGGACAAGAGGGAATGGTATTAAGCTCCACCAGGAGCGATTTAGGCTAGACAGTAGGAAAAAAGTTTTCACAGAGGGGGCACTGGCACAGGCTGCCCTGGGACATGGTCGATTCACCTTCGCTGGACGTGTTTAAGAAATGGGAGGACAAGTTCTTGAGGGGCACGGTTTAGTGTTTGATAGGCATGGTTGGACTCGATGATCTGATGGGTTTCTTCCAACCTGGTAATTATATGATTCTGTGTTTTTTTCCCCGCAAAACTATTTTTTTCAATTATTTAAATACGTAGTGAAAAAATACTGAACTTTTGAGGATAGGAAATAAAACAACTCCTTTTTTTCCTGCTCTTCCATTGTTCATATCTTTTTCTTTCTGCAGGCCACAAATTTTGCCTCATTAAAAGGAACTGGACTGATTCTGATAACTGTAGTTACTCCTGAATTATGTCAGAATAACTGAGATCAGAAGTGGGCTCAGAATTCTGATTCTCCAAAGTTTTATAATCAAAGATAAGTTGTCCAATAAACACTGAGGCAGCAAAAGGAATAGATGACAATTGGTTTATTGCAGTTAAAAAAAAAAGGGTAGTGCAGTAGCTGCTCTACATGCACTGCACTTCTGCTGCCTCACAAATGCAAAAAGTTCATGTACTCCAGCTCCATCCTGGCTCTTTAGAGATAGTGACGTTATATCACTGTCATACCAGCCAATTTCCAGGCTTTATCTGACTAGGTTATTGGGCCTGAGGATAATGATTATCATTGCTGCAAGGCACATTGACCACCTGTCCTGATCTGGGATGACTGGAATAACTTGTGGGTCTGAGGTCACATCTGCTCCCAATGGCCCCCCAGTCTGTTTCTCTTCCTTCAGCACGTCAGCAACTTATTGGCATGCTATGAAGAGCACAGTGGTGACCATCCTATAATATCCTGCTTCTGGCTTCTGCTGGTTTGGATCCCAGAGAGACAAATCTGAAGCGAGAGATACCATGTCTGCACATCCACTTTCTGAGGGGGTCTTGCTTTGGATGGTGCAAAGCACTGGGGATGTATGCAAGTGGGAAAATCACAGGTAGCCAATGAGAGTCTTTGAAGCAGACTGCAAGCCAGCCAATAGATCAGTGACCAGTGCATCATTCAGCAGACGCTGAATCAGGGAGATCTTACCATACAGACTGTTATTTGGCTGCTGGAGACTTTCTCCAGCCAGTGAAGTTCACTAGACTCACGAAGACTTTCTGCTGCCTAAACAGGCCAAACTGATTATATCCCACTCTTTCGTTGTTGCAGTTCCCCAGATTGCATCCTGGAGGCGACAGAAGAGGCTGAAGTGGAAATCTCAGTGTAGAGGCAGTGCTCATTTGTGGAAAGATTTGAGCAAAAGTAGTTAGTATAAATGCTTTAGCATCTAAGAAGTCTTACAGGATTGCAAGCTCCTAGACCAGATACTAGGAAGGGAAGGGGAAGGGGAGGGGGAGGGCAAAAAGAAAGAGAAGGGGAAGGGCCTCCCCAGCTGTGGGGTAAGGATTTAGGTGGCATCTGTTAGCCACTCATGCACATACCTGTTGCTGAAGAAGAGAAGTGAGGAACAGCTACAGCAATTAGAAACACAGAATTGATTTTAAAAGGGGAAATTTCCAGAGCTGTTGGTGTGCTTGAATGGGATTTGGCCAGGACACAATGGCTAATGCCTGCACAGACACAAGAAACACCATAGGATCAGTGACTTTGAGCACTCAAAGCCTCCTGTGTCACCTCAAAGCTCTCCCATTTGGCAACATTACAAGATCTGGTTTGTAGTTGACACCAGAAATATCATCATTGTGAACCAGTCCAGAGAAGACTTAACCCGAAAACCACAACTTAATGAAACTCCCGCCTCATGCTGTGCGAAGGCTATAAGTCCAGTGCAAGCTGATCCAGGAATGGTGGAGACTAGTGGAAAACCTCCCCTGCATGCTGCCAAGTGTAGCTATCAGTCCAGCTTGGTTACTGTAACGTGTGCGTTGCCACAAAAAAGTAGTGAAAAAAGCAACAGCCGACCACAGGCAGATTTCTTCCTAACTGTGTCACCGGTGAACACCATAATTCCAAGCCAGAGGTGAGAGAATGGAATTGTTTTTACAAGAAGCCTGTCAATGAAGAAAAGAAAACTTGGAGGAAAATTTAGCAACTATCTGAATTTGGCAAATAATTTCAGCTGGAGAAAATAGCTAAAATAGTTCAAACTTAGGGAGTGAGAGAAGAGAAATTCTGAACATCCATTATTTGCACATCTCTCCTCTAAAGTGCTTATATTATACTGCCTGCTACCAGCTGGCTTGAGATTTAGGTTGCCTAATATTTTCCGTTATAAAAGATTCTTTCAAGATTTTTATTATTTTAGAAGATCTAACACCTCCATGGTTTGCAGCAGACCCTTATAATTTGGCAGGGACAAAGCCCCTGGGCTCTAGAAGTGCCTTTTCTTTCATCCATGAAATTCCAGTCAGGTTTGGCTGGATGAAAAAAAAAAAAAACCCACCACAAAACCTGTTAAAAATCACCATTTCCCTTCTTTCTCTTATGTGCCCCAAGAAAATATGCTGGCAGGCCGTTAGCATAGCAAGTGAACGTGAACGTTCTCATTAAATTGAGTCCAGGTTGTCACCAAAGCAGCCGTCCAGACTCTGCTGGGAATGTCTGGGGCCTTCCAGGGCAGCTGCTGTTGCAGCAGCAAAGTTGTGAGAGACTGAGCACCACCCTGAGGAGTTTCCCCTGCAGAAGGAGACAGAAAGGGTAAGGAGCATATCCTGTCAGATTTAAAAAATCTGGCAAGCCAGTCTCTGTGCCCTGGGGCTCCTGCCCCTACTTCTTAGGCTGAGAAGGGTAGAGCCAAGTTCTTGCTCAGCCAGCTGCAAAATAGCAATGCTAAGCCACATGCCTTTTTCTCCAGCATCTTGGTCTTCTCCTCAGGAACAGCAATCTTATCTTGCACTCTCCTAAGGTAATTAGCCCCAGGGTCCTAATTTTATCAGTCTATTCTGCAGTGCTGAACAGAGAATTGATTTGGTGATTGTCAGGGGGTTTTTTTGCAGCACTGAGGAGGGGATAGTTGTATTGGAAAAGTTTCTGGCCTGCAGATTGGAATGGGACCAGCACAGAATGCTGTGCATGAAGAGATGAGAACCTAGGAGCCAGACTTACTGGGGAGGCAATTTCCAAACAGTGATCAGGAAATAGAAATGTGACCATGTCTACAGAAATGAGCCCAGATAGTTAATAGGAGTGGAATGGGAAATTGGAAAATTTTAACATCATTGTGCGGGAGACACAGTGAAGTCCTGGAAGCACTTAAGTAGCCAATGTAATCCACTCTGTTATGAAAGTCAACACTAAGTGGAATACAGCGAGATGAGCACTAAAGCAGGAAGGAACACAGAAATATATCACTTGGTGGTACCCACTCTTGTTTTTGGTGTCTATGAATAACAGTGGAAAGGATGGCATGAAGAAATTCTGCAGCCAGCAAAGTCCTGCCATTAGTGAAAACTCTATTTCAATCCTAAATAGTAAGAAAATGCCACAGGGTATCAAATTTTATAAGTCTTCCCAAATCTGTTAGCATTAACTGAAAATTTGATTGAAATTGAAAAATCAGGGTACACCACAAAGGAAAAGTTTGGCTTGCTTATGCAGATCTCTTCAATTGCATAGATGTGTAACTGTCAAGCAAATCTAGCTGGACTTTCACAGGGGAGGTACTTATCCACAGAAAAGCTGGTAGCACCCATTTAAGAAGTTGAGTTGTTTCAATCTTCTCTCTCTCTCCTCTTGGGCTTCAAGTTTAAAAAGAAAAGACTGTACATTTTCCCCTTCTGCTGGATATTAATTATATTAATTAGCATTAATTAGCTGTACTTTTGGAGTACAACTAATAAACTTTACATTCTATGACTTTGGCCATAAAAGCCATCAAATCAAATATTAACAATTCTTGAAGACAGATTATGAGTACCTGAAGACTCTTTCTTTGAATTGCAGGAGTAGAATAACTTGTCAGGAATGAGTACACTGGAAGCAAATATGTCTAGAATTCAGACTACCTAAAGACAGAATAATCAAAACCATCAAAGCTTTATGCATAATGGTTTGAGACAAGAGGTCTAGCAAATATTATTCTAATATCATCTTAACCACAAGGGCTGATCAGATGTGTTTCTTGAAGACATTTAAGTTAGCAAAGAATACTCATCATTAATCTTTTATAATGGCTTTTGGAAGCCACAGTTCATTTAAACATTTCACATTTTTATTACTCATGTATGCAGGGCAGCAATTAAAGCTGTCGTGGTCATATAATGAAGGCTAATGAAAGCAAGATGAAGGCAGGTTTTCATTTTCTGTCAACCTGAATATCCATCTGCTTCTGCCATCTCTCTGCCTCCTCCTTCCCCAGTAATTTTTTTTTTTTGCTTGAAAGCCAGCTCCCTAGTCCCTAAGCATTTAACTAAACACCATCACAACTGGCCAGAATGAACTACGAAAACTAAGTGGTCCTATCTTTTCTTACACTGAAGAAGCATACTTCTTGGTAATCTAACAAGTACCACAAAATCTCAGTCTTTCTCAATGCAAGTAAATGTGAGTGATGCAACAACATCTTTATGATATGTTTTCTTGTTCACTGGGAAGTAATTGTTCTGGAGGGGAGACAGGGATTAGTCAACCCACAATTAATTAGTTATTCTGCAGTGTAATTTGACTTTAGAGATCTGTATTTCAGAAAGGTGTTCTGTAGCCATAGGTCCTATTTTCAAATACTTTCTGCTTTGTCCCATTTTTAATTGGGAAAAGAAAGCAAAAACATTCACTCGATGTTTCATGTGCTTCTGCACTCGTGTTTCTATTTCATCTTCATGCACATTTGCTTGGGAGCTGCCACCAAACCCCAAGTCTGGGAAGTGCCTGCTGCCCACAGTGGCTCTCCCTCACTGGGCTCACTGCTGCTGCCAGCAGAGCTTCCATCCTAGCTTGTCTAATGGAGAGCCTATTGGCCTGACTAGGTATCCTAATGCTAGTTAGTGCTGCAAAGGAGTGGTTAAACACATAGGGCAAATGCTCCCTCACATGTATCTCCAGTAACCTGGGAACCTAAAAGGGAAGAGTGCTCATTAGCACTTGGTCAGATGTGGAGGGGCTCACAGCTGCTGCTGGATGGAGCTATCTGGAGAGTGAGCTGTGAGCTGGGTCACCAGGAGACCTCTGCTTCCTGAAGGCAATTTACTGCTTTGGGAATAGTAAAGGGCAGAGATAGCTGACCTAGAAGTCTCTTCTTTTGCAACAGTCACAAACTTTGATAAAGAAAATTGGTTCCCTTTAACTGGAATTATTCTGAGTCAAAAAGGCAATGCAGATGTTTTAGAGTGTTAATCATAAATATCAGGGGAGTGGTTGCTTAATGGCAGAGCTCCCAATGAGTAATGACTTAATGTTTAATGTCTCAAATATTTTAGCTGGTAAAACGTTGCACACTTCACTGCTATGTACATGGCAGCTCCACAGTTGTCTTAACCATTTCATTTTTGGAGTGACTAGTTGCAATCTAGCCAGTGTCTCAGAAAGAGTGCTATGGAAATTTCTTGCACTAAGAATACATTCATCACTTGTCCAGTTACATAGGGTGGATTTAGTCCTCTCCTATAAGATGGTCTGTTTCATCAGATCTCCGCATCACAGCAAGAACCTGGATCTTTTCAACTGAACTTTCTCCTAGCTCTTTGGTATTTCTCCTTTGCCAAACTCTTTTCTCCTGAATGTATTCTATGCATATCAAAGCCTGCTTGAAATTTGGCATTGAAATGTTTTCATAATTCTTCTTGTGCTGGTATAAATAGAGTTAATATCTTCTTGTTTCAAACATGTTGTTGTCATTATTACTTACCAGCCCAAACTCTAAACACAAAAATCAAATCTGACAAAAGAAATACAGAGTGAGTCCCGAGCCAAATTGATTTGACTTAAAACAGCATTGAAACAGATGAAATACTGTATTCCATTTGGAAAAACAGCAGCTGTGTCTGTACAGTAACTACTGTGCTTCTCCAAAGGGTTTTTCCCACATGCAGGGCCAAATTCAAGCAAATGTAGCTTAGAGTTAGAAGGTAAAGCTCCCATGAAATTCCTGGATCAAACTGCTTGAAGATATAAACAGAGGTACTTGATTTGAAGTCAGCCAGAAGCAGTATGCATTGCCCCAACTATGGGAATTCAGCATGTCTATGCCAATGGCAGTCAAGGACTGAGTAGAAAAACTCCAGTCCAGAGGACACCAGCTAAAGACAAAGCCTTGCTTCTCTACCATTTCCTCTCTGGCTATAAGCAGATGCCAATGTCTCTACTCTGCAGAACAGCAATCACTGTAATTTGTGATGATTAATATTAAGATGTCAACACCAAAGTGCAAGGAATTCTGTTTCTCCCTAGTCCCAATGTGTGGTAACTACACACAGTTGGCATCTTCCCACAGCCCCAGCATGGTATAGGACCCTCATACTAAATGAGTGCAAACACGATACAGTTACAAACCAAACCCTTTTCTTGTATACTGGAGAATCCTGTTGGTGCAAGCATGATCCATAGTAATCTTTTCACTGGTCATGTCGTTTAAAAGATATGCTAACCTGAGACAAACTCTCTGAGCAGATCTAGTAAAACTGATAGCTGCATGTATAACTCAACAGGGACTTTGGTTGCGTGGTGCTGTCCCTGGAGGCTAAGTGCCCCCCAAGCAAGCTCAATTCAGACCTTCTCTCAGTGACATCCATACAAAATGCTGTCAGGGTAAAGTAAGCACTTTAGTGCTATTGTAATAGAAGCAGCATTTGAATTATTTGTTACCTTGAATGTGTTTTAAGTTTTAAATCCTGATGTTTTCTTTTATAATGGTGTAGCTAAAATAGCTTGTAGATCTCAAAAGTTTACTTTTATTTCTTTATGCTTCACTGCTGAGTTTTGTGTCTCAAAGGGAAGGGGAGAAGTTAGTTTTCTGATGACACTCAGACTTTGTTTCCCCTAACTTAACAGGGTGTGCATGGCATGCCTGCATTCCTGAAATTGAACACTGCACTCCAGCTGTCATGCACTCAAAAACTGAGGCATATCCTGGAGGCAGCTCCAGTTATTTTACACAGAAATGATGTAGGGGAGACAATCAAGGCAGATGTAATTAGTAAAAATCAGAAACTGCAGTGCAGCTTCTCTCTCTGGCTGTGTTTGTGCAGGGTTCAGCATAAACAAAATAGCCTGCCCTGAGTCTGGGATTCCTTACAGTCTACCAGAAAGAAGATAACTACAAGTACCAGGTATTTCTGTTAGCGGGAAGCCTGGTAAATGTTCTTTATGCGCTAGCAACACCTCCTATTGGCAGGCTTACTTGGCAGGCTCCAGGCACTGAAGCAAACATACACTCAGTTTTGTGAGATTCACCAAAGTGGGGCTTATCCCTGTCATACCTCAGAAGACGGTTTGAGGAGCCAGTTGTGGCCCTTTAGTGTGAAAGAATGAAATGGCCAAAAAAATGAAGCTTCCTGAAAAAGAGTTGCCCCTTAGTTATGCCAAACAATACGGAAATAATTTCAGAGCAGGTTGTATTTCACTTTTTTTATTCATAAACTCATTATATTTTAAACTTGGGATTTGCTTTACATTTAATTTTTTTTCATAAATTCGCTGAATATTAGAAGAATGAAAGAGTCAGTGTTGTGTCAAGAGGGAGAGCAGGACGCAGAAAACAGGATGCAAAAAACCTCGGAAAAGCAGCCAGTCCAAGCTGGACACTCAGGGGTACCCAGAAGGATCACAGGATCATTCAGGCTGGAAGGGACCCTTTGAGGCCTCCCATCATCTAGTTGCCATCAGGGAAACGTGGTGAGATGAATCCTATGAGTGGAGTGTGTCTATCGATGGCTACAGGCTGTTTAGAAGGGACAGATCAGGAAGGGGGAGTGGAGGGGTTGCCCTATATCTCAGGAATGGGATAGAGTGTGAAGAGCTGTTGTTGAAGAGGTTGAGAGCTTGTGGATAAGAATTAAAGACAGAGGCACCAATGGACACCTTGCGGTTGGTGTATACTACAGGTCACCCAATCAAGGAGAACAAGCTGATCAAGTCTTCGTCCTCCAGCTACAGGAGGCTTCTCACTCACAAGCTCTCATCCTACTCGGGGACTTCAACTCTCCTGACATATGCTAGACATATGCTAGAAAAATATCACAGGAGTCTGTGAGCACTCCAGAAGATTCCAGGAGTGCATTTAAGATGTCTTCTTAGTTCAGCTAATAGAGACCCCCACTTAAGGAGATGCAATACTGGACCTTATGGTCACCAATACAAGTGAACTCATCAGTGATATAAGGATCAGAGGCAGCCTGGGCTCCAGAGATCACGCACTGGTGGAGTTCGTGGTCCAGAGGAGTATGGGACAGGTGAGGAGTATAGTCAGGACACTACATTTCAGGAAAGCAGACTTCCAGGTTTTCAAGGAATTACTCAGTAGGATCCCTTGGGACTTGGTGCTCAGAGACAAGGGAGCAAAAGGGAGCTGGAAAATATTCAAGGAAGCTTTCCATAATGCACAAGAGCGCTCAGTCCCTGTATGTAGAAAATCAGGCAGGGAAGGGAAGACTGATATGGCTGATTAAACTAAAGAAGTGGGAACTACATAGACAGTGCAAGCATGGATGGATAACCTGGGATGTGCATAGGGACACTGTTTTGTAGAGAGGAAGTCAGGAAGGCCAAGATGCAGCTGGAGCTGAACTTGTCAAGAGCAGTAAAGACTAACAAGAAGGGCTTCTACAGGTCCATCAGTCAAAAGAGGAAGGTCAAAGAGAATGTATCCCTACTGATGGTTGGGAATGGTGACCAAGGAAGCCATAGAATTTGTTCCAGGGGCAGGGTACAAGACTGGGACAGGTGGCCTCACAGCTCAGTATCCCTCCTCCACCTGGCCTGGATGTGACCCGGCTCTTACCTGCCTGACCTGCCCTTTTGCAAGCAGCTGCCCAAAGCCAATGGACAAGAGGACTTAATCCAGCACTCCAACAGAAATGGGTTGTTGCTGTGAGACTCTAAATTTTGCCTTAGAGTTTGTTTGGACAGAGTGGGAAAGGGCCTTACAGAAAAGAAATGGACCAAAAAAAAAAAAAACCCACCCTAGAAAAATAAACTGCAGACAATACCTCATTGATACAGCACTGTAATTCAGACAACATGCAGAGGAGAGAGGAAAGACCTATCCCTCTGAGTAACCTGTTATTTTCACTGGTACTGCCCATACTTCTCCACCTCCAGGCATGACTGGAGCCAGCAGAGGTGCCTTCAGAAAATCCACAAGGGCATTTTTACTTCTGCTGCTTTGCCCACTCTCTCATTATGACGAGACTGTGCTGTCACCGCTGTGCGACTGTGCTGTCACCGCTGTGCCATAGCCAACTACCAGGATGCTGCTGCAGGATGCTACCAGGATGCTGTCGGGTGTGTTAGGCTCAGGAATGTGCTGCAAGTGCTTCCCTGTGCCCAGACCTTACCCAAAGGGCTGGACCATCAGTTGCAGCTGCCCAAATGCAGCCACATGCACAGCTGGCTCCTGTGTCTGTTCAGTCACCCCACTTGATATACCTTTCTTCTTGCTTTAGATAAATCAGGCAATCTACTCTGCCCTCACAGGGCTGCTTGGCAGCTGCTGAGAAGCCTGGTACAGGCCAGCCATTGAGGGGTTTTGCTTGCTCTTAGGCTGGAGTTGCTACATTCAAGAGAATGAGCAAAGCGCATATGAGGAGAACTGCAGCCCTGTATATCTGTCACATAAAACTCAGAGCCCCGAGTCTAGATCTTTATCAGTTATTAGCCTGCTGCTAAAAGAAGAAAAGAGATTTCATGACTGTGTTTCTGTTCAACACACTAGACAGACAGTCTGGCTAAATGATTTGTGGATGTGTTAGTGCGTGTGTATGTGTAGATGCACATATGGTTCAAATCCTATAAGAGTCCTGCCTCTCTGTGTGTGTGTGTGTGTGTATTTAATGTTTTATATGGTGCATCATTCCTTTTTTGTGTGTGTCTGTCTGGGTTTTTTGGGCAGCAGTAGTTAGATCTCATTTTCTTTTTTTTCTTTTTTTTTTCATTTCACATGAGTTGTGGAGTGGAAACCAAAAGTATCTGCCAACTCTGCCATCCCAAAAATAAAAGCTGACACTCTCCTAGAAAGAGTTATCTCTGCCGGGTAGTCATGGTCGGACACACCCACACCCATCCCTTTCTTGAAATTGAGGCTGAATTTAACAGTGTACTTGGCTGCTTCAATTTCTGACTTAAAATGTCAAAGATAGAAAGATCTTTTTTTATTTGAGAATGCAGAGGACTTAAGTGATCTCAGGACACAGCACTTACTACTGTAAGTATGCACAAAGGAGTGGACTACTCCTGTGGGCTGCTGGGAACTGGGCAGCAGAAGCCAAAGGCAAAGGTGGAAGCAGTAACAGGAGAGTTAACCCACCTCCTTCTCAAGTTAAAATTCTTCCCTTTCCTTGTCCATGGTAAATGGGCTAGTACAATTTTCAAATTTCCTTGAATTTTTCATTTTGGTTTCTGAGTTTTAGGACTCACTCTCTTTCCACACTTTGAGTTTAATCAGAGGAGTAAGTAAATATTGATTTCATCCCAATGATAAGTGACACAAACAGAGTCTGAGGGAGGGAAAGTTTCTCAGTCTTGAAGACAGTTCACATCCCTCCCTACCAGAACAGCAGGGAGGGGTTGGTAAGAGTTGTGTAGAACATATCACGCACTCTTAAGTTATACTTGCCCTGTACAACTTGTTTTCTAAGTCACTTGGCAGAAAAGTAATTATTCAATTTTGTTGCCATAGATATTTCACAAATGGTGCTTTTAGTGAGAGGTGGCAGTAGCCTGTGGAAAACCCCGGTTCGGAGAGGAAAACATGACTTAGAAAATGAATGCATAATCTATTTTCCTGAATCATATCCATTTCAACCTGTACAATACCTAGACAGCAAGTGGGGTTCTTTTAAAGCTACAGTAAGACATGAATGCAATATGACTATTACCACCGCTGTTGTGAAGAGACATGATAAAATTTATTCATTCTTGGCTTGAGGAACCCCCACGTTTATTTCTCCCAGTTTAGGCATAGTAGTGTCAGGCTTCCATATCATGAAGACTCTTAGGCTCTGCTAGACAGCTGGTTCTAATTTTTCTCTCCATGAGTTCTAGCAATTGTAGCTGATTGGATGTTTTTAAGCTTCCAGAGCTGAGCAGTTCTCACAGGAGTTGCTCAATGTGGTCAGAAACATAAGTGGTTTGAAATCGGTGGTCAGATGGAAAAGGGTTGATGTGACA
The DNA here is from genome assembly GCA_033558105.1 of Coccyzus lansbergi. Lineage (NCBI taxonomy): Eukaryota > Metazoa > Chordata > Aves > Cuculiformes > Coccyzidae > Coccyzus > Coccyzus lansbergi. The sequence continues at coordinate 3,052,948 of JAUMJK010001092.1, forward strand.
ATTGAAGAACATTTTATGTTTTTCACTGTCCAGATGAGTGTCAGCTGGGTGAAATCATTGGTTATAAAACTCACTGACAACAGAGATTTATCAATCTAAGTACCTTAGGCAGGTCTTGGATCCTTCATGTTGGGTATCTAATGGAGTTGTTTGTTCACAACTTTTGGTGAAAAGGAGATGTGTGTTTAAGCCTTTCAGGACAGCAGTTAATTCAGCATCCATTTCAGGATTTATTTCTAAATGAGCACGTGAGAATAAAGTTCCAGAGCCGAAGAGTGTCTTTTGTTACCCTTTAATGCAATATTTTTGGCTCCATAGGTGCCATCAGAAGATGTACTTTAGCTCTTGTGTCTGTGTTCAGCCTTTGCAAAGGTAACATTAAGTATGCTGGATTGTTATTACTTACATGTTTTTGCAAACAGACAAGAATTGCATTATGAATTTGTAAAAGTCAAATACCAACTTAGTCTTGGCACACTTAGTAACCTGGATATACTAACTATCTCAGTCATGGGAGGCTTGCATACTTTGTACAAAAAGCAGCTTGGATTCAAGGCAGCTCTCTGCTTATTTGCCTGTTTTGAGGGCTGGGTTAAGCTGATCTACCTGACTAGTAAGTTAACAGATTCCAAGCAGATTGTGAAAATCAAGACAGATCTAAGCTGAGATATATACTGCAGTTTGACTATAAACCAAGTATCCTTTTACGCATTCATCTAGGCTCTGTGCTGCTGTCTGAAAATGTCTTTCGTTTTCCCTTTACAATAAACATGGGTTTCTTACCATGGTTTGGCACAGCACTCAAAACTGTCAAGACTTTAGGAAATTGTATGAGTAGTAGTTTGAATGTGTGACTCTACATATGACTGTATAGTCTGTAATGAGTAATAACTGCTCATCTTTCTCATCTCTTTAATATCTTATCAATGTTTCATAGACATTAAGTAGGTAGCATTTTGGAAGGGGTGTTTTCTTCTTCAGAACAACTTGTGTTTAATGAAAGTGGCAAACATGTAGAAGGAGTCTGTTTGTTATGGCTGGACTATACAATAAATAAGGTTATGGAAACCTTACCAGTATTTAGTGCATGAGGAACAGCAAACAGAGACTGAACCAAACTTTCAGCCTGTGAGAGATTTTATGTGGCATTTTCTGTGAAAGGTGTCCAATAATGCTTTTTGGGAAATTGCTGGCAGTTTGATTACTTTCTCTCCACTACATCTGTCCATCAGAGAGCATGAAATATGTTAAAGGCTGTGATGCTGAAGGTCAGCCAGTTTGTTGTCTACCTTCTCACAAAATGTTGCAAAAAGGCCAGTAGGCATTTGAATGCGGCATCCCCATCTCTGAGGTGCATTGCTAGAGGGTAGATAAACAGGTTGTGCTATAAAGTCACAGTGAAATAGAAATCAGTGATGTTACAAACATGAATGTTGCGGAAGGAATAGGTCTACGCTACTACTGGAGTGACAGAAGAAAATTTGTACGTATAATCGTACTAAAAAGCTGCAGTACCTCTTAGGTGAAGGCAGGCCTCTTGGACCAGTCATCTGACTCTGGCTTTCACTACAGGAGAGCAGTGATAGATTGTGCTTTACACCTTACCCTGAGCAGGAGAGTTCTTGCTTTCAGTACAATGAATTAGCTTCCTCTTGAGAGCTACATCAGAATGAATTAGAGGGGTTTCTATTTTGTGAGTTGCAATGTTCCCCATTAACTTCAGGAAGCCTTTGTCTAAGAAATCAAGGAAGACCACAATAATTAAAGCAGAGGTTTTGCATAGAGAAACACATAATACTTGGAACACAACTTGTTTAAAAACAATTTGAATAGTGTAATGCTGAACTAACCCTTTCTCTCTGTACATTTAGGAGACTGCTGAGCTACATGCAGGGACTAATGCAAGAAACCACACTGGTCGGAGCGGTGATGCAGTGGAGAACTGTTATGAGCTGGAGCTGAGGTCTGCCCTAGCTGTGCCATGAGCAGCCACCTGCAAGGGCGGAATTCAGCAGATATGGGTTACTATGAGAGCCCAAGAGTTGATGCAAAGGGTAGCCAGAGGAAAGCCACCTTCAGTGCACAATGACGTGTTTTATTAAACATGCAAAACTGAGGATCTGTCTAAGAGACCAATTGCTGGCATTTTTCTCCTGGCATTTTTTCTATTAATAACTGTTTACTTATAGGTTGATATAAAATACTCCTGTAAGGAAAACTGATCATCATGGAAGGAGAGACTGCGGCTGAGTTGTGATAGCATCTCTTTTAAGGAGGAACTTTCTCTCCAGTTTGCAAATGCAAAGATGCAAGCTTTCCAGTGTGAGTACACCCTATGACAAACTAGTCTGGCTGGGATTCCCACTGAACATATTTTTTAAGGAGGGCAGGTACTTACCAAAGATGAAGCCTTGTGTTGGCTTCTCATGACACCTCAGGAAGTGGTTAGTAAATTTTAGATGCACGTTTAACTGATCATGCAATACATGGCTGAATAAAGAGCAGCGTACATGGGGGAACTGAAAAACATGTGTTTTTCAAAAAACTTTATTGCTAAAATCCAGTGACTGGGAGAAAAGCCACAACAAATGCTGAAGTCATACTGAGACAGAGAAAGGGAAGGAAACAGGAGGCTCTTCAAAAATGGCAGTTTTCAAACACATACTTCACAAAGTATATGCATATATAAGAATATAACATGGGTGCATATATGTGTATATACCCTGGCAACAGATCTCTTTCTCTATTCCTTAGAAACTGTCAAATATCAATCTTTTCTGGGGAACGTACCTGGAAAAAGGGATAATTTTTTTTTACTAGGGATGGGACACGCGTGTCTTCTAGGGGGGCTAAAGCCCTTGTTAAAAATCTAGCTAGGCTCATTAACCAAGCTTTAAACTAGATGTGAGGGGGAGTGGGATGAGACTAGGCTAGACGGGAGTGAGCCTGGAAGTGGGACACGAGTGACTCAGAAATGGTGTGCTGGTGAGGACCACCAGTACATCACCACACAGCAGGTGGGGGCGATTACACCTGATGATGGCAAGGAAGATACATGCACTCTGGTGTTAGCTACTCAAGTGATCAGGCAATTTGGAATAAACTCTACTCCCTCTATAAATATATTAACAATAAAAGGAGGACTAGGGATAATATACAGTCTCTAATAGATGCAGAAGGAACAACAGTGATGGGATGAGGACAAGACTGAGGTACTTAATGCCTTCTTTGCCACAGTCTTTAATTGAAGAGAAAGTTGTTCCTCCTGGCCAAACCCCTTTCCATCATCTTCCAACAGTCCTGGAAGACTGGGGAAGTTCCACTGGACTGGAGGCTGGCTGATGTTGTGCCCATCTACAAGAAGGGTCACAGGAAGGATCCAGGGAACTATAGGCCTGTTAGTCTGACCTCAGTGCCAGGGAAAGTTATGGAACAGGTGATCTTGAGTGCTATCATGAAGCACTTGCAAGAGAACTGCGTGATCAGACCCAGTGAACATGGGTTCATGAAAGGCAGGTCTTGCCAAACAAACCTGATCAGCTTCTATGACAAGGACACCCGCTTACTGGGTGAAGGAAAGGCTGTGGATATAGTGTTCTTGGACTTCAGTAAAGCCTTTGACACAGTTTCTCACAGCATTCTGCTATGGAAACTGTCAGCGTCTGGTCTGGACAGGCACCCATTCTCCTGGGTGGAAAACTGGTTGGATGGCCGGGCCAATGAGTGGTGGGAAAAGGAGTTAACTCCAGCTGGAGGCCCATTACAAGAGGGGTTCCCCAGGGCTCAGTACTGGGTCCAACCCTGTTCAATGTCTTCATCAATGACCTGGATGAAGGCATTGAATGCACCCTTAGCAAGTTTGCAGATGACACAAAGCTGGGTGGAAGTGTCAATCTGCTGGAGGGTTAGGAGGCTCTGCAATGGGATCTGAACAGGCTGAGCCGCTGGGCAGAGTCCTGTGGCATGAAGTTTAACAAGGCCAAATGCCGAGTTCTGCACTTGGGGCACAACAATGCTATGCAGAGCTACAGACTAGGAGACGTCTGGCTGAAAAGCTGCCTGGAGGAGGAAGACCTGGGGGTGTTGGCTGACAACCAACTGAACATGAGCCAGCAGTGTGCCCAGGAGGCCAAGAAGGCCAATGGCATCTTGGCTTGTATGAGAAATGGTGTGACCAGCAGGTCCAGGGAGGTTCTTCTCCCTCTGTAATCAGCACTGGTGAGGCCGCTCCTTGAATACTGTGTTCATTTCTGGGCCCCTCACCACAAGAAGGATGTTGAGGCTCTGGAGCAAGTCCAGAGAAGAGCAACAAAGCTGGTGAAGGGTCTGGAGAACAGGCCTTATGAGGAACAGCTGAGAGAGCTGGGGTTGTTTAGCCTGGAGAAGAGGAGGCTGAGGGAAGACCTCATTGCTTTCTACGACTATCTAAAAAGAGGTTGTGGAGAGGAGGGTGCTGGTCTCTTCTCCCAAGTGACAGGGGACAGGACAAGAGGGAATGGCCTTAAACTCTGCCAGGGGAGTTTGAGGCTGAACATTAGGAAAAAAATTTTCACAGAAAGGGTAATTGGGCAGTGGAACAGGCTGCCCAGGGAGGCGGCTGAGTCACCCTCCCTGGAGGTATTTAAGGGACAGGTGCATGAGGTGCTGAGGGGCAAGGTTTAGTTTTTGATATGAATGATTGGACTTGATGATCCAATGGGTCTTTTCCAACCTGGTGATTCTGTGATTCTGTGAAATGCAGTTTTTAAAAACTGACAGAAATCTTGTATGCATTTAAGTTTCCAAGGATGATTGTCCTCCGCAATTACTTATTTTAACAATCTGCATCAGGGTGATGTGGAGTAAAAATAATGGGTTTTTTCCCTTTTCATAACTATTTTGTACTTAGATAAGTGCAAAGCCAGTTTGCAGTTTTAATATAAAACTGATACAAGATGAAATACTAAAAACAATGACTGATTTTTTAAAAAGTAAATATACACAGCTCTTTAGATTGCCATTTTTTTATTGCTACTGCACAGTAAAATCCAGCACAGTTTGCATTCATAATCAAAATTACTTTCTAATAGAGTTGAAAGCCGTGGCCCCTGCACTTGCACAGTACCAGGTCATTGGGAGTGCATGCTTCTTGTCTCTAACAGTGTGGCCTATATATGCAAGGTACAAGACGGACCTCATTCCTACTTACCTGTTTCAGTCATATTCAACATATCTTTTCTTTCCAGTTTCAATATTTTAATGAACTTTGAACTCACAGCAACAGCCCTCATTAAAAAAAAAAATTACAAAGTAGTAAAGAAATCTAACCCCAGATTATCCCAACTTTCGGGAGCTTAGTGGATGCTTGTTGCTAATCAAACAAACATGAGTCATGAAATCTCTCACACACTCACTTATCTCTCATTCTTTCTAACATACCTAATTTAAATATCAACAAGGGAGCACCTAAGTGACAGCAGGCAGTAAGTGCTGGGAGAGAACATCATAGTGGAACAGGTATAGAAAAATATAACACGTTTTTCTGAGGATTTCTAATTTGGGATTTGATCCTTGTGCCTTTTTGATCAACATGAATCAAGAGAAGAGGCTCTTAGAATCATAATGCTTTATGATATTGCACAGAATTTTATGGGGATAAAAATCCTCACACATCATCTATTTATTTGAACCTACAATGGACACACGTTAAGGGTATCTGGGAATTATTATTATCCTTTCAATGGTTTGCTAAGAAGCAGCAGGAATAAATCTTTCCCCTTGTCCCCTGGGGACCCAGTATTAAATTTATACAGGTGGGGAAGGCTGGTTTCTGTTTGTTTCAAGACAGAAAGGAAATGGGAGAATTTAAAGAAAACCTAGGTGAGACTTGAAGCTGTCTGTTAAATGCAAGTGAAATATCCAGGGCTACTGAACCAAATAAGCCTACTCCCATTATGGAAGCTCTCCAAGGTCAAGATGGCTGCTGTGGTGGAGGCCGCAAGAGTCATAATTCACACAAAGAGAATGTGAAGTAATTTGGTTATTCTTTGAGAATTTCACAATGGCAAATAATGGGAACCAATATACTTGCCAAGAAACAGGCAACAATGGGTAAGGGTATAAACATGTAGAGCAGAGGTATAGCAGGCAGGCAGCCAACAAAGAGGAAGGAAGAAGCTGAAATAAGCCAATGAATGAACAGACAGGAAATATTTAGCAGTGAAAGAGATAACGCGTGACTTAGCAGGAAATAAGAGGGAAGAGTTACAAGGTTAAGTCTATAAAATAATACAGTGGTTATTTAGAGGAAAATTTTCTGATGCCTTGTTGAAAATGGAAAAGACAGAACAAAGAAATACAGAGGAAGTGCTGTAAAAGTCACAGCAAACAGCTGGCAGTGGCACCTTGCCCCTGAGAAGACTAGCCAGCCCCTTTTGGACTCTGGCTTATCTTGGGTGATAACCTTGTTGGTTTATGACTTCTCTCATCTGGCTTGCAAACTGCACGCAGTATTTCTGGAGTCTTCTTAGCACTTCTTTCCTACCTTTTGTCTAAATACCCTCTTGCCTATACATTGTGTACGTCATACCCTGTGCTCTGTACTCTTTTGGAGTTCTGGTAGGGAGGGCTGTTGAGGCTGCTAGACTTGTATTCAGGCAATGTTCACAGAGAGGAGGACAAAACCAACTAAAACCCAGATGAGACTCACTGAGGAAAAATACTGACTGTTTCAAGTAGATAAAACTACTTCAACTGCATTAGCAGCACAGATACAAAACTGGTTTTGTATCTCTTCTTGGGCTGGGCAGAATGAATGGTAGCTCTTTGTCTCTGAGCCATGCCTCTAAGCCAGTCTCTATACTTCCAGTCCTATGCTTTCCTTCCCTACTACGGGCTGATGGAACCATCCTGTAGGTTGGATTCAGACAGATCAGAGAGAAAAGTACCCCAAAAGGTCTTTTTTTGCAGGTTAGTAATTAAGGTAATGAACTTCTGTAGTGAAATAGAGCCACAATCCTGGGCAAAATTTCATGTTATAAAGCTGCATTTTTTTTTTAGACACCTTAATAGAAGGAACAGCTGGATCTACACAGAACTCCATTACTTTAGCAGAAGGCAATACAGGCAAATATGAGAGGACTTGACTTCTATATTTGAATACACCAGAACTCATCAAATCTATAAATGGTTAGAGTCTGCATGTTGAATTTGTAGTATCCTGAAATCAAGCAACTTCCACATTGTTCTATGGGTGGTTTTGGACATTATTTTTCTTCTTTTTTTTTTTTGAGAGCTCTGAATGGCATTTTGGGGAAATACCAGAAAATTTCTGTCTGAGAAAACTACTCTTCATCAAAAAGGAACAGAAGTTATGACACTAAGAAACAGGCGATAAAGATGCTGCAGCACAGCTTCCTTATTCAAAATTAGAAATAAGGAAGTGGAAAAAGAAAAATTAACTACTTTATTTTCCTCAGCATAATACTGTGATTTGAGTGCAGTGCCTGACTTTGCTCTCAGTTACCCTGAGAAAGTCAGTATGATCACACTGTAAAAGTATACCTATATAGTTCTCTCACATGTTGACATCTCATGAAGCGTTTTGCATGGGACTGGCAGCATTCTCAGCATTACTCAAAACACAAAGACAGGCATTAATTTTTTTGGAGCTTACCATTTAAATACAAGCATCTTTTTTCTAGATTCTCTGTCCTAGACCAAAAGTAGTATATGGAATAATATGTATGCAGCTATGGGAACTTGTCTTGTGCTTTCTGATTGCCAAGAGACAGTAGAAATCCTTGGTCTGGCTGCAAGGGGGCAAAAATCAAGGTCTGTGGGGCTTCATGTTCCTGAGGAAGGTGCTGTGTCATAGGAAGAGGCTGATGCCTTTGCCAGCGTATCTTAACTGCTGCTGTTATGTACAACTGCCAGACTGAAGTTATCATACGTATGTCTATCCATGCTGCAATCACACCTTCTTTTTGTTGTGTAGGCAAGCACTTGAATATCCTCTGTAAATGGTGGCAGTCTTCCAGCTAACAAAGGTATCTGGACTCTCTGCAGTACTACCTGCTGAGGTGTTTCCTACAACATGCCACTTCTTTATTTAGCCTTACTCCTGGTTCTTTCCCTTCAGACAGAGCTTGGCAAGCAGCCCTGTGGCCATTTTTTGCACTGAACACATGCCAAAGGAAACCCGCTTGAATGAGGACTGGCACATTTTGACCAAGAGCAAGGTTATGAGTCTAAATGGATATTCTTTTTTAATGTGTTTGTTAACAGCATTGCTTTTTCTATCATAGCTGTAGGAAACAGTTTGCTGTCCTTGACTAATGCAGTGAGTTATTATTCGTAAATTTTTCAACAAGTCCCTACTTGGGTATGGAGAACATCTAAATTCTCTTCATTAAGCTTCCTTTGTTCCTTGAAAACAATATAGTAAGAAAATGTATGGCATAGGCTTGAATGTATTTGAAGCAATGCTTTCTTATTTGCTTGAGTTTCTAAAAGTTAGTTGTTAAAAAATGGGATTTGATTGTAAATTCATTTTCATGATAAGGTGTGCTGAGAAAACAATTCACAAGTGTCGGGCCAACTTGATCAATACTTCCTTACATCTGGACAGTATTTCATGTAGTGGGGTGCCAGCTGGAGACCTCCAGATGCTTCTCGGCAAGAAGCAGTGCTAACAGAGGTTAGTTGCAGCATAAGAAAAACTGTCACCCTTACAATTAATGGAAGAGTTGCTGTTTCCATTTTCTTTTTTTCAGATCAAAGCTGTTCTTTAAGTCTCTGAGCCCACAGCATGCCATTTTTGAAACTTTCATTTTCTTGTTTGCATTTAAAAGATTCAGCTAGCAGTCCCTTGGCAAATTCAGCTATGTTTATGGGTAGTTATTTGCTTAAGAAATGCTGTTGTTACTGTACCCTGTGAAGTGATGATAAACATCCTGAACTTGTACACAGAAAAAGGTCAAAGATCAAATAGGTTTCCTCACCAGGGAATTTTCTAGTAAAAGACAACAATTCTGTTGTTTGTATTGTAATACAGGAGTTGCAGACTGCAGACCACGATAGCGTGGACTGGATTGAGGAATTTTGAGAGACACTTCTAAGATGCTGGATATTCCAAAGACAAAAAAGTTATTTCCTTGTCATTGCAGTCCCTTCTCATGATAATGAGGTGAGAGGTGGGTGAAATGAACACTTGCTACTGACCCATGTCAGAAAGCAGTGGAACAGTTCAGCTGGGTGACATGTAATCTAAATGAGACTCTTCTCCACCTTGAAGCATAAGAGTTACTTTCAGACAAAAGAGATTTAACCTCTAATGGTATTATGAAGATAGCAGTGACTATAACTATTAAACAAACCAACGGTAAGTGCTGGGCTGTGTCTGTGTACATTTGCTTCAGCACTTGCTTCCTTTTTTGCTGAGTCAGTTGCCTTCAGCTAGATGTTGCTTAGACAGCAGGAACACATAAAGTGAGACAAGCGTGCAGGACAGCAATGAGGCATTTTTGGGGAGCAATTAACATTAGTGTCTTCATAAGATTTCTAGATTCCGTTCAGCTGAGATATTGCATTTATTTTGGGAATGGAGACAGCATTGGCTGGACAATTCCATTGTCAAACTAAATGTTAGTCTGAAAAAACATCAATAGTACTTAGTCCCACCACTCTGTTGATTGTCATGTAGACCACAAAAACTGTGATATGTGCTGCCCTTGCCTGTACCAGGAAAATTAATTTTTCAAACAAGACAAAAGTGTACCTTTCCATAATAAAAAAAACCAGCAAACTAAGTGAGGATAATTCTGTTTGGGTCAGCTTGGTGTTCATGCTTTCTTTTGCTGTTCTCTAATACTTGTTCATCTGGCATTCTCATTATATCAAGGCACCATCCTACAACTACGTACCAAGTGACAAAACTATCACCTCTACAGCTTAAAATCAAAATTATTACATGATACTAAAAGTTGGTGTGATAAATGAATAGTGGTGGTGGAAGAGAAATTATGAGGCTAGCAATGGCAGGAAGCAGCTATATAGATTGTGTGTAAAATTTGCAACTTTGCAGTATGTGTTAGATTTGTATCTCTAAGATTCAGAAAGACAAAAAAGTTTGATGGTTTCAGTAGTTCCTGCTGGCCACTTGCTTCACTGTTAAGTTGAAAAGATGAAGGTGCATTATTCCTTTTATACATCAGGACATGTCTTATGCTTTCTGTAACAAAGCATAGCATATTATTTTGCATAATTGCATTTTCTGTTTATTTATAAGAATATGAGTCTCATAAAATAGAGTAAAAGTCATAGATCCTTGGTCACTACAAGCCTGCTAATTTTGTAACCCACAAACGTGTAGCAAATTGCTTTGCCTTTCGCTTATAAATATTTTCCAGAGGAGTGCTATCTCAACTGGACTGTCGTGTGACCATTAACAGGGAATGGAGGAAACAGTGAGTGATGAGTGCTGTGTTTGAATGAAAGCCTGACAGAATCAGTAGTACAGCAACACGCAACACTTCTGCTCAGACTTTAAAGCAAACATCTGGCTAAATAATCCATTTTTCAAGGGTAAGATAGTGGTATAACCAATAGTTACATGACATAAAATGACAGAACATATACACAAGTACGTATAATGTAATTAGCAGATCTTTAAAGACGCATTCCATAGCATGCAAAAGCTCTCATTTTCCCAGTACAAGAGATCAGGAAATGAAGGCAAGAGATCTGCATGACTTAATTAAGGCCTGCTGGTCAAAATAAAGGGCAAGAAGGAAACACAAACAGTGGAAGCAGGGGCAAGTATCCTGGGAAGAGTACGGGGACCCTGCCCAGTTATGTAGGTATGGAGTCAGGAAGGCTAAGGTGCAGCTGTAGATGGATTTGGGAAGAGTTACATAGAATAATAGGGAGGGCTTTTATGGGTGTATCAGTAAGAAAAGGAAGGTCAAAGAAAACATGCATCTCTCCCTCAATGAAAATGATTGGCAAACCGGTAACAATGGACAAGCGGAAGGTTGAGATACTCAACAACTTTTTGCCTCGGTCTTCTCTGGCAATCTCTATTTCTTCACCTTTCAAGTGGATGAACCACAAGACAGGGATTAGGCAAAGCATAGTTCCTTCCACTGTAAGAGAACATGAGGTTTGTGACCACCTGAAGAAACTGAATGTATGTAAGGACTTGACAAGCTCCATCCCAGAGTTCTGGGGGAATTGGCTGATGTAGTTGCCAAACCATTCTCCATGATATTTCAAAATTCATGTCTGTCAGGTGAAGTCTCTGGTGACTGACAAAAGGAACACATTGCACCCAGTTTTAAAAAGTGTAGAAAGGAGGACCCTGGGAACTACCAACCTGCCAGCCTCACCCCTATACCTGGGAAGATCATGGAACAGATCATCCTAGAACTTCTGTAAGGCCTTTGACATGGTGCTCCACAACATCCTTCTCTGTGAAATGGAGAGATATGAATTTGATGGGTGGACTGTCCAGTAGATCAGGAATTGGTTGAATGGTTGCATTCAGAGGATACTGGCCAATGGCTTGATGTCCAGATGGAGATTCATGACCAGTAGTGCCCCTCAAGTGTCTTAATTGGGATGAGTACTGTCTAATATCTTTGTCAATGACATAGTGGGATCAAGCGCAACCTCAGCAATTCTGCAGGTGAAACCAAGCTGGATGGTGTGATTAACATACCTGAGGGACTGGATGTCATCCAGAGGGAGCTGGACATGCTTGAGCAGTGGGCTCATGTGAACCTTGTGAGGTTCAACAAGGCTAATTGCAAGGTTGTGCACCTATGTCAGGGCAAACCCCAGTATTAATACAGGCTGGGGTATAAAGGGTTTGAGAACAGTCCTACCAAGAAGGATCTGGGAGTACTGGTGGATGAAAAGCTGGACATGAGCTGGCAATGTGCACTAACAGCCCAGAAAGTCAATTGTATCCTGGGCTGCATCAAAGAAGTGTGGCCAGCAGGTCTAGGGAGGTGATTCTATCCATCTACTCTGCTCTGGTGAGGTCCCGCCTGGAGTACTGCATCCAGCTCTGGAGCCCTCCACACAGGAAAGACATGGACCTGTTGGAGTGAGCCCAGAGATGGTCCACAAAAATGATCAGAGGGTTGAAACACCTCTGCTATGAAGTAAGGCTGAGAGAGTTCAGATTGTTCAGCCTGGAGAAGAGAAGAGTCTGGGGAGACCTTATTGCAAACTTGAATTACTTCAAGAAGGCTTACAGGAAAGATGGGGACAGACTTTTTTAGCAGGGCCAGTTGCAACAGGACAAGGGGTAATGGTTTTAAACTAAAAGAGGATTCATTTAGACTAGGTATAAGGAAGAAATTCTTTATAATGAGGGTGGTGAAACACAGGAACAGGTTGCCCAGAGATGTGGTAGAAGCCTTCATCCCTGAAAACATTCAAGGTCAAGTTGGACAGGGCTCTGAGCAACCTGATGCAGTTGAAGCTGTCCATGCTCACTGCAGGGGCGGGGAGTGTTGGACTACATTACCTTTAAAGATCTCTTCCAACCCAAACTTTTCTATGTTTGCTGCTAGGGGTTAGGGTTAGTACCAGTAGTGTGAGAGTTAGTGTCATAGTCATGTTTTAGAATTATGGTTACAGTTAGGATTAGTGTTAGGGGCAGAGTTTATGGTTAGAGTTAAGGTTAGGATCAGGATTAGCTTTAATGTTAGGGATTAGGTTTACAGTTAGGCTTAATGTCTTAGTCATTAAGGTTAGTGTTAATGTTAGTGTTACAGTCATTAATGTTAGGGTTAGTATTATTACGGTTAGGGTTAGTGTCAGAACCAGGAGTTAGAATTGCACTTACATTTATAGTCATTATGATTAGAGTTACTAGAGTTAAGGTTAGGGTTTATTGTTAAGTTTAGGGCTAAGTCTTAGTGTTGTGGTTAGGGTTATAGACATTAAAGTTAAGTTTTGGCTTAGGATTAGATTTAGGTTTTAGGGGTTTTTTATTTAGGTTAGGACAAAGGTTAGGGTTTAGTGTTAAGATTTGGGGTGAGTGTTACAGTCGTTAAGGTTAGAGATTTTTAGATTTGCTTTCATGTAGAACTGCTGAAATTTCCTCATTCCTCTTTCATTTTCTTCATTATGTTTGCACTACTGGAAATCTTTAAATGCTAATTTATCTGTCCCTTCATGAACGCATTGTCATCCCCATTATTGTCTCCTCTGTTTTTAATGCAGCACAGGCTGCATGAGTGATATTTTGTTCTTGTGTATTTATATCCAATGAAGAGGTGTCTACTTTACATACAAAGCATGTGATACCTAATGCTTCCCATCCGAAGACATACTTTTTCAGGATCTGGGAAATCTGTCAAAATAACTTGTCAATTATTTGTGGTAGCATCTAAGGGTTTCTGTGTTATGGTCTCACTGTCCCAGGCACTGCACAAACATGGAGTAAGAGGAACTGCCTGTCCAAAAGAATGGAAGAAATCAGGTATAGAAAGAACAGGCACAGGAAGAAAAAGGACAGAGTGGTAAAGCAATCCTCCCACGCTCACACAGCACCAGGACAGTATGAGAATTAAGAGGTGGCTTCTCTGACACCAGGACTCTATTTTGTGGGTTGTGCAGCAGGGGCAATGATAACAGCCCTTCAAAGAAGAAACTTCTGAAAGTCCAGAGGAAAGAAGCAGTGATGCAGGATGTGGATTCAGTGCAGTGCTTTTTCTCACATGCCTCCTATTAACCTCTAATTAATCACAAGCCATTAATTTATTTTCCACTTGGATGGATTGCTGTCCATGCATTGCAGAATGTTTTTTTTTATTCACCTGTTTGTTTGGAATGTTTCTTAAAAAATGAAACTTCTGTGTTAGAAATAATGCCTTGTGCATAGAACAAAGCAAGTCGCCTAGAAGATGACATGTTTGCTCCTGGGATCTTCCCCCACACATGTCATCCTCAGAAGGGTTTCTCCTGGCACTCCACCTGAGAGACACTCAATTTCCTGACTGAACACCACATGGAAAATTAAGCTTCACAGAAAATATATATATAATCCAACACCTTTCTGTAACAAGTAATAATGGAGTGGCCAGATATCAAGTCATTAATTCTTACCACAGTTTAATACACAGTGTACAATTGCCATTATATAATACTGTACAGAACATAATTCTTTTAATGTGCTGATCAAATTGTAATTTATTTCACTTCTGGATTTTTTCTTATCTATTCTGAGTACTCCCTTCCATTTACATCTGACAATAGCTCTCTTTTCTCCCTCTTGCTTTCGGTGCAGGAATGTATGTGGCATGCAGCCTTCTCCCTGCAAAGTGTACGAGATTTCCTTAGCCTTACTAGAACAAGTACCTGGGCAAACTTAACTCAGAAGCACCAATACAGTTTTTCTCCCTCAGACACCTGTCTAAGGCAGCCCTCCTACTTTCAGCCTGAGCATGGCCTAAATCTGTGGAAGAGAGAGGAATGGGCAATATGAAACTAAACATAGGAGAGAAAAATTACTGTTTCAGTTTCTTTTTGCTGTAAAATCTATTAAATTCTATGAGCTTGTGCAAGTTTACATCTGCAATGCATGTATACATACGTGTATGTATAGATACACAGATAAACCCAGCTTTTTACGGATTACTGAGTACTGAGTCAATGCCCCCATCCTCCTTCCCTTTTTTTTTAAAGACATGTTTTAGATTAGGAATCCAACCATGCTGATAAATCATAGAATCATAGAATAGTTTGGATTGGAAGGGTCCTAGAAGATTATCTACTTCCAAACCCCTGGGCAGGGACATCTCATCAGAGCAGGCTACCCAAGGCCCATCCAACCTAGCCTTGAACACCTCCAGGGATGGGGCATTCACAACTTCCCTGGGCAACCTGTTCCAGTGCCTTACCACTCTCATGATGAAGAAATTCCCTAATTTGCCCCTCTCTGCCCCTCTCCCTAGTCCTATCACTACAAGCCTGTATGAATAGTCCCTCTCCAGCTTACTTGTAGGCTCCTTTCAAGTACTGGAAGTTTGCTGTAAGATCTCCTCAGAGACTTCCGTTCTCCAGGCTGAACAACCCCTACTCTTTCAGCCTGTCCTCACAGGGAAGGTGCTCCAGCCCTTGGATAATCTTTGTAACCTCCTCTGGACCTGTTCCAACAGTTCTTATGTTGAAGATTCCAAAACTGGGCACAGCCTGTCCAGGTCCCTCTGGATAACATCCTGTCCTTCCGGTGTGGCAACTACACCACTCAGTGTGGTGTCATCTGCAAACTTGTTGAGGGTGCACTCAATCCTGCTGTCAATATCATTGATGAATATGTTAAACAACACCGGTCCCAGTCCAGACCTCTGAGGGACACCACTTGTCATGGATATTCATCTGGACTTTGTCCCATTGACTACTGCTCTTTGAATACTGCCATTGAACCAGTTTCTTATCCACTGAATAGTCTACCCATCAAATCCATATCTCTCCAATTTAGAGAGAAGGATGTTGTGGGAGACATGTCAAAGGCTTTACAGAAGTCTAGACAGATCTCATCCGTTGTTTTACCTGTGTCCACTGCTGCAGTTACCCCATCATAGAAAGCCACTAAGTTGGTCATACAGGATTTGCCATTGGACAGCATTTGGTGAATTTTCAGCCACAACAAGAGGATCAGAGCTACTTACTTTTTTGTGCAGGGATACTTCTGGAAAATAAAAGAAGAGAAAGGTGTTCCTGCAAGGAGTAGGAAAGGTTAGCCTGGTGCAGAAAGACTTCCATGACTCGCATGTGCCAGTGCCACAAGTTCCAGGTGATTGTCTCCCCATATACTGGGAAGAGAAGTGAGTTGCCAGCCCCTGGCTCCCAGAAGGAGGTGACTGCTGCAAGCCCCAGAGCCCCTGCTCTGCATTTCACTCTCACCCAAGACTCTCTCCAGCCTCTCTTTTTTCAACTTTATGTAAACTCCATGATCCTGCTGCATGGAAGCGCGCTCTGTTTTGCAGTGGAGCTGTGGGGTTTAGATTTTACAGCCCCAAAATTACTTCATGATAATCCAGAGCACACATCACAGCCCAGTAACCACATGGGAGCCATACCAGTAAAGGAAGCTGAGAGTTGCTGAAGTAGCCAAACTGAAATTTATAACCGTGACCTGGACCTTGCCAGGCCTTTACGACACCGTGTAAAGTGAATTACTGCTTAGTCACCAATTTGCTTGGCAAGATTGGCTGGATTAGGAAATACATAAAAGGTCAGACAGTAGGAGTTTGTCTAGACATCCTATTTTGGATCATATGCTCTACATGTTTCTGTGGCAACCCCTTCAAAACATTCATATTTTAGCAATATTTTTGAAGTCTCCTTTTCTGTAATGAGCTACCGAAGCTTTTGTGAGCAAAATAAACTTGTTTCTCCACCATCTGTGGTGTGGTGGCTGCTCAGCTACACCCTTTCATGAAGCAAAGACAAGCCACCTCGGCCACTCAGCTGTCTGGCTGCCAGAGCACCAGCACCACTGGCTTCTTCACGAAGGCAAAGGCCATTCCTGCTCAGGCAGCCAATGACCTGTGGTCCTGCTATCAGTGAGACAGCCAAGAGACAAGGACCACACACTTCCCTACAGCTGCCAGACTGTGCTCTTCACCAGCCCAAGCTCTGTGCTGACCTTTCCAATAGCAGAGGGATGGAGGAATGCAGAAGAAATAGACACTACCACAGATTCTCTGCTTGTAAGCAGCACTCCAAGGTCTGTGAATAAAGAAGCGGCACCATGACTTGCCACCTGCATCCAAATCCACCAATTTGAGCTGGGCTGCTTGGAAGTTTTAACAAAATCAATACAAAAAAAAACCCCTGAAGTTTTATAGCAAGGGGAAAACCAGCCAGTCAGGCATAAACAGGCTCCATAGCCAGGTTTTTAACTTCTGTGGTATTATTGTTGTTTACTCCCTTCTATCCCATCACTCTTGCTAATGAAAGGAGATAATAATTTCAAATTCAGAAGCTCTGGCATTCTTCCTCTTAGTTTTTAAACTTAGGGGTGGGGAAACTGCAGGAATTTCAATGACATTAATTGGATTTGGGTGGGCTTTCCATGTTGAATCAAATAGATGCCAATTTAAACTAAATAGATTGTAGCAAGAAAGATTTTATGAAAACCAAGGGCAGATTTACTTTGTCTACACAAGTAAAAATTAATGAATAAATAAACATTCCAGACAGTGCTCTTGACCAGGTTCATTAAAGTAAGCGCATGCTTTAACTTTTTGATTGCTATAATCTGATACCTAGAAAACTGGCTTTTAAATTCAATCCTAAAAGAGCTGGCATTTATTATGACTGGCCAGTTTTCTTTCCTTTTCCTTATAATTATCTTCTGGATAAACAGTACTGTGAAAGGGGTTTTGCATCGCCGTCTGCTGACATAGCCAACACCTGGTGGTGCTAATTCTGTGGTGCAGCAGACATTCCTCTGAAAGTATCACAAACCTTCTTTAGTCAGTGCTCTTCCTCACCCACCTCCAAACCCTTCAGAAAAGCCAGTATCATTATCCCCACTATGCAGATGCGGAACAGCTGGAAGAAAGCAGGGTTTAGAGAAATAGGCAGACAGTTTTGAGGAGGTGAGGGCTATTTGCAGCTTCCCTGACACTCTTGTGGTGAGAGTACTGTTTCTGACACCAATGACTTTTCATATGTGTGTTGAGAATGTCTGTAATTAGTTTACTTTGTAAACTTAACTGCAAAACACTGTACTGAGTTATAGCTAGGGTAGGCTGAGTTACTGATCCAAGCAATATTTTCAAAGTAAGAGCAAAGAATAATAGCTGCTGTGGTGATACCCTTTGAATTTGAGACCTAATGCTCCAGCACTTCCCAGGCAAAGTGTGTCAACATGCATTTGTTGTTTCTGGCACAGGCAGAGGGACTGCACATGAATTTGGGGAGTGTAAGAACACCCCCAGGGATGAGAGTATGCTTGCTGATATATGTACTTGCATGTATTATATTCTACACTCTAAAATAACATCAGGCAGATGCATATTTCATAGCCTACCTGTTCACCACGGCCCCCAGATGACAGCCTGTGAGTCAAATAATGTGAAACTGGAAGTTCCAGGTTTGACCAACCAAACGCCTCACTGGTTCTAAATTATTTTCAGCCAGCTCCCTTTGGTCATACTTCCTTGGTGATTTGCCTATAAAATGAGCCTTTATTGAATGTTTTAAAATCTGTGTTTATAAGAAGGCTATAGAACCACATCAGATATTTCTGAATTCCAGCACAAATATGTTATCTATTATTATTATTACTATTATGCAAACAGCCATGTTTAGGCAAAGAAGCATTGCCATAGAATTTGCCAAAAGAGTAACAGTTCTCTACCCTAAGGAGCTTACAGTCCAAAGGCAATTTTGGCAGGAGTTTCAAAGGTGCTGTATACCCACTGTTTATAGAGACTTCAATAAGAACCTCTAAGTACAATAACTTTGAAAATCATGCCAAATATAAATAATTACTTCTTTTCCCCTTCTTTGATATCTGGAAGTCACTCATAACATTTTAATTACAAACATATTATCAAGAATTATTGTTTGACTTTCTTAGTACTGTCGTTCCCTTTCAGGACTTATCTTTCTTTGCTTGACAGACTCTTCTTCTGCAACGTAAGATGTGCCTTATTGTCCCGCTAGGGATAGCTAACCACCACGAGGGAATATCCTACTAAATATAGCTGTTGGAATGAATGACATTCTTATTTTCATAGATGAATATAACCAGAAGTTTGTCCATGACTTGTAAATGGTAAGTTGAGGGAACAGATTTCACTAATGCTTACAAATATAAGGGGCAAGTATATGGGATATTTTAGATCTCTGTTAATATGTAGATGCCTTAGGGCACAGGAAAGGAGGTTTTCATAGGTGCTTGTGCATAGCAGGGAGAATACTTAAAGTAGTTTTTAAAAATAGGCTTCCTGGAAAGCTAATACCTTCAAATGCCAGGGCAATAGAATCTGTAGCAAAATATATCATTACACTTGGAATTTAAGCAACTGACACACAACTTATGATGTTTTCCACTATTCATAAAGCTAGCTGGATGTGGGATATGCATTGCTTATTGAGGATGACCTCTGATCTCACCATACTCCCTAATAAGTAGTGCAATGCAGTATATATTTCTAAAGTGAGGTAAAGGGAATTGGCAGATTATAACTAGACTAGGAGGAAAGGTGTTTTAATTTTTCTGGGGACTTTGATGATGTTACTATCACTTTGCTCTAGGACTCTATAGTCTTCACTCATTTACTTTGAAACTAAGCTATGAAATATAAGAATTTTTATGAAGTAGAAAAGCAAGTGAAAAGATAAGTCTGTTGGTGTGATATAGGTACTAAGGAGAACAGAGAAGCAGTGCAGAACATGCGAAAGACTTGAAAATTAAGAAGCCAATTAATTCTATGTACACAAGAGGAAAAGGCAATTTTAATCACACCCAGCTCTTACTTAATACATTTCATAGAATCATAGAACAACCAGGTTGGAAGAGACCCACCAGATCATCGAGTCCAACCATTCCTATCAAACACTAATATCATGCTTAAATACTGACTGTTGATTTAATAAGAAGATTTTCAAGGCTCAGAAAAGCTTCTTTACTCCCAGGTGGTGGTGGGATACAATCACGTGGCCCCATGCCACGATTCCAACTCTGCAAACCTGCCTTTGCCAAAACACTTCCAGACCAGTCATCCCTGAGACAGAACCAGGCTTCCTCGCAGGGAGTTCACTGCTGCCAAGGATCTTGCTAGTATTAAAATAAGCAATACATGAACATTAACGACCATACCCCATCTAGGGATGCTCAAAACACGATGACGCCTCTTTGCCCACATGGCTTCTCGTGTGCAATATGGACTCAGCCCTCCTCCAATACAGAGAAGACATAGCAGGGAGAAGACACCATTGAGGTGCTGGCAGGGCCGTCTGGCTAGTTTAGTGCACCTGGATCTCACTGTCCCTTGCTGAAAATAAGAAATGGCTGGATCAGCAGTTTCTTCAGGAGCGTGTAGACAGTTGTTACCTACATGACAAGTGAGCCCTGCATGGCAGAGTAGTTTTAAAAATATAGATAAAAAAAAAAAACAAACCCAAACCCCAACCTGAACAAAGAAAAGTTGCTTAGCTCATCAAATCAACATTACAGCAGCCAAATAACTCTAACCTCATCCCTCATCTTTAATTCCTCCCACTCTTTACACTTAAATGACAATCCCAGACTGTGTGCGCCAATATTTGTGAAGGAGCGACAGGGCCTCCGGCAGAGCTCAAACTCTTTTTGCCTCTGAAAGTTGAACAGCAATGTAATTTTCTACACAGAAGAGAAAAGTTAAGAGTAATCTAAATTGTTAGCCCAAATTATAAGACTATGACCTTACTCACATAAACATATCAAGGTCCTGCTCATGTAAATACTTAGTTTCAAAGTTCATTTAAACATCAGGTTCACTACAGAAAAGGAGATGCCAAATTTGCAAGAAAGCTGAAAAAAATATTAACATTGTTAGGAGCCTATCCATCTGCTGCTTTTAAACCTCTCAAAAGCAGTAAAATTTGTGTTGTACAGATTAACCGAGGTTGACAGAAAAGAGAAAATTAAACTAGAGACAGAAAATAAGAAGGGCAGTAAATTATTGGCAGTTTACTTCTGACCAGCCTGAAAAAATACTCTTCCATAAACCAAATTTCCATAAGTCTGGGAAACAGGTACGCCAGGTGAAATCCCTCTATTTCACAGCACAAGCAAAATTTTTTCGACATTGTTCTACCTATGCAAGTGTCACAAATATAAGCTACCGAAGACCCTAATCTGCTCAATCAGCCTTGCCAACACAGCCTTCCCCTCCCCTCTTCCGAGATTAAATGCTTGACTTAGCACTGGTCACACAGGTGGCTACTCAGATTTTGATGAACAGGAGCACCGGGAGTCCCTGTTAAGGGGAGAAAAAAAAGGAGAGGAGTAAATTTAACCCTAGATGCTACATGTCAATGCCTTCTCCTGGCCCACAAAACCCTGCCTGACAGCTTCTCCTCACCCTGCCTGCAGCTCCAACGAAGCCTGCAAACTCCTTCAAGCTCTCTCACCCCCTCCTCTTCTCCATCCTGCAGCTCCTTAAGACACCAGCTACTCCCTCAAGGTCCCTTTCTCCAAGCTCAAAAGCCCCAGGAACCTCAGATATCCATCCAAACCCTCCTTCTGCACCTCCAGTCACCTTCTGGACATGTTCTCCACTCCCAGGGCCCTCAATGTTCCTCATAAACCCCCATCTCAACCTTCTTCTTGGCATCAGGAGCCCAGGAGTGGACAGGGAGCCTCATCAGGAGGGCAAAGAACATCTCCAGAATTAATCTGCAGCCTTTCCCTGACTCCTTGTGTCCCCCGAGGTGGCACTGGGTGGCTTTCTCCCCAGGCTGGAGGGCTTCCAACCCATTTCTCTTGCAGATCTCAAAGTACCTTAGAAAATCCATGGCTACCACTACCTGATTTATGGATGGGGCAACTGAGGAACAGACAGGGGACTTCACATGCTCAAGGCTGCCCACACTAGCTAGAAGTAGCACTAATACCCCACTGCTGCAGTGCTGAATCTATTAGATCATATTAACTACAAATGCTGATTCAGCTGAAATCCATGCAAAACATTGTTGAATTACCACCAGTACTGGCATGCAAACTACATGTCTCAAAACATG
This sequence comes from Coccyzus lansbergi, assembly GCA_033558105.1. NCBI lineage: Eukaryota > Metazoa > Chordata > Aves > Cuculiformes > Coccyzidae > Coccyzus > Coccyzus lansbergi. The sequence goes on from JAUMJK010001092.1 coordinate 3,074,686, forward strand.
CTGTGAAAATGGCCTGTTCCCTCTGACCTGGACATCCTAACTCAAACCTGCCATGAGACTCAAAAAGGCATTAGGCTCTTTTGATGACCTGCTCAGCTCTTCCTCCTTTGCAGGTGAGGAAACTTTCCACCCGCCTTGCCCTAGAGAGCTTCCATTTCCCTTCACAAAAACTGCTGGATCATCCTCCTACGTGTTTCCTTGGTGCCTGGCATCCTACCAGAGCTACATTCTTCCGTAATCTCCTTTTCACGTTTGCATTGTCCGCATACAGGCATTAGTAACAGTAACTGTAGTTAAGCATTATCTTATTTTGACAACAGTTTTCTAGAAGATAAAACGAGAAATCTACTGCTTTATTTGAGGTTGCTTGTCTCCCTTGTCAAGTCTTCACATTCTTCTCTTCTCCTTTCTTGTGCCTTTTCCAGTGTCTGTTTTCCCTCCACATAAGTTTCCTTCTTGGTGGATATGGTGCAGTATTAATAGTTTTTCTTCTTATTTCCCTATGCCTTTTTCTGCCTCCCACATTTTGTTTCTGTTCGTGACCTCCATCCCTCTCCTCCTCTCTCTTTTCCACATTCCTCCTTTTCTATCTCATTTGTCCCACACTTCTCAGACAGAAAGAGAGCAATTATATTGAGAGGTTTGGGGAGTTTCAGAGCAAAAGCATGAGCAGCAGTTGGCCAGACAAAGCAAAGCATCTGCATTCAGTGGTTTCTTAGCTATTTTTCATCTACCTTCTGCTTAGTCTGAGCATATGGAAGAAGGCACAGCTACCACATCTGCTGGAGAGGCGTTCTGTAATCATAAGGGATGAAGAGGTGATACAGCCATCCAAAATCTAGAGTGCCCATACCTTTTCATTCTGTTTGCACAGCTGGAGCACTTTCCTTAGACATTTAGAAAAAAGTCTGAGGCAGGAGCTAGGGCAGGGGTAGCTGATTAAATATTTGCAACACTCTTCAAATCAAGCCAGTTATGTGGTTGAAGTAGAAGAACAGCAAGATCAGCAATGTTATTTAATACAGTGAAACAGACAAACTCATACAAAATTGCATGTGTTTACAACACAGCTTTGGTGATGGTCTTCTGAGTACTAATCAGTCAGTATCATAAAAATAGTATTTAATGAAAAATATTAAGCACAGAGAGGACGTTTGTGTTTTTAACTGCCCAATCTGATTCAATGGTATTAAGAAGAAAATTTGTACAATTGCCTGCCTTCATACCTAGTTGTCAGTCTGTGCAGAAGAGTGTATATGGCACAGTGTGAATGTTATTCAGAAGAACGGTTACACCAACACTGGAAACAGAGTTCAAGGAATAAAAACAACTCAAAGTGTGCCTATTTTGCAGGCAGAGCTTATATGACCAAGGGATTCATCTGGTCTCCAGGACTGATGCCTTGAGCCCTGAGGCTCATTCCCTGCCCAGCCTGCCCCTCTGCCTGCAGAAGAGGCCATCACAGGAAGGCTGCAGAGGCAGATGGTCCTTCTTATACCACCAGCCTTTCAATCACTGTACCGTGCAGATGTGGTCTCAGTGGGGATAGATGCTTAAATTGTCTAGGGTCCTGCCTACCCTGACTCCTACCATTGTTACTGCCAGTGGAAACACTGTACACCAAAAAAAAAAAAAATCATATAAATTGACTCTTTCAGGTGTTTCTGACTGAAGCCTGTCAAGGTGTAGGAGGGAAGCCCTAAACGGTCTACTGGGAGCTGGGAAACACCAACTTGCATGAAATATCTGTGGCTAGATTTAAATATTCTTAGAGGTTTTATTTTTAACCATTTCAGTAAGTAAGAGATCTCAAGCAGTTGTTTGGAGGATAAGTAAATGAAGTGTTAGTAGTATAATATCAGCTATGTAGTTGACTTCATAATTTCTCTGTCAGCTCTTCATCAAGCCACAGAAACCAAACCTTAATTATTGTCTCTTCCTCAGAACAGCACAAATGATTTTACAGTTCTCTCTTTGACAAGCTGCCAACAGTGTGTTATCATATAAACAGGTTCTTACAAGACTTTTTAAAAGCTGCATATCATCACAAGCTGCTTTCTGGTAAGAAATAGTGCAGTATTTTCTCTACAGAAACAGTAGTTAGCTATGAGGTATAAATTTCTAAACAATGATTGCAGAGTTTGTATGGTGATGTAAGGGCTGCAGCGAAGGCAGTAACTTTCTGAGAGTGCCTACCCAGTATTCCTGATTGCTGAGGAATGGCTAACTAGTCCATAAATTGCAGGCTCATTAGCTGGAGGAGAATTCAGCTCCAAATTATCTCCCACAAATGCACATACTGGAATGAGACATCTAACCAAGTTACTATGATGTGTTAGCAATCCACTAGCCCACCCCCAACCCAACATTTTTACATTCTGTTCTTGAATAAAAATACTTACTGTTTTTCTTCCCTTTCTCAAATTTTCTTTTTTCCATTCTCCCTTCTAACAATTTTTTCAATGGATCTGCCTGCTGTCTACACTGAGTCACTAAACAGATCACTTCATAAAAGCGTCATAAGGAAAGCTGCCCGTTCTGACTGGTGAGGTGAAACTTTGGACATCAAAACCTTGTTTAAGCCAATAATACATCTCTTCCCCGACACATACACAGATTTAGCATCTGATTCCTATTAATATCCTGCTAAATTGTAGGACATTTGAACTGCTTCTTCTGCTGATATACTGCCATAGAGTTGAGCTATCTGTAATATGCTCAAAGGTTGCTTCTGCAGATAATGTCAGTGCAGCAGAAACACACTTGTATACAGTTTACTTTCTTATAAAATGGTTCCACCAGTAGAATTAAGAGGACCACCTCAGGTCTTCTGGATTTAGCTGTTACAAATCAAGGTAATTTGTCTCTTATAATTAGACAGAATATGCCCTTTCAGAGTAATGTTACTTTCAGTACTTAAAAAAAAAAAACAAAAAAAACAAAAACAAAAACCCCCCACAAACCAAGCAGTTAACTGCTGCTTTCCAGAGAAAAGAATTTTGCTCGCATTATGCCTGAAACCTTTCCAATTAAGGTTTCTGCTTAACAGTTAATCCCGTTCACGATTAGGCTTGACAAAACCCTAGTATATCTTTCTGAGCCATTACATGACCAAGTCATAGATTGGGAGGGATACAGAAGGTAAAAGTAAGTGGGCTATGCAACGGATAATCACAGATAAATAAACACAGACAAAGGAGTGAGTGCGTGGACAAGTTGTATTGTGGATATCTCACTAGTACACTTTGTCAGTCAGAAGATGTAGAGGTACCTGCTGCCATCAATTCCCTGCTGCTGGACTTGAGACAAGGCAGGTCAAAGTCCCATTGATGATTCCAGGAATAGTCTTGCAGACCACAAAGACTTGCAGATCACAGAGCACAGGATTTCCCTCAGCTTAAGACACTAAGACATTTCAGGTTTCCCAGTTCAGTACACCACTTCTTGATGCTGAAGTGAATCATATTGGGCAGTTTATGCTCTTTAGGAATGTCTCTGTAATTGGATAAGTACACAGCCTAAACTGATGAACTAAAACAGGGTGCCTAATATAAATGATCTGCATTCCACCCCAGTTTTGAACATTTCTTTTTTAAACAGGCTTGGGAGACTAAACAATGTTGTAGTAGTAGAAGTCTTATATCCAGCCACATGTATTACTAAGAGAAGAGCAAAGAAGGTAATGCTGCTGTCTCTGCATCCTCTGAAATATCTTCATGCACATGTATTCTGTCACTGTTGGACTATGTCAACATATGTTAACTAGCGAACTTTAGAAAGATCAATTTTATTAATAATTTCATGTATACATACTCAGACCTGAAGCACTGTCCTGAACTGTTTACTTCACCCGTACTTGGCATTTGTAAAACTGATACAAGCTGATTAAGAAGCAGCATGAAATGACTCTGGCTTCTTCAAGAACAAATTTAATACCTATTTCCAGTAATGGAAATGTGTGGTCAGTTAGAATGGAGCAAAACATTTTTTGTTTTGCTGTTTTTAAAAAGAATTATACAAGACAAGGATCATTTTAGTATGCAGCTGGAGCCAGCTTCGAGGTATAAGGTGAAGTGAATGAAGACTCTGCCTGCACATCTACTAACTCTAAGTAGTTTTGTTCATGTGAGCTGCTAATTTCTGTTTACAGGATCATGCCCTTCATCAGCCTCCAAGTCATTCTGCTCAAGTTTTCACAAGTGACTAGGGGTGTTTTATTTTAGAAGAGGAAAATAGTAATGGAAAGCGTAAAATATTACTTGGAGGGCAACTCCTTTTGGTTTACCACCTGGAATGGCCTTGGCTCATTTGTTCTTCCTTCTTTTTTTTCTTTTTTTTTTTTTTTGAGTATAATTTTTCTCTGTGTTTGGTTTTCCACAGAAATTATCTGCTTTGTTTCATGGGTTTATCTGTGGTTTTGAATGAATGAAGGAGCAAGAGTTAAAAAAATGCTTGAGTTAGAGAAGGATACAGGACCAAATGTTGTTACAATGTTTTTTGCCAGATATCTGCATTCAAAGATATTTTTTAACAGAGTTGTATTTTCTTGAAAAATACTATGTAGTAGTATGTAGCTCTACAAGACTCTTTACACTAAAATATTTCAAATTGATTTCAACTAAGAATTCACCAGTTGTATAGACTTCTAATAAAATGAGCCAACAGAAGTGACCACTGATTTATTATAGATTGGGTTTGAGTCCTAATTGTGATGCAGGTAAGTAGGAAATGCTTCAGGAAGAGCTGAGTTAGGTTTTTGAGACAATCTGAAAGCATAATTTCTGGTATTGCTTCCTCATAGATTTTCATTGACGACCTGATGAGCATGACTAGCATGGCACAGTAGTGGGAAGAGAGGAGGAATTCTTGTCTCATTTCTCTTAAATCAAGAGGTAACATGGGAGGAATTTCAACCTGTTATCACGAAGATGTGGTTTGCTGGGAAAACATTTTTATCCATGATCTAAACTTAGAGCCAAAATTAAAAACTTTTAAAGTAAAGAACAAAAAAATCCCTTGGGAGCCTATCAAATGTTTTCTTGGAATGAAGACTGTGAATTAGGCTTCTATTTTGTTCCGCTGAAGGTAATGAATAATATTTAATAACCTCCTTATGTTATTACTGGCCTCTCTCTGGAGGGTTTACCCTGACTTGTCAGTGTGGATAATGGATGTCAGAAAAGGTGCTAGGCTATTTGTATAGACCTTGGCGAAGATTTTACCATCCTCGTTCCAGAGTGATATGAGTCTTAATGAAGTGTGCGATTTTACAACTTCTTTGGAAAAACAGTCATTCTTGCTGCATTTAAGACAGATAGAAGAAGTAATCTGGAAGGCTGTCTATGAGATGAACACAGCAGATAAGCCCTTTCTTTAACTGGTAGGGAAGTCTAATCTAGATAAATTTCCTCTTATTAAGGTGGGGTCCCACGTCAGAAGGGTTGGCCACTGCCCACCATCAGGGCAGGAAAGCCTCGGCCCTTTCTTCAGCATTTCCTTTCATCTCCTGTCACCCTGTGCTATGTGCACTGGCCATTGATCATTCAGGAGCCAGTGGTAGAGCCATGGTTGTACAGAAGAGCATTAGTTAACTGCCCAGTACCAGACAGCTTAAAGTCACTCACTCAGCAGCTGTGCAACCAAAACTATCAAAGCTCCCTCTTTCCAAACTTATAAATAAAACCAATGTTAAATACCCCACCTCTGCTATTGAAATTGTTGCCTATAATGCAAACAAATGGTAATGTAAACCACTAAGCAAATCTTAGCCTCAGTTATCCCTCTTCTGAAATTTAATTTTTATTTACAGCAAGCTGAGTAAAAGTTGTTCAAGTTAAAATAAATTGTCATGATGATTAGCTGGCACATCCCATGTTTTTCTTCTTTTGTCCATTGTCTTCAAGTGAGAAAATGCATAGATTCTTTGGATACTCCGAATGGTGTATCTTGTCTCACTGTGAGGTTTCTGGGCAGCAAAGTGAGAATATGTACAATTCCTGTTCCTTTGAACACTTTCATCCTATGAATTAGGACTACTTTCTGGGGTTCTTTAATAAAAAAAAGTGATGAAAAGCAGTAGCAAACTGTAACTGTTTTGCCCTTGTTTGGACAGGACTTATTGCTGCACTGGGGCCTGCTGATCTGTCATCATATCCCACAAACTTTTATTTTTCATCTAAATTCTCTAGAGGATGCTCTGCATTTCACCATGTTATGTTTTACTTATGTTGACATAAAAAGATCTGCTGTTTCAGCTCCCCAGGTTTTGTGTCTGACCCCTTCACTACAAGTGAAGGAAGCACTGTTTTAAGCCTCTCTTTTGTCAGTGTCTCTATGTATTCCCCTCCAAGATTCACCCAGCCTTGTAGATATTAGAGGAATTTGTTTGGGTTCACTTTTTTTTGTTCTTTTTATTTTAGGCAGAATTTACACGAGAATTTTCTAGTTCTGTTGTTCAGCAGCTCCAGTTCTTCAGAGCTGTCTTCACCATGCCACTGGCGGGAGGTCACTCAGATGCCACAAGGTCTGAAGCCAAAACAACCAGAGTTTCTCCTTTCTGCAAAAAGTTCTCTTGACTGTTTGGGTCAGGAAGAGGCAGTGAGAGCTAAGCATGTTGCCACTGAGTATTAAGGATCCTGTAGTAAGAATATAACTGCATTCTTAGATGTGTAGCTATCCATGTATCTCACAAAGCAAGGTACAAGTACAGTGTTGCTCCAAATATCACTGGTGACTGCATAGAAAGATCCAGTTGAGCCCAGGACTTTACAGAAAATTTAGTAACTGGTTTTTTTATGCCCATATAGGTTGAATGGGCACCTGATAAGAAAATGGAACTGTGGGGAGAGAAAAGCCTTTTCCATAGATTTTTGCTCAGAGGTTGCTGGCCATATAGTTCAAGCCACCTACATTTGGCTGGCAGTTCCCCTGACTCACCTATTCCCAGTGCCACTTTCACTGCTGTGTCGACTCCCAATTCCCTCCCCTGTCCTACTACAGCCCATGTGCTGCAGCTGATGGGGAATTGAGAGGTCCTTCCTGAACCTGTAAACACCTCTTTGATTTTGACATCTCCTCATGGGGGGTGACTCCACCAACCTGATTGCCACAGGCCTCCTTCCATCCTGCCACACGCTGCTCTCCTCCTCATCCAGCCTTCTCCACCTCAATGGGCAAAGGAGAAAAAGGGTTTGAATGAAATTACACATTAGAAACTTCCTTCTGGCAGTACATCAAGTATTTCTTAAAAGCTTTGAAGAGCTTCCTGAAAATACAAGTGTTAAAACCAGTGATGGGGATGTCAAACTGACATAGATCACTCAGGTCAGGTTATTGAGCCTACATCTTTCTCTCAGTCAATCTATTTCCCTACAGACATTTTAAATTATAGCAGGGACAGCAAAGTGTTTTTTGGAAATCATTCACTGCCAGCTGTCACTTTTATCTGCCAGATTGGGCCGAAACAAGGCTAAACCATTACACCAAAATAATATAGCTCCTCTGCTGTGATATGATTAATTATACAGATGTTTCTTCTGATCCATGCTTACTCAGTGCAGAAAAGGGCTCCATGCTGTAGCCATAAGGATTAACATTTCTTGGCACAAGAGGACATGTGGAGGTCACTGGTGTATGGCTTTCCCGTTACTAACTAAGACTAGAAGTACTTTTTCTGTGAAGTGAGAGGAATGGCATAAATTCCTCGTGTTAAATAAGACTTTGATTCTTGTAGCTATAGACTTGCATTTCAGTTTACAGAAGAGAGAATATCAGTATTTGTTGGTATTACGGTAGTGCTGAGTAGCCTCCCTGAAAAGAGGAGCTCATACATATGCAACAAATAAGAAAGACAATTCCTTAGCTACGAAGCTTAAATCATCAGCAACTGAGAAGGTTAAACAGGAGATCAAAACAGACAAAAAAATAGGTAAACACTTGAAAACAGAAAAATAAAAAACAGTTGATTGTGGAAAAAATGCAATTTACAAACCAGATCAGGATTTAATCTTTCAATTTTCTTGATGGTATAAAATTAGAGAGGTGCACAAATGTGGAAATTTGTTCTTCTATTGCAAGAGTTATAGGTCTTAAGGGGCACCTGCAGTCTCTGGGATGCCCAGTGGGGATGGCAAGGAGACACCCTGGAAAACCCTTACTGCTGCTGTGCCAATTGGGAGCACAGAGCACTACTCTTTTGGTCTTGCAAATTCAATTTACAAGGAGCTTCCTTCCAAGACTGTGTTGTGCTCACAGCACTCCACCCAGGGAACACCCTGCTTCTGTAACTTACAATGAAGAGACTGTTTTTGCAACTTGGTTTAAGCACTGACCCCTTCTTTGCTGACCTTCCTTTTCTAGTCTCTAGAGAACTCTTATGGCTCTGTCTTAAGCTGCACTGAGCCAGCCCTCAGATTCCAGATATGCAACTGGCTGCACTGCTGAGTTTGTTGCACAGCTCGGTGGTCTGCACAGCCTGGGAGACGTAATTCATAGTAGTTCTTTGGCTACACCCTTATGTTCAAATTACATGAATCAGGTCTTGAAAAAATCATGGTACTCATTTCATGATGGTGAGATTATACAAAACCAAACATGGGTCTCTTTTTATTTGCTTTTTGAATTTATTTCACTTTTAGATGGCTCTCAGATCAGCATTCAAAGCTCTTCTCCATACCCACAAGGGTACAAGGAGATGTAAATCCAGGACCCGGAGTTTTAATTAAAAAACTGAATACTGAGAGATTTGTAGTTAAATCAGGAGTACTGGCAGCCTCAAAATCACTATTTACTTGGCTTCACACACCTTAGCTTTAGACCAGTCCTACTAGGTGGTATCTTCAGTGTTGAGCAGAGGACTTGGGAAAAGAAATATAGGGTGGAATTAGGACCACTGTTGTGTGTCCCTGTTGAAGAGTGTAGGCCACATCACATTACTCCCATATCCTTTGAACATACAATGTTATCCAGAGAAGATTTCTTTCTGAAAAGTCTACTTTTCTGGCCCAATACTTATTGTCTCTGCATTGTGAAGAACCCATCTAATATTTAAAATGCCATGAACTTTGGTGTGATTCTGGGGAGCTTGATCCAAATTGGGTAAAGAAAGAGTAAAATTGTTTTTTTTCTGTAGCTCTGGGAGGTGAAGAAGGATAAGACTTTTAGTAAAATGATAGTAAAAAGAAAATACTCAAAATTGAAAGTCCTACTTCTCTTTGGACAGACTTCTCTACCCAGAGAAACTGAGAGCACTGGAAATCTCAGTGATCTGGGTCCATCACAGGAGTAAGACAATTAGCTTGTGAATCTTACTCCTGAGGTTTTGTGCAAGTGAACATTCATCTAGGCCTTTAAATATAGGCTAACTGGAAAACTGAATTTATGTAAAGCAAATTAATTTGGTCAGACAAGTTTCCTGGAAATTAGAAATTATTTCAAACTGCACCATTGGAAGCCAATTTTTAAACAGTTCAAACTCTAGGCTAGTTGATCATCTTCTCATCTTCCCCCTTACTGCCAATCCATTAAAGATTTGGCCTTTGCAAGTGCATTATTAAAGACTGGAGAAAACTGCAAAATGCGTATTTGGAACTAGTTTTGGCTTTTGGAAACCCTGATGTACTCAAATACTTAAACTCTCCTTGCTGAATACTCCTCACAAATTTGAGGTTTCTGATGTCAGTCTGAGCTTGGAGTCTGGTGACAAAAAAATATGAGACCTTAGCTTTGTTCTATCTTCACTTGTAAAGTCTTGTGAGCAGTGGGCAGACCATGAACTCCTGCCTCTAACACAGCAAACTTTGTATATTTTGAAAGTTTTGGAGTGATGTTGAAACTAATGATGAAAAAAAATTAAGTACAATCTTAATTTGTGTACAAAGACTGTGATAAATTCACATGAGGAAAGCAACCTAATTTGAAGATGGAGTTTGGGGATTTTTTTCCCGTGGTCATTTCAATAATTGGTTAGAAAATCAGCCCTGATTAAGGAATGTTTTTATTTGTTTTAACGATGTCCTGCTTAATGGAGATGTAATAATGTGAAACAATTACATTAAGGTAATTATATTTTAATAAACATAAACTTGGTGCTTCAGTCTGGAAATAGAGCTTGTATCCTGAGCCAATTAAGAGCTGTGAAATGAATACGAGACGATTGATTGCAGTTTTTGGAGTACATTTATTAAACCAGTAACAAATAATCTATTAATCTTTCTCTAAACTTCAACAACATAAAAGTGTTCCTCACCTCAAATTCAGTTGCATTAAATAATTTCATGTGAACAAAATGAGACGCCAGAATTGCATGTCTGGATATGATTTATAGCATGAATTAGCTGCTTTTGTGTGATGAAGGGTATAATTAAACTCCAGTAGCAGCATGTGGCCAGAGCAAATGGCTTGGCAGAGAGCTGATCCCTGGAAGATGGTTCACAGAGAAAAGGGTTTGTGTTACTAGTGGTATCAGCAGGTTGGCAGGACAGCCTGGTCCCTGGACAAGCCCCTTCCTATCTTTCTCACACACAAAGGAAATATATGGATGCATGAAGAACAAGGCAAGCCAGAGGGTACTATATATGCTCAGCGAGCAAAACACAGTAGCCTATGCTAGAATAGAAACATTTCATAAAAGCCTTCCGACCAAGACTAGAAGTACTGCAGGCCAAAATTGCAAAGGGAAGCTGTCAACTCAGAAATGGCATTACTTTTGGAATATGCTTTACTTGTGATGCTGGTGTTACCAAGCTGAATGATAGAAGGAAAGGTTTGTGTATTTTTCTTTGGCTTCCTTTCCCTCTCAGACCTTTTTTCTGCAAACAGGAAAAGGTTCTCCCTTATGCTTTTATTTCTGAAGCAAAAAAGGAAACACATTTAAAAATCTGTAATATTGTGAATCTATAGGCTATCCAGAGAAATGGGAAAACCAAAGTCACTTGAGATAAAAGTCATTACAGAAACAGCTTCATATATTTGCTTTCTGTTGGATAGGATCTCTCAATAACCAAGGGTCATCTAGCAAGGCCCCACACTGAAACCCTCTGCATCTGCTAGAGCAACAGTATGCATGGGTAGCCAAGGTTTGTATGTAAAGCTACCATTGAGCTTAGTTGCAATCTATCTGCCCAGGGAGATGATTTCTTCATTAATTTAACACTTTACAGGGATACACTGCTGCTATTGCTTTTGGTACTTTCAATCTTTTAGTTCATTACCATAGATTATCTCTATCACGTGGCAGGAAGAAACAAATAGACTGAGTTAATTGTTAGTGAATCATAAGCTTTTGGTTTATTTGAGAAAAAAAATGAAACAATGTTTTCTTGGTCTGACATACCAATAGAAACATTACTGTCTCTCTATATATGCAAGCCAATACTTTTTTACTGGTAGAATCACCACAAGTAATGAATATAAACTTCAAATTCTTTATTTATACTGGTTGTCTGTCTTCACTGTTTTCCCTCTCTAAATACACATACGTTTGCCTTTTTGATTTTCTTTCACTCTGTGTAATGCTACATGGTCTTCAATTCCTCAGTTAACAATCTTGGCATCTTTTAAGGTGGCCAAAGGTATACGTCAGCAGATACAAAGCCAATTTGTAATAATCAACACTACTGGCTCAATAATGTATGTAACTTATCTGTGAACTGTATTCGGTATATCATAGAGATTATCAGAGTGCTTCTCTTATGCCTACGTGCCATTGAAACTAACAGGGGCTGCTGGAAGAGCAGCTGGGGATCCAGAATTTGTGTCCACCAAGGACACAAATATTAATTTATGCTTGAAAGGGTAATAAGAAAAGCTGGAAAGCTATATCATGGGGTTTTTTTTACTCTACTGAAAAAGTATGATTTGTATTGCTTAGTTGAAAATCTAGATTTTGGAAGATTACTGAATACTTTAAAACCCTCTTTTATAAGATGGAGATAGAGGCAGCTGCTGAAGAGTTTTAGAGGGACATCTCGCACAGAGATTTCAGATCCTCTCTGAGGAAAGCTCTATGAAAAGGCAGACAGGCATGTAGGCTGTACTGATCTGTTGTTCCATATCACTTTTCTCTTGTGTGTTGTTTTTGAAAAACTTGGATTTAGAAAGTTAGTTTGGTTTTCTGACTGCCAATGTCATGGCACTTGTAACCACAGACAATGAAGGCAGAGTCAGAGGTTTCTGAAACAGTCCTGCGTAATGAGAAAGGGGTACAAGCTGCAGCCTTGCCTGATGCCACCTCAAAGGGGCTGGTGTAGGTTAAGGTCTGAACAGATGCAACCGTAAGGCAGGAAGGGTAAGAGCTGCAGCTAGCCAATGAGCTGCGACCAAGGTTCTCTTAATCATAGCCTTGAGTTACTAGCCAAATGGCTTCTGGTATGAGCTACTGGTGCCTTGTGCAAGGAAATGGTTTTGTTAAAAACAGTGGGTTTGAATGGGTAGCCAAAAAACTCTATAGCACCGTATCCAAAAGAGCTGATCTAAGAGCAATAGAGAGAAGGGTTCATTATCAAAATTGTCATGTATGGTTTCCATCCCTTTATTTTAGGCACCTGTCATCACTTACTGGTTAAGAATTAATATCTCTAAGAGGCTATGACCAAGCACTCATTTCCAGAGCTCCAAAAGCAAATATTGCTATCGGTTTTTTACCACAGACAGCAAACATTTCAAAGCACTTTCCCCAGCAGCCTGATCCCCGTTCTCATCTCCCCAACGTCCTTTTTGCAGCAGGGCAGCTGAAGCAGTTCATAACCAAACACTGAGTCTTTATCCCCCAGCAGCAGCAGGCATGGCACAGGGGATCATGGTCTTGCAGCAACCTCCTCAGGAGGCAAACACAGACCAGAAAGCTTCAGGCAGCCTCACCCTCTGGCTCTGTATTGAGGCTGGTAGGTCTCCATCAGTGCGCTTTCATCCCACTTGTGGTACATGAGATAATATTGTACTTCATAGCCTCAAAGTTTATAAACCATTCAACAAGCTTAAAGATATTACCATAATACAAACTTCACAGAATCATAGAAACATAGAACAACCAGGTTGGAAGAGACCTACTGGATCATCAAGTCCAACCGTTCCTATCAAACACTAAACCATGCCCCTCAGCACCTCGTCCACTTAAACACCTCCAGGGAAGGTGAATCAACCCTTTCTGTGAAAAACTTTTTCATAATGTCTAGCCTAAATCTCCTCTGACGGAGCTTAAGGCCATTCCCTCTTGTCCTGTCCCCTGTCACTCAGGAGAAGAGACCAGCACCCTCCTCTCCACAACCTCCTTTTAGGTAGATACAGAAAGCAATGAGGTCTCCCCTCAGCCTCCTCTTCTCCAGGCTAAACAACGCCAGCTCTCTCAGCCATTCCTCATGAGGCCTGTTCTCCAGCCCCTTCACTAGCTTCGTTGCTCTTCTCTGGACTCGCTCCAGAGCCTCAATACCCAGTATTCAAGGAGCGGTCTCACCAGTCCTGAGTACAGAGGGAGAAGAAACTCCCTGGACCTGCTGGTCACACCATTTCTGATACAAGCCAGGATGCCATTGGCCTTCTTGGCCACCTGGGCACACTGCTGGCTCATGTTCAGTCACTGTCAACCAACACCCCCAGGTCCCTCTCCTCCTGGCAGTTTTCTAGACAGACTTCTTCTAAGTCTGTAGCACTGCATAGGGTTGTTGTGCCCCAAATGCAGGACCCGGCATTTGGCCTTGTTAAACCTCATACCATTGGACACTGCCCAGCTGTCCAGCCTGTTTAGGTCCCATTGCAGAGCGTCCCTACCCTCCAGCAGATCGACACTTCACCCAGCTTTGTGTCATCTGCAAACTTGCTAAAAGTGCACTCGATGCCTTCATCTAGGTCATTGATGAAGACATTGAACAGGACTGGACCCAGCACTGAGCCCTGGGGAACCCCACTTGTAACTGGCCTCCAGCTGGATTTAATACCATTTACCACCCCTCATTGTCCCGGCTGTCCAACCAGTTTTCCACCCAGGAGAGTGTGTGCCTGTCCAGGCCAGTTCAAATTCAAATAATAATTAAAATTATAATTAAATTATAATATTCAAATTATAACAAGCAATCTAATCCAAGTTACCTGTCATTTATTAATCAACAAAAGGTTTTCATTGGCAAATAAGAACTCTATTTCTGTTTTAAGGATTGGAAGCTAGTCCCCCTTGATTGAAAGCCATAAGACCATATATTTCAATCAATCTCACATTGAAATCCTCTCTGAAATGTGAGTTCTGGTGCCTTGTTACATAGAGTTTCTGTCTTCTGAACCATCAAGGCTAAAAACTGTCATGGGAAGCTTCCCTTGATAAGTCAGGAGCAACAAAGCCTCAGCTCATGGAAACTTAAAACAGAAAGCAAGAGTGGTTTTTAAGGTACGCCTTTAAAGACTGGCCTTTTTCCCCCTTGCACAAAAGTTCTAATGTATTTCAATCAGGCAGCTACACAGGCACTTTAGCCCAACAAAATTTTAAACATAATTGTAAAGCTGTAGGCAATCAGAATTTTATTCCAAGGTCTGTCCAACCATTGATAAGAAACAGCTTGATTTTAAACAGTCCCCAGCCCCCTCTGACTACAAAACAAGCTAAAACCAAGTCCACTTGTAGTTTCTACTGTCCTGTAAGTTCAAGTTCAAACCATGTGGTCAAGATTTCTGAAGTCTTGTCTGGGCTTTAGCATTTCATGTGATTTGCTTCCAGGAACTTAAAGAGGAATTCTTAGCACAAAAACTTGCTAATATCTGACAAAAAAGGCAACAAGTCAACCCAGGGACAACCAGAATCAATGGCTGCTTTCCCAAATACAGCCCTTTATTTCTCAGAAGTTTAAGCTTTGTCATAGTAATATGGAACAAAATCTCACCCTGTCTGCTGGGATGCTGAAGGGCAAATCATTTGGGTGGTGAGTTGCACAGACTCTGCAATGATAAATGCAATAATTTACTATATCATTTAGTGTTCGTATTTTGCTGCATCATGTTTCAGTTCCAGAAATTCTGACAATTTTTCTTAATTTGGGCTGGTACTTTTATGCCACTTTAACGACTCTTATTATTTATGTCAGGCGCATGCCGTGCTCTCTACCTGAAATATAGACAGTTGCCACAGTGTTCTACATTTTTGGTTTTAATTCAGTTCCAAATGCCTTCAATAAGGCTGCTGATCTCATCCCAGTGCAGTAACCTCCTTGATACGAAGCATCATTGGAAGAAAGTTTTTTGCCTTAGAGCCATTCATATATATGAACTACTGCAACCAATTAAAACATTAAGGAATCTACAGTTAAATAAATATCAGTGAAAATGTAAGAAGAACAGAGTGTTAGTTTTCTGCCAGTTTTATGGAAAGTCAATCAGTATGCCAAAGTCCAATTACAGGGAATGTTTTTAGATTATGAAATAAAATTATAAGAAATGGAGAAGTAAATGAGAATGTTATAGGCACCTGGCATGCTTTTTCTCCTGGCATAATGAATTGATAAAGAAAACCCACTATTAAGTAGTAAAGATTAAATTCTGCTGTGTGTTAAACCTCTTTAAATCTAGAAAAAATTCATAGATGTCACAGAAATAACACTGGATATAAAAGTAAGAAACAGTGAGAGCTCTCACCCTGACAAGCCAAAATTTGTTGTCCCTTTTGACCTAAGGTCCACCTCCCCTGCCTATTTAGTGCAGTTCAGGGACCAGTTTGGAAGACAATGCCCCCAGTTAATAAAGAACAGCAAGATAAAGGGCAGCATTTTAATCCCCACTCAGATAATTTGAGATGTCTGAACAATGCAGCAACTTCTTTCTTTAGCTGTGTATTTCAAAAAGAGTGAGAAGGAAGATTCGTTTTGGGGCATATAGTCTCTTTGGCTTTATGCTTCTGTATCTTCTTCTGTTTTCTTGCAGATAACCTGCCAGCAAGCCCTGTCTGCATCATGCATGGGACTGCAGTGTCACCCTGTCTTGTCTACCTGCAAGTGCTGTTTACCTCATCGGCACATGAAAGTACTGTTTAATATCCAAGCTGTGCACCTCTAGAGCTGCCAAGTGTGCTTCATAAAACCTACTGAGCCATTCATTTAAATACTTGTTAAACAGGAAACTACTACTGGAAAGTTTAGTGCTGTTTTATATTTAAACAAATAGTGGGAACAGGCATGAGTGTCATTTTGTGATACAGTGGAAAATATGAATGACTTGCCTTATCCCACTAACATCCCCTTGAAAACAAACCTGAAAAACTCTTAAGTATCCTGCTGAAATCTGTAAGCAGCAGCACAGGGGTTAACTTGCATAATTCTTTCACTGCAAATGTAGGCATTTAGGAAAAGTGATGCACACAATAGTGTAGCATTGGTGTTTCCCTTGTGATTGAAGGAAAGTAGTTATTAAGGTCAACCATCCTTATTTTTGGCTTATGTGCAGTCTCTTTTGACATGAACATTTCTAAGGAGTGTACTTAAGGTCAAGAAAGTTGCATATTTTGTGAGTGAAGAAAACACGGGAAGCAAGATATGTTGGTATGTTGAGTACCTCCTTATGTTAGCTTTGGAATATTTAGCTTCTGTCTCCTGCAGACTTGAGTATCAGTATAGCCAGGGATGCCAGTGAGGTCAGCTGCATTTGTGGTGCCTCCAGAAAGTTCGAGGGGAGCAAGGGGGTGCCAGGTTACAGAGGTGTTGGAAGCTCAGAGATACAGCCAAAGTGCATATGGATGGGGTCTTTAGGACCTTCAGATATCCTGGGAGAGCATTGCTTCTCACTTGGCATTTTTTGTTCTGCAGGAGGTTTTTTATTCCTCTGATCTCTTAGTTAACGTTTTGATGGGTTGTCCATCTGTAGAAAGTGCATGAACTTTTGGAAGAAATTAGACCTTTTCCTCTTCTGTCATCCAGTGATGGCACAATAGCTACCACAGCGACGGTGTCTCTTTTACCCACTATAGGCTTACTCCTCAACAGTGAGAGTCACAGCAGTTTACACAGCTGACAGTGCACACCAAACTTCACATCACAGTCAGGAGAGCTGTCCTGAGAATCCATTTGGAAACATGTATTAGACTGCCACAGAGGCATGCATTAAGGTGAGAGCAGAAGAATGCCTTAGATTTTACCCTAGTGACCAGAATGAGTGACAGCCCTAGTCAGCTTCCCAGATATAGCATAATATTTTTCTAGTGGTCATCACACTTCATTCTTCATGCTTTCCTATTTGCCTCTCTCATTTCAAGTCAAGGAGTCACATGTAGGCTATATACTGCTTTTAACAGAAAAAGAAAAGCTATATGTGTATGTGTGTGTATGTGTGTGTGTATATATATATATATAAAATGCATTATTTTATAAATTACACAATTAACATTTTATTTCTTATTTATAATATATGCTCCATAAATGAAGATGATTATTGATGGTCCAATGCAAAAAAATATTTTAAATTGCAATCCATTTATCATGACTTTTCCTAATAATTTTCTTTTTGAGCTTAGGCACGTACTGGCTGCAATAATTTGAAAGAACATCCATTTTCTTCAGTCTTAAAAGTTCTCTCTACTTAACATTTAATATATTCTTGTCTGCTGGTGTGTTAGACTGAGCTCAGAAATGCATTGCAAACTACAGGCTGAGTTATTTCTCCTGTGAATGCTTGAAAGGACAAAAAATGTTTTTCTGGTCTTGGAAATCTGGCCAGAAAAGCATGCAAAGTTATTCTCTGTGCAGTGGGCAAGACATTAGAAAATCTCATCCTTGGTCATGTAGCATCTGTAGCTGCTGGCGGCATGCTTCCTCCTGGTTGCCTGAGCAAGTACTGCTCCCTCTTCCCTGTGGAGCCCACTCTGATCCCAAGATAGGCGGGTGAGGTAATGCAGCTGCATTTTGTGATTGTGACCCAAGAGGGTGGTGGTTTTAGGGGTTTTTTGTAAGATTGTGCCAAAACAGAAAATCAGAATTAGTGCATACAAAACACATCTAAACAATGGAACACATACAAATTAGAGTATCCACCCACCATGCCTAATACATAATCAGTATCAGTAATCAACTAGGCCCAGAGCCTAGTGTGAGAAATCTGTGTAGGTGGGTTCTATTTAACTTTTTGATTTTGATTGCAGTTGTGTTTCTCTCTAGATAATAATTGTTTTGCTCTGAACCAATAAACATAAGGATCTGAGCTTTTCAACACATCCAAGTGTTAAATCTTCATTTATTAGACTTAAAATCTGATCCCTGTGGAAATGCAAATGAAGTATGTTTTAGGGCCCTGAGCCCCCAAGTTTGAGTTCAGGGATTAAAAGCACCATTCTGAACCACTGTGATGAACCCGAGGTAGCAGTGACAAAACCAGTCACCATTAGCAAGATACTTTTTCACAGAAAGGGTCATTGGGCACTGGAACAGGCTACCCAGGGAGGAGGTTGATTCACCTTCCCTGGAGGTGTTTAAGACATGGGTGGATGAGATGTTGAGTGGTATAGTTTAGTGTTTGATAGGAACGGTTGGACTCGATGATCTGGTGAGTGTCTTCCAAGCTTGTTGCTCTATGATTCTATGTTCAAACATCAATGCATAATGCAAAATTACACAAACAGCAATAGTGTTCTGTAGATAAAAGGACACATTGCAAACATCATCAACAGTACTGGCTTCTTTCTTATTAGTCTCAGTAAAGATGCCAAAGGTTTCAGATGTGTGGAAGTCTGAGCTGTTTTCTCATGACCAGCAATGGTCCCTTCAGGACAGGTTTGGGGCTAACTGGCAGGGCAGCACTGGGAAGAATGCTATGCTGCTCCCTTCTCTCTGATCACCCTCTGATAAACAAGGAAAAGCACAGCCTGTGGAGATATAAACTTGACACTTTTTCTGAGTGCTGCACTTAGCAAACCAAAATAACGAAAGAGCGTGTAGAAGCCTAAGCTGTTTGAAAATGCAATTTGTCTTGTACTGTTTTCATTTTAATTATACTGAAAAACAGATTTTCTAAGCTCCATAATAATAAATATTTTTACATTATTTAAAGCAAATTAGTCTTCTAAACAGCCTCTGAGGGCCTCAAAATGTTGTAATTGACACTGGGTGTCTTAATGCCACAGACATCTGAGGATTTCCAGAACATCTGAAAGGACCTTGGCTGTAATTTACTAGCCATGAGTATTGCCTGGCGTCATTGTTGCAGCAGTTGTAAGAAAGCAATGCCACCTCTACTTATTTTTGTTGCCAGCATCAATGGGAAAGTAATTACAACTTTTTAGGACAGCAAGGCACTTTTGATATTTTTTTCCTTAATCTACTGTTTCTACAGGGCTTCCACTTCATTTTTACCCTTTCTTACTGACTTTTAATATTTCCACACCCATTGCCTCCATCTCTACGTCAGTATCATCCTTACCTTTAATCTGAATGTCTCCTCTTTTTTCTTATTGTTGTTTAGGGTGTTCTACAAGTGTTGTTTACCTATTGCACTCATTGTTGTCCATAGGCAATAAGGTGACTCATTGTGACCCATCCTCATCTTATGACAAGCCACAAAAATCAATACTTTCCCACATCAGTTGGAGCCATCCTTACTTTCTGGTCTTAATTAATTGTTCATCTGACCATTAACAAGGTCATAAAAAGCAATGCATAAAAAAGAAGATTTATTTCAAAAGATATTCTAAAAGTACAGTTGCTTTCTCAATTACCACTTCTTACAGGAAACTTCAGTGAATGGATTAGACTTGCTCATGTCTACAGTTGGAGCAATGCATTATTCAGTGAGAACTGGGAAGTTCTTTTTTCTGACCTATGGAAATGCTCAGGCAAGATACACAGACAGTGTTTAGGACCCTTGCAGCTCATGATTAAGATATTGGTGAGAACAGCCCAGCTTACCTGCTGGTGTGGCAAATGTTCAATGGTATGAGTCACATAGACCCAAACACACTGAAAAATGCACATTAGAGGGAAAATCAGCCTCTTGGATTTGTGAAGCTTTCCTCTCTTTCACCCACAGCCAGGGATGACTAGTGCTTCCATGCAGAGTCTCCTTAAGTCATGGTCTAGACACTGCAGTTTTGGAATGGACTATGGATTATCCTCTACTGCCTAGTCCAAAGCAGGCACCACAGCAAGGAACATGAATGCTGGGACTTTCAGTTCTCCATGAGATTTTGGTATTCCAGAAGTATTAAAATTCTCCCAAACTGGATGTCTTGTATAGCCATTGCTTTCTGCGCCTTCAAATATTTTTCTTCAGAGCATGTGAGTTCAATGGAAATCTGATAAATTATTACAAGTTATGGACGTTCCCTTTCATATGGACACATCTCACAGCCAGTTTAAACCACTTTCTCAAATGGTAAATGCAATATCTTCCCTCATTCCACTCTAAATGTTGCATGTTTTTCAAGTCATTTGTTGGAAAGAAGTGTCACTTGAAAGAAGAGGAACACTTGGCAACTTTTCTCACAGACCATGATAGACAGTTCTTCTGTGCACTCATGCAGCTGGTTTACTCATGACCTGCTATGTTCCACACATTCAGAGCTCTGTCTGTTGTGAAAGTAGGAAAATAATATTTCTACTGTACTGATTTTTTTTTTTTATTAGCTATTGTTTGCTTGAAGAGGAGAAATTGGTAGTGCAATTAGATAGGCAGGAACAAACCCCCTTGTATGACTACGTATAAAATCATAAAATCACAGAATCACCAGGTTGGAAAAGACTTCTTGGATCATCTAGTTCAACCATTCCTATCTGCCACTAAACCATGCCCCCAAGTACATTGTCTACTCCTCTTTTAAACACCACCAGGGAAGGTGAATCAACCAACTCCCTGGGCAGCCTGTGCCAGTGCCCAATGACCCTTTCTGTGAAAAACCTCCTCCTAATCTCCAGCCTAAATCTCCCCTGGCGGAGCTTGAGGCCATTCCCTCTTGTCCTGTCCCCTGTCACTTGGGAGAAGAGGCCAGCTCCGTCCTCTCTACAACCTCCTTTCAGGTAGTTATAGAGAGTAATGAGGTCTCCCCTCAACCTCTTCTTCTCAAGACTAAACAACCCCAGCTCCCTCAGCCGCTCCTCATAAGACTTGTTCTCCAGCCCCTTCACTAGCTTCGTTGCTCTTCTCTGGACTTGTTCCAGAGACTCAACATCCTTCTTGTGGTGAGGGGCCCAGAAATGAACACAGTATTCAAGGTGCAGTCTCACCAGTGCGGAGTACAGAGGGAGAATAACCTCCCTGGATCTGCTGCCCATGTCAGTTCTCATACAAGCCAGGATGCCATTGGCCTTCTTGGCCACCTGGGCACACTGCTGGCTCATGTTCAGTCGGCTGTCAACTAATACCCCCAGGTCCCTCTCCTCCAGGCAGCTTTCTAGACAGACTTCTTCTAGTCTGTAGCACTGCACAGGGTTGTTGTGTCCCAAGTGCAGGACCCGGCATTTGGCCTTGTTAAACCTCATGCTATTGGCGTCAGCCCAGCTGTCCAGATACAGTCCACAGGTAGCTCCATTCTTATTAGCTGTCCTCTTAGTAACCTCCCCCTCTTGTGCACAGAGGAATGATTGCAGGCACCTGCTCCTCTGAAAACAGCAAGTAATTTAGCTTCCTTGGTAATTATAAGGAGCACCTCAGTCACTAAGTGGGGATGTACAGTCCCAAGACTCAGTCTCATATGGAGCAGAGTTCACAGTTCTCCTTAAAATAAGGTGATAAGTTTAATACACAGTGTATTAGAAGAAAATTAAAAAGTATCTTTTTTCCCCCCCATATCTGATGTCTTTAAACTTACTGCAGGAGCAAACGCAGTGAATCAGGCATCAATGAGATAATGGAGTGCTACCAAACTGTTTCAATTATGTGTTCAGACACTACAAATACAACAGTTAATGGTAGTGTTGCCAGTGATATACAGGGAAATAGATTAGGTCCCATATTTGCAAACCACATTCGGTTTTCAATTGGCTCAGTGTCATTACTGAAGTTTGGAAGTGGTATGTCACCTGACTAATGCTCTCTCACGGCCCAGCCTGCAGGAATGCAATAGCTCTGATGCTGCTGTAATGTCACACATACAAACACTAGTGAGGCACAGAGCCCCAAGCTCAGGTTTGGCAATTTGTGTTGCTAAGGCTATGGGACCACCAAATACTTCCCACACCAGTTCACTGGTAGCAGAATAGATGTCACTTATGTTTCAGCCATTTTAATATTTTGCCACTGTCTTCTGTCACTTTCTGTGACAGCTAGTCCTGCAAAGAGGAACCCCTACTACTCTGGTCATCTTCCTTTGTGGGTCCAGACAGGAGACATTTATTATGACATGTGGAAAGGGTTGGGGTGAAAGAGAGTCTCTGCTTCACATCTGTAGAAAGAATACCCAAGGCCACTGAAACAGCTTCCCTTATAGGTGGGAAGGACTGACATCCCCAGGGCAAGAATGGGACTAAATAAGGAAAAGGTTCAAACTGATGTGGGGATCAGCCAGTGAGGTTTGGTGACCATTGTCATTAAAGTGCAGACTAAGAGAAAAACCCCATCTGCTTTGAGATCCCAAATAAACATTTCACATCAGACTACTTCAGTCAGCTACGTTTACCGACATTTGTCCCTTGTTTCTTACAACATCTCAAAAATTTTAGAAAACACAGTATCTTGTAGGGTTTTTACTGATAAAAATATTTATATCCTGTTAGTAACTACACTGAACTAAACTTCCTACTGTCTCTTCCACAATCAAAGTGAGAATATGAAACAAATCATGGATACTTCCTGGAAATTTTAGTTCATAATTTGCCCTGAGCTGCACTTTGTTTTCCATTGGCTACTTCCATGTGGTTTCTTCTAGATCATGACTCTCAGGTGGTGGTGAAACATTTTGGATAGAACACTATGGAAGTTGTATTCTTATAAATTATATTTTTTATTGTTGTCTGTTTGTTTTCATGTTACTGCTTTCCAGAATTATTATTCTAAAAATAAAAATGATGATTTGAGAGAAATGACAATTTGTGTAACCACTGAAGATTGTAAGCTTCCTACTTGGACAGAGCTCACATTCTTCATATTCAGTGGAACTTTATTTAATCATGAAATATAGGCTCATATGTGCAAAGAAATGTAAATATGAGCTTGATTCTGCAATTAGGGCAAAACTCTTTTACCGGAACTCAGATTTTTATGTATTTTTCAATGGAAATACTTCAAACAACCCAAAGTAGGTCTCCAATATGTTACTGATCCTCTAAGAAGTATCAATCTCAGATAAAGCAGCACTGCATAGAAACAGTTGCTGAATTAACAACAACAACAAAAAGATGGTACCCTATTTGCCGTCTATGTAGCAAGTAGTGTGTGATTTATTATTAGCGAGCCAAGTACAAGAGGAGATCATCCCAAGGAGTCTCAGGCTATGGGCTGGAGGGATGTGCAACCTCCACTCCTGGAGACATTTTTCTTGCACTATGTTGTGGTGACCAAAGTGCTCCAGAAATGTGAAGAAGAGTTTCTTCCTGCCACAGCCCTACTAAAACTGTTTTTCTCACACAAACTCATAACAGCGCTTCACGTTAGGGTGACTATGTGCAAGGAGGAGCATCGAAGTGAGCTTTTTGTGCTATATTATTTCCTCTTGTGCACCATAGAGGAGAATCAGTACATCCTCACATTAGATAAATTTGGCTTATTATAATTCCTTTTAACATTTATGGTAAACTTCCCACAGATTTAATGGGATGTGGATCAAGCATGAGAGACACAAGAATCTGGAACAAGCAGTAATGTGATCATATGTTTTTTGTGTTTGTATGTATGCATGTATGCACAAACCAGCAGACAGGATTGATAGTGACAAGCTTTACTGACAGATGAAATGTAGAAGTAGAACCTTGGGGTGAATGAGTGTTATTGAAAACTCTAAGACAGGCAGAATGAAAGAAAACACAAATGCAGGAAAACAAAAGGTTTATCTGTATGATTACTGAATATGTGTTAAAAACAACCACAGAGCACTAGAGACCAGAGTTGACCCAAAGCTGAGGAGCAAAACCAACAGAGGCATAGACAAACACCATGAAAACACACACTCTGACATCTAATATTAGATCTGTAGGCAAGACCACCTAGAAGGCCAGAGGGAAGGACTCAGCAAGGCTGCATCTTTTGCTGGAAAGCATTATGGCTGGAGATATGCTGCTTGTTGTAGAAATGTAGCTATTTTGAACACTAATAATAGTGTTTCTTTCCCGTAAGTATAAAACCCAATTGTTTCCCATGTAGAACTACTTCATTTACTAGAGTGGCCTACTATAACCCAAAAACAGAGTTAAAAGGTCATTTCATTCACTTCAGTATTAAACCATCTTGATGAGCCAATAAAAAAAATTTTGAGCTATATTTTCTCGCAGCTTAAAAACATCCTGTCTATTTTATCCTGTCTATTTAGATAGGAATGGTTGGACTAGAAGATCCGATGGGTCCCTTCCAACCTGGTTGTTCCGTGATTCTGTGATTCTGTTATGACCTCCAGTACAGATAAGAGCTTTCCCCGATGGAGATAAAACAACTTTGTTAAATCATGCATCTCATCATTATTTAAACAGGACATTTTGACAGAGAAGGAGATTCTGCCCTTTCTCCCAGTGGCAAAGACTGTATCTGACAAAAATGTAATCCTCTTTTCCTTTCTGTGTTTCAAAAAGAAGTCTATTGTCAGCCCAGTTTGTTTATTTATTTATTTCACTGGGGGAAGAAAGACTTTAAGAAGTTCAGTTGGGTAAATTGAAACTATTATAACTTGTTTATAAACAGTCTGTTGACAACTGGTCATGTTTAAATTTCGTGAATCATCCTAATATGTCATAGATGACATACAAGGGTGTGCGTGGAGACTACCAAACCTATGCTACTGTTGCTCTTTCTTCTTGAGATGGTTGATGAACCTTTTGTTGATTTCTCATGATTCTTGAAGGCAGATTTATAGACATCTTCCCTCTCTCTAAAGAAGAGAACAAAACTGCAAAATGCAGTCAGTGGAGCACCAAACTTATTGCTCATCTGATGTTTTGCAAGTTTAATGAGAGTTTTATACATGGGTCACTCTTGATACCTGGTAATAAAGTACTCCAGGTTGGGCTCTATATGGTTAACATGAATGACACTCAGAATAGGTGCATGGCAAAGGTTGAGGTAGAGGTGAATATTTCCAGTATTCTCAAGTGTGCAATGGCTCAGCAATGGCTTGTCCTAGAGTCTCACATTGGTTCTCTGAAGCATCAGACTATCAGTTTCACAGGCAGTTTGTCACTGTGCTAACTTCTCCATTTCCAGATTCAAAAAGGAAATGCATGTGACATATGCATCTAGCAGCTTTGTCTAGAAGTATTAAGTATAATAAGATTTTAAGAATAGCGTTTTATAACACACTTTTATATTTGTTTCACCACAAGTATTGAGGATTTCATCCAACATTGAACATTATCTTCCCAGTCAATGCTGATCTCCATACTGCTGCAATACAAATGCTAATTTAAAGCTAGCTCAGGTGTTGCTGTGCTACACCAGAAATCCATAGACAAGTTAAGTGACTGGCAGTTTTTCATGCAGGAATGGAACTGAATCATGCGCTCTATAACAATCCTTTTAACATCAGTATTCCTTTTGCCATTGGCTCCTGCTAACACTGGGACGCTGGATTAGATAAAAAATCTTGTCAATTGTCTAAGAAAGGAACAACAGGTACTCTGAAGAGCCGAGTAAAAGGATTTTCAGTTTTAAAACACACATCAATATTTGAAGTAACTTCTGGGTTTGTGTATCAGTGCTTAGTATCATGTTAGTATAATGTTGCCGAAAAATGGGCAAAATGCACCAGCTAGGAGTCTATTACCACAAAAGAGTAAACAAGAAAGGCCATTGAGGCCTGGAGATCTGGGATGTTTTGTATTTATCTCTGCCATTAAATTATTGTGTGACCCTAAGCAAGTCACTTCTCTGAGCTTTCTGCCTGAATAAAGAATTACAAACCCCTCATTTCATACATATAGAAAGGCATATAATGGAATGCTATAGACAAAATTGATCATTACTTGAAGGTATTTTAAAGTGGCTATCCAGTTTGCTGCTGTACAAGTTTAGTTGTTTCTGTCTCCCATTCCAAAAAGCACCATTTCTATTTGATCAGAGGTGAAAATGTTTTCTCAGTATGACAGTCCTTGAATTTAATCAGTAGTTATTTTTCCCATTTTGTGTTAGTATTCCTTTAAAGTAAAGGGTAAATTTTGTTTATTTTGCGGTTTGTATCCATCTCTTTTTATCAAAGTAACAGTCTGAGCTGGGGAAGGACTGCTCTGACTTGGACAACCTAAAATGTTTTTCCATAACATGTGATTCCTTGAATCAGATGAAATCCTCCTGTTGTTCCACAAAAGCTAGACCTGAAGTCACAGTCTGCACATGACAAATGTCCCATCATATGGACAGTTGTTCAGTTTTTCCTCTGAGTTTTACACATGTTGGGAAAACAGGATTTGCCTATTTGGTGTCTTTGAAGGCAAAAATATCTCCATGTCTGCCCCACACCATCTGCAGTGCTCCTCAGGGTTGAACACATCTGACCTGTGCACCAATAGTGCACCTGCATTGATACTGGGGCCTGTATCAGCCTGGAAAGAAGCCTCTTGGACCCCAAGCCAAATCATTTCTCATTGTAGTAGCTACCTCTCTTAATCTGTTTAATAAATTCATCAGTCTAAAATGGTCTTTGGCTGTTACAAAATGGTAAAGCAGTGCCTGGGCTGTAACTTTCAGACCAAAGAACTGATTGTCCATAAGTTTTAATGGCAGGGAAGCAGCTAAAACACCAGTGTTTTATAACTTTACTTCAGAGAGCAGTTGTTGTAGGGGTTTTGTACCCCAGAGAGTATCTGTGGCCAGCTACCACTTCCTACACATATAAAGCTAAGCTGAAATTGTCCACAGCTGCGAAACTATGTGTTAGTGTCAGCTGGTAAGGGAGGAAAAAGAAAAAGGAAAGGAAGGTGAAGAACTGGCCCAGAGACTCTGCTTCTGGCTACAGGAGCCATCTGAGCTGACAGCCACAGAACTGTTTGGACAAACTGGATTCAGCATGCATTCCTCAACATTTCACCTGCACTCAGCCCATCACATTCCCCTTCTGCTGGACCACCTCTAACATCCAGACCTCAAAACAGCACCAAACAGCAAGCTCTTCTTTCTTCCAATCAATCTGTTGCAAGAAGTATCATTCTTTTAACCAGATTCAAATTTTTCCTGCTCAAAATAATGGTAACTTAAGGAACATAGAAATTGGGAACAGAATGACAAAACTAAGACCTATCACCTAGAAATGGATGTTAGATAGTGAAAAATACCTCTAGCAAGTACCTAGCAAAGCTCCTCCTTACTTGTAAACAGAAAGCGTTTTATTCTGTTTGTAGACTAGACTTCAATGCCATTGACAGAAAAACAATCTTTTTTCTTCTTTTACTCTCAAAGGGTCAATTTTACAGTATGCATGCCAACTTTGTTTCCTGGATGTTTGACATACCACATTAACCCTACATCTCAATTTTCAGCTCCGGGAAACCAAAGGGACACACAGTGATGTGGCATTTGGGCTTAGTAGGTTCTCCTGCCTAAATTACTTGTGGTTCCAGTATTCTTGAACTGCATGGGCTTTCCTAAGCTCCCACTGGGAGCCTTTACACCATTCCTTCCTGGCTCAACACTCACTGCTTCTCTTCCCTTCCCTTACCTACACCCTTCTGTTATTTATATATGTAGTAGGGCTGGCAGCTGGAAGTATTCATTGCTGGTGTTTATCTTTGTGTACTGATTATTGTTCTGTCCTCATGTAATTTTATTGTTTTTCTATGCTTACTGCCTGTTACTTGTCAGCAAAGGAGAACTACTGAAAAAAGGAACAAAAAGTATACAAGGAAAGGAGCGACTGGGCAAACTGTCTTGTTTACTCCCAGCCACCAATGGCTTGCAGCTGTTTGAAGTGCAGCATTTTTTTCCATTGCTCTTTTTCAAAAGCATATCACAATGAAGAGCTGGGTGCAGAGTCAGGGCAAGCAAGGTGGTCAGTGGCAGCATTCCTGATGCATGCTGTCTAGTTAATGTTTTAACGTGTGGATTTGCTTGTCTCTTACTTGCACAGGTAAGAATTGCTTGGATTCAGAAATTATCTCCTAACAATTGTTTTCATGAGGTCTGACCTCCAGAAAGTGATCAACATCAAAGAGAAGAGAAACTGAGGGCAATGGAGAATGCAGTGCCCAACAAAATGGGAAAGTGTACTGCAGCTCAGTTGAGAATGGTGTCTCCCATAAGGTACAATATACACAAAAACTTCACTGTGGATTTTCACCTGAAGGTGCAATATTTGAACCCAAATCTAATCTTCCTTGAAGTTTAAGTTGGTTTAATTTGATTTTGGCAGTTGGTTTAAGACCATCTTTGCTATCTAAAGGCTCATTGATGTTTTGTTTGAAATTTTTGATATAATTTCATCTCTGCTAATCACTCCAGCCATAACCGGTAAATGCTGTCAGTTCAACAGTCTTTGTGCAAACAAATGTACTGACCAACAATTTGCAGCAAGAGCATCAGAGAATGATGCAGACTTGACACACTGATGGAAGAGTTTATTGCAGAAGTGAGGCAAGAAAGAAAAAGAAAGTTAAAAAAGGGTACTGGAAATTACTGTGCAGTGACAATGTTAAACAAAATAGTTTAACAAATTAGTTTCCTGTTCATATCATGAGCTTTAGATGGCTACCAGTGCAAACATTTGCACATATACTTATGCAATGGATATGAAAGAATGGAGATCAGGTATTTTATACCAACAAAGATGATGCATTTCCAGTAAAATCCCTAATTTTGTTTTTCTGTTCACTGGAAAGCAAGTTTCAGAATGAAGGGAAACACCAGAGAAGAGTGAACCTCAAAGTTGTTAGTAGCATCTTTAGTTGTCTAGAAAATTCTTCCCCTGGCTCATCCCACAATTTCCTGCTTGGGGTTGGGCTTTTTATTTTCTAACATTTTTACTCTCCAGGTTTACTCCAAATCCCTGATCTAGTCTAAGGCTCTTGCAGAGAATGAACCAGAAGCGTAAAAAATTCTATTCCCCCTTAACAATGCATTTAAGTACAGGATTGATATTGAGCATATTAGTAATTTCATTAATAACAATACATCAACATTAAGAAGTCTTGGCCATGATGTATCACTATTCAGCCAAATATTTAAACATATACTTTAAATTATGTAGACTTCAATAAGATATAAGCCTGTACTTAGAAGCCTAAACGTTTAGATAGTTTTTTCCCCCTTCTTTTCACAGCAGTAATGACTGACTTAACCTTTTAGCAATTTAAGGTGGAAAAGACTGTGTAGTTTATCACAGTCCTTTCCCATGCAGGCATGTGAGGGATTAAACAAGTAGGAGACACAGACTTAGGATCTAAACTGAACCTACCTTTAATTTACTGTGCTCCAAGGGTGGGAGTCTGAAGCACCTCTTCCCGAGTCTTCAAGTCATCTCTTCACCATCCAAACACCCCATTTATCAGAAGGTTTCATGTGTCTCTCAAGACCTTAATATAAGCAGAAGTTTATTGTCAAAGCCATTCGAAGTTGAAGAGAAGCCATTCCTCACTTTTTTAATAAATAGAGATACTGTTTATATGAATAAAAGTGAAAAGTATTTTCCCTAGGTACTTTTGAAGCTTCCAGAAATAGTCCTAACTCTGGGCCAAAGTTACTGTTGCTGAGCTTTCCCAGGAGATCATCAGTACATGGTACTGCTGTATGAAATAGTCTCACTGCCAGTTAAACTGATGAGAAATCACGTTTTAGTGGTTTTGCAATAAACAAAATATTTTGTGGCCTGGCCCCTAATCCTTGGCTTATTTCTAAAGAAACAAAAGGCTGTTTCCATAGTTACACAAATAGGGAAACATCTTGTAAAAAATTAGGCTGCAGTCTAAAACTGAGAAAATTCACAATTTTGCCCAGAGTTTAGCAGTGATTCAATCTTCAAATATAGAACTTTTTCTATTTGCAGTAAAACACTGTACTGTTTGAAAGATATGTTTTCCTCTTGATCAAATTTGAGATGTATAGGTGCGCAGTTTTCCTACGAGTCACTGCAGAAGTACACTGTATCACAGGACGTAAACCTCTCAGCTTCCAGTGGAGTTAGGTGGACAGGTCAAACAGAATCGGGGTTTTTTTTTCTTTCACTTTTTCACTTTTTTATTCTTTAGTTTGTTTCAGGAAGTGTTAGACTTTGGACTTACTTCTACATTCCTTACCTACCTGAATAACTCCATAGGGCAACCACATAACATAGTAAAAGCTGCAACAATGAATCTTTTACTTTGACATATCAATACCAGTGAACAGAAAAACCATATATGTTTGGATGAATACTAAGGACAAAGGTACGCAGTCAGTAGTACCTGCATATTGTTCTCTTTAATGGGGAGACTATTTACAAAATAAGCAATTTTTAAGGCTGGCTACACATAATGTTGAAAAAAATTAAGTAGATCAATATAGTATATCAGAAGGAAATCTGTCAGGCACCAGTGTCACTGCCATCAATTAGTTTTGAATGACATATGTTTCAGTAGTGAGGAGTCCTTGGTAAAACTACCTGTGTGAGGATTTATTTTCAAATACCATACTTATCCACTCTCTAAAAAATAAATTTTTATGAATGTATACATGCATATGAACACATAGCTATTTCAAAAGCAGGAATTTAATAAATCATTAACACATTCTAGTGTTTTAAATTGTGACTTTAAGATATCAATGTACAGTTCTGTGTATATGTAAGAAGCACAACGATTATCAAATTATAGCACCTTCATGAAACCTCAGCACACTGCAAAAACCTCCCCTTTACAGAGGAAACATTATTATTTTTTCAGAGACATGATGATCACTTAGGTCAGAACAAGTGCTGCATACTTCTTGCACCTTCTCAACATACAGCCTAAGATGATGGGAACCACCTCCTCCAAACTATCCAAATCTTCTGAAATACTTTTACACTTCAATTATTCTTCATTACAACCAGAATTTTGTTATGCTGTCATAACTAAGTTCCTGTTTGTGCATTGGTATGAAGGTGCCACTGCACTTCACTTGTCACTGAACAGAAGCCCCTTCTTGGGAGTAGAAATCTCCATCATTGCTATCAGTCCCTGTCTTGTACAGTGGCCTAAGAAGTGTTTTCAACTCTATTGCTACTTTATATTCAGGACTCTCCTTCAGTAATATGCACCAGTGCATTTTCTATTAGCACTGTGTAGGGTAAAATCTAGTATTATAGATGGGGTCACTTATACAATTAATCTATTGCCAACATACAGATGCTTGAATGTTCAACCATTTCTAGCACCCAAGAGAAAACACTGTTATAACTGGACTTTACGTTAACTAGCTTAGGTCCTGTTTTTCCACAGGCCAGGTTTGAAACGAGCACTCAGCACTTGTCTCTTGTGTCCCATTGAGTTGATACAGACATGTCTTATTGAAGCACAGTAATTAGATTTGCTCTTTAGTACTTTGTAAGGTAAAACAGAGGTTCTGCTTGGATGGATATGTCAAGCCTGCATCCCAGGTGCTAACTGTAAGAATAATTTAAGCTATTTCAGATGCTGTAGGTTTGTTTATAAAGTCTGGTGAAGCCAGGTACACCTATACTAAGTTTTTGAATCGGCTCATAAAAGAGAAAAGCCAGTCCACCTCTCAGATCATCTTTCTCCAAATTCTTAAGAAAAAAACATAAGCTTAAGCAGCATGTCTGGAAGTTCAGTGAATTGAATTGCTGATCTGAGGCAGCTTTGGCAAACCTTGCCCCACAGACCATCTTTCTATCAGCTGAGCTCCCAGCCAAGTGCTTCTGCTGATGGACGTCTGGTAGCACGCTTTCAGGCGAGAGTCCGTATTCAGAGTTTTAAAGGTCAGCACCAATACCTTGAATCCTGCTGACAGCCAACACAGCTTGGAAAGTGCTGGTGTTACATGCTGCCAACTTGAGCCCTGATTAATATATGACTGCTGCATTTCTGTCTTGCTTCAGACTCTAAATGCTCTTAAGCAATAGCCTAAAGCAGAGAATATCACAGGAGGTTAATGCTGAGGTGAAAAGATTGTGATAAAACATAGCAAGTTCCATTTAGAGGGATATTTTCCTAGTCTAGGTAGATCACAAACTGTGGGATAAAAATTAAAATGTGTAAGCATCTTTTGAACTACAGCATATGTAAGTGATGGCCACTAAGTGCATTGAGGTGATTCAACGTTAGACATTCTGGGTGTGAAAGGAGTAGCATTTAATTTTTCTACAACTACTCTGAGTTTCCTCTGCCTCCCTGCCTACTGTTTCTCACCCCTCCTTTTTAACCCAGTGTCAAAGGGATATTCATTCTCACCCCAGACAGCAAGTAAATGTTCTGTTTCATCTTTCCTGTCTGCAATATGTATGCACAGAGATTTTGTTTGGATTTCATTAGCAGATTGCTGCTATTGTTCCAGACAAGTTAGAGTAGACACTCAGAAAATAATGCATTAAGTCCACTCTAACAGACTTGCAGGATTCTCACAGCAGTAGATGAGTTGTATATAGAAATGTGCATCTCATGTTACATGCAGCTTTTTTGGAATATAATGTCCCACTAAAGTTGGCTCAGCTCCCATATTCATCAAAGGCCTCTGACTTTTACAAGATAAATGAGGATTTAAATTCTAGAAAGCAATTTGCTGTGTTGCCCAAAAATTAATGAAAATCTTGGTGCATCAACAGTGGTAGAATGGTGGAAAAATATTTAGCTCTGGGAATAATTAATAAACCAGGGGATTTTAATGCATTGGGTATAACTGAGCCAGAGATTAATTTGGCCTACATTACACATACTTTGTGTATTGAAAGATATTAAGTTCTGTTATAATACAGCATTGTAGGATTCCTACACATTCAACACAAAGCTGGACCAGTTTGCAGTTGTTCAAAACTGAGCCCTTGGTAGACATGGTGGCAGAGGTATGCTGTATCACTTTTGCTTTGTGTTGAAATTTGTCCATGGTCTTGTTTCTCTCTATAATATAACATTTAATTGTCAGAATCCTCTGTCCTTTCTAATGAAGTGCAGTATCTTGCCTTAGTGCTTTCAACAGAGTGTTACACACAGGTGACATTTCAAGATTATGTAGGACACCTAACTCCACTTAATCATCACCTAAATGTTTGCAGAAAAATCTGCAAAATGCCAGGCTGTTGCAGAGGGTTTTTGTGCGAGTCGGTGAAAAATAAATATGCTTGCTTGCTCTAGAGATCTGCCCCCCAGTGGCAACACACCTTAGCCAGGCTGGAAGAGGACAGAAACGAAGGCAAAAGAGGCAAAGGTCAGTTTTCACAAAAGCAAAAGATGAAATTAATACAGTGGTATGGCTGTTGCATGGCATTAAGTAAGATCCCTTTGGTGTGTCTATACTTACAAACTATGGGAGAAGTCTTACCGCGAAACTCTCTGTGGCACTTTTTGTCCTGGGTCAGCTAACACTCTCCCAGACAATTTGTAAGTACGTTTTGGGGTATAAACACAGACTAGGAATCAGTCCCAGTGGCTAATTTGAAAGCAGCTACCTTGTTTTGGCTGAAATCTTCCACCATCTGTATGGACACAAAATATGTCATGCCAGTCATTTCAATGTCAAGAAATAGGCAACGGCCCATTGTATTACCATGTGCTATTATTATAGCACAATTGTACACTAGTTATTCTATGCCTGTAGTAATAGGATGATTAGTATAGATGTAGCCTCAGAGACCATTTTACCTCACTTCATTCATTCTGTAATATAAGAATAATAAAATTTGTCTACCCACTTGTCTAACAAGGATGCTGCAAGGATTTATGCTCTATCAATGGCAAAGCATTGAGGATTTGGGGACAGGAGGACAGAGCACTCATTAAATAGGACTTATTACTTTTCATCTAACTTTGGCATTGCTTATAATTATGCTAACAGCAGCATTTTGTGCCTAGCATGCAGTAATTTTTTTTCTGCTAATCAGTGAAAGGTAAAATCCCTGGTTAAATTTATTAAACTGCTGGACAACAGCTACAAAGCTGACTGACTCCAAAACAAGGATGTGGTATAGCGAGTTTGTCTTTATGAAGAATCTAACATGTAGACCATGGGCAGAGGGACAGGCACATACGTATTCCAATATACAGTAAGACCTGCTCATGTAAAGGTCACATAACAAATACTAGCTATACAAAATAACAAGTTGGCTATCCACTGTCCCTAGGGTCAGCATTCTCCAAGACCTTATGAAATCAAGTTGGCAGGGTATGAAAAGTACATTTTTTCTCCCACATATCTCATGCAAAACTTCAGGAAATTGCATTCATGTTTCTTATACCAACACTCACAATTAAGATTCACCTTTTTCAGTGCAAGGACACTCAGAAAGGCATATTAAAGATCTGCTATACTGCTCCACTCTGAGATTCCACAGCATTAAGTATTGTCTGGATCAGCAAAACCAAGAATATTGGAAAAAAACAAGGAAGAAGAAGAAGACGAGAGGGCAATTTGTCTACTGAGGATGAGAGAAATAGAAGAGGAGTGAGGCAGCAGGTCAGTCTCTGCAGACAGACCCAGGATATGAGCCCTGATGTTGCCACATGTCAGAGGGGGACAGGGTCTCTCCAGGAAAAAGAAGGCAAGAGGAACTCTAACCAGAATGTAGAGCCTGCCCCTGCCTTCTATTAAACCTGGAGGGAGAAAATATGAGAGGGTAAAGCACTAGAAAAGACATCTCAATTTCCTTGTCTCCTAAGCTGGAGTGCTTAAATGTGCTTTGGGCTTTGCAGTTTTTCATTTTACCTCATCTTATATCTATCTCTACTAAGAAAAGAGCAAGAAAGAAAGAGCAAGCTGAACACTCCCCTTTCCCCACTCCAACAGATATCACAGTTAAGGGCCTGTTTGTGCAGAAGAGGCTATACAGAGCAGAAGAGACAGGCAGCCTGTTACCTGTCCCTTCTTTCATCAGTTCAGGGAATTAATACTTTCATTAATTCAGTAATCATAATTTAACAAATCCCATAATGCTGATACTGCCTTGTTCATGTTTTTATTTTGTTCTTTTAATCTAACCTCTTCAGGCAATTTTGATTGTCCTGTAGATAAGTTGTGTATATTTCTTCACTAGAAAGCACTGTCTGGAAATAGTTATTGGTGTGGTCTTGCTCAGTTTAAGTGGTGTTTTGTTTGGTTTTTGCACTGGAGCAGACACAGAGTCCTCATTTTGCCTATGATGATACTCAGACAAGGAGGGGATACTAACTTTAACTGCACCAGCTTGGCTTATTTTACACTTATTTTGCATGGAAAAAACAGTCTTCACTATGTGAAGGCAGGTTAGCATGTGGTAAGCATACACCCAATTGAAATCATTGTCCCAGTCCAAGGACATGGGGGAAGTTTAGGTCTGGAACTGTCTGATAAAATTATGTGTTTTGTTGTTTAGTTGGGGGGGGGAAATGCTAACTTAGAAGAAAAAAAAATCTTGCTTAGTCAAACACTGGGGTTTCAATTTCAGGCAGGCACCTGGGGAATAATCTAAAGAAACTGTTTATAATTGTTGTTTATTAATGCAAAGCTCTGAAACAAGTGCTGGGTGTTCAGACCATTGCTAACTACAACCTCACTGAAAAGAGGCTGAGCCACAAGATCCAGTCTGAATTTCCACACCAAAGAAGGCCACTGAGAATGGACTAAAGAAAACTCAAGGAAAAAAAAAAAAAAAAAAGATGTGGTATTATTTCACCTTTTCATTGTAAAAGAAGGCTAAAAAATCACTGCTGAAAATTAGCTTTCCCTGGTGAATTTTTGTCGTGCTCAGCCAAAGGTGATGTAGTACAGGACCTGAGTGACAGGAAGAGGAAGGTTTGAAAGATGACTCACTACCTTGTTTGGGAGCAGAGATGAGTGTTCTGTAATTATGAGGAATGTGAAATTAATACCTAGACAGTCTCATTGCTGCCTTTTAATAATAAATGAGTACTACTTCTGGTGGTATAACTCTGTATATTTGGTTCAGCTGTCCTATGTCTATGCTTTTCTCCTGGTGTTGTAAAGATGCTGCATAATCATCATGTAGCAATAAGTGTTCTGAGATTCTGTACTTCCTGCTTGTAACAGAGACAGAAATGAACAATCAGGCCTTATTGTGACTGCTAGTAAAGAAGAGATTCATACCTTAAAGATTCTGAGTGCTTAGCTTAACTATAATTAAAACCAAGAATTTACAGCGTTAAAAGCAACCTGATCCAGTAAGCAGAACAATTAGAAAGTTCTTTTCAAGGACCTGCCAGAAATTCTTGAGAAAATTAGACGGTGACATAGACAGATTGTCAGATAGTTTTATCTACATTGTATCTTCCTGTACTGGCCATAGGAAAAGGTCAGTCTTCAGAGCTGTCAGCTTTAGTCACTAGTAACTGTTTAGAGAAAACTGATGTACTAGGGAAAAAAAAAATTGGAAGAAATGCCTATGTTTCTTGCAGGTAATAGATGAATTTGCCGACTTACATATAGATCTTTATTTCCAGTGATTATTGTGTGCCTTAAACAGTGCAAAATCATACACCTGAATAATCATCTGCATGGCTAGCCTCCTTGTCTAATTAATACAGTTTCAGATCTAACTCTTCCGCATATAAAAATGTTTCCTTCAGGATGCACCTTCTCAAACCTCCTCCATAGACTAACCTGTGACTTAATGTCATTTTGGTTACTCTTCATAAAATTTAAACAGTAGTCCAGATGACAAGGACTTTCTATGACCACCATGTTTGTTAAATCTTTTTATAATTAAAAAAAAAAAAAAAAAAATTGTGTTTAAAAACTACCAGGGGCTTTCCTTGTCGAAGTATTGTAGCTTCTCTTACAAAGATGTTTCAGTAACCACATAGAAAACTATTTAAAGAAAAAAAGGAAACAGTACCTTTAAAGCAAGATGAAAACAAGTGTGATTGATCTGAACTTCTCTTTTTTTCTTTTTTCTTTTTTTTTTAATTCAAAAGCTTGTCCTTCCCATTTTGTTCAGGAAAATGTGCCTGTGTGCAAAAGTATATTATGCCGAATTGGTTCCAAAAGTAGATCTCATCTGTAAATACTTCAGTGGGAGAAGACAATGACAAATCTCCTCCGTTACTCACCAGGATAGAGATTGTCAGTGTACAGTCTCCTGAGCTATCACAATTCTGTTGGTTAAAGTCATATTTCCAGACTATCAGGTATCTGTTCCTGAACTTAATTTAGTGTAGAATATTTACAGCTAATGGATGAGTTAAGTCTGAGAGTGGTTTTTCTCCTGCTAGCATTTATGCTAGAAGAAAAGGTGGTAGGAAGTAGGAAAAGGAAACTTTAACCTTTTATTATTTAGAAGCAAAATTAAGGAAACACAGTTAAGGAAAATAACCAGGGGAATATAACATTAAAATTAACTAAAAGAAGCATATTTAGTAATATCTTTCAATGACAGTATAAAATCTACAGAATTGCAGTATGTATCTCGGTACTGCATTTTAGTGGTAATATTTTTAATAGGTTTTCTTATGGTTCAGTCTCTTTTATTGTCCAGTCTTCACTATATAGGGCATAAACAGGGTAGTATAAAGGCACTGGCAGATGAAGTCTAGAACTATAAAATACTTAGTTTAACTCAGTCAAAACATATTTTTGGATCCAAAGTCTAGTCTGTCTAAAGATAGTTCTTGCATCCAAACACTTTCTCCCAAATCTCTCTTAAGAGGCATAACTTGAAGGTACAAAGGGGTTTGGATCTTCCCATCTTTATTGTTGGAAATGTTCCATTTCATATAAATTATTAACTACTACTGGTCTAGAAATAGAAGTAGAGGGAAAAGAGCAAGGAGAGAAGACACCTTGACTCCCTAGCCCATTAGATGGGAAATACAGCAGAGTTCAGAGTTCAAATTCCTTCTCAAGTAAATTCTTAATTATTGATATTAAGTTGAGCATCCCTCACAGGAGAGGATGAGAGAGATTTATTCCATATTAGCAAGTAATGTGGTCACTCAAGCAGTTACCTACAAGAGACCAAGTTCAACTCCCTGTTTGAAACCAAAGTTACAACACAGTATGGGAGGGAGGGTTGACATTCAGGTACCTAAGCCAGGTAGCTAAGTTAGGCTCTAAGGACTCTGTGTTAGGGCTGGGTAGCTGCCCAGAGGAGAAAGACCTGGGAGTGCTGGCTGATAGCTGGATGAACATGAGCCAGCAGTGTGCCCAGGGAGGCCAAGAAGGTCAAGAGAGTTGTGGCTTGTACCAAAAATCATGTAGCCAGTAATAGTGGGGAAATGATCACGCCCCTGTACTCATCACTGGTGAGGCTGCACCTCGAATACTGTGTTCACATCTGGTCCCCTCACTACAAGAAAGACATTGAGGTGCTGGAGTGTGTCCAGAGAAGAGCGACAAAAGTGGTGAGGTGTCTGGAGAAAAAGTCTCATGAGGAGTGGCTGAGGGAACTGGGATTGTTTAGCCTGGAGAAGAAGAGGCTGAGGGTAGACCTTATCACTCTTTTCATCTGCCTGTAAGGAGATTGTAGGGAGATGGATGCAGGTCTCTTCTCCCAAGTAACAAGAGATAGCACAAAAGGAAATGTCCAGAAGTTGCTCTAAGAGACATTTAGATTGGATATTAGAAAAAAATTTCTTTATCAAAAGAGTGATGAAGCATTGGAACAGGTCACCCAGTGAAGTGGTGGCATCTGCATCCCTGGAGGTGTTCAAAAATCACATAGACGTGGCACCTTTGCACATGCTTTAGTAGGCATGGTGATGTTGGGCTGATGATTGGACTGAATGATCTTAGAAGTCTTTTCCAACCTCAATAATTCTACGATTCTGTGATCCCAAACTAGGAATACCCTCAGTAGCAGGTACCTTTGAGAAACTCAGCTGCTGGTCTATGTTAAGGTGATCTTGGAGTTTACTTGACCTCTTAGTAAATAAGAAAAGCTTACTTTGACAAATACGTCACACAGGACTGAAACCCCACTTTTTAAAACATACTTCATTAAATGCATGCAACATTAAAACTGTTTAAAGAAATAGATACTGTCTACTAAGTACAAACAAACAAAAAAAAAAGTTCAATGGGTCAGACAATTTCCCTGTAACTGACATCTGTTAATGCTGTCCTCGGTATTCCCCTGACATGAGGAAGTAACTGTCATCTTGCTATTAAGGATATATTCATCATACTCATTAACCACAAGGAATGAGTGTAAGATTGGATATTAGGAATCTTTGCCTGGAACAACAGCTGATTTTATATATATACACACACATATATATATATATAATATATAATATTATATATATAAAAATATATATTATGTATGTAAAAATATAATATATATATTTTATATATATATATATAGAATATATATAGAATACACACATGTGTGTGTGTGTATTTCTTGCCCAGTGATTACAGAATAAACACCCATAAGAATAAGAAATTTGCTGAATTACTTCGAAGGCATCTTACTGTGACTATTTATCAGGAAGATCTGTTCACTGACTGAGTGTGTTCTGCCAAACACTGTTAAAATATTTTTTATAATGTATATAAAATGTAAAAGTGGGAGATGTAATGATTTTCTGTTTAGATCTCAGTATTGAAACAAATAACATGTTCAAAAACCTCTTACCTTTTTCCACAATGTGTTCAAAATTTAAAGCTGATGTAAAGAATCAGGTTGCTATTGGAAGAAGACAAGAGATATACATTTCAACTGATCTATGTTTGCACATAAGAAGAAAGATAAGCTAATGATAGGGAAGGGAATGAAGCTATTAGAGGACTGTCAAAGAAAGCAAGTGCTGGAGAAGAGATTTTGGAATTAGAAGACTAATAAACATAAGTTCTAGTCAGAAAATTTGGAGAATGGATTTCCCACTTGAAAATTGACATCTTTCAGCAGAAGAGTGATAACTTCAAAACTGTGATCTTTAAGTGCAACTGCAGTATCTCATTGTAGTCCAGAAGCTCCACGTCCCCGAGCAAATGTCCCCATCACCCTGTACCTCCCATGGCAGAATACCTGGCATAAGCACAGCTCTCCCAGAATAGTGGGAGCTATAGCCAGGAGGGGAAACTTTTTCATAGAAGACACTGGGGAAAGCAAGTCACTGCATTGCATTTTCTAAGAGGTACCACTGTGCTACATTCAAATAAAATCATTTTGGCTTGAATATGCTGGCTGAAATATTGCATTTCCTTTTATTTTCCAGATATATTTCCTTATATTTTCAGGTAGTCTTTTTTCAGTTAGTCAACATTTTCTGTGGCAAACAGATACTCTTCTCTGGTCTACACTCCACATACACAAAATAAAAAAACTCAGTCTTCCACAAAAAAAATACAGATTTGAAAATTTTCAAGCAACAATCATATTTTAAAACTAAACTTCATTGTAAATTATGAAGCACTTTTATTTTTCAAATAATTTCTGAAATTTTGGTTAAGCAATTAGCAGGTTTCCTGAGTAGTTGGATCAATGACATTTCTTGACTTTGTAAAAAGAAGCAGTCTCCATAATGGATCCTTAAGGTCAGCCTGTGAAACCAACCTTCTCTCCAATTGTTGTTCTATATGCCTGGCACTGATAGGGGAAAAACAAGCTCGAATGTGGTCCTGAAGGTCTTCAGTAAATTATGTGCTTAAATCTTAAGCTTCACTCTAGTTACTTTGGAAAAAAACTTGAAAAGACTGTACAGAAAAGGCAAACCTACTTTTGTTCCATTTACTCAAGCATTTGTATACTGCAAATTTGTCATTGGATCATTTCATTTGATACTTATTTTTCATTGTTTGGAGCTTTGAAAGTCTTGGAGAGAAAAGTCTTTACTGCAGAAGTAAGCCTTGCCATTGAATCACAGCATGCTGCATGGTATGTTTTGCATGATGTGGCCAATGTGGGGGTGGCAGGGAGGGGAAGCAAAGCTGGTATTTTTTTCTTTAATTCCTTACACAGTTCCATCAGAAAAGCCATCTTGCACTGAAGTTCCCCCTGATGTTCACCTCCTAAAAGCTTGGTTTGCCTCCGCTCCATTGATTAATTGGTCCAATCTTTCTACAGATTCGAACAAAGGACAAAAATAGAGTGTTTTGCCATCTGCAATACAAATTCCTATGCTGGTTCTCTGCCTCCTACTATCAGAGGCCTATGCGTTAATACGTGATAAAAGGGAAGAAGTAGGCATTTGTCTCTTGCCTGGAGAGAAATTCTTTGCCTCTTTGCCAGGTAAAACATCTGATCCTGTTGCAATGATTTTTCTTTCAACTGGAATGCAAAGATCTTATCTTTTTATTACTCCTTTATTGTTGAGAACCACTCCACTTTCTCACTCTCAACAAATGTCCGGCTTATATATACAAGCCGGGAAGCAGTTAATTTTTCCTCCTTTTTAGCTTTAATCATTTGCCTAACAACTGAATTGTGCCAGAGCGGTTCATATATCCTTTCCTGCACTCCAGTCTCTTTCTCAGATGCCTGGTCTGTGTCTGTCTCTCTCTAATTTGCAGGCATAGATTGGCCCAGTGACTGCCTCTCACTCTAATAACTGCCTGAGGTGTGGCAGACCACTTTCTGAGAATTCAGTCACACAGACCTATGCAAAAATAATAGTAAGTGGGAAATTTGCAGTGAAAGGGAAATGTTATATGCAAGTCATACACCCACTACTCTTTTAAGTTAGTTTCTTTGT
Organism: Coccyzus lansbergi; assembly: GCA_033558105.1. Lineage (NCBI taxonomy): Eukaryota > Metazoa > Chordata > Aves > Cuculiformes > Coccyzidae > Coccyzus > Coccyzus lansbergi. Next base: position 3,116,517 of record JAUMJK010001092.1, read on the forward strand.
GGCTTTGAGTTGCCATATGTTCTGCACTGTCAGATTAGTGCGTGGGGAAGCGACAGCCTCGTGGATAGAGCTAAGGCGCAGGAAATCTGGGTTTTATTCTCAGCTCTGCCCAGCTCGCACGGATGCACAGCTCAACCTTGCCTCCTTGCCAGCAGTCACAGAGGGCCTCGCAGATGGCCACTCATCCTGCTGCGCAGCATCATAGCTGCAGTTGAAGGATGTTCTGGGAGAAGAGCTGTGGGTACTTCCAGACCCTCAGGGCTGCCACAACAGCTTAAAAGGGTGCAGAACAGGAAGCATTTGGGGTCTTCTTGTAACTAGGACAGCCACAGATGGCTTAACCCAGCTTTTTTCTATGTGAGGTAGCCTCCCTACTACTAATTGCCATTTTCTGTCAATTCTGACATGTATGTGAGCATATGCTCGTGTACAGGCAATATCACTTAGTCTTTTACTCTTTGGTTGTTGTTACTCTTCAAAACCCCCTCTCCCAGTGCTGTAGGTCCTCAACCAGTATCTTTAGCCTCTGTGACCTCTGTGTTTCCTAGTTTCCTCTCTTCTCTTTCTTCCTCCTTCCCATATTCCTCTTCTGTTTGCCTGTTTTCAATTCTGGGTTTGACCACTTCTTCCCCTCCCTTCTTTAGCCTTAAACCACACTAGCCAGAGGAAGGTGTTTGGAGAGGGGCACATGAATGAACAGATATGGAAAATGGTACCTTCCAAAGGGGCACAGCCAAGCTCCAGCTCAAGTAATTAAAGGCATGAGAGGCAACAGGCAATGTTTGCTTACTGTCATGGTCTGCTTCCATCATCACGGCTCATTGTCTGCACCCTTCTGACTTGAGGTCCTGGTGCCATTGGATCATCTGTACTCCTGATAACCAAGCTGAAGACCCTCACCACCATCACCACATTACTGGTTTGGTCTCTTTCATATTGCAAATTCTCAAGAAGAATATCTACTTCTACACAGGTTTGCAGGACAACAAGCCTATTAAGACTTTTATCCTAAATGTGATTTACAAGGAGGCTGTCCCATTCACCTTCTTCCCCTGCTCCCCGATACAGCACTCTCCATCAACCCACAGTGGTGGGTGTTCATGTTGTGGGTGATATTCTTCTTCCTCCCTCATACTGCAGCTGCAACCAACCTTGCCACTGGCTGCTATGCCGATATATATTACCACCATTGGGAATCAAAATAATTCCCCATGCCACAACATATTTGTGAAGCTTAATTCCTTACAAGTTGTGTAACATGCTCGAGGTCTGTGCAGTTGTGAACTTATGGTATCTCTCTTTGGGGAGACTGTATCTTAAAATGTATAAGAATTTTGGCTGTAGCACTAAAGGTTTAGTTTTGAATGGTTGCTGCATTTACACACACACATTCACAAACAAGATTTGAAATTATTATATTCAATTTCCTGGAGTTAGAAGATCCGATGGGTCCCTTCCAACCTGGTTGTTCTATGATTCTATGATTCTATGATTCTATAACAGTGCTTTTGCAGAGGTTTAGCAGTGCAGCCAATGCAATTCACTAGCATGGATGTATGAAGTCAAATGTATGGCAGTGTTTTCACAGCAGTTCAAAGCAAGATGCATTGTTTAAATCCTGCATACCCTACTGCATAGCTCTGATGATACTCTGCTTTATTATATCCTGAAAAAAAAAATGTCAGGAGACAAGATACTGCCATAGTATTAACCAGTGTCAGTAAAATGTGCAGCAGGAAGGATGATCCCCAGCTCCCTGCTGCCTCCTTTTCTCCGTCCTGGCACCCAAGCTGCAGGCCAAATAGTGGAATTTACAGATTAAATCTTACAGAATAAAAACTGTTCAGTTTTGTCAAGTATATTTTCAGACAAATGAAATTCCCTGATTAACCTCACAAAAAGAAAATGGAAACATGAAGCTGGAGCTAGAGAAGGACAGCTGAACTAAGCTTCTGGCAACTGCTTACAGCTCAATCAGCAGAAAATGCTGTAGGGCCACACCAGCAAGAGGTGTACCTTAGCACACCCACCAAAGATGCAATTTTAGGACACTAGCTCCCTGAATTCAAAAGTTTCTCACAATACATCGCCTAAATGATCTTTGCAATATGATTTACACACAGAAGAGGTGGGGGATTGTAGGGGGCAGGGAAGGAAAAGGTGCAAAAGCAATTAAATGCACAGGAACAAAACAAAGATGCATTTCTGAAATGTGGTATTTACGGCACCACTTCATGTGCAATAGCATTCTTTTCTCACTGGTTCTGTGTTTTCATAATCAACCTCTGTTTGAAAGGAAACTATTATATCTTTGTTTTCAAAATGGAAAAAGACAGTACTGGTTTTACTTTTCTGTCTAACTACAGTGTCACACGCAAAAGGCACATGCACGTGCGAAAGAAACGTAAGCCGAAATTAAAATCTTGCACTGCCATCCTGTGGTTAAATTTAGGAAAACATTAGATTATCCAGCTCATAGATACAGGGTTATTATGAGCAGCTCTAGGTCCAAGAGACATACCAGGTGCTTCCTCAGGAAGAGAGTAGACCCTCAGATGCCATTACTCCTCATTATTTCTTCCTAGCTCTTACTATGTCTCCTTCAGGGGACTGTTCATGTAAAAGACTCCATGTGCTAGGTGGGACTGTGCTAACTGAGAATTGGCCTCTCTGACTGTGTAATACATCAAAAGTTATAAGAAGCTGGCACCTGGAGCAGAGAGGATACTGATTGAGGTTCCTCCATGGGTATTCATTAAGACCTTCTCTCCTTTGCTTTAAAACTGCCCATCAGTAGGATCAGGGTGAGTTCAAATTTTGCCTTCATGAGGACAGAATACAAAAATGTCTCTCTCCCCTGATGTACTCCTGAAATAATGCAAAAGAAAAATCTCAGCAGCAACCAGATGGAAAATTTTCAGATAGAGTAAAGGGGGAAAAAAGGATTGAACTCTCAGTTCGTGCAGACGCCCACATTGTTTCTTTATGTTTCAATATATGATTATGAGTTTCTTAGTAATGTATATGGAATTCCATTTTCACCAGTTCAGACGCTCATGACTAATGCTACTGCCATAATTTATGGTTTGTGCAATCACCTTATGAAGCTAACGTGTTTGTCTCTATGTTAATGCAGAACACTATTCGTCTTCTTTGATCATTTATGTGCTTGTACTATCTTCTCTCTTCCACTTCAGATGTACTTGTTTTCATCCCTGCTTTGAAAAAAACCCGACTTTTCCTCTTCCTGTTCTCATCTGCTAATGACTTCTGCCTCCAGGCACATCTTTCCTCAGCAAAGAACCAGACCAAATTTTTTTTGTTGTCACTTCTATTGGCAGCTCCATTCTTGATCACTTTTGATTCAGCTTATCTTGCTGTAGTGCTATGATTTTTCTTTTTGATTAAAAATAACTGCTGACAGCTCTTTTCTTTCTCCCCTACTTACCTGTTTGCTTTTCTGAACTTCCGCTACTGAGCCAGCATAAGCAGGGAAGAATTACATTAAATCCTGTTCTGAATTTGAGTCTTACCTGCTAAATTTTACCTGTGCCTGTGCAGATGAAACAATACATTTGTATTTCCCTGTTGAGTGGGGGTTTTCCTCATTGCTCTTAATAGATATTCTTTCCTCATTTAAATAAGAGTTGTGATATTCAATATCTTCAACATCACTTCTTATACCACTCTGTGACACGCTGCTTGAAGGAGACTATAGAGAAACATGTGTCCTCCCAGGCTGAGGGAGCAGTCTGGCTCTGCCACCTGACGGGGACAGTGTGCAGCACCACTAACCCAACCTGTCACAAAAGGGGAGTCCAACACCCCCATTTTTGACAACGTCTGGAGACTCGTGGTAGTGGGAAGAGGAAGGGTAGGAGGGAAGAGCAACAAGTTTTGTTCTAATTTTTTTTTAAAGAAATGTTCTGGTATTCCACTAAGGGAATGATAAAAAGTTTTGGTCTGAATAAACTTTCACACAAGTCCAATAAGAAGAGTACTTGTTTCATTATGGCAGGTCTTTTTGGCTATTTGCTGGTATTCACCTCTGTGCATTTTCCAGTGGAGGTGAGGGAAGAAGTTTTATACCTGTAGATTACTTAGATGGAAAGGTGTCTTTCTTCATCACCATCTGTGCATTCATCAGCCCCGTCTTGTACAGATGAGCTGGCATGAGTCAGTTTATATACTGTCATACAGAAAAATACCCATCCAAAAGTATTTGCCCTGCTCAAAATACTCCTGTGTGGATCCATCAGTGTAAAACTGAATTCACTTACAGAGGAGGAGCAGTGGGGGGAAAATAACTTTCACAGATGCTTTATTTTTTATATCCTTTTCTTTCAGGTTGCCCAAAAAAACCAAAAATAGAGAAGCTAAATTAGTCCTTGCTGTATTTCCACTGAAGAGTAGTTTTGCCAAAGTTATTTGCCAGTAAAAAAAAAAAAAAAATCTTATGTGAATGGAGCATGAAAATCACATTTCAAACACAAAGAGGCAGGTGATGCAAAGGTTGATGACAATGCAATTTAAACTGACTGCTAATTGATTATTGTGACACTAGGAATCTGCATCATCTCCTTTTGAAAGCAATTGACAACACCTGCAGTAGTTCAATGTGAGTGGGATCAAGTCCCAAACATGCATTTTATTGTATTCTATGTGTTAAATTCATTTCTTGAGTTGCTTCTGTAAAAGCCAGTAGAAACCCTGGCAGAAAGTCCTTGGCTGAGAATTCAAGAGTCTAGAAACGGGAAAGGATTGTTACAATGGAAACTACTGAAACCTCTTTTACATGGGATGTTCATATCGAGCAAAAGCTGCTCTAGTTTGTGATAGTAAGTCCTGTCAGCCTTTGAGATGGGTAAATGCTTAAAAAACACAATGAGGATATTTCACTTCCCTAAGTGAAATCTACCACTAGTTATCAACATGGATCCAATAAGACACCTGGGCACGGAAAACCTATGAGAGCTTTTGAATGCCTCAATATTCACAGAATCATAGAATGGTTTGGGCTGGAAGGGAATCTAGAGATCATCCAGTTCCAGCCCCACTGCCATGAGCAGGGACACCTTCCACTACACACAGCCACTTCCACTTTTGAGGTTGCTCAAAACCTCATCCAACCTGCCCCTGAACACCTCCAGGGATGGGCCTTCCACCACCTTTCTGGGAAACTTATTCCACTGCCTGACCCTCCTCACAGTAAAAAAAATTCTTCCTAATATCTAATCTAAATCTACCCTCTCTTAGCTTAAAACTGTTACCTCATGTCCTATCACTGCACTCCCTGGTAAAGAGCCCCTAAACAGCTTTCCTGTAGCCCCCTTTTCACAACTGGAAGCCTTCTGTAAGGTCTCCCCAGAGTCTTCTCTTCTCTAGGTTAGACAAGCCCAACTCTCACAGCCTGTGCTCATAGGGCAGGTGCTCCAGCCCTCTAGTCATCTTCACCAACTCACTTGAACATGTCCTTCCTCTGCTGAAGGCTCCAAAACTGAATGCAGCACTCCAGGTGACGTCTCAGGAGGGCAGTGTAGAGGGGCAGAATCACCTCCCTCGACCTGCTGGTCATGCTTCTGATGAGGCGCAGGATATGGCTGGCTTTTTGAGCTGCAAGTGCACATTGCCAGTTCACACTGACCTTCTCATCCACAAGCACCCCCAAGTCCTCCTCAAAATCCACATCTCTCTAATTTAGAGACAAGACTGTCATGCAGGACAGTGTTCAATGCTTCGCACAAGCCCAGGTAGGTGATGGCAGTTTCTCTTCCCTCATCCTCCAATGCTCTAGCCCTGTCACAGAAGGCCACCGTGTACATCAGGCACAATTTGCCCTTAGTGAAGCCATGCTGGCTGTTAACAGTGACTTCTTTATTTTCTATGTGCCTCACCAAAGTTTCCAGGAAGACCTGCTCAATGACCTCACAAGGCACAGAGGTGAGACTGAACAGCCTGCATCTCCCTGCGTCTTCCTTTTTCCCTTTTCTAAATATGGGAGCTAGGTTTCCCCTTTTCCAGTCAGTGGGAACTTCACTGGACTGCCACAACTTCTCAAACATGATGCATACCAGTTTAGCAACTTAATCCATCAGTTGCTCAAGGACACCTGGATGCATCTCATCAGAACCCATGGACTTGTACAGCTTCAGGTTCCTTGTACCTGATCCTCTCCTACAATTCTTCCATCTCCCAGTCCCTCTCTCTGCCTTCTGCAATTTGGGTGGTGTGGCTTCAGCCCTTCCTAGTGAAGGCCGAGGCAAGTAAGCTGTCAAGTACCTCAGCCTTCTCCATATCCTGGACAACCAGGTCCCCTGTTTGCTTTCAGAAAGGGCCAACATTCTCCCTATTTTGTTGTAATATTTAAATGCGATTTTGCCTTTCAGACCTCTTGCATTAAAGATTTATATATAAATAGCTGTAAACACCCTGCCATATGGAATGGCCAGTCTGTGACTCTCGAACAAATTTTGCATCACTACTGAATGGTATACATGCAGCTCTCATAATAACATTACATCATGTAATTGGCAGTAGTGCTATCTAGCACCAGGACAGCTGGTTTGTTCTAATCCCCAACCACAAGAGAAAGCCAAGAGTGATTTTGCCCAGCCACCCTACACTGTGTCTGCACGCCTGGGCTTTGGACTGGAGTGGGGTCTGTGGATGGCTGGTGAGTTGCTGCTAGATCCTGTCTGCAATCCACCCCAAGTTCTCCTGGGAACGGCCAGGTACATAGTGTGTGCTTCCTGGCTTTTGATCATTTGCAGATTTCTGTAAGCTACTTGGGAGGTTGGCAACCTTGTGCTCTACAGCCTCCCCAAAATTACCATGGAACAGGTATAAGTGTAAATTAAGTATACTGGGACAGGCTTACAGCATCAAAGTGATCAGTTTGAATAGGAAAATACTCAGTCATGTCACTTTTAAGAATAATTACACAAGGCCTTCTGAATTTTCATTAAAGCTACAACACCCTAAGTAGGGTAATGTGTCTTTTATTTTAAGGATGTTTCAACATTAGGTAAATCAATGGCATATTATTTCCTCTGTCTTCTTAGACGTCAGCCACATTGAAGGCACGTATTTTTAAAAACCTATCACTTTCAAGAAATTATTCCCCACAAGGCTATATCTACCACCACAGTGCTTTCACTTCATGGTTATATGAAGCTGATATCTACAGCATATGCTGCATATTCAAATACAAAGTTGTGGTTAAATTCTTATGTCCTTTTTGAGGAGAAGACTGAGGAAAACATCTGCTTCTTGATGGAAGTCATCTGGTATAACTAGACATGAAGTCAAACATTTTAACAGAGTGTGTTTCTTAGGATTATACTTACTTAAAAGAATTACAGATTCCTCCCCTAATGTTCTCATCATATACCATCTCAGGGATTTTCCCTTGCACCTATCTAGGATTGATTGGTGCAATTATTTTGTGAAACTTTGTCTCAGTGCAATCAAAGTAACTAGAAATAATAATAAGAACTGTGTAGATTTCTGTTGTTATTTTCAACAGCCGAGCTTTTCATCTGCACAATTACAGGTGTAGAAAAAAATCACAAAATAATTTGTGTGGAAGGCGGGGCTGCAGAGGCTTTATGAGACCCACAGTACCACAGAAGCTGCAGCACACTCTCGGTTTGTTCCAGACATAAGAGTTAACCTATCAGGGTTGGTACGGTGAGATGAGTGCCTCTTACTTCACCCCTTACCTGTAACATCGCAAATTCTAGCCCTGTGCTGCCACACAGTGTCTGATTTTGGTCACTGAGTTCTTACAGGCATCAAACCCGCCTGTGAGGGATCAAATATTATCTATCCTTATCCATCCGAGGAGGTTCAGTAGGACAGATAAGATGGTGATGTATGTAAAAGCTGTATGGTATGCCAGCTTTCATGAAAATGGCAGGTGTTCTGAAAGCTGCATGTATGTCTTTGGGTGAAGGAGATTAGCAGGCAAAAGGAAAACAGAGTAACTGTTGATTTGAGTTATGTATAGGGCAAATAAAGCCGCATCATTTTTATGACGTGGTTCCTCTCTGCTGCCAAGACTATCATCTCCACATACACCAAAAGGGCATTCAGTAGCAACAGATAGTTTGTTTAATTGAGCTAATCTTCAAACACAGGGCAAGATTACACTCAGAGAATCTGGAGAATAATGTGCACCCTTTTCTGGTTTCCTTAAAAATGTTATTCCCTATGGTAGAAATGGAGGGGGGGGGGGAAGATATTGCATGAATATGAAGCTGTTTCTTGATGCTAGGAGTGTCCTGTCACTACTCACCCATTCACTAGTCCAAGGGGCAATACCAGAGAAAACATTGTTTAACATCTTCATTAATGCTATTGACAATGGGCAGAGTGAACATTCAGCAAGTTTGCAAGTGGTGTAAAGATGGCAGGAGCATGTGACAGGCTAAGGGGTTGTGCTGCCATTCAGAAGGACTTTGACAGCCTGGAGAAATGGGCAGAACAGAACTTTATGATGTTCAAGAGAAAGAAATGCCAAGTCTTGCTCTTGGGGAGAAACAACCCTAGGCACCAGGACAGGCTGTGGGCCAAGTGTCTGGAAAAGAGCACTGCAGTAAAGGCCCCGGGGGCTCTAGTGGACATCAAGCTCACCATGAACCAGCAAATGTAACCCTCCCAGCAAAGAAGGTAGCAGCACCTTGTGCTGCATTAGGAAGAACAGTGCCAATAGGCTTCTGGAAGCTGCTCCTTCCTCTGTACTTAACACCAGTGACAGCCTATAGATTGTGTGGTGTCCAGTACAAGAGAGAGCCATGAACATACTAGAGCAAGTGCAGCCAATACAAGAGAGCCATGGACATATCGGAGTGCAGGCCACAAACATTATTAAAGGGCTTGGAGCATCTCTCATATGACAAACTGAGAGACCTGGGACTGTTCAACCTGGAGAAAAAACATCTCCCAGAGGGATTTTACCAATGTCTATACACATCTGATGGGGGTGGGTGAGGGTTGATAAAGAAGACATGAGCCGGATTCTTGTCAATGGTGCCCTCTTAAATGACAAGAGGCCACAGGCACAAACTGAAACACAGGAAATTCCACTTAAACACAAGAAAAATCTTTTGGCATATTAAGGTTGCTTAAACACTGGCACAGGTTGCTCAGAAAGGCTGTAGGGTCTCCATCCTTGGAGACAGTCAAAACCCAATTGGAGAGACCCCTGAGCAGCCTGCAAGTTGTCCTGCTTTGAGCTGGGGAATTGAGACTACATGATCTCCAGAAGTCCCTTCCCGCATCAGCTAGTCCTTTAGTCTTTCCTTGACTATCATGACTACCACTATTAATGAAACAGTTTTGCTAGAGCTGGACGTCTACAGCAGTTTTAATGACAGGGAAAATCCTCATGAATTCTCCTGCTTTTTGAGGCTATCTCTTATCCTTTCCACTATTAAGGCGGATCTTGGCCTGCTGCCCCTGAGCAGAACATTATTGATTCACTCCTAAAAGAAATAAGCCTAAAAAAGGTTGAGCTAAAAAAGGTTGGTCAGATGAGAGTTGAGGAGAAACGCTGGAAGTCAGCACTTCCTGGTAAAGCTCCACAGTGGTCTTGTCAGTGGTCACTGGTGGTGTAAACTTCAGGTTTTATGTGGACATGTGTCCTTGGAGCTGATTATTTTTATTTCAGATTAAGAAATAGCAAACTGAGTAACATATGTAGTAGATACTGCCAGTTTCCCATTGAGAACTGTGCAGTGATGTAAAGAAAGGAATAACATGAAAAAAGGGAACCACTTACCTTTTATGATGTAGCTTTATTGCATGTACATGACAACATTAGAAGAACATTAAGAATAATAGACAATAAGCTCAAGTCAAAATAAAAAAGAACAGCTAAGGCTCACATAGCTGATGTTCAGTATTCGGTTTTAAATCCAGTGTTCAGCATGTACTTTTATCCTCTATTTTTTTGCCACCATTCAAACCCTCTTTATTCCTAAAATAACAAAATTTGTTGTAAGTAAATCCCTCCAATAAGGGCAAGGCATTATCGTCCCCTTCCCTCAGATTCCAGGATAGAGTGTTTACACAAGTACTTAAAACTGTGGCTAAAGTCACTGACTTTGGACAAAAACTGTGGAGCAGACAGAGAATGAGTAAATACCATTCTCCTAAGCAGTGTCCAAATGCCTTCACTATGAAACTGAGCTATTCCTCTCATTCATAATACACTTTCCAATATCTGTAGCAAGCAATTGGAGGACTAAACTGTCAATAGCCTCCTTGAGGTTTTCCAAAAAGCAGCTCCCTTCAGCTCACTCTAGGAGAAAGGGATCTAGAAAAGATTTGTGATCAGGCAATGTATCATTTTCCCTGTGCACAAGGAGCTGGTGAAAGGTGCGTGGCCGTTTTCATTCAAGAATTTCCCTATCACTGGCTGTTGGTGATAGTGGCTATCTCACAACAGTCTTATCATGAAGTTCACTGCAATACCACCTTGCAGGTCAAATTCACAATCAGTCCATGCTGCTTTTGTTTAAAGGTATCTCTACTGATATATTAGGAGGAAAACCATCAGAACCTGTTGCTCTGTGTAGGGAGACCTTAAAGAGGAATCTGGACAGTCTGGGATCATTGACCTGCAACTGACAGTATGAGGTTCCACAAGGCCAGGTGCCAGGTCCTGCATTTGGGACAAAATAACCTCATGCAATGTTACAGACTTGGAGAAGTGTGGCTGGAAAGCTATCAGGTAGAGAAGGACCTGGGGGTGTTGGTCGACAGCCAGCTGAACATGAGCCAACAGTGGGCCCAGGTGGCCAAGAAGGCCAAGAGCATTCTGGCCTATATTAGGAACAGTGTTTCCATCAGGACCAGGGAAGTTATCCTTTCTCTATACTCAGCTCTGGTGAGGCCATATCTTGAATCCTGTGCTTAGTTTTGGGCCCCTCTCTACAAGAAAGATATTGAGGCTTTGGAGTGTGTCCAGAGAAGAGCAATGAAGCTGGTGAGGGGGCTGGAGAAAAAGTCTTATGAGAGGCCGCTGAGGGAACTGGAGTTGTTTAGTCTGGAGAATAAGAGGCTGAGGGGACACCTGTCTACAACTGCCTGAAAGGAAGTAGTAGTGAAGTGGGTGTTGGTCTCTTCTCACAAGTAATAAGGACAAGAGGAAACGGCCTCCAGTCGTGCCAGGGGAGGTTTAGGCTAGAATACCAAGAAATAAAGGTTCTCAGGAACTGACACAGCACTCCAGGGAGATGGTAGTGTCCCATCCCTGGAAGAGTTTAAAAGATGAGTTGCTCAGTTTAGTAGTGGGCAGGTACAGTTGAACTTCATGACCTCAAAGGTTTTTTCCCAACAAAATGATTCTATGATTTTAGACTGCACTGGGAGGCTTTCCTGTCCACCCTAGCTTCTCCAGGCCAAAACCCTGACCACCCATTTTGGAAGCAACCTCTTGTGAAGCCCTTTGTGCCTGCCACTTGGAGCACTTAGGTCCAGACACCTGGGGAGTGCCAAGGAGGAGCCAAAGTCTGCTGCACTCGCCTCACAAGCCCTTGAGACGCTAAGGTTGCCACGCATCCCTGCGGACACTCACAGCACTTGCTTCCTGCTCGGCACGGGGCTGTTGTGGTGGACAAGAGGTGTGACCGGGGCTTCAGCTGGGTGGGGGTGCGGGGTGAGGTCTGCCAGCTGCCTGCTGCCTGCAGCCTGCCATCCACCCACCCTCCTCGCCGCCCCACTCCCGCTTTGCCCCTCCGCCTCTGCCCCCAGTGACTCCACCCCCGACATGGCCCCGCCCATTCCGTCCTCTATCCTCCCGTCCCTCCCAGCCTGGCCCCGCCCCGCTCCCGATAACTCCTCCCGCCCCTCTCTCCCTCCGCGCCTCGCCCCGCCCTCTTTCGGTGTGTCCCCGCCCTTCCCCTTCTGGCCCCGCCTCTCCCTTGCCCTTTCCCCTCCCTCCCCTCGTGGCCCCGCTCCCTTAGCGGCGGCCTCCTCGGGGCGCGCCTGTGCCTTTAAGCGCGGCCGGCCGCGCGCGGCCCGGCGCGTGCGCAGTGAAACAGCGACCTCGCCGCCTGCGGCTCCTCGGGGCGCCGTCGCCGCCGGCACCCTCCCGGCGTGAGGCTGCGGCCCGGCCCAACCCGGCGGCGCACGCACGCACGCACGCACGCACGCACGCACGCACGCACGCACGCACGCACGCACGCTCGCGTCGCCATAGCGACAGGCAACCGCACTCGGCCATGGGAGAGCCGGCGGAGCGGCCTGGCGCGGAGGGCCCCATCACGGAGATCCGGGCGCCGGGCCCGCGGCCGCTGCGGCTGCTGGAGTGGAAGGTGTCGGTGGGGACGGCGGTGCAGATCGGGTCGGTGCTGGCGCTGTGCGCGCCGCTGCCGCCGTCCCCGCGACCCGCTGCGCCGTCGCCCGCCGTCCCCGCCCGCCCGTTGCGCGGCGGGCCCGAGCGGAGGCTGAAGGCGGAGCGACCCGGCGTGGTGCGCGAGCTCTGCGCCAGGCCCGGGCAGGTCATCGCGCCGGGGTGAGTGTGAGGCGTGGGCCCGGGGCGGCTCCGGGCGGGGCTCCGGTTATCCCTGCGCGGCCAGCAGGTCCAAGGAGGCGATTCTGACCTGCTGCTCCTATCCTGTGAGACCTCACCTGGAGTACTGTGTCCGCTTCTGGAATCCGCAACACAAGAAGGATATGAAGCTGTTGAAATGGATCCAGAGGAGGGCTACAAAAATGATGAGAGGGCTGGAGCACCTCCTGTAGGAGGACGGGTTGGGAGAATTGGGTTCGTTCAGCCTGAAGAAGAGAAGGCTCCAGGGAGAGAAGCATCACAGTACCTGAAGGGGGCCTGCAATAAAGCTGGGGAGGGACTGTTTACAAAGGCTTGTAGTGATAGGACTTGGGGCAATGAGTATAAGCTGGAGAGGGGCAGATTTAGGTTTGATATAAGCAAGAATTTCTTAACCGTGAGAGTGGACTGTGAGAGTGGTGAGACACGGGAACAGGTTGCCCAGTGAAGTTGTGGATGCGCCATCCCTGAAGGTGTTCAAGCCTTTGAGCAGCCTGGTCTGGTAAGAGATGTCCCTGCTCATAGCAGGGGATGCAACTGGATTATTTTTAAGGTCCCTTCCAACCCAAGCTATTCTATGATTCTGTATCCCATGGGTGGCTTTGTGTATCCCAGTATCACACTGCTTTGTGCATGGTTCAATCTGTAGCTTCTCAGATTGCTATCACTAGTAGGTTTGTGCTGCGCTGTTTTTCATACATACAGCAAAAAGTGTTTTGTAGTTATCAGTAGAATCGTGATGAGTTGTTCTTCATACATAGGATGCAAGACAGTGTTTTGTAGTTGTATTACCAGTAGAAGTATGCAGTGCTATTATTGATACAAAGAGTGTGAGACAAAGTTTGGTTGACATTATAGAATCATAGAACGGCTTGGGTTGGAATGGATCATCCATTTCCACCCACCCACCCTCTAAGACCCCAATTATGGGCAGGGGACATTTCCCACAAAAGAGTCATTACCAGCAGAACTGAGCTGTGCTGCCTTCATTGTAGTTTCTCCCATACACAGCATGAAGAAGACACATCATCAATGCCCTGGCTGACCAATCAGCACAGGCATGGATGCTGTGTGAAAAACAGGGGAGGTGTGCAGCAGTGCTGCATCTTACCTTAAAGAGAAGTGATACCTAGCTGCTTCCTATTGTCCTTGCCTGGGACTTTGGCCACCTTGGAGTGGGGTGGCACAGTAAGCAGCTGGGGCCAGAGACTCTGTGTCTTAGGGGTAGTGTAAGTTGTTGCTTAATGATGTAAAAGCTGGATCCTTCGCAGTGATTGTAGGAGACTTTTCCTACAAGTTGATGCGCTGTGTAGGAAGTCCAGTTGTCTGGAATAGACTCTCCAAATCTTCCAGTGACTGTGGATCTGGATGATGATGGTAGGGCACGTGGTAATTTCTTTCTTAATTGGTGTACTTATTCTCTTGTAGTAATGATTAGGTGCATTGCCTTGAAAGCTGTTATTGTTAACTTGTTATTAGTCACTACTAATCATTTGTCACCTTTCTTGTTGTCGTAATTTAAGTGAAACTTGATTTCACAGAGTTTGGGCTTTTGCTGATCGTACTTTGTGCTTAGCACCTTGTGGTAAAACACTGACCCGGGAGGCAGGTTTCATGCTCCTCCCGTGGGGGTCGGGCCCCTGTGACCTGGCTGGCAGGACAGTGCTCCATGCCCTCCTTGGCCCCCAGCAATGCCAGTCACTGTTATAAAGGAGCCTTGTCTGATTCCTGAGCTCCGCTTCCCCTTTGCAGCTGTAGGCATGGAAGGCAAAACCCTCCATTGCTCTGGTCTGTGCCCCACAGCTGTGTTCCTGCCAGCAGGGAAAGAGCTTGCCTTGGGCTGTGTGCTGTTATGGTAGCATGTGGGCATGGGGAGCTACAAGGGATGATGCTCCTGAGCAGTCCTTTGCTGTGAGCTGTACCTCAGAAAGCTGAGCATCTCCTCAGTCTGTATCAGGGTTCTTCACCTTTGCTGGCGAAGCTTTTTGGAAATACTTTTTTTTGGGGGTTGAGTTTGGGTTGGTGCAAAAGTTGGGTAGCAGAGGGGTCATTTCCTGCTTGATAGGAGGAATTTTAATGGAAATCAGGACTGCAGTGAGACACTTCTATAGTACTAGTTCCTCGTATGTCGTGTTGGCAGCCTAAATGCTTTGAATACTGTAGGTGTTTTAATATATAAGGCTTCACAGACACAAACAAGGCAGTATAATTTGAACTTTTGGAAGAGTAAGGGATTAAATGAGACATTTCCCGTAGTTTAACAATGTTTTGTCTTGATAAGACTCAATGTTGGTCTGCTTCATAAATGACTATTAGAGCCTCTCAGATCTCTGGGTTAATTTTGAGTTATAGCTTGCTACTCTGTACTTAAAGCAGATTTTTTTTTTCAGCAGGAAACCACTGAAACACTATTTCCTGGTTTATTGACAGCAAGTTATTTTCACTTACTGCTGTTTTCTTGAGTTTTGAGTGGGTTCAGCTAGGCCTGAACTTTCATGACTGAAAATCACTGGTTTATGCAAAATATCTGTGTATGAGGGCCTTCTTAAAGGCTCAGGAAGAAACCTGTCTGATTCATTTTTTATTAGTCAGTAATGTAAGATGCTACAGAAGAGGTACAAGCTGTGTTTTTCTTGCCACAGAATTATTCTTTCAGAGATAAAACTGTGGCTTTCCTTTTGTGTTACATCAGCATTCTGCTAGTGCATGTGGTGCAGCATGGACAATCTTTTAATATCTGATCTACAACAAAGGTACCGTAACTGCTAGATCAGACTAAAAAATCTTCAAAATACAGACTAACATTTTAAAACACCTTATACGTGATTTATTTTGATAGCGCTGAGTGGTTGGGAGATAAAGTGATCTTCTTGTCTCTTTATGTTACATTTGGTGGGGGGAAGACAAAACAAACAAAAAACAACAAAAGAGATTTTTAGATGTCTGTGAGGTTCTGTTGTAATAGTACTTTAGATTTAGTTTGCTCAACGTAAACTTTAGGTCTTGAATACACTGATTTTTATACAGTGCTTGTATTTCTTTAGTCTTGGTTCACTTAACAATAATTAGTAAGTGCTTGCTTTAAGACAATTTATTAAAAATAAGTACTGTTCTTTATTACTCTTTTTATGCTTTCTAAAATGTTTGTGTCTTACACAACAAAAAGTTAGCTCTTAATATTGATCATTGATGTTACACTTCTGGAATTTTGACTTTTCAGTATATGTTCTGTGTGCTGTAATGGTATTTACTGTGTCAATGTGGAAAGATAAGTCAAAGAGAGGTAAAAGAAGCATGACCTAGGGGCAGTAGTGTGCTGGTCAGCAGTCAGCGACATAACTATGTTTCTTTGGTCACTTAAAAGTATTTTTGGTGAGCATTTAATCTCTTGTCCTCCCATTCTATGGAACTGAAATAATATTTCACTACCTATCAGCAATATTTAAATATATGTTACAGTACTAAAATGCCGGTATGATTAAGGTAGCTGACATAGCTGAAAACTAGCATCTCCACAAGATGCTCTTTATTTTTAATCCAGACTATCCAGGGTGGTAGGTACTATTTGCTACCTTCAGAGAAGTGAGTTTGGTCAGTTTACCCCTGAATTCCCTAAGAACCAAATGTACATGTGTTTGTCAGGCACTTAAACAATGCAGAAATGCTGTTTCTATTCCCAGTATTTTTCCTCTTCATTAGAACATGAGAACACAAGTTAATTAAACCTTTTTATTTGGAGATTAATAATGTGACTGGTGCAGGGGTTTTTTTTAAGTCAATATGGTCATAACTTCTGAAAATGACATCTTTTAGCATAAGTCTCTCCCTCTTCGGAGGATACATCTCTAATTTTGGTTCTTTTCCTTATATCTGACGTGGGATGAAATTTTTTGATATATGAAAGTAATTTTCCATATATATAAAATTTAGTTTTCTTGTAGTTTGATTACCTGGTTGAGGCATTGACAGTGGTGTAATCTGTCCATAGGGCAGAAGGTAGGGTAGGGGTGACAGCCTAAGTCAGGCTGATGGCTTCTGCTTATACTGGCAGAAGTAGGCTCGCATCAAATGTCAAACTAGGAGTCAAGAGAGGAAGGCGTTAGACCTGGTGTGACTGTAAATAGCAAGGAGGACAGCAAGCAGTTAAAGGTCTTTGTTAATGAGGCATAATTTCTGTGGGTGGCAGGAGCAACACAAAATGTCAAAAACTGCAGCACTGCTTTTTGTATTATTAATACACTTACCCATCAAGGTTAATCATTCTGAAACTGCCACAGGTAAGTCAGGATTTTGGGTTTTGTGACTATTTACGTAAGCGTTTTTAATATGAAATGATTGTCCCCATTCAGGCCCTACCAATGGGATAGACTACTGAAAGTCTGTTGTTTGGTTCACATTAATAGTCTTCCAGACTATTTATTACCTTTGCATTTGAAATGGGGTTTTCCTGTGTCTTGCTGCATAGCTTTAATAGCTAAAACTTACATTCTTCTACCAAATATTAAGTATATTAGTGTTGTAATAAAAATGTTGCTTATATCTCTCTAGATTCTAGTGAAGCAAAACTTGTATTTTCTCTTTTTGGAGAAGATAGTGGGATAGATAATTTGTTCTCTAAAACTCTGATTTTGTGTGTTTGTGTTACTGGGCATTGTTTTGTATTAGAAAACTTAAATTTTCAAAATATACAATTATCTTTGGTTATCTAATGCCACAAATCTCAGGGGTTAGTTTACCACCCAAGATGAGAAGGACACTTAACCCTGAACCCCAATAACTTTCACCTTAGACTCTTCAGTGAGTTACAGTTAATTTTGAAGTGATGATACTTGTAGTAAACTACAAGAAAATAAAACTTAACATTTCAGTAAAATACAAACTGTGGTTATGGCTCAGCCCAGAGAGCTGGGGTGAATGGAGTTAATTCTGGTTGGCAGTCATTTGCAAGCAGTGTTCCCCAGGACTGTGTTAGGGCCAGATCTTTATCAATGATCTGGATGAGGGAATTGAGTTTGCAGATGACACCCAATTGGATGGGAGTGTTGATCTGCTTGAGGGTGGGAAGGTTACACAGAGGGTTCTGAACAGGCTGGTGAAGCCACACTTCGAATAATGTGTTCAGTTTTGGGCCCCTCCCTACAAGAAAGGCATTGAGGTGCTGTAGTGTGTCCGGAGAAAGGCAACAAAGCTGATGAAGAGGCTGGAGCATAAGCTTTATGAGAGGCAGCTGAGGGAACTGGGTTTCTTTAGCCTAGAGGAGGCTTGGGGAGGCCTCTACAACTACCTGAAAGGAGGTGGTAGTGAGGTGGGTACTACTCTCTTTTACCAAGTAAGAAGTGATAGGGTGAGAAGAAATGGCCACAAGTTGCACTGAGGGAGATTTAGGTTGGATATTAGGAATTTCTTTACTAAGAGAGCTCAAGCACTGGAACAGGCTGCCCAGGGAAGTGGTGGAGTCTCCGCCTCTGGAGGTGTTAAAAAATGTGTAGATGTGGTACTAAGGGACATACTTTAGTAGGCATGGTGGTGTTGGGCTGATGATCTCTGAGGTCTTTTCCAAACTTAATGATTCTATGAAATGTTTTCATAATATCCTGCCATATATTTAATAAGTCTACAAAAAAAGTCATTATCAACCACTGAGTATTGTTGAGTAACACTTAGCAATCCCAACCAACTACATCCTTCTCCTGATTCTCTTGGTTTCATTCCATTTTTATGTATCTTTGTCCCCCTCTTCACATACACACCCACACACCCTCCCGTTGCCCATATACTGCAATGGTAAGGAAGCCTGCTTTTTAAAACATGTTTTCTGTTTGGTTGAATTTGATATTGAAAAAGATCAATGTTCAGAATGAGGGCATTCCATCCTTTGTTTTTTCCTCTTCCCAGTTCCCTCATTCCAACAAGTTGGGATCTTACACTATAGCTAGTAGCCTTGAGTATGAAGTCTTATTTACATGGCCATCCATTTTCACAGAACTCGTAGCAGCTTCCTTATCTAAGACAATCAAGCTGCTCAGTCAGGTTTTGTATGGAACAGGCATCAGGCTCAGGAGTTAATAGTAGTGTGATTGTAACAACCTTGTGTCAGCAGTTCTCAAGTGCAGCTTCCTCATGCCATGTTATTGTGATTGCTTCAGGCTAGTGCCAGAGTTGCTTATGCTTCTGTGTGCCTCCAGCTTGCATTGAGTTGGGCTTTGGAAATCATGTGATTAAAGCTAGCTTGGTCTCTCTTTTCTTCCTTTTCATCCTTCCCACCCTGTGAAGTGGAGTTCAGTGGATTTAGCTCAATTGCTGTAAGAGGAGAGAAGTGTAGGAAAAGGAAGAGTGATTTATCTTTTCAGCAGCAGCCTGTATTTAGGACCAATCAAAGTGGGTGTGTAAATGCTGGTAGAGTCACTGAGGGGATAAATGACATGTTGACACCAGGAAGCAACTTTGTTGAGGTTGTGTGTATCCCATTTGGCATTTTGTGTGATAATTTTATGCATTACTTTCATCTTTACAAGGTCTCTTCCAAACTGGGTTATTTTCTGCTCTCAGAGTTCTTGCTAGTAAGTGTTCATCATGATTTAGTTCAAGGACTTTGCCACTGTATGGCAGCATGCGCAGAATCCTATGCGCTTACAGACAGAGTGAAATAGCCCATAGGATTATTTTATGGGTCCTCTTGTCAATCCACAAGCTGGTTATAGCTCTCTTTAAAAAGTGTGTACGTTTGGATGTCTGTGCTGGAAAACCATTTTGCTTTTACCCAAATTGTAATAGATTATTATTTAATCGCTGTCTAGTTTCCTTACTGCATTTTTTGACCTTTTTTTGACCTTTATTTCAATATTAGAGTTATTTAGAAAAACGTAGCCTTTTTTCAAAGGCAAATGTATGTGTTATTTCTCCTCTGAAACTGCTGCATGGCTTTCCTTAGTTGCAAAACATGTAGTCTTCTTAAAAGAAAATGTATGGACAAAAATTCTGACTAGAATGAGACACTTAATGTTGTGCTGCACAATACCTAGCCCTTTGAACTGGAAGGGAATGGAAAAGCTTGAGGAAGAGAGAGATGTTTTGCTTTGAATTGTCTTAAAAGTTTCTATTTTGACCCAAGAGGGTTATTTTCTCTGAGAAATCTCTTTCTTGCCTTCCTTGACCTTTCTGATTTGATGACTGCATGTTTGTTGTTAACTTAAGGCTGACACTGGTAGGGATCCCAGCTGTTTGGATTTTCAGAGTCGTTCTTATGCAGTGGAAAACTTACCTTAGGTGAGTTCATAACCTAACATTTGAACTTGCAGAATAAAAATGAATATAGTGTGATGATACTGCCAGTAATTAAACATTACCAAAAGTATATAAAAATATTTTCAGTTGGGACTTTCTAGCCTGAAGGGTTGCTAGTCTTACTAGTCTTCAAAAGACTGTTAGATGGAGAGTTTCCCTTTTTTTTTTTATGTGGTCAAGAAAGTGCTGCCATGTGTAATGTACACTGTTATACTTAGCTGAGAATTTCTCACCATATTTTATAGGGTGTTGCAACAGTGCTCAATAACTGTGTGTTTTCCATCATAATCTATAACTCTGTATCCCTGGGTGTTCCAACAGCATGCAGTGTCATGTGGCTGTGTCCAGAAGTGGAACGGCTGCTCCTTCATTTGAATGCTGCGCAACATGATGGTAGTGCTTGTAATTGCTTCTAAGGGTGTTAAGAGTTATTAAATTTTCCTATGTATGTGTGTTGATTTGGCTTAACAGCAAGTCTTAGGGAAAAATAGCAGAAGTTAGCATCAAGGTACAAGTTCGCCACAGTATCCAAAAAGATAAGGGAGAGGAGGAAACTGTTAAGCTTGAGGGTTCTGCATCCTATGGTAAGCCTCCTCCCATTTTGTTGTCTGAAAGTTACAGACAAAGGGACTAATATTGCCCAAGTGTCTTGTTTTAAAGGAGAAGGTGATGAAACACTGGGAGGTGTAATGTTATTTGTTAATAGGTGCAGTTTTCTGAGGCAGAGGAGAAGAGATCATAAGATGCTTCCAGATTTCTTATGCATAGCAAGAATAAAATAACACGGGTTTGCTGCCAGCTCTTTGTCAAGCTGTCTTTCGTAGTCATCTTTCTCTGCTTTGGTGTCCAGCCTGTTTTGTTTTTCATCTGAAGCTGTTTCTTTAAATGTAAGCCTGGAGGTGCAGAAAGCAATCCAAATCTGTTGAGGTAGTTGTAGGTGATCTCAGCTAAGGGTAGGAGGAATGCAATGCTAAGTTGGTCTAAGAAATTATGTGCCTTTTCCTGAAGAAGAGGTTGGATTTGAGAAAGTATACACTTGAAAAGAACAGGAGTCAGAGATGGGCTTAGTTCAAGACTGTTGTTAGCTACTTTGCAGCTTTGTGGTTAAATGCCAATTATGTTGGCAGTGCTAATCCTATATGGGATGTATAGATTTGGATGTCTTAGATATATAATCTGCTATCAGGTGGCTGTTATTGAACCAATGAACTTGTCTTGAAGTTCACATACAAAAAAACTACACTTAACAGTTTAGAAAATGGATCCACAATTATATAACGCCTCATTCTTCATTTGCCAGCTTTTTTTTTTGAGTGGTTTCCTTTTGTCTTAAAATGCATATAATTTATTGCTTTTGCTCTATGATTTTTCTATGAGCAGGTAGAAATGGCTATGGATTCATGAAATGCTAAGAGGGGAAATAATAAAAAAAATTGAACACCTTCAGTGTAACAAGGAAAATCACGGGTACAGTTAACTCCTCTTAAATTTGGACATCTTCTTAAAGCTACTGTTTTTTTACTATCTCAGAACATCTTTTATACCCTGTATAATTCTGTTCCAGGATGTATTATGTGCTAGAAAGAAGTTGGCTATGATAGGTTTTATGCATCTGTCTGTGACATTAGACTGTTGCTGTGATGTTTATGTGTAGAATTTGCAAATAGCTCTTGGAGATGCTGTAAGCAACTTTAAACCCCTTGCGGCTTTTCCAATAATATTTTAGTAGTTGGTGTAAAGTTTTGGTGTTGAGTGAAGTCAGTGTCAAAGAATGTGCATTCCATTTGAGTTTACTGTTACTGGTTCAAGTGATGGTCATGTTATGGAGGTTGTAGAGGGGAGGGTGATAGCCACTTCAAGGGATAGGGCAAGAGGAAATGGCCTCAAGCTCCACCAGGGGAAATTTAGGCTGGACATTAGGAAAAAATATTTCACAGAAAGGGTCATTTGACACTGGAACAGGCTGCCCAGGGAGGTGGTTGATTCACCTTCCCTGGAGGTGTTTAAGGTATGGGTGGATGAGGTGCTGAGGGGCATGGTTTAGTGTTTGATAAGAATGGTTGGACTCGGTGATCCAGTGGGTCTCTTCCAACCTGGTGATTGTATGATTCTATGACCTCAGTTAAGAAGAGGTAACCTTTGTGTGAAAATCAAAATGACTTTCCAGTTCTGACCCTGTGCCGTTAGGTGCTGTTCCTCAACTCTCAGCCATAATTGTCCTGCAAGTGTTTGGGAAGTGCTGAGTGACTGCTAACACTAGCTGGAGAGAGACGACAATAGAAACATAAATGACAGTCTTTATTTTCTTCTGTTATTAAGTACAACTTAGTACTAAAGAAACAAGCTAGAAAGACGTTAAACCTGAGTTCTTAAATCTGTACTTCTGAACTGATTCTCAGTGAACTTCATTGGTTGGGGGGTGGGGGTGTGCCTTATGTAAAAGAATGGAGAACTACATTCTTGTATTTACCTTTTCTTTAAAAAGGTAGTTTTGAATTCTTCCAAATAGTAAGGTTTTAGTTTAAAACATTCTAAATAAAATAAAAGCTAAATTCTATATAATAAAATAAAAGCTAAATTCTATATGATCTTTGAAACATTTACTAGATTTTATGTAAAGGGCACTGCAGACTATTTTGCTTTTTTGGTACCTTTTTACTGTACATTGTTAACTTTTAACAGTAGCTTTTTGAGACAGGTAAGAAGCTGCCCATGGATGTCTGCCTGGAGGTTAGAGACTGTTACCTCCTTCCTTGTAGTGCCAGACGTTTTTCCAGAAATAAGTGGAAAAGCTTTGTAAAAGCTTGCAAATTGTGGAAATAGTGTTACTTCATGCTTAAGATGTCTTTTGGATTCCAAACAAAAAGTGGAAACTCTGGGCATAAGCTTCTTCTGCATTCATTTTATGTTTAAACCTGAAGAGGTATTTTGCCTGAAAAGGAAAGGAAAAATGACTTTTCAGGTTTTCTGTTCAAAAATATTGCGAACAGTTTTTACTTAACAGAAGAAAAAAAAAGTTATGGCTAATGATTTCTGTGTTAGCTTAGGAGAGTTGAGTTGATGCCTTGCAAGTGAACCCTACTTTCTGTAAGCACTGTATTTTCTTTGCCAGTGCATGATTCCTTGAAACACGGTTGAAGATAATAAATAAAACTTATCTCTCCATGGCATGGAGATGTTCCAGCTAGTCTTGAACTGGTGGGTAAGATAAATGCTAACAAAGCAGACTGTGGTTACTGTGGGAAGGAAATGCAAACTGTGAATTGGACTCTGTACTCCCTAAGAAGGGAGTCCTGTTTGTAGAAGTACTTGCACCATTGATCTTTTCCCAGCAGTCCCCCTTGCTGGACTCCTCTGTAGGCTGATTTGACTCTGTAAACCCAGTAAGAAAGCTACGTAGGGCTGCTTAGTTCTTTTATCTCCCAAGGCATTGAAATAGGCCTTTCTGGAAGTGCCAGAGGAGGGAATCGGGTTTTTTTCAGAGGAAAATGAGGGTAGAGGGAAAAGTAAGCCGTTGCCTTTCTTTGGCAGCAAGCTATTATTGGAGTAGTTGGGAGTGAAGCCGGGTGGGGCCAATAGAAGGCTATGGCTAATATACACTGAGGTTAGACTAGCTGTGAATAACTGAGATAACCTGTCTGTTACCATGTTATACTGTGTAACCTTAAGGTACAGCCTTCTGTAGCTTTCTTCTGGAAAACTGTCTTACAGCTGTTGTACTTCTGTGCTGCATCTGGCCAGCAGCTCATGGCAGGGTTGTGTTTTGCATGATAAGGTAGCTCAAGAAGTTCTTGCTGCCTTGCTGTAACTCCCGTGCTTGCTGCTATTGCATTTTGCCACTGGAAGTGCTTGATCGTACTGAAGATGATCTGACTCTTTGAAAACTCAAACACTCACACCTTTAGGCTTTAGGGTATTGCCTTTTTCTTTCTTTTTTTTTTTTCCTTTTTTTTTTTTTTTTTTTGTAGTGGATTTACTTCTGTGGTCTGGTTAACTGGTTGCTACGACTGAGGACTGGCAAATTGTAGCATAGATGAGAGAACTTTGTGCTGTCTTTCCCATTGTAATTAACCTACTGAGAACCACATCCATGATGGCACTTGATACAGAGCTCTTAAATTTGGAGTCAGAGGTAATGACTAGGCCTTAGATTTAGCAAAAACATTTACTACCTCTGCTAATAAAACCAAAATGCTTGTATTGTATTTCATGAAGGCTTTCCTGCATTTTTTTTTCTTTTCTGTGCTGATGATTGAGAGCAGATACTGTTAAAAAATCTTGGTTTAGAAACAGCTAAAATCATTGGAATGATCTGCCCCCTTCACAACCTTCCCAAACAAAATGTGTGCATTTCACAGGCTAATGGTTTTTCCCCAGTGCCTGGTTCTTTTGAACAGTTGTGACATTTTTTACAAATTGGAAAGAAGATTTTGCATGTTTTGTGGCAGCTTTACTGGGGTTGTTATTGTTGGAATAGCTCATGAGCTTTGCTTATCACCAAGCATGTCCTGCAGAAATCTGGGGAGAAAGAGGAATCATAGAATCATAGAACAACCAGGTTGGAAGAGACCCATCAGATCATCGAGTCCAATCATTCCTATCGAACACTAAACCATGTCTCTCAGGACCTCATCTACCCGTGCCTTAAACACCTCAAGGAAAGGTGAATCAACCACCTCCCTGGGCAGCCTATTCCAATGCCCAATGACCCTTTGTGTGAAAAACTTCCTCCTAAGAAAGATGCTGTTAATGCTTCCAGCAGTAGAATGTTTCTTCTCTCCAGAAATGGAGCAGAAAGGTTTCTCTCTTGATCCAGAGAGGAGACCAAGCAGAAACCCTAAGCTCTATTTTTAAATGGTGGCGTATACCAAAATGGACATGCAAAGTTCGATTCAGCTCACTCATTTGAAAATTATCATGGACCTTGACTATTATATTTTGAAAATCCCTTGCTTCAACAGCAAAAGGAGAGTTTTAAGTGTAAAATTCACAAAAGTAATTTTGAGTTCTGTGCTTGTTCTTCCACAGTGTGTTCCTTTTTAGTAATTAAAAAGTATGTGCTAAAATTTAAGTAATACATTTAGGTATGTTTAAACCTCAGAGTTTAGGCCTTCTTTCTGTGGCACTAAGTAGTATGTGGGTTGTTTGGGTTTTTCCCTTAGGAGAGGTTTAAGATTCTAACAGTTGCATTTGAAACTTGACCAGCTTCGTTGTATGGTGCTCAGAAGTTTGCTAGTGCTCTGGAGTTCTTCCTTTGTTCATTGGGTTAAACATCATTGCAGCGAATGGTATGACAGAGTACTTGGTATCATGTACTTTTTACATCAAGCAAGCATGATAAAATTTGATGTTCTGGTCATATTTAAATGTGCACAGGCAGAACTGATAGTGGTGCTATTTCATATATGATAAGGTGTAGAGGTGCTGCTTAGGAACAATATTGATAAATAATTTAGAACTCTAATTTTCTTGTAAAAATCTTGGCTACGTTAAAACCAAAAGGATCAAGTCGTGTACCTATACATGGAGAGAAAATCTTGCATGTCTTAATTTGAATTGTACCTCAGCCCTGGAGTATACCAGCCCCTCCAATCACATTCCTGGAGTGTGATGCTACCTTGGATATGAAGTAGAATCACAAAACAACCAGGTTGGAAGGGACCCATCGGATATTCTAGTCCAACCATTCCCATCTAACACTAAACTAAGTCCCTAAGGACCTCATCCGCCCGCGCCTTAAACACCTCCAGGGAAGGTGAATCAACCACCTCCCTGGGCAGCCTATTCCAATGCCCAGTGACCCTTTCTGTGAAAAACTTTTTCCTAATGTCTAGCCTAAATCTCCCCTGGTGGAGCTTGAGGCCATTCCCTCTTGTCCTGTCCCCTGTCACTTGGGAGAAAAGGCCAGCTCCCTCCTCTCTACAACCTCCCCTCAGGTAGTTGTAGAGAGCAATGAGGTCTCCTCTCAGCCTCCTCTTCTCCAGGATAAACAACCCCCCCCAGCTCTCTCAGCCGCTCCTCATAAGACCTGTTCTCCAGACCTCTCACCAGCCTCGTTGCTCTTCTCTGAACTTGCTCCAGAACCTCAACATCCTTCTTGTGGTGAGAGGCCCAGAACTGGACACAATATTCAAGGAGCAGCCTCACCAGTGCTGAGTACAGAGGGAGAAGAACCTCCCTGGACCTGCTGGTCACATTGTTTCTGATATAAGCCAGGATGCCATTGGCCTTTTTGGCCACCTGGGCACACTGCTGGCTCATGTTCAGTCGGCTGTCGACCAACACCCCCAGGTCCCTCTCCTCCTGGCAGTTTTCCAGCCAGGCTTCTCCCATTCTGTAGCTCTGCATAGGGTTGTTGTGCCCCAAGTGCAGGACCCGGCATTTGGCCGTGTTAAACCTCATGCCATTGGACACTGCCCAGCGGTCCAGCCTGTTTAGGTCCCTTTGCAGAGCCTCCCTACCCTCCAGCAGATCCACACTTCCACCCAGCTTTGTGTCGTCTGCAAACTTGCTAAGGGTACCCTCAATGCCCTCATCCAGGTCATTGATGAAGACACTGAACAGGACTGGACCTAGCACTGAGCCCTGGGGAACCCCACTTGTCACTGGCCTCCAGCTGGACTTAACACCATTTACCACCCCTCATTGTCCCGGCCATCCAACCAGTTTTCTACCCAGGAGAGTGTGCATCTGTCCAGGCCAGAGGCTGGCAGTTTCTGTAGCAGAATGCTGTGAGAAACTGTGTCAAAGGCTTTACTGAAGTCCAGAAAGACCACATCCACAGCCTTTCCCTCCTCCAGCAGCCGAGTCACTTTGTCATAGAAGGCGATCAGGTTGGTTTGGCAGGACCTGCCTTTGGTAAACCCATGTTGACTGGGCCTGATCACCCGGTTCTCTCTTGCATGTGCTTCATGATAGCACTCAAGATCACCTGTTCCATGACTTTCCCTGGCACTGAGGTCAGACTGACAGGCCTGTAGTTCCTCGGATCCTCCCTGCTACCCTTCTTGTAAATGGAAACTACATCAGCCAGCCTCCAGTCCAGAGGTACCTCCCCAGTCTTCCAGGACTGCTGGAAGATGATGGAAAGGGGTTTGGCCACCACATCCGCCAGCTCCTTCAATACCCTAGGATGAATCCCATGTGGCCCCATAGACTTGTGGGTGTCCAGTTGGCCAAGCAGGGCTCTGACCACCTCCTCTTGGACCATGGGAGCCTCGTATTGCTCCTCTGTTTCCGGGGTATCTACACAGAGGGAACAGCTTTCTTTACAATTAAAGACTGAGGCAAAGAAGGCATTAAGTACTTCAGCCTTCTCCTCGTCCCCTGTCACTGCTGTTCCCTCTGAGTCCAAAAGGGACTGTATGGTCTCCCTTGTCCTCCTTTTATTGTTTATATATTTATAGAAAGATTTTTTGTTGTCTTTTACAGACTTAGCCAATCTGATCTCTAGTTGAGCCTTAGCTCCTCTGATTTTTTTCCCTACACAACCTCCCTTCCCTCCTGTAGTCCACCCAAGAGGCCTGTCCCCTCTTCCAGAGCCTATACACATTCCCTTTCTTCCTAATTTCACTCAAGATTTCCCTACTCAACCAAGCTGGTTTTTTCCCCTGCCGGCCTTTTTTCCAGAACACGGGGATGGCTTTCTCCTGAGCTGCTCGGATCTCCTTTTTGAAGAGCTCCCAGCCCTCATGGGCTACCTTGCCCTCAAGTACTGTCTCCCAGGAGACTTTGCCAACCAGCCTTTTTAAGAGTTCAGAGTCTGCCCTCTGAAAATTTAGTGCTACTGTCCTGCTTAGCACCCTCTTCACTTCACCTAGAACAGAAAACCCTATCATCTTGTGATCACTAAGTCCTAGGTGACCCCCTACTATCACATCCCCCACAAGCCCCTCTCTGTTTACAAACAGCAAGTCTAGGAGGGCACTTTCCCTCGTCGGTTCATTCACCAGCTGAGCAAGGAGGTTGTCTTACACGCACTCCAGGAACCTCCTAGACTGCTTCCTTTCTGCTGTATTGTACTTCCAGCAGATATCAGGGAGATTGAAGTCTCCCACAAGTACAAGAGGCATTGACTTGGAGATTGACCCCAGCTGTTGATAGAAGAGCTCATCAGCCTCTTCTCCTTGGCTGGGTGACCTGTAACAGACTCCCATCACAAAATCTCCCTTCTTATGGACTCCCTTGATCTTAACACACAGGCACTCAATCTCCTCATCGCCACAGTCCATCTCAGAGGTGTCCAATTCCTCCCTTACAAAGAGGGCTACTCCACCTCCTCTCCTACCCTTCCTATCCCTCCTGAAGAGTTTATACCCCACCATACCTGTACTCCAGTTATTAGAGTCATCCCACCACGTTTCTGTGATGGCAACGACATCATAGGCTCCTTGCCCTACAACAACTTCCAGCTCTAGTACACCTGAAGATTTTTTCGCTTGCAAGGTGGCATCCAAAGACTTTTGTTCCTGAACTATTGAAAACCAATTACATTGGTGCAAAGCCTCAGTAGTTGTAAACTCTTATATGCATTTCTGTTGTTTGTCTTGTGGGCCTTTTGGCCTCTAGGTGTCTGTAATTTTGGCTGAACATAGGTTGAAGGTTAGAAATTCTGACAACAGTCCTTAGTGTGAGTTGGTAGCCGAAAAAGAAGGACTTGGCTATGAATCAAGGTAAAATACAGCAAGACAGACTTATAGTCAAAGGGAGGAGGGAGAAGAGTCAAATCAAGTAATGTAAATGTAGGGCAATGAGCGAACTAAATAGTTAAACAATGAATTAACAGTAGTAGTGGCTCACAAAAATAGTTTGTGTTGTGCAGCTCTTGTACAAAACAAAGAGTGACTATTTATAATTTGTTTTCTGTGAAATAGTGTTTAAAAAAGGAAGTCTAAAATATTTACACAGGAAACATACGATGACCATTACTGAGAGGTGTGGATCTGCACTGTTGTAAGTGGGAATACTGATTGCATGATGGCTTTTGAAGACTTTTCTTTAAATAAACCTGACATGAATCTAGTTTTTACTCTCCAAGAGGAAAACATTCTCAACATGGGCATTGACTGCAGTTTTGTTAGTAGAGTCATCAGTCTTCTGGTCATTGAGAAGTGAGTGTTGGGTTTGCGTGGCAAGGTTTTGGTAGCAGGGCATGGGGGGTACAGAGGTGGCTTCTTTGAGAAACTGCTAGTGGCCAGGACCACTGGCTC
This sequence comes from Coccyzus lansbergi, assembly GCA_033558105.1. Taxonomy (NCBI): domain Eukaryota; kingdom Metazoa; phylum Chordata; class Aves; order Cuculiformes; family Coccyzidae; genus Coccyzus; species Coccyzus lansbergi. The sequence goes on from JAUMJK010001092.1 coordinate 3,145,566, forward strand.
TGGGGTGCGACCTGCCTTTGGCCAAGGCTGAGCTCCTCACCCATGATGTTAATACCTCTGTGGTAAAATAGTTAAGAAGAGGGGAAGAAAGAGCAAACGGGCAGATGTGGATAGAGAGGGGAACTGGACATTACGCACATGTTGGAAGTGGTTGCAGGCATCACTTGGAAAGTGGATTTCCTTTTGGAATTCTCAAATGCTTAATAGTCAAATGTATGAATGAGAAATTTAAGCATGTGAAACAGTTTTTCTCCTGGAGCCATGTGCTTATTTGCAATGCAGATTTGAAGCTAAAGAGAAAACACTACAGCTACCTTATGAAGGAACTTGGGGTTTTTTGTTAGCTGCCTGGCTTTTTCTTTTTCCAAAATATTAGAGAGATGCTGCAACTCATGGTCACAGAGTTGGGGATATTTGGTAGTAACTGAAATGTACATACTTACTAGAGTTTAAAAAATAGCTAACAGCCTTAGTCTGAATAGAGACATTGAGGTGCTGAAGTGCATACAAAGAAGATCAGCAAAGCTGGTGAAGTGTCTCCGGCACAGTTCTTATGAGGAGTGGCTGAGGGAACTGGGGCTGTTTAACCAGAGGAAAAGGAGGAGACGTTATTGTTCTCTACAAGTACCTGAAAGGAGGAGTGGTTGTGAGGTGGGTGTTGGTCTCTTCTCCTGAAAAACAAGGTGTGGATGAGAGGAAAAGGCCTCAAGTTACTTCAGGGGAGGTTCAAACTGGATATTGGGAAAACTTTCTTTGCTGAAAGGATTATGAAGCATTGGAACAGGGTGCCCATGTAAGTGGTGGTGTTGATGTGGCACGTGGGGACATGATTTAGTGGTAGACTCAGCAGTATTAGGTTTACAGCTGCACTCTGATCTTAAAGATCATTTCCAGCCTAGGTGGTTTAAAGTTTCTGTATATGATTTTTGTTTATTGTAGCTCAGTAGCATATTAATGGTATATCTAATCGAATGTAAACTGTTTCAGAACAAACAATGTTACAAACTTACTTTATATTTTGGTGACTTTTAGAGGTGTGAAATTGAATAATTTGAATATTTAGTGTCTCTTTCTCCATGTTGGGGCACAAGCATATATGTCTTAAAGGACTGGCACTCAAATAATAACTAGAAATTATTCTTTGAATTTCCACGATCGTAAGTGTCTGAAATCAACCCATGGAATTACTTCATCTGTTTCAGGGGTATCTTGGTGAGACTGGAAGGATGCAGCCATCCTGTTGTTATGAAAGGCTTGTGTGCAGAATGTGGCCAAGACTTGACTCAGTAAGTATTTCCAGCTCTTTTATTTCCCAGCTTTTTCTTGCCTGTGATTAAGAGTCCAAGCTCCTCTTTCTCTCGTTTATTTATTTGTTTCTCAGTTCTGAGTGTTTGTAGTTGTGAATTGTACCTATAGGTGTAGCTGAAGTTGTAGATACTAGCAGGGAGGGCGAACAGTATTTGTATGGCCTAAGTAAGTCTAGTCAGAGTGCCCCTATAAAGCAGGTTGAGAGGGCGTTTCCTCTAAAAGTTGAATTTCAGGATAAAGCACTCTTCTACATTTGCTTTTAATTAAAAAAAAATCTTCTGAGATTGGCTCATGAAATTACTTAAAGTTCAGTGGAATTAATCAATTCTTGATCACATTGTTAATAGTGTAATCATTTAATAAAGTATATTTCTTTACTGAAAAAGTGCTGATTATGCAGGAATCTGTTCCTTGTGGATAAAACTAACACATGAAGAAGCAGGCAAGATCTGTGCCGCTGTTGCAAAGTGTCTTAATTTACTTTTGCTATTTGCACAAGGCACTTGTTTTGTCACCCTACAGTTTTCATACACATATCTTCATTCTCCTTATGTCATTGTAGTCAGACACATGGTTTAGAAATGTTTCCTTTTAGGCATTACAGAGATTCATAACTACGAATATGGATGAATAAGATGCCATATGGGTACTTGAGTTACTGTTCACATTGCAACTTTGTGACTTAATAACTGTGCATGCTTTCTTTCTGTGGAGATAAATGTAGAGTAACTTACTACCTTAGGCAGAAAATGTAAACAACAGACATATAGGCATAAATTTATTCACCCAAGGGTATTGAAGGAGCTGGTGGGTGTGCTGGCCAAACCCCTTTCCATCATCTTCCCACAGTCCTTGAAGACTGGGGAAGTTCCACTAGACTGGAGGCTGGCTGATGTTGTGCCCGTCTACAAGAAGGGTTGCAGGGAGGATCCGGGGAACTACAGGCCAGTCAGTCTGACCTGAGTGCCAGGGAAAGTTATGGAACAGGAGATCTTGAGTGCTATCATGAAGCACATGCAAGAGAACCGGGTGATCAGGCCCAGTCAACACAGGTTTGCGAAATGCAGGTCTTGCCAAACTAACCTGATCACCTTCTATGACAAAGTGACTCGGCTGCTGGATGAGGGAAAGGCTGTGGATGTGGTCTTCCTGGACTTCAGCAAAGCCTTTGATACAGTTTTTCATAGCATTCTGCTTCGGAAACTGTCAGCCTCTGGCCTGGACAGGCACACGCTCTCCTAGGTGGAAAACTGGATGGCTGGGCCCAGAGAGTGGTGGTAAATGGTGCTAAATCCAGCTGGAGGCCAGTGACAAGTGGGGTTCCTCAGGGCTCAGTGCTAGGTCCAGTCCTGTTCAATGTCTTCATCAATGACCTTCATGAGGGCATTGAGGGTACCCTTAGCAAGTTTGCAGATGACACAAAGCTGGGTGGATGTTTCGATCTGCTGGAGGGTAGGGAGGCTCTGCAAAGGGATCTGAACAGGCTGGACCACTGGGCAGTGTCCAATGACATGAGGTTTAACAAGGTCAAATGCTGAGTCCTGCACTTGGTGCACAACAACCCTATGCAGAGCTACAGACTAGGAGAAGTCTGTCTAGAAAGCTGTCTGGACGGGAAGAACCTGGGGATGTTGGTCGACAGCCGACTGAACATGAGCCAGCAGTGTGCCCAGGTGGCCAAGAAGGCCAATGGCATCCTGCCTTGTATCAGAAACAGTGTGACCAGCAGGTCCAGGGAGGTGATTCTCCCTCTGTACTCAACACTGGTGAGGCCGCTCTTGGAATACCGTGTTCAGTTCTGGACCCCTCACCACAAGAAGGATGTTGAGGCTGTGGAGCGAGTCCAGAGAAGAGCAACAAAGCTGGTGAAGGGTCTGGAGAACAGGCCTTACGAGGAACAGCTGAGAGAGCTGGGGTTGTTTAGCCTGGTGAGGAGGAGACTGAGAGGAGACCTAATTGCTCTCTGTAACTACCTGAAAGGAGGTTATGACAGGGGACAGGACAAGAGGGAATGGCCTTAAGCTCCGCCAGGGAAGATTTAGGCTAGACGTTAGGAAAAAAAAAATTCACAGAAAGGGTAATTTGGCACTGGCACAGGCTGTCCAGGGAGGTGGTTGATTCACCTTCCCTGGAGGTGTTTAAGGGACAGGTGGATGAGGTGCTGAGCGGCATAGTTTAGTATTTGATAGGAATGGTTGGACTCAATCCGGTGAGTCTCTTCCGACCTGTCTGTTCTATGATTCTGTGAAATTCTCATCACAGTGTATTCTACTGTCAATGTACTTATAACTGAGGCTGAAAGTTGTAAGGTTTGTCACCAGTGACTGAATAAACCTGAGAGTTTTATCTGTGCAGGTGTAAATAGCTATTAGGTAATACCTGTCTCGTTTATGTGACCTTGCTTCATTTATACCGTGAAAGGGAGGTAGCTGGGCTCCAATGCTTTCAGTTTAAGGCTTCAGAACTGTTTTCAATTATTTCATAATATATTCTGCTGTGGAACTAAAGGAATTTAAAATTAGGCCAAAAAGAAAGCAAATTCAAGAGATTATTTGATTTCTCTTTTGCTCTGCCTCATTGCAAATACAGTTGGTAAAGAGAATGTTTTTTATGCTTATCGAATTATTAATTTAACAGCTGTTCTCCAAAATGTACTGTGTAGTAGCAAGGAGATTAGAAATTAATGTTGCATGCTCATTTCACTTAGAAGGAAATATTTTGTTGTCTCATTTTAAATTCACACTCATTAGAAATTATTTTGTGAGCATTTTTCCAGCACAAGTGGTCATTGAAAATGTCATGCAATATATAGCCCAGTTAATACTTGGATGTAAGTATTAATGTGAAGTTGATGGTTGATATTTTGTAAACAAATATTATTTGGAAAAACATGCCTAACACAAAGTTAGGATAGTAGCAGATGTGGTTTTGCCTGCCCGGAATGCATACTTTATTTGTGGTTTGAATAGTTACATCTAAGTGTTGCTATGCTACTATTATATCATTAAAAATCTAGATAAATTCAGGGTATATAGTGAATTAATTTTTCTCAGTTAATATTCCTCTAATTCATATAGTGTCCTCATTTTGTGCAAAATTACTTATATGTTTCAAAAAAATGTGTTAGATCTGCTGAGCCTGCATCAGAAGGCAATTCACAAGCATCTGTGCTTTTCTTGCTTGAAGAAAAGCAAGTACAGCTAGTTCACTGGCAGCTGTTTGGGTGTTAATCAGTGATCCACTCTTTCTGTTTAACATCTCTCAGCAAATGGTCTCAAAAACAAGTTTATCTTTTTTTAAAGGCTCATTTAAAATATCATACAGTGTTATCTGTAAGAGGTGTTCTGAATTCTTAAGCAAAGGATGTAAGACGCTGGAATGTGCAGTGTAAACTTTTGGTATCAGTGCTTCCAAATGCAACAGTGCAGTGAAAGCATATCTTTCTGTACCTCAGCACAGCTCAGTAACATTTTTCCTCAAAAGCTTGCTTTTGAAGTGAAAACTGGGTGAAGTTTGTGCACATGTGGGAGTACTATGTGTATTATATTAACCTTTTTCTGTATATACCTACGTCTGTGTCTAGGATATGTATATGAGCAAGACTACTTCATGTGTATACACACTTATAAATACAGGCGCGCGCACATAATACCTTGTTCTGTTTTTTTTGCCAAAGGGGAAAGCATGTATTGAGATTTTTTGGATGTTTTTCTTGAAGCAGCCACATGTAAGAGTCACTTTACTACGCGTAAAGAGTAACTTTGCTTATCCTTTGCTTAAGGATAAATTTGCTTAAATTTTATTTCTTAGTCTGGTGTGGAGAAAAGTAGATAATTGTGTGCTAAATGATTGTAAAAGAAGGAAAGGAATAGTTTTTAAATTTGAGTGGTTTGGTAGTTATGCTTAATTTATAAGTGTTTTCTAATGCCAGTCAATACATAATGTCCATATGTTTTTTTAATGAAATAATTATATGGAAGTATAACTAATTTTAGAGACTTTTCCCACAGTTTTTATGGTGAGCTGCTTTGATCTTTGTATCCATTTTGTTCAGTAACTTGGATTAACAAGAATTTGAAAGAGTACGTTTGTCAAAATAGCTGCGTTCCATCATGGGGGTTTTGGTGTGACTAGTTTGATACTGCAGATTTTAGTGTGTTCAGCTTTTCATTAAACTATTAATCTGTCTTTTGATGCTTTTTTTTTTCTCTGTGTGATTAGGATACGAAGCAAGAATGGAAAGCAGAATATGCCATTATCTACAGCAACTGTGTCTATGGTTCACAGTGTCCCAGAATTGAAAGTTAGTTCTGAGGCAAGTACTATCATGCTTTCTTTATTCGTACCTTTCACTGTAGCTCCACATTGAGAAGATTAATTATAGGAATTTATTCAATGTTGTATATATTTCATACAGAAAGTTTGGCTTTCATTTAAAAAGGAATTTGTTGATGAATATCAGTAGCCATGGGTTTTTCTGTTTACTCTAATGCAGAATGATTATTATTAAGTTCTATAGTGTTTTTTTAGAGCTGTGCACTGAAAAGATGGCAATTCTGTGACAACAGCCTGAAAATATAATACTTAAGTGTTTTTGTTTCTAAGAATGAGTAGTTTGTGGAAAGTTCAGTTTCTGCTAGCTGAAATATATTCAAAGCCAGCAATGTCTTTGAACTCAGGCTTCACTCTTCACCTTGAAATTGGTCCCAATAAATGCAGTAAAGATAATTTTTGAACTTAACTGTATGTTAAATTTCATATTTTTTTCAAATATTCTAGTTCTCCCAAGTTATCAAAATATACCTGTTCATCCCTCAGTTAATTTAGAGAACAAGGCATGCTTATTTTGAAAACAAAGATTCTATTTATCTTCCTCACTAACTTGGATTTTTTTTTACCTTTTTATGTTGCTGCTCAAATTTTGTTTGTAAGTCTTCAAAGAACACTAATGAGAAGAAATTTGAAAATATAAGCAATTTTAAGTGTCCTCATCATAAAGGAGCATTTCAAAGGACAATTTATGCTTAGCTCTTGCTTCTTTGTAATGTTCCACTTAACTTTGCTTTTAAATTTAGATATCTGATGGGTAATGCTGCAGCTTCTGATAAGAAGTGGTTAAGGTGAACACAGAGCTTAATGTGGTATGTTAAAAAATTGTAAACACACACAAGAAGAGTAAAATTCAGATTTGCTGGAGTGAAGTGCATATATATATGTAAAGTATAAGGCCTTCGATATAAGTACCCACACAGAACTACATAATCTAACTATTTATGTCTGAAGGCAAGTACTAAACCTGGGTTGTCAGTTAAAAGTTTGTCACTAGCAGCTTCAGTTTTATACTCAGCCTAGTGTTGTCAAGCAAATGATGTAACCAAAGTTTTCAGACTTGCCAATGAACTTTGTCCTTTGTGTACCCAAAGATACTGCTATTTCCTCTCAAAATTCTTGGCCTTAAATTAATTCAGTGGTCATTTATTTATTAAATTTGCAACTTCTTGTGTAGAGTTTGTCAATATTAATTGTTACTGATGTCACAAAGATCTGTGAGTAGATTTTGGGAATATTTTTTCTGTAGAGCTGATAAAGCTGCCATTGCTGCATTTATGTTAAAACATTTCTTACACAGTTAGCTTGTAACAGAACTTCTCAAGTCTACAGTACATAAAAGACAGTACACCTAATTTATTTCTTGTAAGCTAAGCGTAGTTGTGAATATATTTTTACAGCAAGCTGAGCAGCTAGGAAGAGAAGATCAACAGCGACTACATAGAAATCGAAAACTGGTGCTCATGGTAGATTTGGACCAGACTCTGATCCATACTACAGAACAGCACTGCCAACAAATGTCTAATAAGGTTAGTATTTGGTGTTAACTTTCAAGCCAAAGTAACAATAGGAATATTTCTAGCAATATTTAAATTATGACTCTTTAAGGAAACATTGTTAGGTAAAATTCTGGTTGGAAAATAACAGAAAATGAGAAACAAGTCTTCTGAAATATATTCCTTTTTTCTCTATGTTTAAATTGACAGTTTTCTTTCTTCCATTGATGCTTTCCTGCACTTTTCCATTCTAGTCACTTTAAGCAAGAAGTTTCAGATAGCTTTTTTTATAATCCTGCTTTTCTTGCTTTATACAAGCTGACTGCTTGGTAATAAATTTTTTTCCTCCCCCCTCTCCTCTGGTCTGAGGCAGATGTAGTGAATTACTACTGTTCAGTCCTGTGTGCTACCATGTCTGTCATTCCATTGACGTCTATTACTTTTTTCTTTCAGTTTCATTTTTGGAGGGGGAGTTTGGGTGTTGCTCAATTTCTTCATGAAACACTTGTTAAACTGATAGGGACGAGTCCTTTTAGTATTGCAAATTTGGAAACTTGAATAGAAACAGCACGTTGTAATGTTTCTACAGTGTCTAGTACAGGAGGATTCAAATTCAAGCTCTGGTATTGTGCAAACTGCAGTTGATTCTTTATTTTAACTCTTGTCATTCTCCCTTGTCTAGTAGGTTTAGCATGTGTTCACACCTGCTAGCAAAAATCAAGCTGTAAATATACTTTGCAGTTAAAAGGAAAGGTAATATTCTGCCTAAAGATTAGAAGACCTTATTTGTTTGAAAGGTTTCATCTATACAAATGCATCTTTTTAAGAAAAACTGTTTTTAAAAGAACTTGAGATTTTTAACTGGAATCTATTTGTAAACTTCCTTCCTGGTTTGCTATTTGATGGTATGTTTCTACAGACACTTTTTCTTTCACCCAACAAAGTCTTTCTCTGAGCTCAGTATGTACTGGAACTAACCTGAACGAAGTTCACTGAGTAGTACTGACTGGAGTGAGATTAAGGTTGACTGGAGTCAGATTAAGGCTGAGCTAGAGGTCAGATTAGTTAAGTCTGCAAAAGACAATAAAAAATCTTTTTATAAGTATATTAACAGTAAAAGGAGGACAAGGGAGACCGTACAGTCCCTTTTGGACTCAGAGGGAACAGCAGTGACAGGGGACGAGGAGAAGGCTGAGGTACTTAATGCCTTCTTTGCCTCAGTCTTTAATTGTAAAGAAAGCTGTTCCCTCTGTGTAGATACCCCGGAAACAGAGGAGCAATACGAGGCTCCCATAGTCCAAGAGGAGGTGGTCAGAGCCCTGCTTGGCCAACTGGACACCCACAAGTCTATGGGGCCACATGGGATTCATCCTAGGGTATTGAAGGAGCTGGCGGATGTGGTGGCCAAACCCCTTTCCATCATCTTCCAGCAGTCCTGGAAGACTGGGGAGGTACCTCTGGACTGGAGGCTGGCTGATATAGTTCCCATCTACAAGAAGGGTAGCAGGGAGGATCCGGGGAACTACAGGTCAGTCAGTCTGACCTCAGTGCCAGGGAAAGTCATGGAACAGGTGATCTTGAGTGCTATCATGAAGCACATGCAAGAGAGAACCGGGTGATCAGGCCCAGTCAACATGGGTTTACCAAAGGCAGGTCCTGCCAAACCAACCTGATCGCCTTCTATGACAAAGTGACTCGGCTGCTGGAGGAGGGAAAGGCTGTGGATGTGGTCTTTCTGGACTTCAGTAAAGCCTTTGACATAGTTTCTCACAGCATTCTGCTACGGAAACTGTCAGCCTCTGACCTGGACAGACGCACACTCTCCTGGGTAGAAAACTGGCTGGATGGCCGGGCCCAGAGAGTGGTGGTAAATGGTGTTAAGTCCAGCTGGAGGCCAGTGACAAGTGGGGTTCCCCAGGTCTCAGTGTGCTAGGTCCAGTCCTGTTCAATGTCTTCATCAATGACCTGGATGAGGGCATTGAGGGTACCCTTAGCAAGTTTGCAGACGACACAAAGCTGGGTGGAAGTGTGGATCTGCTGGAGGGTAGGGAGGCTCTGCAAAGGGACCTGAACAGGCTGGACCGCTGGGCAGTGACCAATGACATGAGGTTTAACACGGCCAAATGCCGGGTCCTACACTTGGTGCACAACAACCCTATGCAGAGCTACAGAATGGGAGAAGCCTGGCTGGAAAACTGCCAGGAGGAGAGGGACCTGGGGGTGTTGGTCGACAGCCGACTGAACATGAGCCAGCAGTGTGCCCAGGTGGCCAAAAAGGCCAATGGCATCCTGGCTTGTATCAGAAACGGTGTGACCAGCAGGTCCAGGGAGGTTCTTCTCCCTCTGTACTCAGCACTGGTGAGGCTGCTCCTTGAATATTTTGTCCAGTTCTGGGCCCCTTACCACAAGAAGGATGTTGAGGTTCTGGAGCAAGTCCAGAGAAGAGCGACGAGGCTGGTGAAGGGGCTGGAGAACAGACCCTATGAGGAGCGGCTGAGAGAGCTGGGGTTTTTTAGCCTGGAGAAGAGGAGGCTGAGAGGAGACCTCATTACTCTCTACAAGTACCTGAAAGGTGGTTGTGGAGAGGAGGGAGCTGGCCTCTTCTCCCAAGTGACAGGGTACAGGACGAGAGGGAATGGTCTCAAGCTCCGCCAGGGGAGATTTAGGTTGGAGATTAGGAGGAGGTTTTTCACACAGAGGGTCATTGGGCATTGGAATAGGCTGCCCAGGAAGGTGGTTGATTCACCTTCCCTGGAGGTGTTTAAGGCACGGGTGGATGAGGTCTTGAGGGACTTGGTTTAGTGTTAGATAGGAATGGTTGGACTAGAAGATCCGATGAGTCCCTTCCAACCTGGTTGTTCTGTGATTCTGTGATACTGAACTTTCTGGGAAATTTACAAACTTGTTGTTTTCAGATTGGTTTGTCTTTAAGTAAAGATTTGTCTGAAAGTTACCTTGATAATAAACTTTTCAGCAGTGCGACTTCCTTCTTAGCTTAGTGTTAGACTGCCTGACGGAGCTAAAATGTGCTTTGGATTTTATTCACCCACATAATCTTTGTTGCTGAAAATTGTTTTATCCTCATCAGGCCAAATGTAGTTGAAGTGATAGAAGAGAGCACTTCTGGAATACTGGTGTTTGTTTAATATTTTGATAATGAAACATACTTTATTTTCCAGGGAATATTTCATTTCCAGTTAGGTCGAGGTGAGCCAATGTTGCATACTCGTTTGCGTCCTCATTGTAAGGAATTCCTGGAAAAAATTGCCAAGCTGTATGAATTACACGTTTTTACTTTTGGCAGCAGACTGTATGCACATACAATTGCAGGTGAGTTGTATGTTACATTTAACAATACTTATGTAATCAGCCTTCATACTTATAACTAGGAGTGTTTTTTCTGTGCTTGTTTTCAAGTATTTTGAATTTGTTTTGTGCAGAACCACTTCTTATAAAGAGTCCTGTTAGTAGAATTCTTGACTTGTTTACAAGGTATAGTGTCTGTATGGCCTGTAATTGTAGAAATAATCCTTTTTTTCTTTTTTTCCTTCCATCACATGTGCTTTTTTTTTTTTTTGCTTCCCTGATGGTTAGAGAATCAGATTGTGGCAAGGCAACTAGTGCTTTCCTGTTGAATTAAAACATGATGTTGATGGGCTCTAAAAATGATCTGCAATATCACTTATAGAAATCTAAAGCAATAGTTCCATAAAAATGAAGAACATAAAATTATATTCTCCTGTGGAGAACAACATGTCCCACCTGTGATTTCCTTTCACCAGAGAAAGTGTGGCTGCTATAAATCAATTTATATTGAGAAGTATGATGTGCTTATTTGAGGAAGAGGACAGATCTAGCAGTGTTTTCACATACTCTTCTCAAGAGCGTAGAAATATTTTGCCCTAGTACCTGAAAACTTGCATTTAAATGACAGCAGTAGTTGTCTATGATATGGGTCACTGGCTGAAGTGTTTTATTTTTTTCCAACAAATGTATAAGAAACCTACCAAGTTATGAAAGCATGTGGGTCTAATTCACATTAAAGAGTGCGACCGTGCATTTAAACTGTGACATTGGCTTTCACCACATTTTGAACGTTCCTTTACAGAATAGCATTTTCATTCCAGGCTTTCCTTTAAGTCTGTATGACCAAGACAATATAATGGTGTCTTATGTTTATGACTCTGCATGCCAAACCATTCTTGCTGCTGTTCCATTTATCCTAACATTTTTAGGTTGTCTTTTACATCTGCTTTTTTGTGTCATGTTGCCATGAGTGCCTTGAGCAACACTATCTCAGTGATCCCACTTCTTGGCAAGAAAGGAAGATTCCAAAAGAGTTAGAACAGTTTAGAAAATAATTTTGTAATTAGACAATTATTTTGCTTATTAAATAAGTCGCAGAAGATGCTTGTGAAGACAAACATAAGAGACCTCTGTAATCAGAAAGTGATGCTAATTTGTAGTCTCCAACTATTCTCCTGGAAAGAACAATTTTCCTTGAAAGAAAATTTGAGAGACATGTTCCATCCTGACCATCCATGTGAACGTTTCTACATTACTCATTGTTCATTGCAGAGTTGTTTCGAAGAATCTTCCTTAAAGCTCTCAGTCTTGCTGTTCATTATGCATTGTATGTTGCTAATACATTTAGACTTTTGTACCCTCCTGTCCTTAGAGTGTGAAGCAAAAAGTAAATGTTTTTCTTACACACTACATCTAAATACTTGGTAGTAATTAAGTGGGTAGGCAATCTACCTTGCTTGGATCTATGTGCTAAAACCTGCATTTAGCCTAAGGTCTGAAGATGCATACCAGATAAGGTCGTAAGACATTGTGATCCAGAGCTAAGTATGTTATTTGGCCCTGTGCTAAAATTTTCATTACCCTGCAGTCCCCATGCTAGCACAAACTCATACTTATTATATGACAAGCCTCCTCGTGGGCATGATACTCTTATCTATTCCATCTGTTCCATAGAGGGAATAACCACCAAATGAGCTTCTTGACATCCCCAGATGGAGTTTTGCCTGAAGTTGTCCAACCTCTTCAAAAGCATTCAGACTACAAGCAGATTGCATGTATGATGATGATAGTTTCAGCTGAATTATGTTGATATGGACAAAGAGTTATATTAACCTTTGATCTAACCTTATACTCACCTGTGTAAACGAGGTGGAGTAACAGAAATATATAGCTGATACATATAGAGAACACTTGGTGGCAGTATTGGTTAAATGACTTCTCGCAGAGTGCTGTCAGTTTGATATTGTACTGTTGCCTCCTTGATGTTACATAAAGAAGGGATTTGTAATAAAATACCAAGAATTGTTTTCATAAGTAAAAAGTTGTTTTCTTAGGTTTTTCCATACATGTCCTGTATTTCTTTGTGAAATCTGAACTCTTGAGCTGCTACTTCCAGGCTTTTTCCTCGTTTTATAGATGACATCTCACCAGTCCTTTTCTCTCATCCCAGTTGGCTCCTTTCATCTGTTAAGTGGGCTTAGCTGATATTTGTAAACACCATCTATGTGTGTGGAAGTCATTTATCCTAAACTGTTTCTTAGTTTGACACATTTACAAAGTGGTATCTTGTGGTATTATGAAGATGAGGTTAGGGATTTTATAATCTTAGATCATTGCATAATATTTCTCGTTTATGTAATTATTTTTATCAGTGGTTCCTTATCTTTCTACTCTGCATAAGAGAATTTGTTGTATTTAATGCCAAAGTCAGCTTAGATGTTGGTTGTAAAAGTCATTGCCACTGCATTTTGAGTTTGGAAGCTACTGGGCAATGGTAGTGCAATGTGAAATCACTCTTGATTTATAGTGAAATGTAGAAAGTAGGACCAAGCTGAGGGCTTTCATCTGTCTGTTTTTTTACAGCAAGTATGTTGCAGTATATGTTTCAATAAATAATTGAGAGTATGTGTGTATAATAAATAGTGTCTGCAGTTCTCCAGTGCTATTGAAAGACTGTTTTAACAGGTTCTAAAGTAGGACCTGAGATAGAACTAGAGGTGACCTAATTTTTCAGAAATTCAATTTTAGATTTCTTTTAAAAAAGAACTTATCAAAATTCCGGTTGGATCCTACTGTTATAATGCTCCTACTAGGAATCACTATTTAATTCATTCTGTCTCTCAGGTTTTAGGAATTCCTCAGTATAGGTTGGTTACTTTTGAACTTTGCATCATGTGATGGTTTTTAATTTAATTTTAGAAGTCTTATTTACAAGTTTGCTTTTCAAAGAAAGTCTCTGTAAGATCAGCTTTGTAGGACTATGTGCAAAGACCTAGCTTGAGGTACTGAAAAAAAAAACACTCTGGGGGAACAGTCCCTGCTGGGTGAATCTAGTGAATAGTCCTTTGTAATATGACAGTCAAAGGATAATGATGCTGTTCTCAGTTTGCTCAAGAAACTACTTAGAGGCATACCTAACACATTGTCTAATTTATAAGAATAAATGGAAGCTCAGTTTTGATTTGAAGCAGCATATCTTTGTCTTCAATAGTTTTGACTTTAGAAAGGCTTACTTTTTTTAAATATGCTTACAGAATGAGAAATTCATCAGCAGTTGTCCTTCTGCTGGGGTTTGTGTAAACTGATGCTTCTCCAATTAAATAAAAACCATTAATTAAATATTAGTTGTCAACATCACTAAGGCAGGAAATGGTAACCATAATCACTTTTCAGGTTATGGTGGGAAATAACCGGGAGTAAATAAACGAAACAAAATTAGGAGTACATCTCAGAAACACTTTTGCTGTTCCTGTGTCTTTGATTAGTTCCTACAGAGACCTTTTCATTGGTCTGAAGTCAGAGAAACTTGCAACAGTGTATTCCTGCAGAAAAATGACATCATATAAATAGATACTTTTTTTGTCATCTCTATTGACTTTTCTTAAAGAACATGCCACCAATACTTTGGAAGTTATCATGCATGTGAAACCTGCAGCTTCATTGCTAAAGGTGTGTACTATCATAACATTTTAAATGTTTCAGTATGTAGGTTGTGAAAAAAGTTTAATTTTGAGAGTGATACAGTCTTTCATGAGGGCTTCCTCATTCTTTCTGTTACTGAAAGCAGTATAATTTTTTAAATAAAGTTAAATCTTAGGCTTTACTTAGATTTATCTTGGAAGGTGTGTGTATGTTTAACATAGAGGTTTTTATTTGCTCAAATGCCACTAGGCATCTTATTTGCTCTTGCATGTAGTAGAATTGCTAAATAGGTCAGTGAATAGCAAATATAGCCTTTTCAAAGAGTTAAGTATATCAACACACTATTGAAGAAAACAAATAATATATGACAGATGGCCAACAATGCTTCCCTAAAATGTGCAAATGTCAGGATTATGTCTGTTATATTGATTCAATTAGCTAGGCAACATCCAAAAGACACCAAACAGTTTAAGACATGACAAGAGTGTTTTACAAGACCAGTACTGTTTTCTGTATTGTAATTCAAGTTGCTTAGCTTTTGACAGCCTCAGCTGTCTTAAGAAGGACTTACCTTTTCAGGTGCATCTCTGGTAGGCTGTATACTCAGTGTGTTTTAGTCAATTATTACGGGGTGGGGGGAAAGTATTAATGTCTTTACCAAAACGTGTTTGAAAAGCTCCAGCACACTACCTCATGTCTAATCCCTGGCAGCCTGGGTTACTATATTTGGGCTTTCTTAGTTCAACTTCCCTTTTCTTATGCTGTAAGCTAGACAACGCTAACTGAATGCCTTGTTGTGGTTTTGCCATCTAATCAGTGTGCTCCTGTCGAATTTAGTGTAGTGTCCCTGTGTATTCAGATTATTAGTAGAAGAGATTTTGTTTGGGAAGAACAGCAGCTTGTATGACAGTTTGTAAAAACATCTGTGTGTATGGCAATAAATCTTTGTAGCTAATTCTCTCAATTCATTATGCCTAGGTACTGCAAGGGTCTCACTACAGGGGATGATTCTACGGGTTTGCAGCAATTCTTAAGCATAGTCGGGTGAGTTAAGGTTAACTTCTGTCCTTAACTCGGAATTTTCTTGCTTTTATGGGTTTTAAGTTATTTCAATTACATATTACTATTAAATACATACAGAATCAACTTTTCAGCAGTGATAATTGATTTTTCATTATTATTATTTGTAACCTCTATTTTTTAAGACCAAATTTAACCTGCTTCTGAGAGCCAGGCTTCTAAAGAGTTGAACATGTGTTCTGTGAAAATCTCAAAGCTCCTTGAAAGAAAACTAAAGTTGATTCTTAGTCTGAAATCATTTTGACATCTAGTTCTGCCTGTAAGGTGACCACCATTTAAAACAAAGTCAAACTCCAAAAAAAGTTTTCCCTGGTAACTATTGACTACCTTGTATTATTCAAAAGAATAATCACAAGTCTATATTAACTTCAATGCAAATTCAGTAAAATGAAAAATACAGATTAGCACGTAAAATGCCAGTTTGATTCTAAGCAATTTTGCGGATGTGATCTGCTCATGAAGCTGAACTTCACTGTTGGAGGCTAGGTACAGAAGTACATGCATATGTCTGTACACCCAAATCACCATTTTCCTAAGTAATGCTATCTTATCTTTCTTTAAGATCAGCTAGCACAGCTTCTCCTGTTCTGTTTTTGGTTTCCTCTTTAAAAGAGTGCTGTCAGAAAAGTTACTGCAACTGGACCAAAATATATCTAGGAATCCCAGGATATGTTCACTATACATAAACGCATTAAAGTGTTTTAGAGGTACAACTTAAAACCTACAAATGCAAGAGCTCTGGCTGAAACTGTCCCTCGGCTTGCCCATTTTGCTTAAGTATTGCAACGTATTGCTGATTCTTGTGAGACTTCTGCAGTGCTGAGGCATAATGAGCTAAGGAGAATGTGTAGCTTTAAAGAAACACCTGTAGAAAGATGTGTATGTTGCAAAAATCACATGTATTTGTCATCTACTGTATCTCTTACAGCCTAATTTATTTGGCTGTCACAAATTTTTTATTTTCAGTTTTGTTGCTATTCTGAAAGAATTTTTAATTTTTTTTTTAAATTAATCCCACTGCATTGGTTACAAATACTTGATCCACTATGCTTACCCTTTCCTCCATGTAATATCGCTTGCCTTAAAATTGTCTGTTAGTTTAACTGCTATTGCATGTATTAAAACAGCTAAGTTATATAGAAGATAACATTAAGATGTTTGTTCCTTACTTAGCTTTTTAATTTCGTCTTTCAAAAGGATTTTTGGACCCTGAAAAGAAGCTTTTTTCCCATCGGATATTGTCAAGGGATGAATGTATCGATCCATTTTCTAAAACTGGGAATCTTAGGTATGTATGAGGGTCTTGGGCATTAAATGAAACAGGACAAGAAAGAGATGGAATATGCTGAGTATAATTATTCCCTCTGCCCTTAATGTTTTTATAGTCCTTCCTTATCAACCTCTTAAATATCAACACCATCTCAGTTTTACTGAGATGTTGGGTAGTGCAGCATTCCATCTACTCCAGGTGTTCTGTGGTACTATAACATTAAGAATGTTAATCAATAACATCATGTTTTCATTTATACTTCTTGTTCTTGTAATAGCTTCACCATGTTTCTGCTTCTTGCCTTGTGATCTTGTATGATGACTTGTATGTTGTGTTTTATTAATTAAACCATAATTGTCAGTTTGAGGTTAACCGACATTTTAATATCTAGTATTCTGGCTTACAAATGTGCTATTCATTTAGAAACTCCTTTTCTGCAGTGTTTCTTGAAGTTGTAATAATCTGGAGCCTTGAATTCATATTCTAGTACAAATCCAGGTTCTGATCTTTTCCAGAGTGTAAAGTCAAGAGGTTTTTCTAAAACATTTGTATATTTAATCCACCTTTATGAAATGCTAAAGATAACTGCCCCCTCCCCATCTGACCATAGCAAATGAGAAACTTTTTTCTTCTCTTGCTCTGTTTTCATATGCATGTATGTATCTTAAGTAATCTATCTCCTCCACACAGATGATGCAAGTATTAGTACTTTTTGCTTCGTTTGTCTTAGATTGAATGAATCTACTCTTCAAAGACTTCTTGGACTTCTTGTGTCTTTTTCCTAGTTATATATGGATAGTATGTTTTCAGTGTGATAGTTGGCTCTGGGCTGTTCATCAACATCAACTGTGAAAACTAGACCAATTGTTGTTATGTTTTGTATTTGCAAAGGCTTGTTTGTTTCTGCTTTTAGCCTTTGGGATAGAGAACTCAAAATAGCTGTTTCCTTTTCTGTTAACTTTAGTTTGAATGTTGTATTTTCAATTATGTAATTTTAATACTACTGATTTTTTTAAGTTCATATTTAAGCATGTCCTGCAGACATGCTTGTAATTGGAACATCAACAGAAACAACTTTCATTGACAGTATTAATTTCTAAAACTGGTTTAATTTTATCAACTGTTTTGTCTCTTAGAGATCTCTTTCCATGTGGGGACTCTATGGTTTGCATCATCGATGATAGAGAGGATGTTTGGAAGTTTGCACCCAATTTGATAACTGTGAAGAAATATGTATACTTTCAGGGGATAGGAGATATTAACGCACCTCCTGGTTCAAGAGAAGTTCAAATGAAGAAGAAAGGTAATTATGTATTTTTTAAACAACTCTACAACTTTTCTCATGTTTCAGTTTTTTCCATTTTGATTGATGCGAGTCATTGTGGTGGTATTATTAGTATTTCTGTTGAACTCAGATGAACAATCCTAGACTATTGCAGTGGACAGAGCTCTTCTGCGGCACAAATGCAAGTACCTTAGTAAAACTGGACTGTTCTTGTTGATAGCTTTCCATTTGGTGGCTGATCACAGTGAAAGTGGGATACTGGGAATATAATTTTGTCTTTTGTGGCTGGAGAGTTGATTTGGCAATGCACCAGATTTTTCAGGAACACAGAGGAGGACAGTTTCTCCTTCTTTTTCCATTTAGATCCCCTTTCCTGCCCCATTTTGAAGCAATAGTTAGTAAACTCTGGTCTTGACATACTGCTGTAAACAAATGTTTTGACCTCTGCTTACCTCCCTGCCTAAATCGTACTAATAAAGTTAGTGTGGGATTTTCAGCATCTAGTAAATGTGATGTCCCAACATTTGACATGAGAAGCTTATGTTTAGCAGGCTTAGCAGTGTAATGCAAATAGTGGATCTGAAAGGGATGCACTACTATATTGTCTTAATTTTGTGACACCTTGTTAAACTGGGGATGTCCAATATGGAAGGAATAACAAGGTCACTGTGACATGGGACATCTATACTTGACTGCAGGACAGGAACGTGCACACAGGAGACCAAGAGTGAAAATACTCATCCAGTGTTGCTGTTGACTGTCTGTGTGCAAATTTTCTGGATATTTGGAGTTTATTTTTCTCCAGTCTTAAGACACACCCTATACCTGGCTTTCTGCGTCTGTTAGCCTTTACTTGTGTTCCAACAGTCTCAAATGGACCTTGAGCAGCAATTTTGTATTGCTAAAACATGTATATCTTTTTCAACTATTAAAATGCAGATGTTTCAATTATGAAAAATGGGAAATACATGAAAGCAATGGAAGTTTATAAAGGAAGGCCTTGTAGTTACAGTTCTGGATTGGAGCTTTCTGAAGTGAATTCAACCCTATGTTTTGGGGGTTTTCTCTGCATGAGTTTCAGTACCCTGAGATGTGATGGTAAAACTCATGCAACAAGTTAAATCTTTTAATGTTTGCATAGCTAATAAAAATTACTTATGACCTAGGTGATTTTAAAAAAAAAACAACTGCTTAAACAGCTCCTTTACAAAAGTGAAGTTTGTTATATTTGGCAGTTCTTTATAGTAATCATTAACAACTTGAGTATCTTAACTTTGAAAAGCCTAAATGTCATTTTTAAACAAATTGAAGCATACTGTATATGAGAAATGTGTTGTTAAGGAAAAAGAAATTTAAATGTTGATTGAGCTTTTAAAAAAATTCTGAGAAAATATGCATATATTCTATTTCTTTCCTTTCTGTGTCTTAGTAAACCATTCTACAAAACCCGAGGCACCGGATTCAGCAGTGACATCAGCAAAAGATGCTGAAGAAATAAAGAATGTTACTTGTGTAGAAGAGCAAACCAATGGTCTCAGGAAAGCTACAAAGGACATTTGCACTGCAAATGGAAGTACTTCTGTAAGCAGTGAAACATCTGGCTGGAGTATTAACTCTCAAAGTAAAGTTAATGCCCAGGACTCCTTAAATGATAGCACTGAACAAAATAAGGACAGTGAAGTTGCTAATGATTTGACAAATACAAAAGAATCTCATGTGTTTTCAGAACAAGTTGATAGAACAGTGGTAGAGAAGCAACAAACCCAAGATATGTCAACAAATGAATTGGACTTTGAACTGTCTAGTGACAGTGAAAGTGATGGTGGATTGGATACCAGAAAGTCATCCATTTCTGTATCTGATAGTGAGAACGAGGAACAGAGAAGTGGGAAGAAATCCAAACAACCTCTGCAAGACGAAAATTTGCAGAAGGGGAGTTGCAGTGATGCGAGTGACAAAATGGATGGTCTGGTGAACCATTCTGGGGACATGCAGTCTCTACGTGGTGAAAATATTCATGACAAAACTGATCTTGAAGGACAAGAAGAAAGTGAACAGGAAAGTCTTTGCGATTTAGGAAATGGATGTACAGACAAGAAAGAAGCTGAAACAGAGTCTCAGAATAGTGAACAATCTGGAATTACTATGGGTGAGTCCTTAGACCAGAGCATGGAAGAAGAAGAGGAGGAAGATGATACAGATGACGACGACCATTTAATATACCTGGAAGAGATCCTTGTGCGGGTTCACACTGATTATTACACAAAGTATGATAAATACCTGAACAAAGAGACTGAGGAAATTCCAGACATAAGAAAAATAGTACCAGAGCTGAAAAGTAAAGTGTTGGCAGATGTAACCATAATATTTAGCGGGCTCTACCCAACAAACTTCCCCATTGAGAAAACACGGGAACACTATCATGCAACAGCACTTGGAGCTAAAATTGTGAAGAATCTAGTACTGAGTGCTGATGATCCTGACAAAGCAACACATCTCATTGCAGCAAGGACAGGTAGGTAAATAAGACTTGAATTTTCCATCCGCTTTCCTCCCTTTTACAACTCATTCTTGCCTTGAGATGTTTTTCATATAACATGAAGGCTTTTGGAATGGGCAGCTTGAGAGGAGCTGTATGTTAATATAGGTCACAGAATCATGGAATGACCTGAGTTGGAAGGGCCTTAAAAGGACCATCAAATCCAACTCCTTTCCCTGCACAGGACATCCCGAACATTCACACTGTGTGTCTGAGAGCATTGTCCAAATCCTTCTGGGATATTGTTAGTTTTGGCACCATGGCTGCTTTCGTGGGGAGCATGTTCCACTGTTCTGACACCCTCTAAGCAAAGAACCTTTTTTTCATGTCCAACCTAAACCTACCTAGCACATTTTCCTACCATTTCCTCCAGTCTTATCTTTGGTCTCCAGAAAGAAGAGATCAGTGCCTATTTCTCCTTCTTCCCTAGTGAGCAAGCAGTAAACTGTGATGAGGTCCCTACTCAGGCTCCTCCAGGCTGAACAGACCGAGTGACTTCAGCTGCTCCTTGTACGACTTCCCCTGCTTGACCCTTCGCCACTTTGTGGCCTCCTCCGGACACACTCCAGCAGCTTGATGTCCTTTTCATACTGCAGCACCCAAAACTGCAGACAATACTCAAAATGAGGCCACACCAGTGCAGAGTAGAGCAGAATAATTTTCTCCCTTAACCAGCTAGCAATGATGTGCTGGGTGCATCCCAGGACACAGTTGGTCCCTTTGTCTGCTAGAGCACACTGGCTCATGTTCAATTTGTGCCAACTAGAACCCTCAGATATCTTTCTGCAGAGCTGCTCTACAGCATCTCTCCAGTCTGTATATATATATCCAAGGTTGCCATGTCCCAGGTGCAAAACCTGACACTTGCCCTTGTTAAACTTAGTGTTGTTGGCAAATGCCCAGCTCTCCAATTTGTGTAGATCCCTCTGTGGGACCTCTTTGCCCTCAAGAACGTCACTAGCTCCCCCGAGTTGTCATCAACAAACTTGGTTAGTAAGACTTTGAGCCCTGCATCCAGGTCATTTATGAAGACATTGAAGAGTATTGGTCCTAAAATGGATCCCTGCATAGATAATAATAGACATAAGCTATAATAGACATAGATAATAATAGACAGAAGCATGTCCTTGTGTTCTATTTTTATAAACAAATTATTCACTTCCTGCACAGTCTTAGTGAAATATTCACGAATGTAGATTTTTATTTTAAAAAAATTAGTTTTAGGTTTTGATTCCACTAATACGCTTTTACAGTATTTGAATCAAATTTCAAGGGAGCCCATGAGGGCTGGGAGCTCTTCAAAAAGGAGATCCTAGCAGCTCAGGAGAAAGCCATCCCCGTGTTCTGGAAAAAAAACCGGCAGGGGAATAAAACCAGCTTGGTTGAGTAGAGAGATTTAAAGTGACATTAGGAAGAAGAGGAATGTTTATAGGCTCTGGAAGAGGGGACAGGCCTCTTGGGTGGACTGCAGGAGGGAAGGGAGGTTTTGTAAGGAAAAAATCAGAGGGGCTAAGGCTCAACTAGAAATCATATTGGCAAAGTCTGCGAAAGATAATAAAAAATCTTTCTATTAATATATAAATTATAAAAGGAGAACTAGGGAGACCATACAGTCCCTTTTGGACAGAGAGGGAACAACAGTGACAGGGGATGAGGAGAAGGCTGAGGTATTTAAAGACTGAGGCAAAGAAGGCATTAATTGTAAAGAAAGATGTTCCCTCTGTGTAGAAACCCTGGAACTAGAGGAGCAATACAGGGCTCCTATGATCCAAGAGGAGGTGGTCAGAGCCTTGCTTGCCCAACTGGACACCCACAAGTCTATGGGACCGGATGGGATTCACCCTAGGGTATTGAAGGAGCTGGCGGATGTACTGGCCAAACCCTTTTCCATCATCTTCCAGCAGTCCTGGAAGACGGGAGAGGTACCACTGAACTGGAGGCTGGCTGATGTAGTGCCCATCTACAAGAAGGGTCGCAGGGAGATCTGGGGAACTGCAGTCCTGTCAGTCTGACCTCAGTGCCAGGGAAAGTCATGGAACAGGTGATCTTGAGTGCTATCATGAAGCACATGCAAGAGAGAACCGGGTGATCAGGCCCAGTCAACATGGGTTCACAAAAGGCAGGTCTTGCCAAACTAACCTGATCACCTTCTATGACAAAGTGCCTCGGCTACTGGACGAGGGAAAGGCTGTGGATGTGGTCTTTCTGGACTTCAACAAAGCCTTTGACACAGTTTCTCACAGCATTCTGCTATGGAAACTGTCAGCCTCTGGCCTGGACAGGCGCACTCTCCCCAAGATGGAAAACTGGTTGGAAGTCTGGGCCCAGAGAGTGGTGGGAAATGGTGTTAAATCCAGCTGGAGGCCATTTACAAGTGGTGTTCCCCAGGGCTCAGGGCTGGGTTCAGCCCTGTTCAGTGCCTTCATCAATGACCTGGGTGAGGGCATTGAGGGTACCCTTAGCAAGTTTGCAGACGACACAAAGCTGGGTGGAAGTGTGGATCTGCTGGAGGGTAGGGAGGCTCTGCAAAGGGACCTAAACAGGCTGGACCGCTGGGCTGAGTCCAATGGCATGAGGTTTAACACGGCCAAATGCCGGGTCCTGCACTTGGGGCACAACAACCCTATGCAGAGCTACAGACTAGGAGAAGTCTGTCTAGAAAGCTGCCAGGAGGAGAAGGACCTGGGGGTGTTGTTTGACAGCCGACTGAACATGAGCCAGCAGTGTGCCCAGGTGGCCAAGAAGGCCAATGGCATCCTACCTTGTATCAGAAATGGTGTGACCAGCAGGTCCATGGAGGTTCTTCTCCCTCTGTACTCGGCACAGATGAGACCACACCTTGAATCCTGTGTTCAGTTCTGGACCCCTCACCACAAGAAGGATGTTGAGGCTCTGGAGCGAGTCCAGAGAAGGGCAACGAGGCTGGTGAAGGGGCTGGAGAACAGGCCCTATGAGGATTTAGCGTGGAGAAGAGGAGGCTGAGAGGAGACCTCATTACTCTCTACAACTACCTGAAAGGAGGTTATGACAGGGGACAGGACAAGAGGGAATGGCCTTAAGCTCTGCCAGGGAAGATTTAGGCTAGACATTAGGAATAAAAGATTCACAGAAAGGGTAATTTGGCACTGGCACAGGCTGCCCAGGGAGGTGGTTGATTCACCTTCCCTGGAGGTGTTTAAGGGACAGGTGGACGAGGTGCTGAGGGGCATAGTTTAGTATTTGATAGAAATACCTGAAAGGAGGTTGTGGAGAGGAGGGAGCTGGCCTCTTCTCCCAAGTGACAGGGGACAGGACAAGACAGAATGGCCTCAAGCTCTGCCAGGGGAAATTTAGGCTAGAGATTAGGAGGAAGTTTTTCTCACAAAGGGTCATTGGGCATTGGAATAGGCTGCCCAGGGAGGTGGTTGATTCACCTTCCCTGGAGGTGTTTAAGGCATGTGTAGACGAGGTCCTGAGGGACTTGGTTTAGTGTTTGATAGGAATGGTTGGACGCGATGATCTGATGGGTCTCTTCCAACCTGGTGATTCTGTGAAATTTATTAACACTGTTAAAATAAATTCTCGGTTTCTTTAAAAAAAATTGGTTCATATTTTTCAGACTTCTTGTCATGACCTAGATTCTCCTACAAAATAGTCACGTAATGTTAGTATTGCACTTGGCACTTAAAATATATTCAAATATTGCCTGCTAATTAGAACAAGAAATGACAAGAACAGTATTCCTGAATTGCTGTGGTGAAAAACCTTTGTCAGTATGTAGAAACTGACTCCTACATATAGTAAGAAAAGAATTACACTAATTCTAAAGGAGGTAACTTGGCACTCTTTTGGCTAATGAGCAAGACAATTGTCATCTTTCATCATCACTTAGTAATTATTTCTGTATCAATAGGAATGAAATATAGGTATGTAGAGTGGAAGAAAACCCTGTATTCTTTAATAACCCTTTATTGTAACATTCTTGTGGTTTTCGTTTTCTTTTGTCTTTTGGGTTTTTCAACTGAAGAATGTTTTCTTGCCTCTGGTTATGTGTGAGTAGTTATGTTGCATCCTAATTTCATTAGAGAAATGGAAGTTTAATCAGAGACTTTAAGGATGTAAATTGTCCTTTGTCATAGCTGGATTTGTGATAATTCAACTGTAAGTGTGATCTTCATACCGATTCTTGTTATTAGCAAGTAAATTCTGCAAGTCTGTTACAGTTGTTAAACTATACACATTGCATCTCTGGCTCCTGTCCAGAACTAAGAATCTATCCAGTAGCACCAGCAACTCCAGTTCTGCTAGTGAAATAACATGCTCTTTTATGTTGTATTTGATAAGTTCCAGAGCTATTTGTGGGACAGTATTGCTATAGTCATGTCTGATAGCTGATTCACTGTTTAAGACTAGGCACAAGTACCTAATCTTCCACTTGACTTACTGGTCTTGTTGCTTTTTGCCCTGAAACTCCTCTGCTTTTGAACCTGATTTCAGCATCATTTTTACAAAAGCTCTGTCTTACCTCTTTGTTCTTATTATGTTCTGTATTCTCAAAAGAAAGCCTTTTCTAAACCAGTTCTTTTACTTTTTTGCTGTTCTCCCTCCAGCCCCCCCAGATATCTTAGTTTGATTTTCTTTCAGGACCTCTGCTTTCTTTCCTCTGAAATATATCCTGTATACAAATTAAATATAGTTTCATACATAGCTGTTTCTAGCCACAGATATTTCCTTCCAAGCTTGTATAAATAATATCAACTCTCGTGGATGCTCCCTCTGGCACTGTAAACTGGCTCATTTCTAGTAATTGTTATTTCAAATTGCTCTGGGTGTCTGATGACTTGTAACTGATGTTTAATTGGAAAACAGATTTCTTATATCAAGAATTCTGGGTGCACTGACCTCCTGTCCTAGCTTTTTGCTTTTCAGCCATTTAAAACCTATTGAAGTGAAAAGGTTTGCCAGGATTAACATGGTTGGAGTTCTAAAATTGTTTTCACAGTCTTTTTTGGACAGTGGTTTTATTTTTATTTCATGGCAAAAATTAAAATATGGCATTTCTAAATAATTTGTGGTTTGGAAAGGGCTTTAAGTATTTATCTTTGTGTTTATCTTGGATTCTTAAATTAACACTTTTTCATTACTAGTGTGCAGAAAAGCTTTACATTTGCTGTGTGGCTCTTAAGTTCTGAACTGTGGAATTGCTTGCATTTGCTGCTGAAAGTAGAAGAAATGTAATTATGCATAGAACGTTATTTTTATTCATTTAAAATCCAAGAAAAAATATTTGTATCTAAAGATGGATGAAAAGGTAGCCCTGGTCCTGTATTTTATTGGGTTTGTGGGAAGAAAAGTAGAGAAACAGAAGCTTTCAGCACATTGGTAAAAGATGGTGGTTTCCTGCCCCATCTATTTATTTACTCTTTTAAATTTACAGAAGCCTACAAACTGAATTGTCTAACTAGTTAGGTCAGTCCTCAAGTGCATTTTCATCTACTCCACTAGATTCTGGTTCAGGTTTAGGTATTTACTAGTAACTATTTGCTCTTATCTTGAAATGACGTGGAGAAGTATCAGTACTTGAAGACTTTCAAGTCAAGGTTTAATTCAATATCAAGGTTTAATTAAAATCAGTGAAGTCATGCTATCAAACGACTGTCATGCAGATAAAATGCAAGAGAGCTATGGTTGAAACCATCAAATTGACTTACTGTTCTTGTTTCCTTGTCAGAATTGTTCTGGAATTTTGTTTGCTTTTTTTCTGTTTTCATTCCTGAAAGTATGTGTGTGGAGGGACACCACGAGGTCATAAATTCTATCTTTGCAGAAATAAAAAGCATACTTAGAATATTTTTTCATTGTTAGTTAGTAAGGTAAACTAGACTGGAGTATTGTTTTTTCATATAAGTATCTACAGGAAGAAACACCAGGATCTTTGCACGGAATCAGTGGATTTCAACAGGAGTGGGTAGTGTTTGAATGATGTCTTCTTTACCTGCAGTTCTGAGAGCTCTACTCTGAACCCAGAGGAGAGGACTAAGTTGTTAATTAAGCTACTTTTTAGTTCTTGATAATTTCCTTTTGGTTTGCATTTCTAAAGAAAAAAATGTAGTGCAATATTAAATTTTTTAAATGTCTTTACACTAAGACAGAATATGGACAAATGTTTGGGTTTAAGCATTTTGTGCAAATAAGATGAAACACTATATATTAAGGGGATATGACAAAAGGGAAGAGGGCTTTCAACTATGAGGCAGACCATCTCATTGGTGAGAGTTCCTTTATCATGTTCCATCTACGCCAGTATTTGTGCAGTGTGAAAATACCATATGTTAAGTGTCAAGCATAGATATAAAGGGTCAGAATCCTTGGGGTTTTTCTCTGGTGCATATGTATTTAATGATTTATTGGTGGATTAAATAATGTGTTGTCTCCATGAGTACAGGTCCTCCATAGATTTCTTTGATAAATACTGAAACAAGTACCATGAATAGTAAAAGTAGCCTTTCCAATCAGTTAGAACTACATTTTTTTTAAACATTTTGACAGTTAACAGACTACACCTTAAAGATAATTTCAACCTTTGTTTTATTCACTTCTTTTTGTTTACTGTTTCTAATGCTTCTTCACAAAGATTCATAGCAAGCTCTGAGTTTCTCCTGCACTGGCTTCTCCAGATGGTAGAATTTGAGATTGCCTGTTAATTTGCATGCTGCATTGTTGGTGGTTTCATGTGGATTTCATGTTAGGCTGCCATGTTTAACTTGCATTCCTTATTTGCCTTTGACATAAAATAGTTTGTTTACTTTGTCTCTGCTTCTGGCAAGCAGAGGTTGAATGAGTGGCTGGCTATTAAAAGGTAGCATACTGTGTATACAGGGCACCACATGAAAGAAAGCTAGTATGGTAAGTTAGTGTTAGGCTTTAAGGGCATTGAAGAGATACTGCTGCATAGACCATGACAAATAGAAATGAAGGAGATAAAATTTTAAAAGTGCATTTTTATTGTTTAGTTGATGTGGAGATGTCGAGGTTTTCCGTATGGAATAATTTTAGTGCAGTACTTACACGGTGCTAGTGCTTTGGGAAGTTACAAATACCTTCATGCAGCTTAAGCGTGGGGTTATTGTGTCTTATCTGGAGTCTCACTTCTATCAGTTGTGATTGTTGGATTGGGGAGGGGTGTGTAGTTTTTCTGTAAGTTTGATCACAAAATGTTTTTCTAAAACCAGTGTGTACTTAAAAACTGTCTTCTGTATTTCTGGGAAAACTAATGTTGTTTTTGACTTAATAATAGGCACAGAAAAAGTACGACAAGCTCAGGACTGCAAGGACCTCCATGTTGTAAACCCTGATTGGTTATGGAGCTGCCTGGAGCGCTGGGATAAGGTTGAGGAACAGCTCTTTCCCTTGAAGGATGACTACATCAAAACACATAGGTAAGTGGGAATTTTGGGGTCAGAAGGGACTATGAAAATAGATTATTCACAAAATTATGCTAATGTTTTAATGCAGCAGAATCAGGACAAAGCTGTGGTACTGGTAGTTTATTTGGCAGTTGTCATTGTTAGCTGGTGTAGTTGACCTTGTAAGTTCATCCACAGACTGACATGGGGAATGCCACCAAGGCACAGCATCATTCATTCTGCCTAACAAAGAAAAAAAGTACGGACTCCCACATCATGAAATGCTGGTCAAGTGTGACATTTTTTTCCTTAGACTTAGTAGTGAGGAGGAAGACAGAAATAGAAAAATATAGCAGGAAAATCTAAGAGAGGTTGGAAAGCATGAAGGTAGAAGCAAAAACTGGAAGAAAGGAAGTAGTGACAGAACAGAACGTTTTGGGATGGCAAGAAAAAAATGTTAAAGGAGAAGGGGTTAAAAATTAGTACACTAAGATGACAGCAAAAAGTAGGGACAGACAAGACTTTATTAATGCAGAGGTAGTCAGGGGGCTTTTAAATACAGTTCCATTCAGGAAAGTGCCACAGCTGAAATAATTAATGGCAAGATACTGTAGAACTAGCTTCTGCTTTTTGATGGACTCACATTAATAGTGTCTTATGAGTCTAATGGAGGACCTTCCCGTCTATGTTTAGACAGGAAAAGGCATAGCCTGTTGTGGTTTCTGTATTAAACTGATACTGATGGGATTGAGTAGGCTAGAGATTTGCTTTCTGCTTGGAAGATGCTAGCTCTGAGGGCAGAGTGTGCATGTGTAAGTCCTCATATGCTCCAAAAATAACAAAAGTGAAAATGTCTGGAAGTGAGGGTACTTACCAAATAGGAAGCTAGGTGGATACCCAGGGTCTCTAAAACTTAAGAAAGAGATGTATCCTACTTACAGCTTGACTGGAATGTCTTGGTTTTAAAAAATGCTATCAGGTTTTTTTTAATGAAACTTTGAAATATTTGTATGGGAGGTTTAACTTGTCTCAGTGGCCTAACTGGGTTGTTAGTAGAAGTTTGGACAGTGTCTTGTAAGCATCATTTTTTCATACCTAGATGAATTAACAAGTCTTTGTACTTAACTTACCCTTCCAATGTATTGAAACATGGTAGTTTTTCCTGCTTATGTTTCAGATACAATATACCTTAACTTCACAATTTCAATCACGCTGCCTCCTCAGATTTCAGTCAGTAAGACCACGTATGTTAATGCAAATACTCCTATTAACCAAACATATGGAACTTTTTTGAAAATATTTTCTCCTTAATTAACCTGTTTGAAATAGTGGTTACAGGTCCAAGGCACTTGTGAACTAGTTGAGGTATGAACTCTGAGAAAATATTTGCATATAAAATGAGCTTAAGAATACTGAAAAAGACTAAGTAAACTTGGAATCAATTGATCTTAAGTGTTGATGCAACACGACTACTTCAGAAAAGTCCGTGAAAGCGTATGAAAAAAACCTCCAGTTTTGTGGTACTTCTAGTATTTGTTACAATATTTTTTTTTAATTATCTCAGTTTCATGGTGCATGACATGCCGATTCATTTGAATAATCCTCTTTATAAAGTTATTCAGTTTACTTCCTTTTTTTCTTTTTGTAGCACTTCATCATAATTGGATAGTATGCCACAATGGTCATTCCTGTAGACTGATCTCTGAACATTTCTGCTGACACTGCTAAAATTGTTTTAAAATGCAGTAAGGGTGATCATAGGTTGCTAACTATTTGAACAAATGAGTTTGGATGACTTGCAAATTAATACCATGTGTTTATTTTCTCTCAGAGCCAATTTGGGGGGCAAATAGTGAGCATACAATAGCATGCTTTTCTATGTTGCATATATGCAAATTAGTTGTTTAGTTGTGCAGTTATTACTATGCGGAAGGAGTTTCAGTAACTTTGTATGCTAAGATCATTTTTAAGGCACTTTTCATAATCTTGCAGCAATATGACATTGTGTCTTTGCATTTTGCTGTTTTAAATTCAGTGAAACTGTAATGGAGATGGGGAGATGAAATGTTTCTTCAGAAATCTTTCGAGCATTTCTCCTCCTCCCTTTTTCCTTTAGAAAAAGGAGTACTCATTTTTCTAAAATTCGGGTTACATCCTTTAAATTTCTAAAGGAATTTTTTCTAAACTTTATCCAACAGAGAGAGCAGCCCTGCCGTGTTTCCTGATACACACAGCACATTTCAGACAGCTCTGTTTCATCCAACACCTATCCATCCAAAGTCTCAACCTGGTCCTGAAGTTCGACTTTATGATCCTAACACTGGAAAACTAATCAGGAAACGTACTCACAACTCCAACCAGTCAACATACATCCAGTCTTCGTCTCCTCCAATCGTCTTACCAGGCCATGGTGAACACTCATCCTTCAGGTACCTAAAGCATATCTAAGAGTCACTTCAACTATATTTTCAGACACTGTAGTATATTTAACTGTTATTATCCTTACATTTGGTCAGGTTGTCATCTTTGCTGTAATTACTTTGTTTACTTTAAAAAAGCAGAAGACATTAGTGAAAGTGAATAGTCAACCAAAGTGAAATCAGGATGCTAGAATTCCAGATGCATTTTTTGCTTCACCTAATGTGCGACTAGAAATCTGTAAACAAATAAATGCAGTGTGTAGTCTGTGCAGTCTAAAGAATATTAATCATCTCTGAACATAGGCAGCCTTATTTTTTCATTTTGTGGTTTTTTTCCTCTTCACCTAGTTCCTTCAGGTGGGGCATTAGCTTCGTATTTTGTTTTGAGGAATATCAGAAGTGGTAGAAAAGGGGTGTAGGTAACTGAGTATTATTAAATAAGGCTATATGACTGAGTGCTAGTTAATAATCCTTAGATCACTAAATTAAGACACTAATGCGGGAGGAGGCAGCCTGCTTTATGAAATACAAAGACTAGTGGTTGACCTACACCACTTGTCTCTTATGGATGGATAAAATATCTAAAATTCATCCATAAGTATCTTCATAAAAGGTGTAACTTTCTGGAATGCTAACAAGCTTAGCAAGGCTTGTGGACTCCAGTGGTAAAGTTGTACCCAGTTGAAGGCCTTTGATCTTTGTAAAATGTGATCAAAATTCCTTTGTGTAATGTGATCAAAATATAGCAGTTTGTTATAAAACAGTTCCATTTTCTAAACAACTACAAAAATACAAAGTGCGATTATGAATGTACACAGTTTGCTACTTTTTTTACCATCCCCTGATACTTTTGCAGTGTATCACTTGTTAAGGCTGTGTATATAAGTGCAGCTTGTTGCATTTCCACTTCATGTTTCTGTTGGCAGATTATTTCAATGTATGTTTTTTCAGTTGTCATGTTTATATAGGCTTTTTCTTATTTCAGCTTCCTTGTTTCTGTCAAGACAGATTTTGAGTCTCTTGTTTGTAAAGACATCTTGTTTTCAGTTCCTTTTTTGTCTTTTAAAATCTTTAAAGTCTTTTAAAGTATTTAAAGTGCTTTTAGGTATTTTAATTTACTATGACATGTTAAATGAACAGGTAAAGCTTTAAGTAATTGAGACACAGCATGTATCCAAAGAGGAACAGAAAAGATTTAGGTTTTGTCAGTCATTGTGGAGAGGAATTTGTCTATAAATAAAGCTGGGGGTGTTGTATAGTTGTAAATGTCTGTAATTGCCATGACGCTTTTAAGATGCTTCAGTGTGGTGGTTTATGTTGATATTAATGCATCATTCAGTACTTCCAGAAGAATAGGTTTTGAGTTTTGTTCTACCTTTGTTAACTTGACATCTAGGACTTTTTCTTTAATTCAGAGATGCTTCTTCACTTGACCATCTTACAGCAAAGGAGAAAAATAAACTTCAGCAGTTCTCTTAACTGAATTTCTTGGAGCCCCAGACAGTTTTGGGGGCTGGAACAATTCTGTATCTCCTTTCTACTTTCATTTTGTTTCACTTAAGCGTTTGTTTATTTATTTATTTTACTGTCAGTGCCCAGGGTTGAGATGCTTTACTCTAAGCAAGTAAATCCAGTTACTTAATGCTACAACTTCACCCCATAACTATGGAGCTGTAAGAAAAGAGATGGCAGAAGATATATGTTGGGAAATATTTTCATCATCACTCCGTATTTGTTTCATTCTAGTAGTAAATTGAGTGACTTGTAGACACTGATATCTTAAATAGGGCACATCTAAAATGTTCAGAGCAGTTCTGCTCTTCTTAGTAAAGCTGATGAGGAGTCTCTTGGTAAAGTCTAGGAGGAAAGTAGCGTCCTCATCAGATGCCACTTTAAGTACTTATAATGGTTAGGAAGCATGGTACACACAGAGTATGAACGCTATGAAGAAATAACAAAACCGAAGAGGAACAGCATCGTGTTTGGAAAATGACATTAGTGCAGCAATTTCTTGGTAGAGGTCACAGGGTTTTGTGTCCTGATGGACTTCATATGTTTATATGCTCACCTCATACAGAAAGATGAGGGTATTTGTAACTAAGCCATTTCATTTGAGCAAAGTTGCAGAAGCCTTTAACACTCACAACTGCTCCTGTTGTGGGTGGATGTAGTCAAAGCCTCTAATAATCTTCTTTTGACGGTTTCTAAAAACTTCGTCTGATTCTGAATTTCAGACAGTGGGCAACAAAATTACATTGCAGCAAGAGGGAACCCTTGTAGGTGGTAGCCATGTGTGGCACAGAGATTGTGCTTGGTCTCTTCGTGTAAGAACAGACCTTATTGTGCTTAAAAGCCTCCTACAAGGTTATTGAAAAGGGCTTCAAGTTATTAGAGTACAATTTCATAAGAACTGTTTCAGTTCTCGCTATTTTGGGTTCAACATTTTTGATTTCTTTCTGGGATTCAACTTGAAACGTAATTTAAAATAGGGTATGATTAGTTTGAATATCTACACACAGTTTGCAGTGAAACTGTGCCAGTAAATTACAGATGATTTGGTTGAACAAGTCAACTTTTTATGTGGCAAGACAGATCTTGCTGCTGTGGTTGGTTCTGCTACTTGAACCTCTGCTTTTTATCATGGTTGCTGCAGCCTGAGCAGAAGGGTAACAGAGTTCCCTAGACTGTAGTAGAAGGGAATGGAAGAGAGTGCATGGCTCCTCAGAGGCTGCTGATGGCTGGCAGGAGCTCTCCTGTCTGAGAGCAGGAACGATTCCTCTTTAAAAGTAACGTGTGTAATAGCTTTGAAACTATATGTATCTCAACAGTTTGCATTTTTGTATGGAAACAATACTCTATGAACATTACAGTAAATGCTAAAGTTTTAAAAGGTTGAGATGTGCAATGTAGTGTTGTCAAAAAAAAAAAAAGGCAAATGCCACCTTGGACTAGAACAAATAAAAATATGCAAGTTAAATTCTAGTGAATATTAATGATGCACTAACACATGAGGCAAGGCTTAAAACATGGATATAATTTACATTAGAAAAGTGGCACTCTGGTTTTAAATAATATGATGCACCAAATGTTTGTTTGGAAGGGATTTGTCAAGCAGATGTTGGTGGCTGAAGCAGTTCTTTAAGACTTGCATAAACTAAGTTCACTTAAAATTTTTGTCTGAAGTACACATTGTTACAGTTTTTCTGTCTGATATCAGTCATGTTATGACACAAAAAAAATGAAGTACCAAACTGAAACCATGAATGGAATTTTAATATTTTTAACATTTTCTTTGATAGTTATTTTACCTTTTACCCTGATGCTGTATAGATGAAAGTGTTAAGATGCTTATTACTTTCACAAATGTTGAACCCACCCTGCATGCTGTGAGTCGTTAAATTTTAATCACCAGTTGAAAGTGTAAAGTCTGAAAAATGTCCTTGATAAAATAAAAATGTTTCTTACAAACTTTAAAGTCATCTTTGTTTTATATTGCTTTTTGGAATGCTTGGTGGGAAGTCTCAGTGCTTCTGATTTTATCTTATCTTATAATCTGGAAAAACTGACAGGAGCCTTTAGAAGCTATAAATACAGTTAAGTAACACCTAATATTTGTGTATGATAAAGTAGTGAAGGATGATCTTACATTTTGTTTTGCAAAAGGAGTTCTCACTGTCATTGGTATGATAATATGTTCTTAAAAATATATACTTTTTTCCCTAGTCTGCTTGACTGCCTGCTACATATAACTTGTGTGTAATTTCTGGCGTGGTCAATCTTGTGTTTTTAATACATTTGCGCAAGGTGTTGGCATCTTCTGGTTTGTCATTCTGTTTTACTAAGAATGTAAATAGCATCTGAGCTATTTTCTGAACAGTTTAATAGCAGAAGAAAGCTGTATGGTTTAAGAACAAGGAGAAGGGGGAACCACTACCCAACAACAACAAACAAACAAAAGCCTGAGAAACTGTTAAGCTGTGATGAAAAACTTTTAACAGAGAAGGTTTGGTTAATTCATTTCCAACAAGTCAACTGTTGTTTTGGCTTCATAGGAAGGTCTGCTACAGAAATGACAGACTGCAAAAGGCCATTCTTCTGCAATGTTCCTGAATTCTGCTGAGCTCATGGGGCTCTTCTGCAGCAGATATTGCTCTGTCACCCAGAACTGGCTTGGCTCTCTTCCCTTACCAACCCCAGTTCAAAAAATAAATTCTCATCTCTTGCACCAACCCATGCAATCTGAAAGATGCACAGTTGGGAAATGTAAACCCTGAAAATGCCTGTGGCATTGTTTTCATACATTCTGTGATTAAAGTACTGATTTAGGAAAAAATCTTGATATTTAGATGACCTTCTTAAAAAGGAGTCATGTTCATGAGAGGAGAAACGATTTTGTAGAACCCTTTCCTGTGACTGATGTAGATAATTTAATAATGGCTTGGTTGGGTGGGGCTGCTGAACTACAGCTGTATCTTGAAAATCCTGGCTTGATGAGAAGCAACCATCCTGTGCTGAATTCCTGTCAGCAGAAACCATGCTGTACCCATTTACAATTGCAGCCACCAACAGAAACATTTCAATATTTCACTTAGTAGTTACAACCTGAAACAGCTTGCAATTTCAAATAGAGTCACCTTTATACTTGCTTGTGGTAATTATTCCACAAGCATGCAATCCACAATTGTGCAATTCCACAAGCATGCAATCCACAATTGTGCAATTCCACAAGCTGACACAAATAATCAGTGATGTGTGAGCTTTATGACCTAGTGTCTTTACATAAGACTTGGGATGGTGCTGAGCTGCTGTAATGTTCCAGGAGATTAGTGTGACTGCCCAATATTTGTAGTTAAACCATATTGTATAGTGGTTTTAGCTACTACAAGACTAACATTTAAGTGATATTCACAGAATAAGTTACTCAAGAAAGGTAGAGCTCTCCTGCTGTTGTTCTAGATGTAATCTATCTTTTTATTCCTATTACAAAGCAATTTCCATGGTGTTACTAAAAGGATTGTCAACATTCAACAAAACGGATTAAATAATTATATTAGCGTGATGGTTAAATACAATAACTAATGTGGTAGTAAAATATAACCTAAGAGAAAATGCTAACATAATTGAATACACTAGCCACAGAGAAGTATGGTCTGGTTTGCATTTCATCTAGGCTTAGCATCTTGTAAACCTCTGAAAACTGAGGATGCAGAAATGAGCCTTTTATTTGCACACCATGTCTGTAAGGTTGAGAAATAGGAAGGTATACTTTGAGGCTCAAGAATTCAAGAACATAGAACAACAAAAATATACTTGAATGTAAGAATTGTTTCCTGGAAGATAAATGTGTCAAGTAAGACTAACTTCTCTTGAGCACGAAGTATTCTAAGGGCAACACTTCTGCAGATACTGACATTCTTCAACTTCAAGAAAGTTTTGACGGTTACTTACAAGAACAGTTGGGAAGGCAAGAGCGAGTACTTTGTCAAAGGTAAAAAAACAACATGACTACTGAAAAGAAAAGCAATCACTGTGTGACTTCATCTATTTTTCTTTTGATGAACACGGAACCTATTAAGTAAAGTCATGTTATTTATAGGATTTTATTTCTAGACAAGCTGTAAATCAAGTAAATCTTTCTTATGTGGGATCCCTGACATTTTTCAGAGTTGTTCAACCGCATCAACAGCAGATGTTTGGAGAAGATGACCTACCAGCAAGTGAAAATGAGGACCAGCCTGGTTTGTCTAAGCGGAAACGCCAGCCAAGTTTGTCTGAGACAATGCCCCTGTACACGCTATGTAAAGAGGATTTAGAGAGTATGGATAAAGAGGTGAGCTTAACTAATTCTGACAAGTTTCTAACATTATGGTTCTTAGTTATGTAGAACAGGTTTTTTTCATACAAAGCCACATTATTTGAAATTCATTATGAACCTCTACCAGCTGCTTATTTTTCGCTTATCCTTATGAGTTTCTTTAATTGAGCCACTGCTGTTGAATGAAAACATGGTGCAGAACAATAGGTATTCTTTCCTGTATGTATCATTTAGGATACTTATTGTTATGTACCGTATTTTCATTAATTTATTACACTGTATGTGACTTTACTGTAAAACATAGTGGCTAAGGAGCCTGAATTCATATTTGTGCTTAGATTATTCACTGGGATGGGGAAAGGATTATGTAACTTGCCAGCTTCTTGCAGTAAGTTGATTGCAAGGTTCTAGCCATAACAATCCTCAAGAGTTGTCTTGAGAAAAGGTACTAAATTTGTGTGAAGGAAATAGTGTATATACCAAGGAAAGAGTGTGTGTATACAGCTTAGTGTCATTTTGAGATGTGCTGTTGACAAGAGAGGTCCTGAAGGAACTTTGAGCTGGTATTATAGGGAAAGGTCCAGTAACTTTCAACCAGTGTGATGAGGGGACTCTGAATTTCAAATGAGTGGCAAGCTTTTGACTTGATAACTCTGAGTTAACAACTTCTGATTTTTCTTTTGCTTTTTTGTTGTAAAGTACTTTATTTGATCTCAGATTTTTTCCACAAGAAATAGTAGTTCTTCTTGTCATGATGGCAGTCCCTGAATCCAACTCCCACTCCTTCTGCATTGTCAGTAACACTTAAATCAAGTTTTTACTATGTGTTGGTTTTATGGTTTTGTGTACTTTTTGTAATAATTTTTGGAAGACATTAATGAATTGCTGTTGCAGTATGTGCGCTAAGGCAAAAGAAAGTGTGCCTGTTTTCCAGAATTACTGTGTAAAGTATTTAGCCTAGAGAACAGGAGGCTGAGAGGAGACCTCATTACTCTCTATAACTACCTGAGGGGAGATTGTAGAGAGAAGGGTGATGGCCTCTTCTCCCAAGTGACAGGACAAGAGGAAATGGCCTCAACCTCCGCCAGAGGAGATTTAGGCTGGACAATTATGAAAAAATTCTTCACAGAAAGGGTCATTGGGCACTGGCACAGGCTGCCCAGAGAGGTGGTTGATTCACCTTCCCTGGAGGTGTTTAAGGGATGGGTGGACAAGATGCTGAGGGGCATGATTTAGTGTTTGATAGGAATGGTTGGACTTGATGATCCAGTGGGTCTCTTCCAACCTGATTATTCTGTGATTCTCTTGTTCTGGTTTTAAAGATACTATTTTAGGACCTTGTTAAAAACCTGAATCTTCTGGCAATGTTGTTTTTGTGATCAATTGCTCTCTATGCTATTGCAGTTAGATCAAATAAGTAGTTTTTCTACCTGTCCTGCAACTATAAAAATCTTTAATTGTGATGATTTCTTTTCAAATCATGCCTTTAACGAAGCTGTGTGTTATGTTTGGAAACTAGTCTACATCAACTTCAGAATAAGTAGTCCAAATTCCAGTGGATATTTCTTCATAGTTTACCTAGGTTCCAGGAGTGTGATTGAGGGTACAATTACTGCCAAAAGTGAGGTTAACCTTTGCATTAGCCTTGGGACTGTTAGCATCACATTGGTAAAGATAATGTGTTTGTGTACAAGAAATATAATATTATAAAACAGGATTTTATTGGGTTGTGTAGGAGTGCACTTATGTAATAGGGGGGGCATGTGGTAACGTAGTCCAGAAAATATAAAAAATTAGTGGAGCATACACAGGACGTTCTGCTGTCAGGAATATTATCAAATAAAGGGAAAGTCATCTTGATGAGCATTGCCA
Organism: Coccyzus lansbergi; assembly: GCA_033558105.1. Classification (NCBI taxonomy): domain Eukaryota; kingdom Metazoa; phylum Chordata; class Aves; order Cuculiformes; family Coccyzidae; genus Coccyzus; species Coccyzus lansbergi. Next base: position 3,183,313 of record JAUMJK010001092.1, read on the forward strand.
GTTAGTGCCTCGTTCACTCTGGTGACACTACAACTAGTTTACCTTCCACACAAAAGTATTTGCCTGCATCTCATTCTTCCTCAAAACATGTTAAAAGGTAAGAACCTTTCTTCATTTGTCACTAAGGGGTGTGAAGTTACTGCTTTCTGCAACAGAAATACTTTTGCTTTGTTAGTCACTGTCCTAGTGGCTATGCCAGCCACGTTATCTGTAGTTGATTGCCAACTACTGTGGTGGAGAGGAGTCATTGTCAGTCACAATGGTGCCTCATTCCACAACTACAAGGGACTGTACTGAAGCTGTGGTTAGGAGTAGGTGATCTGAGAGTGAAAGGAAGTTGCAGTGTCACTTCGCTGTAGTGTAAGCCAACCCAAGTCTCAGTTCTGTGATCCTGCCCCTGAGTGACTCTTGTTATTCATGGGGGACCACAGAGGAAGCCAGTTCAAGGAGCTGGTCTGGTTGGAAAAGTTCAATTGCCAGATTAATCTTTGTCACAGAATCACAGAACAACCAGGTTGGAAGGGACCCATCAGATCTTCTAGTCCAACCATTCCTATCTAACACTAAACCAAGTCCCTCAAGACCTCATCCACCCGTGCCTTAAACACCTCCAAGGAAGGTTACTCAACCACCTCCCTGGGCAGCCTATTCCAATGCCCAGTGACCCTTTCTGTGAAAAACCTCCTCCTAATCTCCAGCCTAAATCTCCCCTGGCGGAGCTTGAGGCCATTCCCTCTCATCCTGTCCCATGTCACTTGGGAGAAGAGGCCAGCTCCCTCCTCTCTACAACCTCCTTTCAGGTAGTTGTAGAGAGTAATGAGGTCTCCTCTCAACCTCCTCTTCTCCACGCTAAACAACCCCAGCTCTCTCAGCTGCTCCTCATAGGGTCTGTTATCCAGCCCCTTCACCAGCCTCGTTGCTCTTCTCTGGACTTGCTCCAGAGCCTCAACATCCTTCTTGTGGTGAGGGGCCCAGAACTGCACACAGTATTCAAGGAGCGGCCTCACCAGTGCTGAATACAGAGGGAGAATCGCCTCCCTGGACCTGCTGGTCACACCGTTTCTGATACAAGCCAGGATGCCATTGGCCTTTTTGGCCACCTGGGCACACTGCTGGCTCATGGTCAGTCGGCTGTTGACCAACACCCCCAGTTCCCTCTCCTCCTGGCAATTTTCCAGCCAGGCTTCTCCCAGTCTGTAGCTCTGCATAGGGTTGTTGTGCCCCAAGTGCAGGACCCGGCATTTGGCCGTGTTAAACCTCATGCCATTGGACACTGCCCAGCAGTCCAGCCTGTTTAGGTCCCTTTGCAAAGCCTCCCTACCCTCCAGCAGATTGACACTTGCACACAGCTTTGTGTCGTCTGCAAACTTGCTAAGGGTACCCTCAATGCCCTCATTCAGGTCATTGATGAAGACATTGAACAGGACTGGACCTAGCACTGAGCCCTGGGGAACCCCACTTGTCACTGGCCTCCAGCTGGACTTAACACCATTTACCACCACTCTCTGGGCCCGGCCATCCAGCCAGTTTTTCATTACCAGCTTACTGAAATAACTCGGAAGTGCCTCTGCGTGTGTGCTGTTTCCAGGAGCAAACAGAAGATGGGGAGAGCTGAGAATGAGCTGTAAAGTTAGAACTGTAGCCCTCCAGCTCTAAAACTGCATCCTCGGTATTGCTGCTGAATTCCCCAGCAAATTCAGATAAGATTTTTTTAGTAAGTCAAAAGGAGTCTTTTGGCCATAGACACTGGGATTTTTCAATGAAATTAAGTAGGAAGTGCAAGCATTAATATGGAATGCTTCTGTGGAAATAAAAAGCAATAAATAACTCCTTTGCACTTAATGTTGAAAGGAAGTCTTGCTTTTCCTTTGAAAAATCTCTGGAAAGGTCGCACAGTCACAAGCAATACAAATTTGCATGTAGTTTATATGTGGGAGTACTGTCAGGAGAATCAAATTGGAAGCCAGTGAAGAGAATTTCATTATGCACTACTCTCGGATTAAATCCTTTTTCATCTTTGGCATAGTTAAACATCTCTTTGTTGCTTTTCCTAGTGAAAAAGCAGTGTGTCTTCCAATATTCCATGGAGAATAACTGCCATGGGTAGTCATCTCTGCTAAAATCTGATCTTAAGTGGATTTTTATCTCTACTTATTGTTTTGGCTGTAGTTATGCTATGGATACCAAACAAGTCAAAGGAAATTAATAGCATCCTGGCTACTGAGCTGCAGTTTAAGGCCTTTTATTATCTTCTTCAGTGCCAAAGATCTGGGAGACCATATCCAATGGTAGATTCTTTTCCTTCTGATGTGAAGGAGTATTTGAAACTTTGGAAAGTGCAGGAATGAGAGTATGCAGTCAAATAGTATTGCTATTCAGAGGCCAATTTCCAGATCAGAGTAAGTGCATAAGGAATAGAGCCCTACTTGGGAAACATACAACCTCACAGCTGAGAAAACATTTTCTGTGCTAGCTAGAGAAGGATACTTTGCATCTGGTTGCTGCTGTTCCTGTACTGTGAGGATGGTTAATGGAAGGATAGTTTAATGCTGTGAGTTAAAATAGCTAGTTTATAGTAATTTTTAAGGCCTGGATAAATTTTTATTTCTGAATAACTGGTTATATTAGATATAACCTGCAGTACCTGTTCCAGGATAACTTTTGTTTACTCAAAACCAGTAATCTCACAGGGAATCTACTACTTTCCTTGACTGTGTTGCAGAGTAAGTGTTGCAGAAGCCTGTCCTGCAGGGAGAAAGAGCTGAGCTGTCTGCCGATCTTCCCCCCACACACACTACAGCTGGTATTCACCTGTCCTCACATTTACCGTAGGGAGACTTAGAGGACTGTTGACTGTGTGCTTTTTGTGTGGTTGTGTGGAGTCATTATCCTTCCCCTGAGCTAGGTGGAAGGTCTGACTTACTGTTGTCACTACAATGTTGTGCAGATCTGCTGTGGTTTACTGACAAAAACCAGAAAGTGGAATCCAGGCTTCAAATTACTCTACTCATTTCCAGAAACTGGATTTATTAGCTAAAGCAAGTTGCACAAAGGACAGTAATGGCATACAAATCATGTGAAGATGTGCACATGTCTTTCCATTTATAATTTATGATCTCAGTATAGGATGATGTGTAGCTCTCCTTCCCAGAGGTTACTTGTGGATCATCATGTGAGGGTATTTTTTCAGAATTCATTGAGAGCCACTTCTCAGAACCTAGTGTATAGATTCTTTTCTGTACTGATACAGTTACTTACATATTTAAAGGCAGCGAGCAAAAGTGGCCTGTGAATTTAGAAATTGTTTTTATTTTATTTAAGCTATTGGTTGTTTTATTAAGCATGGTTTTCTTCTTAATTTGTATTCCTGATACCTGAAGAGAACCTTATGCAGCTGGGCTAGTATCATGTACAGATTAGATCCAGTTGATCTAATCTTAGCACTGTTGTGTCCTGTGAGCTATAAATAAGCTGTGTTTGTTTTTTACATACTAATTGCTTCCTGATGGACCTTGACTTTGCATTTCTATAGGATTTACTCTTCCTTCATGAATATCTATTGCAGACTCAGAAGGTGGTGGTGGGTTTTTTTAGTCCCATGCATTGTGCTAACTTGTCTTGAGAATGTTTAATTGAATCAGCTTTATATAATCTTAAAGATTTTCCCTTTTGTTATTAGGTTATGTTAGGTTTTGTTATTCTTGTGTATGATAAATCTCTGTGAAATAAATAACCAAGCTCAAGACTTTTCATTTCCCTCTTCCTCGTGGCTACAATTTTTTCTTGTGTCTCTTCCTGCTAGAATAGTGTATGGCAGTACAGTTCTTTTATTTTTCAGGTGCTCTGTCATTCACCAGTCTGTGTAAATTGTAGAAATGCATAGAAAGATTTCAGGATGCTCCCTTATAAAATGCCAGTGATGAAGGATAATAATAATAATTGCCATGTAGGTTATATTGAGCTTAAGGTCCTGTTCTCTCTCTTGCTCATATATAGGCTGTCCCTAAATCTGTGTGAGACTGGAAGTAACAGTAGAAGACAGGTAGACATAGGTACTTATATCTGTTATTGTTTGCCAGATCTCAGACAGATACCCAGTACAGGATTCACTGGTAGGAAGTTCAAAAAGGAACTTCTCATAAGGCTGTAAGATTTTAATAAGATTTAAGTTCAGTAAGTCAGAACAGTTTCTAATTAATTTCTGTCCTGGAACAGCTGTGCACACATAGTTGTATGATCTTTATGCTTTTGTTTTTATTACCATGTTTTTTGTCAGGGTGTTTGAGGGCAGCATCTGTATTGTCAAGTGTCATCTCTGCCATTTGAACTAAAGTATTTTACTGATTTAAATTCCTCTCAATTTGGGTCTTGGGAGAAGGAAAGAGAAGGAATTAATCTGATACCAGTCAGACCTCCAACTTTCCCATCTCTCACTTAAGATAGTGGAGTTGCAGTGTTTTCTACCATCTGGCTGGTTATGAACAAAGCAGCTGCAAAGTGACAGCATCACAAAGATATCTTCCATGCATCGGTGGATTTTTCTTGAATGGATGTTACCTAATGAACTACTTTTGTATCAAAACAGTCCCATTGATTTGGTACATATTCAGCGAATACTTTTACTTGTAACTAAATTGGAATTTATATGCCCCATATAAAGACTGAAATTGCAACATGAGGTCTCTTACAAAAGGCCATTTTGTCATTCTGCATTTTGCGTCATCTAAGCAGATTTATCCCTCAATTTGTTTTATGTATTAAGTGGCTGTACCATGCAGTTAATTAAGAGATAATGGTGTTCTCCTTCAGTATAGTGAAAGCTATTGTCTCAGTAAGTGGTTAGCCTCTTGATTCATTTAAAAATACCAGTTTGCTGTACAGGATGTGGTCTTTGGTACAAAACAGTAGCTGCGTGGGGCTCGCTTGGATGCTGCCATGATAAGCTAACAGTTCTTTGAATTTCCACAGCTACATTTCTTCTGTGACACTTTAACATGTGGTATATCATAAACTATACAGATGCTAAATTTAGTTAACAGTGTATGCTTATAAATTATAGCACTTTCTGAAGCCTGTATGTAAACATGCTCTTGTCAGTGATTGTCATTCAGGCTCCCTGGAAGCTATAAAGTCTGCTTTGCAGGTATTAGACTGCTTCCACATGAATGGAACTTTAAAAAAAAAATTCCCAGTGCTGTCTGTCTCCTCACCTATAGACCTCCCACCAGATCCCTTCACATGCTGACTCCCACAGCTGCTCTGGCCAACTTCTGCATGGAAGAGTGGATAGCGTGGAAGTTGTGGAAACTCCAGTTCTCTAGCTTCATCAGCTTTTCATTTTCAGCGTGGAGTGCTTATTACCAAATAGCTCAACCCAGCAAGACTAAATGTGTTGCTTGCTTTCTTTCACTCTGAGATTACTTTTCTGGAGAAGAATGGTGAAGCTGTGCTAGGAATTAGGGTGTGGATTCATCTTCATTGAGCTCTTGCTATGGTGTGGTGGCTGGCAGGTGCACCAAGAAATATTACTTTGTTTTGCAATGAACATAGCTTGAAACTGTTTAAAGGCAAGTATAGTGTTTTTACTACTGTCTCCTGGTTAAGATTTTAACATTCACCTGTCTCTAATATGGTCAAATAACACAAGTAATTGAACATTAAGATCTTATAATATTAAAGCAATTATTTTGCTGATATCTAATTAGTAGAGAAGACTGAGTAAAATTGAGCAGTACTTTTTTTAATAGTAATTAATAAAATCGTCAGTGTAGAATTAAGAGACCAATACAGTGGGATAGAGATAGACAAGCACCTAAAGCTGGATATCAGTCATTTGTTTCTGCCTTTCTTTGGTTTGCTTTGAATAATTCATTTTCCACTGAAAAATGGAAACAGTTCTAAAAAGTAGCAATTTCTCTTTATTTTTAATTACCGAAGATATAAAGATTTTTTTTAATATATCGGCATTGGTCATGTTTAAGTTGTAGGTAAATCATCCTGACAAACATTGACACTCTTATTATTCATCTAATTGAAAGAAAGCTAAAATGCAGTGTAGATAAGGCTAGTGAAATCAGAACGGATTATCAACATACGAAGCATACATTTTTCCAGTTTTTTAGTCTGGTATTTATCTGCAGATCATTAGTTTATGAACTAAACTATGAGCTGGTTATGTGCCAGTTTTCATTTATTAAGAGAGCATTGTGGTCCATGCTTGCCCTAGCAATTTAAATGTTTGTAGATGGGGTTTTTATGCGAAATCAGATTTTACAAGACAGCTGACTGTCAAAATAGGAAAAGGGGTTTTATCTAGTTTGATATTACCTCAAGTAGGCAATCAATCTTGCATGTCTTCTGTCTTTTCTACCCAGATTGCTTAGAAAACGTTATTTAAGGACAATCTCTGGTGCACTTGAGCATCTTATTTTCATTTTATAGTTATTTTTATTAATTTATATGCCATGAGGGAATATAGGAAACATTGGAGCTTTCTGGCATTTGGATGGCACAGTGTATAAATATCTGTATTTTGTAGATAAAAATGGAAACTACCTATAATATATAAGAATTAGTTTGGCACTCGTGGCATTTAAAAGGTGAAACTCTTGAGAGTCCTGTGCAAAATTAATATGATCAGTCAAATTCTTGCATGGTTGGGCTATAGTTAGGAGGAAATCAAAGAAAACATATGATTGAGACTGATTCACTTTTATTGTTCCCAGATATTTTAATAGGAAATTTAATCATACGATAATCACAGATGTTATTATACAATAGATATTAACAGGCTGCACCAAATGGACATCAATTAAAGAAACAATAGTGCTTACTTCAGAGCTGGCCTCTTTGAGGAATCTCATAAAATTTATAGTAATTGCCTGAATTTTGTTCACTGTAAGTAATACTGGGTTTTAGAGGGTTTTCTCATACTCTGTTGATAAAATGAGCTTCTTTTTATACATTTCTATCATTCTGCTAAGCACAGAGTAAAAATTATTATGGAAGTAAGATTACGTCTAAGCTCTGTGTTTTTTTCTGCAGATATGAACATCTTCTGTGACTTTTAAAGTATGCCTGGTTCTATAGCAAATGCATTACTCTGGTCTTATTCCATGTGAAATGGAAAGTAGATTTATAAAGCTGCCACCTCTAGAATGTAGATACAAGAGATTAAAAGAGAAGACTAGTTACTCTGCAGGGAAGAACGCTTTTCCATACATTATTTTGTTTCTGCCAATGCTGGTAGGTACTATGTACATTATGTATCTCCAGCCTTCACTGCTTGGCCTTCATGGCAAGAAGCTGCAAGGCTTTTTCATCTGTTTGCTTACTCACTGAAAATGGGGAGGACTTACTTGAAAAGAGTTCAGTAACCTCATTTTAACATATGTGTCTACCTCCATATTTGAAATCAAATACAGCTAGGCTGTCAACACTAATTGGCCACAGTTAAGAATGAGTTGTCTGAACCATGTTAACAATTTGCAAACTGATCCCTAACATAATTCTGAGCAGCTGCATATAGAACAGGATTGAGATTCATCACAAGTCTAACATGTTTTTGTATTTAAATTCAAGCTGTTATTCTCCATGAATGATATTTTAAAATAAGTGCCTATGTCCTGCTCTAAGTCTGAACTATTTCTTCGTAACTACTTTATTTTGTATTATCAAGATGCCGCAATATTTTTATTTCAATATAAGAATGAGTATAGCCATGCAATATAGCATAGTACATGTTATGTGCTATGGGCAGTCTTTACAAACACTTGTGTAATGCTAGTCTGCTGTAATTATTTACAAATATAATTTATAACTTTTGGAATTCTGCAGTTATAAAAATGCAAGTCCATTTTGGTGACATAAAGCCCAGGTTATTTATAAAGGCAGCATTAAATGACAGTCTGTGCCGTTACCTTTTAATTGGCCATTCTTGATCAGTTATCACCAGATAACTGGTCATATTTTGAAATTGGAATAGTGCATAATTGCAACTGCTCGCTTCTAAAGTATCTCGGAGATAAAATCTTATCTTTGCTTTGGTAAGGTGGTCAGGTGCCAGTTTCAGAAAGCAACGCTGAATATAGCTACTCAGCTCTGCCTGCAATAGTCCTACAACTTCTAGTGTTCTAGCTCCTGTGTCAGCGTCACCAAGAATATTCTATTTAATGGACAACTTTAAGAGATTATGAAAAGCTGTGGACTCCATGCCCCCTACTGATGTTAAAAATATCTGCTACAATGCAGTTGCAAAATGAATAATTTCCTGAATGGCTATCCTGCTTTTTTGTGTCTACGGTAGTGGTGTTAATTTTAGATTTTGAGAAAATGTCATTGTTACAAAAAACATAATAAAATAGAGTATATGATCTTGCACTTTGTTAGGGGTCACAGTCAGCTGTAGATGATATTCTCTGTTGCTCCATATTGCAAATATGAAGATACTGCTTTCTCCAAGATGAACATGGGCAGCTGCCCGTCTCAGATATTTTAGTGCCCCAACATCAAACTTGCTTCATCACAAAGGTATTGAGGACTGGATATAGCTGGCATACCACGACACAGAGATCATATCAGAACCTGCATAATATTCATCACTTTAATATTGAGCTCCTTGTAGAAACTGACTGCTCTTTAGCTACTGGACTTCTTTTCCACTGTGTTTTGGAATTTTTTTTTTCTTCCATTAACTTATTCCTTGCCTGATTCTGGCTATTGAATGGACTAGCAGGGCAGTACAGTTGCACATACACAGCACTCGTATATCTTTGCTGCTTCACTTAATAGCTGCATGCTTGATTGTATGGAGCCTTTTTGCAGTCCTATTGCCCAGTTCAGCAGAAACCATCTCAAAACTGGCCTGTCTTCACAGTCATTTTTAAGCTTCTAGTAAAGTCTGTTCAGAGGTAGTTTTCCTTAATGCTTGTTATTTGAAGTGGCTTTGTTAGCTTGACATTTATCAATGTCTCTTGGCATTTGTGATAGTTAGACCAAGCTTATCATGCTTACTGAAAAGGGAAGTTCATTGACCAAGCCAAGCAGTGCTTCATGAAGCCAGCTGATGTCTGGCAATGCTTGTACTAAACTTCAGTTAAAATTAGTAGATCATGGCAGATCCAAGCTAGCTTGCTTATAGCTAGCTTGCATCAGGTTTCATTTACTAGCTTGTTGACAGTATGAGTAAATAAATCTAAACTGAACCCAACATGTCTATGTTTATGTAGCAGTGTTGTTGAGCTAGTAAGCCCTACTGTAACTCAGTTGCTCTACACGGTGGTAGTTTCAGTTCCTTTGCAGCTGTGGTACCTGCAGGAAACCTGTACTTGAAGATAAATGAAAGCAGATTTTTGCCTCTCTTGTTCTCACCTCAGTAGACTGAGTTTCACTCAGCAGACTGAATTCTGAACAGTTTTATAGGATGCTGAATAAGAAGTTCAGGAATTCAGCCTTTGAAATGGAAAAAAACATTTTTTTTCCCTGAAATATATATTTAGCAGTGAATGTTTCTTTCAGCCTCTCTAAGTGCTTTCAGCTTTAAGTTATACTTTCAGTTAACCTTTAGTAGGTAAAACATAGCACTGTGCTAATAGTTATTATAACATCTGATAACAAAGATTCATTGTAAGAAGGTGTTGAAACAGTTGAGATGCAAAAAATATTGGGTTTGTTTGCGTGTTGTATATACTCTACAAAGAAAATGGTTTCTGATCATGACATGGTTCAAAAATGGGAAACTTGTTCCCAAGGAATTATATGAAGCAATAAAAGTAGAATAAGCTTTTTTTTTTTCCTGCAAATTGATTTTGTACCCAAACTTTAATTCTTCTTTTATAATTTAAATAATATAATACTGGATAAGGAGCTCAGAAATGCTGCAATCCCTTGATACTAGTATACTGATACCGTCCTGTCCTCAGCAGTTCATTAGCATCTTGCTACAGATGTCTCCCCTTGGCAGTGAAATTTGTCAGAAAAGATCACTCGGAACCTGAGCACTGTTCCTTTTTAAATTACCATGTGTCTACTTTAATAGTGTGTTAGGGTTTCTAAGTTAGCGTGTCGGTAGTATTTTGCAATGGTATTTAAACACCTTTTGCAAGTGTTCTTTCATTGGAAAATTAGATTAATTTATACTACTAAAATATCTCGATCATTAGACTACCTGTGCATGCCTCTTGCTAAGTCACTAGGAAAAGAGGAAAGTTACGACTTTTGGCAAAACTATACCTCAGTTAATAGCCAGACTGACAACTCTTAGGAAAGACATGGAAAATTGTAAAACAAAGCTGCTTCTTGCTCCATATCGGCAAAATGTACTTGCTTAAAGTAGAAAGGGTTGTTTAGTGGACAAACAACGTCATGATACTGTCCTGTATTAAAACAAGGATGAATACTGCTACCATAAACTTATGGAATTCTTAATCTATTTGCTATAAAGGCTTACAAGGTCGGAGCTATATTACACAGAATCACTGGGTTGGAAAAGACCACCAGGATCACTGAGTCCAGGCATTCCTATCAACCATTAAACCATACAGAATCACAGAACAACCAGGTTGGAAGGGACCCATCGGATCTTCTAGTCCAACCATTCCTATCTAACACTAAACCAAGTCCCTCAATACCTCATCCACCCATGCCTTAAACACCTCCATGGAAGATGAATCAACCACCTCCCTGGGCAGCAAATTCCAATGCCCAGTGACCCTTTCTATGAAAAACCTCCTCCTAATCTCCAACCTAAATCTCCCCTGGCGGAGCTTGAGGCCATTCCCTCTTGTCCCGTCCCCTGTCACTTGGGAGAAGAGGCCAGCTCCCTCCTCTCTACAACCTCCTTTCAGATACTTGTAGAGAGTAATGAGGTCTCCTCTTCTCCAGGCTAAACAACCCCAGCTCTCTCAGCCGCTCCTCATAAGGTCTGTTCTCCAGCCCCTTCACCAGCCTCGTCGCTCTTCTCTGGACTTGCTCCAGAGCCTCAACACCCTTCTTGTGGTGAAGGGGTCCAGAACTGCACACAGGATTCAAGGAGCAGCCTCACCAATGCTGAGTACAGAGGGAGAATCACCTCCCTGGACCTGCTGGTCACACCATTTCTGATACAAGGCAGGATGCCATTGGCCTTCTTGGCCACCTGGGCACACTGCTGGCTCATGTTCAGTCACTGTCAACCAACACCCCCAGTTCCCTCTCCTCCTGGCAGTTTTCCAGCCAGGCTTCTCCCAGTCTGTAGTTCTGCATAGGGTTGTTGTGCCCCAAGTGCAGGACCCGGCATTTGGCCGTGTTAAACCTCATGCCATTGGACACTGCCCAGCAGTCCAGCCTGTTTAGGTCCCTTTGCAGAGCCTCCCTACCCTCCAGCAGATCCACACTTCCACCCAGCTTTGTGTCGTCTGCAAACTTGCTAAGGGTACCCTCATTGCCCTCATCTAGGTCATTGATGAAGACACTGAACAGGACTGGACCTAGCACTGAGCCCTGGGGAACCCCACTTGTCACTGGCCTCCAGCTGGACTTAACACCATTTACCACCACTCTCTGGGCCCGGCCATCCAGCCAGTTTTCTACCCAGGAGAGTGTGCGTCTGTCCAGCCCAGAGGCTGGCAGTTTCCGGAGCAGAATGCTGTGAGAAACTGTGTCAAAGGCTTTACTGAAGTCCAGAAAGACCACATCCACAGTCTTTCCCTCATCCAGCAGCCGAGTCACTTTGTCATAGAAGGCAATCAGGTTGGTTTGGCAGGACCTGCCTCTGGTAAACCCATGTTGACTGGGCCTGATCACCCGGTTCTCTCTTGCATGTGCTTCATGATAGCACTCAAGATCACCTGTTCCATGACTTTCCCTGGCACTGAGGTCGGACTGACTGACCTGTAGTTCCCTGGATCCTCCCTGCAACCCTTCTTGTAGATGGGAACTACATCAGCCAACCTCCAGTCCAGAGGTACCTCCCCAGTCTTCCAGGACTGCTGGAAGATGATGGAAAGGGGTTTGGCCAATACATCCGCCAGCTCCTTCAATACCCTAGGATGTATCCCATCTGGCCCCATAGACTTGTGGGTGTCCAGTTGGCCAAACAGGGCTCTGACCACCTCCTCTTGGATCATGGGAGCCTCGTATTGCTCCTCTGTTTCCGGGGTATCTACACAGAGGGAACAGCTTTCTTTTCTTTGCCTCAGTCTTTAATTGTAGGCATTAAGTACCTCAGCCTTTTCCTCGTCCCCTGTCACTGCTGTTCCCTCTGAGTCCAAAAGGGACTGTGTGGTCTCCCATGTCCTCCTTTTATTGTTTATATATTTATAGAAAGATTTTTTGTTGTCTTTTACAGACTTAGCCAATCTGATCTCTAGCTGAGCCTTAGCCCCTCTGATTTTTTCCCTACATAGCCTCGCTTCCCTCCTGTAGTCCCCCCAAGAGGCCTGTCCCCTCTTCCAGAGCTTATAAATATTCCTTTTTTTCCTAATTTCACTCAAGATTTTACTACTCAACCAAGCTGTTTTTTTCCCCTGCCGGCCTTTTTTCCAGAACACGGGGATGGCTTTCTCCTGAGCTGCTCGGATCTCCTTTTTGAAGAGCTCTCAGCCCTCATGGGCTCCCTTGCCCTCAAGTACTGTCTCCCAGGCGACTTTGCCAACCAGCCTTTTAAAGAGTTCAAAGTCTGCCCTTTGGAAATTTACTGCTACTGTCCTGCTTAGCACCCTCTTCACTTCACCTAGAACAGAAAACCCTATCATCTTGTGATCACTAAGTCCTAGGCGACCCCCTACTGCCACATCCCCCACAAGCTCCTCTGAGTTGACAAACAGCAAGTCCAGGAGGGCACTTTCCCTCGTAGGTTCTTTCACCAGCTGAGCAAGGAGGTTGTCTTACACGCACTCCAGTAACCTCCTAGACTGCTTCCTTTCTGCTGTATTGTACTTCCAGCAGATATCAGGGAGATTGAAGTCTCCCACAAGTACAAGAGGCATTGACTTGGAGATTGACCCCAGCTGTTTAAAGAAGAGCTCATCAGCTGCTTCTCCTTGGCTGGGTGGCCTGTAACAGACTCCCATCACAAAATCTCCCTTCTTATGGGCTCCCTTGATCTTAACCCACAGGCACTCAATCTCCTCATCGCCACAGTCCATCTCAGAGGTGTCCAAGTCCTCCCTTACAAAGAGGGCTACTCCACCTCCTCTCCTACCCTTTCTATCCCTCCTGAAGAGTTTATATCCCACCAAAGCTGTACTCCAGTTATATGAGTCATCCCACCACGTTTCCGTGATGGCAACGACATCATAGGCACCTTGCCCTACAATGGCTTCCAGCTCTTCCAACTTATTCCCCATGCTGCGTGCATTGGTGTAAATGCACTTCAGCTGAGTAGCCGAGCCTTCAGCCCTCTTAGAGGGGACAGTGCTTGTTCCCAATTGCCTATTAACTGGAGTAGCTGGTACCAGAATACCTATACCCTTGCTGATCCAGGGTGCATCCTCCCCCACTTCCTGTGCGGTGACATGCTGGTGGTCCTCACCAGCACGCCCCCTCCTAAACTGTAGTGACCCACATCCAGGCACGCACTTGCCTAGCCTGGACTCAATCCCCTCCCCCTTCACACCTAGTTTAAAGCTCAATTTATGAGCTTAGCTAAGTTTTTAGCAAGGGCCTTAGCCCCACTAGGAGACCCACGTGCCCCAACCTTTGCGCCCGTGTCAGGGAGTGCACGAACCACCCCACTATCAAAGAACCCAAAGCCCTTTTCCTCACACCAGGTACGGAGTCAGGCATTAATTGAGTCCTTCTTAGTATTCTGCAGGTCCACTCCATGTAGCCTGGGGATGGAGCAGAACACCACCTGTGCCCCAGAGCCTTCCATCATCTTCCCAAGGGCCCTGAAGTCTTTTTTGATGTCCTTAGCTTTTCTGTTTGCTAGGCCATCATTACCTGTCTGGACTACTACCAGAGGGTAGTAGTCCGTCTCATGGATCAGGGAAGGGAGTTTCCCAGCTACTTCCCTCCCTGATGCCCCTGGCAGGCAGCAGGCCTCCCTCAGCACCTCATCCACCTGACTTTTAAATGCATTCAGGGAAGGTGACTCAACCGCCTCCCCATAAGGCCTGTTCCAGTGCCAAATGACCCTTTCTGTGAGCATTTTTTTTTTCTGATGTCCAGCCTGAACCTCCCCTGGTGGAGCTTGAGGCCATTCCCCCTTGTCCTGTCCACTGTCACTTGGGAGAAGAGACCATTCCCCTCCTCTCTACAACCTCCACTCAGGTAGTTATAGAGAGCAATGAGGTCTCCCCTCAGCCTCCTCTTCTCCAGAATTAGCAAACCCAGCTCCTTCAGCTGCTCCCCTTGAGACTTGTCCTCCAGCCCCTTCACCAGCTCTGTCACCTTTCTCTGAACACACTCCACAGCCACAACATCCTTCTTGTAGCGAGGGGCCCAGAACTGAACACAAAATATTGATTCATGTGTGCAGCAGGCTGAAATCCCTGAAGTATCTACCTGTATTGCCTGGTTGTTTGGGGGATTTTTTTGGTGGTTTTAGGGGTTTTGGGTTGGTTTTTTTTTTTTTAAACAGATGTAGATAATTCTACTCCACCAGGCCATATTGTTGCCTAGGAAAAGATTGCATTGATGTTAGTCCTTGTTCATTTTGCACACCTGAAAGTTATTTTTTATTGATTAGAGATCATTGAAGTTCTGTTTCTTTGAGAATTTTCACCTCACTCCTTTATCTTCACTCTCAGGTGCAGGAAAACTTGACTGATTGCTCAGTGATACAGATTTTACTCTCCATAAGAGAATTTGCCGATAGTGCTAGTAAGCTGCCATAGTAACAGATGGTTCCATTCATCAGTTTATGAAATTCTGGGTTTGCCATGAAAGAAGATACGCTACCGTTTCCAAGTTATCAGTCTGTTTCCTGTTGTAGACTTCCACTATTCAGGTTGTGGCTACACATTTAATAGAGTTGCATATCTGAAGCCTGTTCCCAGTTTGTTCCTGCTGTCTTACACTGTTGTGCATGGGTATTCGTGTAGACATAAAATGAAGTGGGACAGGGAACTGGTGCAGCTAAGCAGTAACTCAGCTTAAAAAAAGGTACTGGGGTGATTATACTGCCACTGAGATGTTGCTTATCAAGCAGTGAGATAGTTTTGTTGCATAGTGCAGTCTAGCAGCAGGATGCTGAAAGTGGTGGTACTTCCTTCTTGCTTCTGCTCATCTTCAAAGACCAGGAAACACTGTATTTAAATTTAAACCTGCAACTTATTTGTACTCATCTGTGTTTCTGCTTGATGCTCTGTAGTGTCATGCAGGGGAAAAGGCTTTGGATAAATTTGACTAAATTCTTCCTCTGTTTTTGGTGCTCTGTTTTTGTCCTGTAACTTCCATGTCCATGTTCTGGATCTCTGAGAAAAAGCAAATTAGAAATTTTGAATTTGTGAAAGTAAAACTTAAATCCAATATGCTGTTCTTTTCTTTTTTTTTTTAATCCATAATCTTGATAATTTTATTTCAATTTTCATTAATATATCAGCTCTTCAGAGGTGAGAAATTAATGTTTTAAGCATAATGGTTGGTTGTCTGTTCTAATAGAAAAAGCAGGATTATTCTGCTTAGTAGAAATGCTGAACATTGAAATGGTTCCGTTTTCTTCAAGCCTACAAATATGGAGCACGTTTGCTAGTCATAGTATATGACTGGGATTGGGAAACCAATAATGAAGAATATGCCATTGGTGACTGAGTCTAAAACTGTGTAGCCTTTTTTCTGACCAGCTTTGGTTTCACCAACTGTCTCAGCAGAATGTGTTGTACTTTAAATTTAGTGATCGTGACATGAAAGTCAATCTCTAAATGAATTGTATGTGAAATAAATCTCATAGAAGCTTTTTTCTAAGGCTTGGTAATATTCCTTAAACTGTTCACAGCAATTTTTTTCCAGTCTATCCAAGTAGATATAGTACTGCTAGATTTGATATTCTAACCTGAAGCCTGCCTTTATCAAAAAACAGGATAGCACAAAAACTGTTTTCAGTACATGGAGATTTAAAAAATACTTTAGTTAATGCTTAACAATAGTTTTTGTTACATTTCTGATTTTGCCGATTCACTACCTGCTCAGATGAGCTAGTGGTAATTGTGGTAGAGAACAGTTAAATCTGTATATGAGATGCTTAAGACAAAGAGGTGTTAAAGCACGTGCATAAATGTGTTATGCAATTCTAGTCAGAAATATGAAAGAAAAATATGTTCTAATGCCAAAGGAAGAAAATAAATGCAACAGAACGTGAAAGACAAGTTCTGAGTGACTTCTGAAGAAATGGGAGCAAGTTATGAGTTAGTGACTGAATAAAGGCAAACTAGGCAAACCATGAAAAGGGTGTTGCAAAACTAAGTTGTACAGTGTAACAGAGTGGAAAGGCATTACTGAATTGAAAGTCTGTTCACTACTGAGGAGGCACGTGTTCACCCAGTGGAAGCAGAGAATTGCTTCCCTGCAAACAATCCCAGGACAGACTTTTTCCTACTACTAGGTTTTTTGATCTTATATAAAGCCATAACTTTTCATGAGTAACAGTCAGTAACAGACTAACAACACTTACTTTCTTTCTGTGAAATCTTGTTCAGTGGCCTTTACCTCATGTTATTTGAGCCTTTCTGGAATTTCAGCATGGATATTTTAAGCAGTCTAAATTGAATCATTGCATTGAGCAGCCAGGCACTTCTTACTTCTGTTAGAGTATTAATGTTTCAGGGATGCTGCAATCAAAGAATTAAAGGTCTCCACCCTTGTTGCCTCCAGTAGGCTCAGGCTATCCTTCTTATCCATCTCAGTCATAAGCTAATGTGTAGTCAAGGCAGAGCTGAAATGCTGTTCTTGTTTTTCAGTGATTCCCATTAAGTCTGTCCTACTGGATAGGTGAACGTATGTATTCTGCCCATAGCTGTTGTGGTAGCTTTGATTTTTATCTCAGACTTGACAATATAAAAAAAATTGCAATATAGATTTACAGGCCTATTACCATTTAATAACCTTTTGACATAGGATTTGTTTTGAAAAAAGAATAAAGGAAAGGAAGATAAGAGCTATTGATACTTTTTTAATCAGATGAAGCAATCCAGCAATCCAGGCTGCAGCTATGTCACTCACTCAGGAATGTTTTGGAGAAGTCATATTATCTCCCTTGAGTCATCTTCTCTGAGAGACTTTGAATAAAAAAAAAATTGTGAATATTATGATCGGTAACTTTTAGTCTATGCAAATTTATTTTATATTTCAAAAGTTGGTAGTTAGGAATGGGGTTTATTTTGTCTTTTCAATGTCATGAAGTGTTACTGATTTAATTGAGGAAAGCATTTTCCGTTGTATTAATATGGATGTTTTGGAGGGACTGCATAGAATCCTTAAGTCAGCACTTGAGGCACCCTAATTACCAAGGAAAGACTTGACTTAATGTTTCTTTTAGCAGTTTTAAATATTTGTCCTAAAGATCTTGAAGTTTTCAAAGTTTCTACTCAAATCTAGGCATTGCTCTCCAGGCTAGAAATACAAAGATATTCAGAACTTCTAAATGGTGTCCTTCGAAGGATTAACAGCCTCACTCGATCATAAGCAAGATACAGGATTGTTACCAGTATTGTTTTAGTAACAATATCAATATGCAATCTCTAAAGGACATTTTATTTCATTTCTAGTCTAAGTGTTAAATGCGGTAGTAAAACCACATTTATTGGTTATTGTACAGTTGTAGTCACGGTTACCTTTTATTCATTGCAAAAGTTTAGTGCTCAAATTAATACAGGCTACCTGTTTGGTTCATTTGATTTTTCTTCCCTGCAGTATCGGTCTCCTAGGAGCACACTGTACTGCCTGGGGCTGCAGTTCAAATGTGCTGCAGGCTTTATGGCTAATGCTGTGCAGCAGTATTGTGAACTACAGCTATTGGGACTACCATTGCCATGGTTCATTCCTCAGCAGGGTCCCAGTGCAGCCTCCAGGGACTGTCAGTGGGAGCTCCTGGAACTAACTTCCATGTAGTATTTTTAAACTGTTGATTCTTGAATTCGAGTGTAACAGCTGTGCTCAGCATAGAGCCAAGGCTTAAAGCTTTTTCTTTTCTTCACATAAATGCTTTTCATCCTAGAACTGGTAGTTCTTTACCAGAGACCACTACTATTTCTGTATGCAATTCAATAAGAGTAGATGAGCAGAATTTCAGACCGTGAATGGCAGAAGGTTCATATTACAGGCTTGGTTTTGCAATGAGAGCAAACACCTGATTTCTAATACAACTCAAAAATAATCTGTAGACTGCCTAAACTAAACAAAAACCAACCAAACAAAAAAAAAAAACCAAAACCAACTATCTATGGGTAATGCTCCTTTACAGGGGCAAAAAGGCAATTGCCTTCCACTAAAAAATATACCATAACATATTTGAAAAAGCAAGGTGTAATTTAAAGAATGCATTTTGAGAGTGAAGATCTTATTGTGGGACTTTTGCCGCTGAGGAACAAAGCAGTAATGTCTGATTATTTCATGAGTACTGTTGTATTACTACAACTCAGTAAGATACTTCAATAATTTCTTAACTAGTAATGAACAAACTACTGTTGTTTAGGGGATTTTTTTTTTTAGGGAGTAGGCAGCCTTTTTTTCTGAAAGGTAGAGAGAAACACTAAGAAGTGTGTTTATGAATGTAAGAGTAATTAAACAAGGAGATGGTAAAAGTTATGATGAAAAATAAGTTTCCTTATCTTGAAACTAGTTGGATGTTCTAAAAGCTTGTCCCAAACCCATCTTTAAACCATTAGAAGCGGATTCTACTTGGATTGTTTTGATAGTCTGAATGATTGTGGTTGTCTGTAATCTTTAAGATAAATTCACTTGAATTCAGGTATTGTTTTCTCTTTCTGTAAAAGGTTTGTTTGTCTTTGGAATTTCAGTGGAACTCTGCTTTTGCTTTGGTGTTGACATTGCTTCTTTGCTGTTTGGCTTCACTAGAAATTAAAAAGGGTTTTGTAGATATGTTGCAGCAGCCCCTTTTATCAAAGATTCAATATAACACAAATCAGTTGCTTTTTAAAATATATGTAAAAACTAGGTGCATGTTGGTTTTGTCTGAAGACAACATTCAAATAGGCAGCTGTGGTGGAAACTTTGATATAAATCATTGCTTAACTAACACCTGATCTTGCTTAGGTTTTACATATGGGGAAAATTTGTATTAACATAGAACCAAGCAGGCTTTGAAATTAAAGATAGCTGCCCACAAAAGTTAAATGACCCTGTCCTTGACCTTCTGCCGCATGCTTACAATGGTATTTTATCAGTCTGGTTGTAGCCTTGCTCTTTGCAAAAGTAGGGAGGGAATTTGTGTATGTGAATTGGTTAGACTTTCAAAGTATGCTGCCCAGCTCTTGATAAACCTTTCCTTGCTTTACTAAATGCCTACTGTATGTTTTGAGGAGATTAAAGAAAGGGAGAACAAGCATTTGTGAATGTCCTGCTATAATAACTTGTATCATATTCTGTGGCAAATTGTATGCTATGTCAACGTCAGCATCTAGGCAGGTTTGCTTGAAACTTTTGAAGAACATAACCTCTGTTAAAAAGAACTCATTCTTATCTTCCTTGACTGTGATGCTTTGCCAGTGAAATGTTCTCGGTGACCCATGTTGCTGTAGGACAGCATATGGCTTTTTCGCATCATCAGAAGCATTGCTTCCAGATTGCATGTACCTTTCAACTGATATCAAATTTTCCAAGGCTGCAGCACTGTAGTAGAGCACTGTTGGGTGTCCTCCTGTAAGTTTTGTTGTTTAAAGTATTTGTGAAGAGAATGTGAAGATAATACTGTTTTATATTGGGGATGACTGCAATTAATGGTGTACTTGGACATCTTATTTTCATTTTAGAGTTATCTTTATGCATTCACATGCCGTGGGGCCAGAATACAAGGTACATATTTGAAACATTTTGGTGCAATCAGATGGCAGACTATATTAGCATCACCAAGTTCTTCAGAAGATTTAATGTATTCAAAAAAAACTCAAACTTTTATATTTTTCAGCACAATTTGCAAGTCAGTCAGTAGACAGGAATCCATATTTTGGTTGCCTTTCTAGTTAACCTGGCTTATATGGACCATCCCACATTGGTTTTGTGTGCAATGATTTTCAAAATTTGCCATGTTTTTATGATTTAAACATGCATTAAAATGCCCTCCACAGGAACAGGGCATGCATGTGTACAACTGAGTAATTCTAATATTAAATGGCATTCCAGCAAAAGAAAGTAATCTTTGTGCATAATGAAAGAAGAGACATGACAATAATTAGACTGCTAGTCTGTCAGAATTGTTCACACACAGTAGAGTTTAAAAGGTTACAAAAGCTAAGTTTGTGAGAGACATCTGTAACACTGAGGGTCTATCAACCTCCCTTTGTCCTTTGAATGGAGGAATTCCTTTTGGAATGAAGGAATGTAATTTTTAAATGTAAGACTCGCAGGAAATGAGCTGTTACAACTGCAGACCTGTGCTGCCATTTGACTGTCAACTGCTGGCCATGTTGGCTACTGTGAGTATCTTTTAATAAAGCATGAAATTGTAATATTTGTGTGTTCTGTACACACCAGAAAAATCCTACTGGATACTTTCTGCACTTTTACTGGGTTCATTGGTGGTTTGTCTCTAGCCATCTTTTCAGTCTTCTAACCCTGATTTGTGTTCCATGATTCTTGCCTTCCATGCATATGACAGCTTCTGGTTATGGGAAAATCAGTTTTGGACTAATGTAGTTTGTTTTGACACAGTTTCCTACAGTTTCTACCTGAAATGGTCATCTATATTTAGATTCTCTAAGTTGGTATGTGATTCCTTTTTTATTATGGGTTCCTTACAGCTTTCCTAATGAAGAGTTGGGAACATTAGGCTGCAACATTTCATGTAATAGAGTACCAAAACAAGGGTCAGTGGAAAAACAACTTAAATCGTGGATCTTTGCAAGTAACTTTTTGTTTCATAGAGAAGTCATTTCATCCAAAGATAGCATAGCCTGGACTTTTAAATCCACTTTTAAAGCTTGATTTGTAGTAACTCTGAAGCAATTGTGTATTTAAAGATTTTTTTTTTTTTTTACAAGTGTACTTCATAACAGGATGTCCTTTTTTTTCTCTTATGCTGACAGGTCTCCTTAAAATTATTGTTTTGGGATGTTTTGAAATACTACTTACCTTTTTTGTTAATATTGTTATTCTTTATACATAATTCCTCTTTTACAACAATATAGATTGGCAGAATCATTAGTGGAAAGTAACACAAGATAAGGAAGAAATATTATTTGCTGCTACCTTCAGACAGGAATTAGCTGAGCGAGGCTTGTAGAAAGACATAAATTCCCCAAATCTGTCTGTTTAGCAGAGAGCTGAAGGCAAATGCCACGTATTCCGTCTCTCTGAAGTCAACAGGAATGTTAAGGGAGTCTCCTGTGTGCTTGTGAAATTGCCCTTTGGAGCACCATTATAATCTTGGGCTATATCACTTTTCTATTTCTATTAAGGCATCAGAAAAAGAAATGGTTCTTTGACTGTTACCAAAGTTTATTTTCAATTTCTTCTCCCTCCGTCCTTGCAAGCTCTTCCTTGAGTTCCCTTTCTCTGAAAAAGCTATTTTGTTTATCTCTACTATATTTCCAGTAGAGTACTGGCAAAGTGTAGATCTTCTGCATGTAGTTGATAAAGAGGGCAGCTTTGACTTTCCTTCCATGTGTATCAAGGTATACAAAGAATTTAGAGGTGTGTTTATGAAGGACCAGACATAAGTGACTTACTTTTTAGCTTTGGAATTGTCAGCGTAAAAGCAATGGATAAGCTGTGTAAAATCTTTTGGTCCGTGTTTGTATACAGTTTTTCTTCTTAAAAAAGTAGGAGGGGCATTACTGAGAACAGAGTAATAGCGAAGCATATTTCAACTTATGCAGTACGATAAGCTACTGCTAGGTAAAATTTTTAAGTATCAGTAGATAAATACTCACATGTAGTTTCTTGCCATGCACTCTGCCATTCATAAAAATAAGAGACCCTATAGTATCTCCATCTATGTTTTCTTATGTTTTCATCTCTTTCTGAGGGTTTGAACTCAAAGGGAATGTAACCTTTTGAAGCTCAGTAGGGTAGCTCATTACTATGATTTGTTTTTAATGATGGTTTCAGCACTTCCAGACCTGTCAGAACAAATTAACATGCTCTTAGAGGAGTATGAAATCCCATGTTAACTTTTCAGAAGCAAAGGCCAAACAATTATTTAATAAAATGTGTAAATGTTTTGATAAATTTGTCTTTATTAATTAGCATAAGCAGACAATCTGGTTAGAGTGGAGTTCTGTATCTTCTGTTCTATTAATACTGTATTACTTAGAATACACTTCTTTAAAATTTCTAGCTAGTAATTTTATATTTACACATTTACCTTTATAGATACATACCTTTAATTTGCCTTGTCCAAGTGGTTCTGTATGTTATGATAGTATAAGCATATATTATTTATTATATGTTACAATAGTATTAAACATCTGTCTCTTTAATTTCTATACAGATAGCACTTAAGATTCTTGTTTGCAGATGTTTATGTTGTGAAAGTGCAAACACCTTCAAATGTGATTGCGTCATTATGTGGGTATATGTATATCTAAAATTAAACCGAGGCTAAATATTTATAATTTTGAATAGAGTGTTGCTAGAGCTGTTACAGAAACTGTGTTGAATACATTGGGATTTAATTTGAATTTCGAAGGAGAAGGTAAAAGAAAGCTTGAAGGTTATTTTAAACTTATGATTATTTAAGAGTAATCCAGTGATTATGTAAGATTTGTATGTAGTAGTCTGTTAGTACACTGACTCACCATTTTTTGGCAGGTGGATGACATTTTAGGAGAAGGCAGTGATGAAAGTGATAGTGAAATGAAAAAGCCAGAAGAGGATGATAAAAAACCTCAGATTACTGCAACAGAGACTCTAGGAATGAAAACAGATCAGAGACCTGGGTCATCGTCATCATCATCCTTGTCAAGTGAAAGAAGCTTAACTGGCAGTGTACACAGGTATGAGTTTTTCAAATGTAAAAAGAAACAATGGTGATTCATGATGTACATGCATTATTCAACATGGTTTTTGACAGTGCAGTTTTTATGTCCTTATTAACCTCTTTATGTAGGTAACTTTTCTTTCTGTAACTCTGTGAAATGCCATGCTTACCTCAACAATGTTTTGGGATTGATTTAAGGAAGTGGTCTTACTAAATGCCTGATGAGAACCAGGATACCACCAGGTCTGAAGGAACTGAAGGCCACTGAACTACACTTTTTTAAAGTAGTCTTCATTCTGTCAGCTATAGGACAATGTCCTCTGCAGTGTTAATTTAAGTAAAATGAAGCTTAGATTTGGGGTTTCATCCTGAATTTTTGAGATATTTTATATGGAAAATTCACCAAAATTAGGTCATTGAGATAATTTTCTGTGTTAGTGTCTTGGAAGGAAATCTAAACTTTCTCTCTATATAAACTCTTTATATGTGTGTGTGTGTGTATGTATATATGTACACGTGTGTGTATATATATAAAAAGATAAGATTATAGGGTTTTAATTCCTGTGTTCATTTTCACCACTGCACTGAGTCCCGAGCCTCTACTGCAGCCCTACCAAATAAACCCTGGCCCCAACCCCTATCCACAAAATGCCAAAAGCGCGAGGACAACTTGTGTGTCGTAGCTTCTTTCTGCTCTCATAGCAACTTCTGTTCTCACTTGTAAGAATTTAAGCTCTAATATTTTTTTTCCTTAAAGCAGGATAATGCAAGTAGTAGGACTTAAGGTACTTCTTTATTTTAAATTTTGTGAGCTTTGCTCTAGCACATGAGCATGTATGAGAGAAATTGCAAAAACTACCACAGAATGTGATATATGAATTTTCAGTAAGATTTTGTTTGTGGTAGCAAGGTTGCTTTGTGTCAGGGATTTGTTGAAAAAAGAGCTACATGGGAAGTTTGCATAGCCCTTTTACTTTATAGTGGGTATTTCTGATCATAGAGCATCTTTAGAAAAGTATCAGTCTGCAAGGTATGAGAATTTAACCTGCCTGAAATAGCTAGAAGAAAAATTCCCTCCTAAATGAAGTGTGGAAGAGGAAAGACAGGCCATTGATGAATGTTTTTAGAATACCATTTGAAGAAGCAAGGCACGTCACTGTTAATTCTTCCTATTACTACTGTGTTTTGTTGCATAGAAAATGCGCCAAATTCTGAGGGGGAAAAAAAAAAGTAAAACAATTGTAGTAAGGAATATTGCTTAGGGTTATTGCTAAATGTTATTCCCTGTGGATGGTTTGCAAAGATGGAGCCAAGTACATTTGTAATTAACTTCCGTTCTATATAGGAAAATTCATAAGTAAGCTTGGTGATACTTCTGCACTTAGAAGCCATGTAGAAGTAGTCGCTGGTATATTCAGTGTCACTCTAATCTTCTGGTTCCTTGCCTTGAGACACTTGACTTTGAGTATCTTGGGACCTAAGTTTTTACTATTTCATGCTTCCCAGCCTGTCAGTTTTGCATTTGTTATTCATAGTAATTGGAAATTTAAAAAAAAAAAATCTGTGAGAATCTATTCAAAATGTATTGAGGAGCTAACTGGTAGTCTTGTTGAAACAGTCTTGTTGAAAGTACCCTTATTAGTTAACACCACATCTGAAATATGGCTGAAAGAATAATTGCAGAAATTTGAGCATTTTGCCAATGTTTGAATGTTATCCTATGCTTTTTTTAACCAAGAACTCATCACATTGTTCAAGGAGAAAAGTCTTAGTGTTATTACACTGTATAGTCTTCCAGAATTCCTCTCTGAATGATGCGAGTACACTGTTGATTTGATCTTAACAGTACAGAAAGACTGAAGATATAAATTTAGAGATCTTGGTGATTTAAAGTCAGTCTTTCCTGCCTCATGGGCCACTTGCTGTATCAGGATAGCTCATTTAATCATCAAGCAGTCTGCTAAAAAGTCTCTCTGTAAGGTCACCCTGGACAGAACTCATTGTATTAATTTCATTAAGAATTAAATCTTTCATTAGCTCCTTTCCCTTGAAACAGATTTTATTTATTCGATCACTTAGTGGTGGGTAACTGAATGAAAATGAAAAGGGGATCAATATTTCTGTATTTCACTTTACAGAGTCACAGAATCATTTAGGTCTGAAAAGGCCTTCAGGATCAGAGTCCAGCCATAAACCTAGCACTGCCAAGTTCACCACTAAACCATGTTCCTAAGTGCCACATCTTTGAAGTACCTCCAGGGATTGTGTCTCAACCTGACACTTAGCCTTTATGAGCCCCACACAGGTTTACCTCAGCTCTTGTATCCAGCCTGACCAGATCCATCTGCAAAGCCTCCTTTCCCTCAAGCAGTTCAACACTCCTGCCTAATTTGGTGTCATCTGGAAACTTGCTGAGATTGCATTTTATTCCCTCATCCAGATCACTGATAAAAATATTAATCAAAACTGGCCCCAGCACGAAGTCCTGGGGAACTCTGCTTGTGACTGGCTGTCAACCGGAATTAACTCCATTCACCACAGCTTTTTGGGCCTGGCCATCTAGACAGGTTTTTTTTTACCCAGCAAAGACTATGACCATCCAAGCCATTAGCAGCAAGTTTGTCCAGGAGAATTCTGTAGGAGAGAGTCAGAGGCTTTGCTGAAGTCTAGGTAGACAACATCCACAGCCTTTTCCTCATCCGCTAAGTAAGTCACCTTGTCATAGAAGGAGATCAGGTTGGTTAAGCAGGACCTGCCTTTCCTAAACCCATACTGACTGTCCCTGATTATCCTGTACATGCTGCGTGATGGTACTCAAAATGATCTGTTCCATAAGCTTCCTTGGCACAAAGGTCCAGCTGACAGGCCTGTAGCTCCCCAGATCCTCTTTCTAGCCCTTCCTGTAGATGGGCATCACCTTTGCTAATCTCCAGTCAACTTGAACCCCCCTTGTTAGCCGGGACTGCTGATAAATAATGCAAAGTGACTTGGTGAGCACTTCCACTAGTTCCTTCAGTACTCTCTGGTGGATCCCATCCATCCTCATAGACACACGTGTGTCTAAGTGGAGCAACAGGTTTTTAACTTCTTTACATTGGATTATGGGGGCTTCATTCTGCTTGCTGTCCCTGTCTTCCATCTCAGGGAGATGGGTATCCAGATAACAACTGGATTTACTACTGAAAACTAAGGCTAAGCAGGCATCCTTTTCTTCATCCTTTGTCACTGTGCTTCCCCCCGCATCTAATAAACCTGGAGAGTCTCCTTAGCGCTCCTTTTGCTGCTGGTACAGGAACATTTTTTATTATTCTTTGTCTCAATAGCCAGATTAAGTTCTAGCTGGGCTTTGACAGTTCTAATTCTCTCCCTGCATAACCTTACAATACCTTTGTAATCCTCACAAGTTGCCTGTCTCTTCTTCCAAGGGCCATAAACTCTCTGTTTTTTCCTGAGTTCCAGCCAAAGCTCTCTGATCAACACTTGAATGCTCAAGAAAACATTATACTTTGTTCTGAAGAGAACAAATCCTGAAGTAAACAATTGCTTGCCATTGTAGGTAACTGGAAAATTTCGTTCATCTGAAGAAATATTTAACTACTTTGTTCCAATTGATATATCTTTTCCCAGGTAATTGCTGCAGACATTTAATCTCAATGTCTGTGGTGTGTGGTTATTCTGAACCAAAGTTTCTCTGTTCCTCCCTTGTGAGACCTCATTTGGAGTAGTGTGCCATTCTGGAATCCTCAACATAAGAAGGGTATGAAATAGTTGGAATGGGTCCAAAGGAGGGCTACAAAGATGATCTGAGGGCTGGAGCACCTCCCATATGAAGACAGGCTGAGAGACTTGGGGTTGTTCAGCCTGGAGAAGAGAAGGCTCAGAGGAGATCTTATAGTGACCTTCCAATACCTGAAAGGAGCTTACGAGTAAACTGTAGAGGGACTATTCATAAATGCTTGTGGTGATAGGATGAGGGGGAATGTGTATAAACTGGAGAGGGGCAGATTTAGGCTTGATATAAGGAAGAATTTCTTCACCATGAGAGTAGTGAGACTCTGAAACAGGTTGCCCTGGGAAGCTGTGGCTGCCCCATCCCTGAAGGTGTTCAAGGCCAGCTTGGATTTGGCCTTGGGCAGCATGATCTAGTGGGAGGTGTCCCTTCCCATGGCAGGGAGGTTGGAACTAGATGATCTTTAAAGTCCCTTCCACCCCTAACTATTCTATGATTCTAATAAGGTTTAGTCATGCCTAGTACTGAGATTCTTCTGTAAGTCTCCCATTCAGATCTCCCACTATAAGAACTGGAGTTATTTATTAGAATTGGCCCAAACTGGATTGTCAGCACATTTCTGAAAGTGCACTGCAATTTTGGCTGTAGGTCTGCCATGCCAGTGGCTGTGTGACTATAGAGGAAAACTGTGTTCCCTTGAAACTTGTCTATCTTTGTATTGTAGAAGTAGCGTTTCAATTAAGTGTTGGTGAGTTAGATGGAATCTTGCAGCTTGATTGAATGGTTTAAGATCTCGGCATGGTATTAAGATTGCTGGAATACAGCCTGTTTCTTGATACTGGCAATGAGGTAATGAATCCACAGTCGAACAAAATGCTTGATGGGAGCTGCAGCTCATTATTGTTCCTTGATGTAATTTGGTAAATACATGAAGCTTTCCTACTTGAAATACTACGTTTTAATAAGTGTCTCAATCCATGTTAGTGAGATCCAGTAGGTCTCCTTGCTAAAGGGGGAAACCCACTCAGCATTTGAAATTAATGAATAATCATTAAGAAGGGGAAAAACAGACCTAAACTCTATGAAATTATAGACCTCTGAGAGGCAATTACCTCCTCTTCCAGTTGTAGAAATAACTGAATTGTTTTAAGCATCTGCAGTGATAAGGTGGAACTTCCACCAATATTTTTTTCCCCCAGAAGTATTGATTGAATTCAGCATTCAAAGTCGAAATTGTTGTCCTGATAGAACAATTTTTTCCTGATATAACAGTAGTTCTCATAGTTAAAATAAGCTAAGAATGTGTTTAAATGACTGAATACCCTCGCATTTCTAATAGTTTAGAAGTACATAGACTTTTTGTGCATAACACACAGATTTTTTCCAGAAGCAATGGTGAGGCACTCCAGATGGAAATCCAGGATCAGGTTCTAAAGACAGGAACTCTTTGTTGGCAGCACATCTTGCTGTTTCCACAAGCAGCTGTTCGCAGAATTTTAATGTCACTTCTGCTTGGAGTGATTTTGATGAAGATTCTAAGAAGGAAGAGGGCTCTAGGCATGCAAAGCATTGTTTGATTCAGAACAGTAGCACTAAATTTCCAGAGGGCAGACTTTGAACTCTTTAAAAGGCTGGTTGGCAAAGTCTCCTGGGAGACAGTACTTGAGGGCGAGGGAGCCCATGAGGGCTGGGCGCTCTTCAAAAAGGAGATCCTAGCAGCTCAGGAGAAAGCCATCCCCATGTTCCGGAAAAAAGGCCGGCAGGGGAAAAAAACAGCTTGGTTGAGTAGGGAAATCTTGAGTGAAATTAGGAAGAAAGGGAATGTTTATAGGCTCTGGAAGAGGGGAGAGGCCTCTTGGGTGGACTACAGGAGGGAAGTGAGGCTGTGTAGGGAAAAAATCAGAGGGGCTAAGGCTCAACTAGAAGTCAGATTGGCTAAGTCGGTGAAAGACAACAAAAAATCTTTCTATAAATATATAAACAATAAAAGGAGGACAAGGGAGACCATACAGTCCCTTTTGGACTCAGAGGGAACAACAGTGACAGGGGATGAGGAGAAGGCTGAGGTACTTAATGCCTTCTTTGCCTCAGTCTTTAATTGTAAAGAAAGATGTTCCCTCTGTGTAGAAACCCTGGAACTAGAGGAGCAATACAAGGCTCCCGTGGTCCAAGAGGAGGTGGTCAGAGCCCTGCTTGGCCAACTGGACACCCACAAGTCTATGGGGCCAGATGGGATTCATCCTAGGGTTTTGAGGGAGCTGGCGGATGTATTGGCCAAACCCCTTTCCATCATCTTCCAGCAGTCCTGGAAGACTGGGGAGGTACCTCTGGACTGGAGGCTGGCTGATGTAGTTCCCATTTACAAGAAGGGTTGCAGGGAGGATCCAAGGAACTACAGGCCTGTCAGTCTGACCTCAGTGCCAGGGAAAGTCATGGAACAGGTGATCTTGAGTGCTATCATGAAGCACATGCAAGAGAGAACCGGGTGATCAGGCCCAGTCAACATGGGTTTACCAAAGGCAGGTCCTGCCAAACCAACCTGATTGCCTTCTGTGACAAAGTGACTCGGCTGCTGGATGAGGGAAAGGCTGTGGATGTGGTCTTTCTGGACTTCAGTAAAGCCTTTGACACAGTTTCTCACAGCATCCTGCTACGGAAACTGTCAGCCTCTGGCCTGGACAGACGCACACTCTCCTGGGTAGAAAACTGGCTGGATGGCCGGGCCCAGAGAGTGGTGGTAAATGGTGTTAAGTCCAGCTGGAGGCCAGTGACAAGTGGGGTTCCCCAGGGCTCAATGCTGGGTTCCGTCCTGTTCAATGTCTTCATCAATGACCTGGATGAAGGCATTGAGGGTACCTTTAGCAAGTTTGCAGACGACACAAAGCTAAGTGGATGTTTCGATCTGCTGGAGGGTAGGGAGGCTCTGCAAAGGGACCTAAACAGGCTGGACCGCTGGGCAGTGTCCAACGGCATGAGATTTAACACGGCCAAATGCCGGGTCCTGCACTTGGTGCACAACAACCCTATGCAGAACTACAGATGGGGAGAAGCCTGGCTGGAAAACTGCCAGGAGGAGAGGGACCTGGGGGTGTTGTTTGACAGTGACTGAACGTGAGCCAGCAGTGTGCCCAGGTGGCCAACAAGGCCAATGGCATCCTGCCTTGTATTAGAAATGGTGTGACCAGCAGGTCCCGGGTGGTTCTTCTCCCTCTGTACTCAGCACTGGTTAGGCCGCTCCTTGAATATTGTGTGCAGTTCTGGGCCCCTCACCACAAGAAGGGTGTTGAGGCTCTGGAGCAAGTCCAGAGAAGAGTGATGAGGCTGGTGAAGGGGCTGGAGAACAGAACCCATGAGGAGCGGCTGAGAGAGCTGGGGTTGTTTAGCCTGGAGAAGAGGAGGCTGAGAGGAGACCTCATTACTCTCTACAACTACCTGAAGGGAGGTTGTAGAGAGGAGGGAGCTGGCCTCTTCTCCCAAGTGACAGGGGACGGGACAAGAGGGAATGGCCTCATGCTCCACCAGGGGAGATTTAGGCTGGAGATTAGGAGGAGGTTTTTCACACAGAGGGTCATTGGGCATTGGAATAGGCTGCCCAGGGAGGTGGTTGATTCACCTTCCCTGGAGGTGTTTAAGGCACGGGTGGATGAGGTCTTGAGGGACTTGGTTTAGTGTTAGATAGGAATGGTTGGACTAGAAGATCTGATGGGTCCCTTCCAACCTGGTTGTTCTATGATTCTGTGATTCTGTACTTAACTGTCATTATTGAAGGTGTGTGATTGTTGATAGTATTGTTTTTTTCTTAGCACAGCTTTGCTTTTGAGTTTATATACATTTTCACAGGAGGCCTTTGTAATACAGTATGTATGCTGTATCTATCACCCTCTTCAACCCACTTATTCACACTGTTTGAGATGTTAGAATCAGAATATATTCTCAGAATATTCCTAATTTCCTTTATTTAAGATCGTAACTAAATACTTATGGATATAAAACCAACTGCTGATGTCCACACAGCTCTGTAAAACTATTCTAGTGGTGTGAGGAGGTAGGCAGCAAGGAGTTCAACCTGCTAGAATTTTTCTTCATATGGGGAAAATATCTAAAGTACTTACCCACACTGAACTTTATTAGCTGTTGTACCAACTAGGAGTCGCACAGTTGTAGAACCCACCAACCTGTTACATTCTAAGTCTGTCTCAACTGACTTAGCTGAAAAGCAACAGAATAGAAATAAGTTTCCAGACACTTCATTCTTGCATAACTCCATATTAATGGCTTGTAACTTTGCTAGACAAACTGCTAAAGACTTGCTCTGTACCTCACACCTCATTGTTTTTGGAAAAACTAGGTAAAAAAAATTTTAAAAAAATGCAAACAAACCACATACTAGTTCTCTAGTATTGAAAAATTGTAGCTTGGTAACTGCTAGCTTTACAGTTTGTGTCTAATGATGCAAGTATTGTAACAATGTGACCTGGAAGATGAGGAGCTCATCTTATTGATGAGATTAAGTGTAATTGATTTTTCTTGTAAAATGCTGATTTATTCTATAATTAATGACAAGATGTTACAGAATATATCTTTTAAGCTGTCCTGAGAGAAACTACTGGCTTTTTCCCTTCTGATGATTTGGGCAAAATGGAAGGTCCAGCTTCTGCCCCAAAGCAGCTGTCAGCCACAGGCAATGCTGGTATCGGCATGTTTTCTCAGAGGGAAAGCTCAGGGCACTGACCTCTTGCTGCTGCAAGTGCATGCTTATATCAGAAAATTAACTGTTATCTTGTCTCCAGGAGAAGTATTGCTGCGGGCAAGTCACTCTTGTCAAATATGGGGAAAGAGGTGCTTCCTGCAAGGAGGGAATGCAGAAATCAGTTCTGTTTTTCAGCTTAATATTCTAACAGCTTTCCACCGGGAAGACATCTACCTTCTAAAAAAACTACCAAACAACATTTATGTGGAATTTAACATTTTGCTCTCCAACAAGGTTTTTCATGCTCAGTGAAGATGGTTAACAATATGAAGGATCCCACTAACTCCTTAAGTCCCTGTGTTGGCTCTCGCACCTAGTCAGACAATATTTGGGCTTGTTCACTTCTATTTAAAGCATGATTTTGTTTTGGAGGTTTTCTCTTGCCTGTGCAGTAATACTGCTTCCTTTTAAAGGAATACATGGAACATAGATTTGGTAAAAGTCAGTGAGGGAGTTTCTCTTTCAATCTACATCTCAGGTGGCTTAGGGAGTAAAGTAAGTATTTCTACATCTGATTTATATACACATATATATTTGAAAAATATATATGCTGTGAAATTCAGAAGTTTTCTAAATTTGCCCAAAATACATGCATAGAGAAATCAGTTTGAAAATAGTTTTTTGTTAAAGGTTTAAGGTGTTAATGCTATGTGCTATTTCAAAGCTACTTTACTAATTGAGTTCTCATTTCTTAAGATTTCTCTAAATCTTCTTGACTTCAGGATTGAATTGTATAGCTCTTCTATATAAAATATTTAAATAATGGTATTTTCAAAATAGCAACAACATTCCACTCATTTGCTGTGCCTGAATTATGTCTGTTAGCTAACTTGTTCACTTTTCTTCATTGGATGCACAAGAGGAGCTTCACAGATTGCTTTTCACAGAGGATTCAAAATTCTGTTGCTGTGAAAGGATTATACCCAATCGCTCTGCTTTATTCTATTAAATCTCCCTAGAAAGCTTTTACTAACAGAAAGGTCTGTATAGGTCTTTATGTGCCAAAAACTTGATTTTCAATTTTTTTCCCCAGTATTAACCTACATTAGGTCTCAAATCTGCTATAATGAGTGTCCTGTAAAACTAAAGAGGTGTTTTTTCCTCTTTCTCCAAAGCTACGAGGTGTAGCTATGGTATGTTATGCCTGAGGGACTAACTTTAAACCACGTGGAAACGCTGGGCTGAAAAATGGGTATGTGTAAGTTTTATTGAGTCTTTGTGGCACTGGCGTGCCAGTAGCAGGTGCAGGTACAGAGAGCTAGGTTTTCTACACCAGTGTAAACCCACAGGTAGATGGAAAAATGCTGAAGGTTATTGGTAGGTGAATGTGGTCTATGGAGCGTAAATTTGTGATGCTATTTTCAATATGCTATTTTTTTATATTATAAAAAAAAAAGCCAAGTATGCCTGACTAAATCAAAAGTCTAAGGGGTATTTCATATCTTTTTCAAAAAGAAAATGAAAGAAAATCTAAAGTAATGAATTTCCACAAGTGAAAAAGAGTATCTGGGATATCTGCCACAAAGGAGGACTACTGGGTTAGAAAGGGAGATGGGCACTGAACATTTATTTTTAGGAAGGCTGAATGTAGTGTTCTAATAGCAGTAAAAAACCTCAAAACTATTTTCTTGGTGAAATCTTTCTCTTGCTTTGGTATTATATGCTATCTGAAAGAGGGAACTGTTCCCCAAGGGGGAGTTTGAAGTATAAGCTATACCATTGTGCTTGTTTTTTAAAGAGGAGTTATATTTCTATTAATATCTTCAACCTTCAGAGCTGGTCTGTGCATCCTTCACTTTTAGCTTTTGTGTTTAGTTTTCTTCTTCTGTAGTAAAGAAGTTTTTTATTCCTAATTTAAAGTAATTAGGCTTTATAATCTCATATGGAAAAAATCATGTGGAAAAGTCTCATAAGTCATAAACACTGAACTACACTAGCTGTTTAGGAAACAAAATTAGCAAAAACATAAAACTGTCAGTAATGGGGACGTAATTTTTTTTCTGGTTTTGAAGAATCTTTTGGTTTTATTTCAATGTCATTCAACTACAAAAAAAAATTGCAGCACTGCTGCTTGATAGGCTGTCATTTGAACTGTGCAGGATTTGAATCCTTTATATGCTTTCAATTCACCTTTTCAGCTATGATTTCATTACTTTAATGTAATAAGCCATATGCCAAATGTACTAACATCATCGCCAGCCAGCGTTATAATAATGTGTAATAGAATATTTTTGCTTTATTCAGAAAATTCTAGTACCCTCCTGTTTACAAGGGACTTTGCAAAAGATAGGTTAATTTTTCTGTAGAGAGCTATTGGGTGTTTTTCTTTTTATACTGAGCTGATCTGAGGTCTAATGATAACTAGTTACACTTCCAAAGTTGGTGTAAGCCAGATGAATATTAATGATGATGTGATTGGGTGAGGAGAAGAATGTGCTGGTGCTTTAAACCAAGGCTACTAGAGTTGTGTGGATGCATGATTTCTTTCAACTTTCGTAAGTGAATTGGTGAATAAAGTATAGCTCACATGGTCATAAATGTTTGAAAAGAAGGTTGTGAGAAACAAAGAAGCAGTCTGCATATGTGGTATGTACCCAGCTCTTGGCAAAGAAGCAAATCATAGTAGTGACCATGTGCTCTGGTTTTGTCTGCAGTAGTGTTTTAGCCCAGGTGAAGATTATGCCTTTAAAGCAATGCTTTGGTGTGTGTCCTAGAGATGTCTTGGACAGTCTAAGCTAGGATTTGACTCTTAAGAGCTTGTCTGCTGTGCTCCAGCCTCTAATGCACCTTTAGTCCACTGAATGAACTTATAGCTTGTCTAAAGCAAAACCCTATTTCTGTCTTTAATCAGCCAATTTGACATTAATGCCAAATGTCTTTTCTCAGTACACACTGTCAACAGGGCAATAGTAAATAAGTCATATGGAATATTATTTCATTTAAATTTCTGGATGCTTTCAGGGTTGTATTCCTTTTCTGTTGCTTTTGATAGTCTCATATCTAAGAAATGAGACCACAATTTTATACTATTTCTTCTTGATCATTTAAATGTTGGGACATTGCATGCTTAATTTTAAAATTTCAAATGGTAAATTACTTAAATTACAGGAGTGGTGTTGATGAATGACAAAATCAGCTGTATAACCAGATAAATGCATGGCTTAGTTTTACATAAAAGCACTCAATTAAGTAGATGAGACATTCGCATCTTCAAGTTTGCTAATTAATTTAATGGTCTAAATTTTCAAACTGTTACTAAAAATATACGTATTACAATTTCAGTTAAGTTGCAGATTAAATTGTAGTTGTTTCCAGCTGCTGATTAGTCTTGTTGGTACGCAGTGTGCATGTGGATGTCAAGAAAATTGTAAGAAAAGTACTTGAGGAAAAAAGGAATATGAATAATTAGTAAATTGGAGACGGAAGTGGTTGCAGTTCATCCCAGGCTTTTTTTAGAGAAGTTTTCTCTGCGCTTTTCCAGTTGGTTTTATTCCTATATTATGTTGTCTGTAAGAATCTACTGTTCTCTAATTACACTTAAAAATTACAAGTTAGGTTGGAAAGTCTTCTCTTGGCTATGTGCATGAATTGCATTGACAGCCTGAAGACATTCAGGTGCAAAACTGTAATAATTAGAAGACAAGTCCATAAACTAACTTGCTGTTTAAAATGCTTACCTCCTCAAAGTCTGCTTAGCCCTCAAATGGTGCCAAGGTGCTCAGCACTGGGAGCATCTCCCATAACAGGGGAGATTAATGATGTCATATCTCTGCAGGTCTAATCCAGCATTTGTTCACTATCAAACTTTTCATATTATCATAAAGTTTCTTAACTGTTCATAAAAGAAGATATGAGCTTTAAGCTGATGCTTTCATTCCAGAAGCTGAGGGCGCAAGTATAATGTATAAAGTGAATGTTAAAGTGTAATACCTGTGATTATGCATTTGCTGATCAAGGAATATTTCCAGCAGCTGAAATATAAATGTGTTTTTCTCCGCTTGGGCATCCATCTCAGTTTCATCACTTCTAAATTTTTACATAGCTGGCTGCCTCTGCAAAAAAAAGGTGTGATTCTTTTGTGAAGATGAGGGAAAATTTGAATTAGAGAAGAAAAGAAAGTATAAGAAAGGAAGGTGTAAGCTTTAAGGAAACTAATAGAAAAGATGTGAGTTGTGAGGGACAGAGTTGAGGGAACAGCAAAATCAAATCCTGAAGACAATGGAGAGAAAAATACTATCTTTTAAATAAAACTCATGTGCTTGGGGTGTAAAGCACCACATACCTTGCATGACTGAGTCATCACTGGAGTTTATTCTCACTGTGGTGCACCTTTTATGTGAATGGTACCACCCTTTCAGGGACTGCATTCTCAGTTAGATCTGTCTTTCATTGTCTCCCAAGCTGGAAGATGAGAGTTTCTGAATCATACTTCTAATGACTTAAGAGCTCAAGTACAGTAGTGCTCATCTTAAATATTCTCCATCATGTAGTCCTTCTGGTAGCATTTTAAAGGCCTGTAGTTGATGAGACTTCCTGTTATCTCAATATACCCTCCTGGGTGAAAATGCTGTAGCTTCTTTCTAAAAATAAAAATGTGGATGAGTAATTCCTGTGGCTGGCTGAGGCTGTTATACTCCCAGTGTGCCTGGCTACTTATTTTCACCCTTCAACATCATCTGTAATCTTCTGTGTTTTCTTAGACTTCAGTGCTGTCAGCCATTTCCATTACAAAGTAGAGTTAATTTTAAGACTTTTGAAAGGACAATTGATAAAACCCTGCTTTGATTTTAAAAGGAGACTAACAATGCTGTTATACCCTTAAAATGTCTTCCTTTTAAAAATCAGTCCTTTCTGTATATGTGATTATTTATGTCTCAGTTGTCCTTTCCACATGGGAATCATAAGATGTGGGAAGTGGAAGACTGGAATCCATGATTTTCTGGGCATCATGGACCAGGCTATGAAAATAAAGCTATATCGCATGCCCCCCCAAAAGTTAAATAACAGTCTCTAAAAGAAGAAATTTTAGATGATTACTATCTTGTGTATGTGATGAAAATAAAGCAAGAGGAAGGGAAAGAACTGAGGATCTCTCCAAAAACCCAAGCATCAGTTCTGAGTGAGAAACCTGGGTCTAACGTAACTATTTAGGCTGCTCTTGATCTGGGCAGTTTTGCCTTGAAGACTTATGTGTGGATTTTTTGGGAAACTGTGTATTCATATTATAATACGTTTCATATGCTTGTCTGGAATATTATCTATTCTTGTGCTTAAGAAGAAATTGATTAATATTATGGAAACCAGAGGATTTAAGAACACTATGTTGTGTGATTAAGTATGCTCTGTGCTTGCAGCTTTAGTTGAAACACATGCATTACTTGAAGCTTTCTTCTGATGTGATTCTTGATGATGACATTTTTCTTACTTATCTGGTAAATTAAGAGATTAAACAACAATGTTGACAACCATTAACCTTACATTTCTTTATAACTTCTATGATAGTATTCTGTGTGAGAACTAAAACTAAGAAATTCTTCATGGATTCTTTCCAGAATACGTAAGGGAAATTACCTTTTCCTATGGCACATTTGTGCTTACTGGAATATTTATTACATCATGTTTCAGATTAAGGTACTTGGCAAGTATTTGACAAATGGGAGAAATGCGTAGATTGTGGTAATCTTCAAAAGCAAAGTAGGAAAAAATACTGGTCGCTACAGGGAAACAAATAAGAGAAAGTGCACACCAGTTGAAAATACGCTTTGTTTTTTACCCCCTAAGATATCTCAGGTTTTTCAAACCGGTGTTCAAGGAAGAATATATTTTTAAAGGAAAATAGGAAGACAGCTTTGCAGGTGGAAAATTTGCAGATGCAAAGCTGTAACTCAGGTAGAGCTAGGTGCTACTTGTATTTGTACAGTTCTTTTCTTCTTTACATGAAGCATGCTCTTAACCCTGTGGAAGGCAAGAAACTTTAATTTTGTAATTGTCCAGAAGATGCAGTGCCAGTGGAGTAATGGAAATGTGTGCATTACTAGCCTTCTAAAATATCACTGTCCATGCTGCAATGGGAAGGATGTAAGCACAGAGTAAATTAGTTTTCAGAGTGATACAGCCCCTAGAACATCATAGTATTCTTTTTCTAGTCTCTTTTTGTTTAAAAAGAAAAAGTATTTTTATTCTTGCTCTTATATAATATGCATAATAGTGATTCCAGAATAAAGGTGTGGAAAATTTGCAAGTATTTAATGTACTAGCCTAGATTTGGAAGTACTTTATGATGATTGATATTATGAACGGATAAAAAGCGGCTGCTTTTGCCATCCAGAGTTTTTTAAGAGACAAAAGATTATGCCTAATGGGTTGTCATTGGTAGAAATTTAGGGGAAATAACTTCGTCCTAGTTTTCTGGCATAATTTACTGCTCCATAATAAAAGTGGTTGCATGAAATATGGATTACTCCAGAGATCATCTTTGAAACCTGGCCCTCAAACTTTCATTTTTGAAACTTCAGGTTCAACAGAGAAGCATTTGAATGGGAGTTCTACATTAGAAAAACCTGTAGAAGTCTTCAGTGAAGCTTTTCAAACATGATATAGTTCTCTGAAATTCATGTTTTCCAGCTACTGCACTAGGCTTACTGTGCATTCCAAGTGGAGAAAATATATGTTCTACAGTTCTCTTTTTCTTCTGTTTGTCCTAGATGTATCCTGTACTTTTTATTTCTTCTTGATACAATGTTTTTTCTGTGTTGAAATTACTAATATGCTGAGAAAAGATAATGGAATTTCAGTGTAATGGGAGGATGCTGAGATACTCAAACTTGTTCCATCCCCATTTACAGTAAAATCAAAACTCTTAAGATTACTGAAAGATTTTGAGGAAAAAAAACAGGTCTGACAAGGTCTGTAATGTGTTCAGAGATGTATAAATTGTAGGTTAACAAAGGTGTGCTTATTCAGCTATTGAGAGGAGGAATATGTAATTGATATATGAAGCACAAGAGATGCAAAGTCTACTTCAGGAGAAAACACAAGATATTTTTCACTTCATAGCTGCTGCTTGAAATACTTTGAGCTGCTAACTGATGAGTTATTGCAAGGACCTGATACAATATCTATTAATTAAAGAGGAACATGCATTTTGGAAAGCTTCAGACTGTTAAATTGATAAGAAAAAGAGAGGTCACAGGAGATGACAGTGAAGGTGTAAACTTGCACAAGTTCAGACTCTTAACTAGAGCTAAAACTAAACAAGGTGTTTTCCTGTATTAACCAAGGTATTAACCCGTATTTCTCTGTGATAACTACTAAGTGTTAGCACTTCTAGGATCAGATACTGTCTGAAAACGTATCACTAATTTTCAGAAAATGCAGACAATTAAAGATTTAACTAGAAAGAATTCATTCTGATTTAACTCAAAAGAGCACACTTTCCTACCAGAAGCAAGTGCACAGCTTGTGCATGATTTTTTAAAATGCCAACCTGCTAAGTTCCATTGCAACTGTTTTTGTCTGCTCTAAAATGGAGATACTTATCCTCCTAGAGGCTTTTAGAAGGCAAACTGCAATCTAGAAGTTCTTTGGCCCAACCAAGCAAACCTTGGTGCAGAATTAAGGTGAAAAATAGCTAGCTTTATTATACTGCAGACTGCCCTGGAACCTTGGTTAACCTCAAAGCAGCTCTTTAAGGGGTCACCAGCTCTTTAAGGTGTAGCCGGACCATTTCCACAGTCCTAAAATGGTGAGTGTTGTAGTTATACATGCTATATCCATGGCACCTGTCCTAAGACAGCTGGCTCTACTTTCTGTCTCTCTGAGGGCAGCTTGTGGCCTACTCACAGCTGCAGCAGCAGAATGTAGGGTATGCACATGTGCTGCTGACTGTTTTATGGTCAGTGACAGGGATCTTCCATATGATTACTAATGCTTGGATTTTTTTTCATAAGTCTCATATAACAGGTGCCTTAGCTGAAGTTCTCTGGAAAAGCAAAAAATGGCACAATTATACTAAGAGTGCTTTCAGTAAAAAATTTGAAAGCTAGGTTGTCATAGTATATAGCTAATTAATGAAACACAAACTAAGTCATGAATACTATTTCTTCTTAATGGATTTTCCAACTTAATGCCACTTACTGTGGCATAACTGTGCATGTGATGCTTAAGTTCTAAGAGTTCTAATGTTTTGGGGGAAGGATAGACAAGCAATTAAAAATCTGTACATTACTAGAATTTGGAGAGTGCCAGTAAAATCTTTTTCTCAGTTTAACATGAAATAGGCTTTACTTGCCCTTCCCTGAAGAAATGTGGTGGTATCTGCAAAATCACAGAATCACAGAACAACCAGGTTGGAAGGGACCCATCGGATCTTCTAGTCCAACCATTCCTATCTAACACTAAACCAAGTGTTAGATAACTAACAATAAAAACACTAACTCAATACCTCATCCACCCGTGCCTTAAACACCTCCAGGGAAGGTGAATCAACCACCTTCCTGGGCAGCCTATTCCAATGCCCAATGACCCTCTGTGTGAAAAACCTCCTCCTAATCTCCAACCTAAATCTCCCCTGGCGGAGCTTGAGGCCATTCCCTCTCGTCCTGTCCCCTGTCACTTGGGAGAAGAGGCCAGCTCCCTCCTCTCCACAACCTCCTTTCAGGTACTTGTAGAGAGTAATGAGGTCTCCTCTCAGCCTCTTCTTCTCCAGGCTAAACAACCCCAGCTCTCTCAGCCGCTCCTCGTAGGGTCTGTTCTCCAGCCCCTTCACCAGCCTTGTCGCTCTTCTCTGGACTTGCTCCAGAGCCTCAACACCCTTCTTGTGGTGAAGGGGCCCAGAACTGGACACAATATTCAAGGAGCAGCCTCACCAGTGCTGAATACAGAGGGAGAATCACCTCCCTGGACCTGCTGGTCACACCGTTTCTGATACAAGCCAGGATGCCATTGGCCTTCTTGGCCACCTGGGCACACTGCTGGCTCATGTTCAGTCGGCTGTCAAACAACACCCCCAGGTCCCTCTCTTCCTGGCAGTTTTCCAGCCAGGCTTCTCCCAGTTTGTAGCTCTGCATAGGGTTGTTGTGCCCCAAGTGCAGGACCCGGCATTTGGCCGTGTTAAACCTCATGCCGTTGGACACTGCCCAGCGGTCCAGCCTGTTTAGGTCCCTTTGCAGAGCCTCCCTACCCTCCAGCAGATCAACACTTGCACACAGCTTTGTGTCATCTGCAAACTTGCTAAGGGTAAGTGGTAATCTAAGATGCTACTTTTTTCTAATTGATACCAGAGCAAAAGTTTGTAACCATAAAAGTAGGTCATCAGGCATTAAGATTTTTTACCTTGTTCTCCTTGTCTACTTTAAATATGCTGAAGTAAATATAGTAATTGCTGTTAGTCTTACATTTCTCTTTTCTAACTCTTGCCATCTGTAATGATTTAGTGAATCTGTGTGTAACTTTGGGTTCTGGTTGAAGTAGTGAAATCACTTTCTCACTAATGCATCAATGTATTTGAAGCTGAAGTCATTCTGCAATCCCTGCCTGTTATCACTGCAGAACCATTAACTAATAGCTTTCATCCTGGGACAATGGTGTGGGCTAGAGCCTGAGGGAAAATAATTTTCTGTAATAGAAACAAGAAGCACAAGTCTACAACAGCTGTAGTCTGTAGAAGCAGCCTGTAGCAATGAAGTATTTGTTACTATCTATCTAGCTCTGGTTTTCTTATTTCTGCAGTAAAAAAGAGTTTCAGAGTCAAGAATGAGTGTTTTGTTTGCTTTAACTACCATATATATCACCATTAAGTGAACTGTAAAATCAGTATTGCTGAGGTCAGAGTTGAAAGGAAGATTATGCAGGAGCTACCTGAGAGGCAGAAGGACCTTGGGCACGTTCTTGGACCATACAGCAAAGGTGTATAAGGTGAAAGAGGAGGAAGCCTATACTGATGACATCCCAGCCTAACCTCAGCCCAGAGAAACAGGAGATGATTAGTGACCCCATCTGAGGAACTCCCACATACAGGCAGTTCTCCATATGTAATACTGCCTCCTGAGGTTGTTGGCTGTGGGACTGTTTAAAACAATCTTGCAGGTGGGAATGGAGTTTTCAAAACAACATACAAAGGGCAGTATCTGATGCTGGCTCTGTAGCCCAGCTGGGATAGGTGTTATAGTGTAAAACTTTTTTATTTAGTTATTGCCTAGATCCAAAAATGCCAAGAGTGCAGTTTAAGTTTGAAGAAATGAAGGCTGCAAGAAACCAGAATAATGGGAAACTAATGGGAAATTCTTGACTTGGTGTGCTCAAGGGTCTGTTACCTGTTCTGCCACTTTGTAGAAACAGCTACTCCAACCTGGCTCCTGTGATTGCCAGAACAGGAGGGGAAAACCTAGAATCCTGAGTGGATTTGAAAAAGCAACCTCTTAGTGTATACTCACAAGGGAACTAGTTGTGAAATGCATGTCATTATGTCACTGATATCAGAGCATTTGTGCCATATGTGGGACAGCAGGGGGCAGTTCTGTTAATTAATAATTAACATTACTAGGCTCCAGTGTCTTACTTCCACTTGCAAGTTCAGTTTACCAGCGCATATTTAAGCACTTGTTATTACCAGCACCACCACTAGCCCATTTCAGCAGTCCACAGATATTAATATTGTTTGCATCTGTAATGTTGAAAGAATGGAGAGGAGTAAAGAAGACCTCAAGTATAAGCTTAGGGTGAGGAAAACCAGTAATGTACTGCTTTGCTTTACCTTTCAGTGAGAAAGCTGGCATATGAAGACTGAAGAATAGCCTAGTGTTACCCCTAAGGTAATTTAGGCATTATTTTTTGCCTTTAGTCAGGCTGAATGCCTCACTGCAGTTCATAAGCTATTTAACAACATAGGTTTTTCCTCAGTAAGAGATATGGATATCTGAATATCTCTTGAGAATAAGGAAAACAAGTAGTACATTAACAACTGTTCACAAAGGTTTTTAATCCTTCATTCTATGCTACTTGTGAGACCTAGGATATTAGCAGGAATGCTGGAAGGCAACTTTGTTCCAATCAGGAAAAATGGCAGATATATTACAATGCTCTAGTTTCTCTAATTAATTCTAAAATTACTTTAAATTTCACACAATAACTAATGTGTGTTAATCTTGATCTCTGCAATTCTGCAATGGCTGCTAAACAGCAGCATGTATCAATGATAACAATGCCTGCTTGAAGCAAGTGCAAAGTCTTGGTAAAAGAGAAGCAGTTCCATTTCTTAACGGGGATGAGGGGTGGATGACAGGAGTCGAAATAGATAATCTTCCCCTTAAGGCATAGTTTATTAATAATTTAAGTTCCTAGTAGATTCTTCTATTGTCAGGTTTTGTAGAAAACTTTAATTTATTTCTGAAGCCTGTTGTATCAAACTGGTTTTGGAGAATATTCCCTGTATTGTTACCAACCAAGCACGTGAAGAGCAAAATATGGATGTTGTAATTCCCCACTCCACAGCCGGTGTCACAGCAGTGAAAGTGTCCTTTCACTCTGGCTCAAGCATATTGCTACTATGTTGTGCAGAGGATCTCTGTTCACTGAAGGGAGCATCTGTTCAGAGCCTTGATTTTGCCATTTCTCAATCTACCAGTGTCGCTTGAGTGTGCCTTTAATTATCCTAGGAAATATTTACTGGAAAACTAAATTGAATACATGACAGTATTTCCTTTGCCAGTTACAGTGAAATAACCCATCAGACAAACCAGATTGTTTAATGTTCATACAAAATATATTCCTAATGGGAAAAGGGCCAGTAGAGCTGGCAGACATATTCACCAGAAATCTCACAGCTGACATTGCTATTCACTTCAGATCGTTGTGTCTGGAATGGTAGTAGCTGAAAGTCTGACAAGAAGATTTTTAGTGTTAAACCACACCTGAGCTGTGGGGCCAGAACTGCATGCAAGGTCTTGGCCATGCTTCTCCTCTGCCACAGAATATGTGCATGCGCTACCCAATGATGGTAACCTTGCTGTGCAGGCTAGAAAGGAGCAGGCATCTATCTGCGTGAGTCCTTGCTCCAGGTAGTTTAGCTGTGGACTGTGGTCAGTCAGTTTGGAGTGGACCTGAAAAGTGACTTTCTTCCCATGCAAAGGGAAGTGTCACTGCCTGGCAAGGCCCCTGCCTGGCCTGTCAGACCCTGCTCCTGTCCATGCACTAGTGGCTATCTCATTCCCAGACAGAAGCTAGAAAGAGAGCAACTTATTACAGTCTTAGTTTTTGTTAAATGTTTGAAGTAGTGACACTCCTGTAGTCATTTAGGGCCCAGAGGAACATTTTACACACATTCTTTTTCTATGTATGCATATATCCACCTAACTTGATAATTGTACTTTATATGAGCCTATGGCTGGTACCACTGCATCAATAAGACCCGGGTTCAGTAGCAGCCTTGTTACTCTGAATTGAAAATAGATATGGAGTGTCTTCTTCATTTAATGAATGGGAAAGGCTGCAGCTGAACAATACAGTAAATCTGATGTTTGGACAGCACTCTAAAAAAAAATTTGAAACTGCAACAGAAAGTACAGGTCACTTATAAATTGTCTTTGGTAGTTCAAATTTATTTCAGAAATACTGACAGAAAAAATTGTAGAGCAGACTGTAGATGAGATCAAGTACAGTTAGTAAGCAGACCTATGATCTGCTGCACTGGATTGTTTATCGTATCTTAGCTAGTGTGAAAACAACAGGTATCGTGAATTCTCTGTAGTGTGATTTGATTTGGCAGATATCTGGCTTTCATATGCCAGTTTGATCCAGATTTCATTTCTTATGCTCAGTGACCAACCCACTACTGTAGAGATCCAAATCTTATAAACACAGACCTGCTTTTCAGAGAGCTTGCTAGTATTTCAGAGTTAAAGAAACATTAATA
Source organism: Coccyzus lansbergi (assembly GCA_033558105.1). Classification (NCBI taxonomy): domain Eukaryota; kingdom Metazoa; phylum Chordata; class Aves; order Cuculiformes; family Coccyzidae; genus Coccyzus; species Coccyzus lansbergi. The sequence goes on from JAUMJK010001092.1 coordinate 3,227,777, forward strand.
GCATTCCATTTTGAACATGTTGCATGTATAGGTGTGCTGTATATATCACACACAAACCTTATAAAACTAATTTAAAAGTCATGTAGTTCTGTCACATACTTTTATAATTTTAATTCAATTTTTTCTTATTTGTAAATTAAGCATTGATAACATTTCCTTCTTTTTCTTCTGGAAACCAAGTAATTTCTAGCCTAAATTTCTAATAAATATAAGTTCAACATCTCTTCTATCAAGAAGCGACTTCCTGTCTTGATCCCATTTCATCTTGTAATTTACTGGCTTTCGAAACCAAGACATCTTGAAGCATACTGGAGTGTCTGAAACAAAATATTGATTTAAAATATAACTTTTTAGCGCTGATAAATTATTTTCTATGTTCTTTGTTGGCTGTGTATTTTGCTGCTGTTGTAGCTCCAAAACAAAGTCTTCCCACACCTGTTTTGCTGAGTGGAAAAAAGATTTACTGTATAAAATTTTTTACCAATAAATAAAGAAAAATTTGAGCTGGCAGGGATTTGGGGAAGGAGGACGTGGGGGAATGCCAAGACAGCATGTCTTGCAGTTGCGAATGTTGAAGTTTTCTGATAAAGAAATGGAAGTAGTAGAGGAACATAATATTCCAGGAGAATGCTATGTAATACAGAGGAGCAAATCTCAAAGTTGATTGCCATACAGGGCAATCTCACTCATATGTTCCTGGCAGTACCACAGTATCACTCACACTCTCACAGCACCTCTAATGCTCCAACATCTGCATGATGAGGGAGTATTTGCTGAGAACTAAGTAGAAAGATAGTGAACAACTTGATATGCCAGAGAATTTAACTGACTTACCCCACGATTAGACAGGCAGCAGAGTGAGAGACTATCCAGTTAAATCATCTAGGAATGTGAGGAGGATGAAGGACTTCACCTTTTTTGGCAGATGGAGCTAGTACATTTCATGAAAGAATATACCTGCATGGAAACAGTGTGCATATTTGCCCCACCCCACTTTGGAGTTCAACATTTTAACGGGTTTTTTTGTGTGTGGACATGGCAGTTTTACTGGTATCCAGAGTCAGTAATGTGTTTTGTGTAATTTTTTAATATTTTTATGATGAAACACAGGTTTTCTTAGTTAATATTTATGTGAGAGAAGCCTTTATTCAATGAATTAACATCCTAGAAGTATGTTGGATTTAGCTATTTGCAATTTAATCTCAAGCAATGAGAAAATGATAGAAGACTTGGTAAAAATCAGAGTTAAAAGGCTTGACAAAATCATCTTAGCTTTCAATATAACTTAGTGGAGATATCTATGAATATCTAACTTAAAAAGCCGTCTCATAAGTAAGAGTGTACCTACTTCCAGCCTCCCTGGTTAGCACAGTTGGTATGTCATAAGCAAAATTATTTCTTTACTTGTTAAGATGCCCAGTGATACATCTTGAAGCATGTTCTCGGTGTTTGGGTAATGCTGGCAAATCTGACAAGGATGACAGGGTAGGTGAATTCCAAGCATTACTTTGCAACGTAAAGTCTTGAAAGTGTAGTTGTACTCTGTTATGTTGGCACAGGGGTATTTGCACACACGGCATGCTCCTGTGAAAAAAATTAATTTGACTTTTCTCAGAGAAATCAAATGCCTTTTCTTTCCTGACTCCCTATTTTGCTATATCACAGAATCACAGAACAACCAGGTTGGAAGGGACCCATCGGATCTTCTAGTCCAACCATTCCTATCTAACACTAAACCAAGTCCCTCAAGACCTCATCCACCCGTGCCTTAAACACCTCCAGGGAAGGGGAATCAACCACCTTCCTGGGCAGCCTATTCCAATGCCCAATGACCCTCTGTGTGAAAAACCTCCTCCTAATCTCCAGCCTAAATCTCCCCTGGCGGAGCTTAAGACCATTCCCTCTCGTCCTGTCCCCTGACACTTGGGAGAAGAGGCCAACTCCCTCCTCTCCACAACCTCCTTTCAGGTACTTGTAGAGAGTAATGAGGTCTCCTCTCAGCCTCCTCTTCTCCAGGCTAAACAACACCAGCTCTCTCAGCCGCAACTCATAGGGTCTGTTCTCCAGCCCCTTCACCAGCCTCGTTGCTCTTCTCTGGACTTGCTCCAGAGCCTCAACATCCTTCTTGTGGTGAGGGGCCCAGAACCGGACACAGGATTCAAGGAGCGGCCTCACCAGTGCCGAGTACAGAGGGAGAATCACCTCCCGGGACCTGCTGGTCACACCATTTCTGATACAAACCAGGATGCCATTGGCCTTGTTGGCCACTTGGACACGCTGCTGGCTCATGTTCAGTCGGCTGTCAAACAACACCCCCAGGTCCCTCTCCTCCTGGCAGTTTTCCAGCCAGACTTCTCCCAGTCTGTAGTTCTGCATAGGGTTGTTGTACCCCAAGTGCAGGACCCAGCATTTGGCCGTGTTAAACCTCATGCCGTTGGACACTGCCCAGCGGTCCAGCCTGTTTAGGTCCCTTTGCAGAGCCTCCCTACCCTCCAGCAGATCGAAACATCCACTCAGCTTTGTGTCGTCTGCAAACTTGCTAAGGGTACCCTCAATGCCCTCACCCAGGTCATTGATGAAGACATTGAACAGGACTGGACCTAGCACTGAGCCCTGGGAAACACCACTTGTCACTGGCCTCCAGCTGGACTTAACACCATTTACCACCACTCTCTGGGCCCAGCCATCCAGCCAGTTTTCTACCCAGGAGAGTGTGCGTCTGTCCAGGCCAGAGGCTGGAGTCTCCCAGGCGACTTTGCCAACCAGCCTTCTAAACAGTTCAAAGTCTGCCCTCTGAAAATTTAGTGCTACTGTCCTGCTTAGCACCCTCTTCACTTCACCTAGGACAGAAAACCCTATCATCTTGTGATCACTAAGTCCTAGGTGACCCCCTACTATCACATCCCCCACAAGCCCCTCTCTGTTGACAAACAGCAAGTCCAGGAGGGCACCTTCCCTCATAGGTTCTTTAACCAGCTGCGCAAGGAAGTTGTCTTCCACGCACTCCAGGAACCTCCTAGACTGCTTCCTTTCTGCTGTGTTGTACTTCCAGCAGATATCAGGGAGATTGAAGTCTCCCACAAGAACAAGAGGCACTGACTTGGAGATTGACCCCAGCTGTTTAAAGAAGAGCTCATCAGCTGCTTCTCCTTGGCTGGGTGGCCTGTAACAGACTCCCATCACAAAATCTCCCTTTTTATGGGCTCCCTTGATCTTAACCCACAGGCACTCAATCTCCTCATCGCCACAGTCCATCTCAGAGGTGTCCAATTCCTCCCTTACAAAGAAGGCTACTCCACCCCCTCTCCTACCCTTTCTATCCCTCCTGAAGAGTTTATACCCCACCATACCTGAACTCCAGTTATAAGAGTCATCCCACCACGTTTCCGCGTTTTATAGCATGCTACCATTTTTTAATATGTTTAGATCTCTAGTGATTAAACTTAGAACATTATTATTCATTACTATCTCCTGCAGCATGCCCTGTAATAGAAATTAATTTGAGTAACACCATTTTTAAAGGTCCTTTTTCAAATCAAATCCAGGTCAAGTTGCTGTCCTGTACCAATTAGGCACCAATGAAGGAAGTCTTGAAGCATCTTTGGCCCGCTGATTATCGTTAGTGACTTCTATTATGGCCTCCCAGAGCTATAAATCTACTATCTGGCATTTGTTGTCAGAATGGGTAATATTTGTAAACTAGAAGAAGTTGGAGAGGTAACTTTATTCAAGCAACAAATGCCTGGTATAGCTTTATAAATGTTGATATGTTGATGGAAATGTATTTTTGGTCTGAATATTGGCTAGTTCACCTGCTGGAGGATTATTCAAATTCAGTTGTCTAGAAAAGGTGATGAGGTTGTTAAGGAAAAGTGAATAGATTGTCTCCGGTTGCCTACAATAGGATTAAGAGATGATACACCAGAGTGCACCTCTGCATTTTCCATTATGAAAGGGTCAAGTAAGGGTCTGGAATTTCATATTTTAAAAAGGATATTTAATTTTCAGTTGTCTTTTACAAATTTTCTACAAGAGTATTTGTTATGTGATATAAAACAGCTACTTTCATTTGCCTTTTGAAGACATAGTCAATATTGCATGTTCTAAATGTCTATTTGTATCAGCTGTGTGGATTATATTTAAACAACTTGAAGCTGATAAAATAACAACATTTTATATGTGTAGTTTATTACCTGTGATTTAAAGATACAATCAAAATTGTAGATTCATCTTTTCAGTTTTCATAGAATCATAGAACAACCAGGTTGGAAGGGACCCATCGGATCATCGAGTCCAACCATTCCTATCTAACACTAACCCATGTCCCTCAGGACCTCATCTACCCATGCCTTAAACACCTCCAGGGAAGGTGAATCAACCACCTCCCTGGGCAGCCTATTCCAATGCCCAATGACCCTCTGTATGAAAAACGTCCTCCTAATCTCCAGCCTAAATCTCCCCTGGCGGAGCTTGAGACCATTTCCCCTTGTCTTGTTCCCTGTCGCTTGGAGAAGAGGCCAGCTCCCTCCTCTCTACAACCTCCTTTCACGTAGTTGTAGAGAGCAATGAGGTCTCCTCTCAGCCTCCTCTTCTCCAGGCTAAACAACCCCCCCCAGCTCTCTCAGCCGCTCCTCATAAGGCCTGTTATCCAGACCCTTCACCAGCTTCGTGGCTCTTCTCTGGACTCTCTCCAGAGCCTCAACATCCTTCTTGTGGTGAAGGGCCCAGAACTGCACACAGGATTCAAGGAGCGGCCTCACCAGTGCTGAATACAGAGAGAGAAGAACCTCCCTGGACCTGCTGGTCACACCATTTCTGATACAAGGCAGGATGCCATTGGCCTACTTGGCCACCTGGGCACACTGCTGGCTCATGTTCAGTCGGCTGTCAAACAACACCCCCAGGTCCCTCTCCTCCTGGCAGTTTTCCAGCCAGACTTCTCCCAGTCTGTAGTTCTGCATAGGGTTGTTGTGCCCCAAGTGTAGGACCCGGCATTTGGCCGTGTTAAACCTTATGCCGTTGGACACTGCCCAGCGGTCCAGCCTGTTTAGGTCCCTTTGCAGAGCCTCCCTACCCTCCAGCAGATCGAAACATCCACTCAGCTTTGTGTCGTCTGCAAACTTGCTAAGGGTACCCTCAATGCCCTCACCCAGGTCATTGATGAAGACATTGAACAGGACTGGACCTAGCACTGAGCCCTGGGAAACACCACTTGTCACTGGCCTCCAGCTGGACTTAACACCATTTACCACCACTCTCTGGGCCCAGCCATCCAGCCAGTTTTCTACCCAGGAGAGTGTGCGTCTGTCCAGGCCAGAGGCTGATAGTTTCTGTAGCAGAATGCTGTGAGAAACTGTGTCAAAGGCTTTACTGAAGTCCAGAAAGACCACATCCACAGCCTTTCCCTCATCCAGCAGCCGAGTCACTTTGTCATAGAAGGCAATCAGGTTGGTTTGGCAGGACCTGCCTTTTGTGAACCCATGTTGACTGGGCCTGATCACCCGGTTCTCTTGCATGTGCTTCATGATAGCACTCAAGATCACCTGTTCCATGACTTTCCCTGGCACTGAGGTCAGACTGACTGGCCTGTAGTTCCTTGGATCCTCCCTGCAACCCTTCTTGTAGATGGAAACTACGTCAGCCAGCCTCCAGTCCAGAGGTACCTCCCCAGTTTTCCAGGACTGCTGGAAGATGATGGAAAGGGGTTTGGCCACCACATCCGCCAGCTCCCTCAAAACCCTAGGATGAATCCCGTCTGGCCCCATAGATTTGTGGGTGTCTAGTTGGGCAAGCAGGGCTCTGACCACCTCCTCTTGGACTATGGGAGCCTTGTATTGCTCCTCTGTTTCCCGGGTATCTACACAGAGGGAACATCTTTCTTTACAATTAAAGACTGAAGCAAAGAAGGCATTAAGTACCTCAGCCTTCTCCTCATCCCCTGTCACCGTTGTTCCCTCTGTGTCCAAAAGGGACCGTATGGTCTCCCTTGTCCTCCTTTTATTGTTTATATATTTATAGAAAGATTTTTTGTTGTCTTTTACAGACTTAGCCAATCTGACTTCTAGTTGAGCCTTAGCCCCTCTGATTTTTTTCCCTACACAACCTCACTTCCCTCCTGTAGTCCCCCCAAAAGGTCTGTCCCCTCTTCCAGAGCCTATAAACATTCCCTTTCTTCCTAATTTCACTCAAGATTTCTCTACTCAACCAAGCTGGTTTTTTTTCTCTGCCGGCCTTTTTTCCAGAACATGGGGATGGCTTTCTCCTGAGCTGCCAGGATCTCCTTTTTGAAGAGCTCCCAGCCCTCACTGGCTCCCTTGGTCTTAAGTATTGTCTCCCATGAGACTGCCAACCAGCCTTCTAAAGAGTTCAGAGTCTGCCCTCTGAAAATTTAGTGCTACTGTCCTGCTTAGCACCCTCTTCACTTCGCTTAGAACAGAAAACCCTATCATCTTGTGATCACTTAGTCCTAGACATCCCCCTACTGCCACATCCCCCACAAGGCCTTCTCTGTTGACAAACAGCAAGTCTAGGAGGGCGCCTTCCCTCATTGGTTCATTAACCAGCTGTGCAAGGAAGTTGTCTTCCACGCACTCCAGGAACCTCCTAGACTGCTTCCTTTCTGCTGTATTGTACTCCCAGGAGATATCAGGGAGATTGAAGTCTCCCACAAGGACAAGAGGCATTGACTTGGAGATTAACCCCAGCTGTTGATAGAAGAGCTCATCAGCTGCTTCTCCTTGGCTGGGTGGCCTGTAACAGACTCCCATCACAAAATCTCCCTTCTTATTGGCTCCTCTGATCTTAACCCACAGGCACTCAATCTCCTCATCGCCACAATCCATCTCAGTGGTGTCCATCAGTTGCATCATCCAATTTGATTATTATCAATCTCTAATTAGTTCAGTGTAGAGAAAATTAGTTCAGTGCGCTGTCTTTCACTTTAAAGCTTTATTTAAAATTTTATAGCTGCGCTGTTCAGTTTTGAAATATCCCAAGCAAATTTTTAATTGTTAAGAAAGAACCATTTTCAATGAGTTGTGGTGGGGTTTCTTTATTATTAACCTTTCTCATTGTTCTAAGTAGAAAGACTTGCCAAATGGACAGTATTGCCAAAATTTACAAAATATCTTTGTTGAAACATGGCAGTTATTTTAAGTTTTCTGTGACTTTCTGACTTTAAAAACTTTCTTTCAATTTAAGTATATATTAAGAGTTTACTTCAGAGAACTATGAAGTCACTGTTGAAGTATTTTTAAAAGCTTTCCACCATTAGAATAGTGTGCAGGTGTGCCAAATTTTAAAGCAGAAACCGATCTCACTTTACCGTTGTGTGAGCTGAAATACATTTTGGAGCTGTCAGTTGGAATTGGTGGATTGCTGTGAAGACATTTTTGTAAAGACTGTTAAAAGCATGCTCTTAATCCAACTGCAGGATCTCTTTCAGCATGCCAGGGCTGTTCAATGAACATTCTCTGTGTATTTTTCTGCATATTAGATTTCTGGATCATCCCATAAACCCACAGACATCATCAGATGAGTTCATTGAGGAAATCTGTGAGCTGCCTGACATTTGTTCCTGCATCAATAAATACTGTCCTGTTATAGCATAAGCGTAGAGTAAAAACATATACTTCATTTTGCAAATACAAGGCTAGAGGTATTTGTTGCTCTTAAGGCTATGTGCTAAGCAGTATGCTATGCCAAGGCCAGGGAAGAGCACCAGGACAGAAAATTCAATATTCTTGCACAGATGTATGAGACAAATTGCCGGAGGGTAGGCACCTGAGTTTTATTGGCCTGCTGTGGACAATTGCTCACCACTGTATGAAGCGTACATAAACAATGTTGCCATGTGTTCCATGTTAAGAAAATATAACTGCACAACTTGGAACACCTCCATGAAAATTTATTTATCTAGTCTGTCCAATGTAATGTATTAATGCCTAAAATATTTCTATGTGTTCTCAGATCTCGCATCCTTGAGGCAAGTGCTGGGCTGGCATCTTCAAAACTAGTTGAAGAACAGTTTTCCTGTTTTGCCAGCTCTGGTTCATAACAACACAGAACTAGTTTATCTAAATAAATTGTTCTCATAGTCAAATTCCCATAGAAGGGAGTTAAATTCCTGGTGCATTACCAAACTCAGCATCGCTCTTCTCTCCGTTATGGCAGAAGCAAGCTATGGGCTAGGTGTGTATGAAAACTGGGACAGACCTTTCATGTTGGACTACAGAGGTGTGCCTAGGGCAGTGTAGGTAGTCTCGCAGGGTTGTAATGCTGTTAGAAGGCAGCAAGCTGTTTCAAAATGCCATTTGTGAGCATTGCTTTCCAAACTGCTTACAGCTGCTGTATGAGTATTTTCATTACAGGATAACTTGACTGTATTTGGTGCCAAATTTAAGTCCTGATTTATGATGTCAGTGCTATAAAGTGATTGCCTGTAAAAGACTAAACACATTTTGCCTGCAGAAGATTCCACTTTGTTACTGTACCAATTTTAAGAGCTATTGAAAACAAATCATGTCACTTTGTAATAATTTAGAAGGCTACTTCTTATCTGGGTAGAGATGGGGTTTGTGGGTATTTGGAGTTTAAGTACATATGAACATTTAAATAAATACTTGCTGTCGTTTTCTTCTGCAAGTTTAAAATAAAGTTTGGAAAAGTATTAGGTTTACTTTTTATAAAACAAGGGTTATGTTGCCCTTTGGGTTCCTTTGCTTAGATATTTCTGTTTAAATGTAGCACTATATTTCTTTAAAACTGACATTGGGATGCAAAACAGACTGGAGACAATCTGCTTTTCAATATATAGAACAAAATGTTTTCTTAAACATTATTTTTTGATAGGAATGGTTGGATTCGATGATCCGGTGGGTCTCTTCCAACCTGATCATTCTATGATTTTTGACTAACTATAAGTTAAGACCTTAAGATAATAGAAGCAACAAATACTGAACTGTTTTTTCACTGCTTTGTTCCTTATCGCTCTTTCAACCAACCAAATTTTAAATTGAAATTGTAAGAATGAAGTTTCATTTGACAAAAGATAAAAGATTATTTTATTAAATTTTCATGATTGCACATGGATGCATTATCTTCTCCTCCACCTGTCAATGAAAAGGTCAGCTATTTAAGAGATATACCCCCTTTGCATATGTATCTCTGCTTGAAATTCGAATTTTAAAAGTGTTTCTACAGCTTGTTATGAATTCTATGCAATGCAAAATCTTGACTATATTTTTGTATCATGTTAGATACAAAATTCCCTTTTGGCAAAGAAAAGAGGTTCTTTTGCTTATGGCTATGTCCCAGTTGAAACAATAGTTTTTCCTTGGAGGTCTTCTACAACCAGGAATACAATTCTTTCAGCAGGGTGTGGTGCACATCAGGTTCTTGTTTAAACTGATTAATTCTCCAAGGATGCTAAGAAATATTTTGTTCAGCCTGGCAGTACTGATCCAAAGAGACGTAGAAGGAAGAATATTTTTTTATTAAAAGGAAAAAAAAATTATTATTAAGGAAAAATATTTTTTTATTAAAAAAAAGGAATTTGAGTATTTCAAAATCATACATGATAACATACAATGTATTGTGGTAATCTCTCATTCATACAATGGTTTCTTTGGTTTTGAGATGTGAGAGGAAAGCAAATTAACTCATTTTCAAGCAGTCTTACACTTTGTTTTCATTACTTGTTCAGAAGAATGAGAGAAATAAAATTAACAAAATAAAATTTCACAGAATCACAGAACAACCAGGTTGGAAGGGACCCATCGGATCATCAAGTCCAACCATTCCTATCTAACACTAAACCAAGTCCCTCAATACCTCATCCACCCGTGCCTTAAACACCTCCAAGGAAGGTGACTCAACCAATTTGTTCTTTTCACCTACAGCTGACCATAAATAACAGCAACTAAAAAGTCAGTTGTGTGAGCTTACTATTATTTGTTCTTTTAACAGCAAGTGCTGTACTTTTTGTCTACACCTGACAAAAAGTTGACTCCTCTAGCCCCATGTTTTTTTCCTGTTAAGTACTGATCCATGTTAATAAGCAATGATTCATCACCTTGATTCATAGACGTTATCTCTTTCTACCCTTCCAGGGATCACAAGCGCAAAAGGGATGAAGATGATGCAGCTAGTGAATCCAGTAAAGAATCTAGCAATGAAGATGAGGAAGGAAGCAGTTCTGAAGCAGATGAAATGGCAGCAGCACTTGAAGCTGAACTGAACGACTTCATGTGATATTCATGCTGAAGATGAAATTTGTAATTATATTTTACTTCTCGTAAATAGACCGGAATTCAGATGAGTCCCTTATGTCAGTAGTCAATGTTTTTCCAAAATGTTTGTGTATATTTTGCAAAGCAACACAAGAGGTCACACATTATTTTACAAAATTGGAAATAGAGGTTTTTAAGGTGTTTTACTAAAGGAAGGTATACTTTTTTAAACAAAAAAAGTATTAAATGGGATTTGGTGTGCTATGCCAAAGACAGGTTAAGAGCTCTGCAAAACCTTCATGTACTGGACAGTTACACAAAGATTTACTATTAAACATACAGCTGTTTAAAAATATTGCAGTCTGTGGTTTGTGGGTAAAGGCCTTCAAAAAAGAGGAGATAAATGAGATGGAATTGTCTGGGTGTAGTGCAGCAGGATCTTGATGAACTGGTGATCCTTTCCCAAAAATAAATGTTATGAAATATGAGATGATTTTTTAAAATAAAAAGAACAATTTATATTTGTATAGAAACGGAGAATGATATGCAAGCTTTGTCAACTCTGCATTTGACCCACCTGTCATTTGCTTATAAGAGAATACATAATGATCAGAAGTCATATTTTTAAGTTACTTTGTGGAATAGTTGGGTTCTTTCAGGACATTCTTTAGATTTTAAAGTTTTTTTCTCTGTAACCAGAAATTTAGCACAGCATACTGTGTGATCCTGTACTGCCATAAAAAGCATATTCACCCATTCATGTTGTCTTTGAAAGAATGAATGCTACTTCAATCCAGACAGGATTTAATTTCTTTGACAAGGGATATGATGTAAAGTTTTTGTATATTCTATTTCATATTTGACCCATAAACCAGATTTTCTTTCAGTTAATAAATATTCATTTTGTACACTTTGTTTCCCTTTCCTGTTCACTTGCTTCCATCAAATACAAGGCACCTTTCTATATTATCTTTCCTTTACTCTGCATGCAAATAATGAAAAATATTGAAAGCAACTGCAAATTTGTAGATTCAGGGAGGTAACTGAGGCAGAGGAGAGAAACACTGGCTCAGAAAATTCCCTTTTCTTTCCTATGTGAACTCTGACATTCCAACATTTTCTTGGGTCCCTTTGGCCTCTGAAGATACCTTAGAAGTTATTGCTCCAGTGTTGAGTTTCTGAGGAGTGGTTTTATTCTTGGTTGTTAGCAATAAGATAGATAAATCCTTTTAAAACATGTGAGAATACTCACCAATTCAGATGTCATGGTTAAAAGGAAGTACTTTCTGGTTCAGAAATACTTGGTCTTACCACTTATCTGTAAAATTGAATATTTCAGTACAGTCTCTGGTTTGTAAAGAGCCTAGTTTTTCAAAGCTTTATAATGGCAATAAAAGGAAGACTGAGGAAACAGAAGAATCTTTTCAGATGAATGCTACTTCAGAATGCAAGGTCAGCATCTACATGACAGAAAGTGTTTTCTGTCCTGAACATTTACACAGGTGCCATATAGCTGAAGTCTGCAGTGTCCTGCGTGCTGTAGCTCTCTGTGAAAACAGGCAGGATGTCTCCAAGTGAATTGCATTGTTTAATAGAAGACAACAACTAGTGCTTGTAAAATGGGAAGTAAAAATCCTTCTTTTTAGTAACTTGGATGCAGTCTCGACAGCTATCAGAGGACGACGCCTTGCAATTAAATAGAAGTTGCTGAGTATGTTCTGTTTTCTTAAATGAAATTCAGTTGAATTTATTTGAAATAATACAAATTTTTTGGGTCGCTGTGATGCTGTAATTGACTTGACAGAATAAATTTCAGCAGCGACTCATTCGTTCTGGCAGATAAATCTCTTCCAGTCACGCAGCTCTCAAGCCCTGAATGTAAACACAGTAAACAGCCTGCAAGCTAAACTTGGTAGTTTGCTGTTAGCTCAGCAATGTTCTGCCTTCATTCAAGCTGCCTCTCAGATGCCATGTTCCCAGTGACTCATGCTTGTGGAATGATTCTGTACATACAAAGTTTAAGAAGTTTTTTGGTGAGAAAGGCCATATCCTCTTCCCAGTTTTATTTTATAGCTGCCACTTTCAGTTTAACTGGTGGTGTATGTGTTCCACAGGAGTTCTAGAAGTGATCAACATTCCACTAGACCAAATCCCATTTGGACCACTGCGTAAACACTAAGCCACTAGGCTGAGAGCTGCGTCTATCTAGACGTGTGCTGCCAGTGAAGACTCCTCCACCTCTGCAAAAGCCTGCAGTTGGTGCTGCATACAGAGACCCAGGGAGGAGGCAGCGTACTGCCAGAATTAAAGCTGAACAGTTCTCCAACAGCTGTTACTGCACAGACAATTCTTGTTTTGATATTAATTATTCTAGTAGGTTTCATAATCCCTGCTCTCCAATCCTCGGGTGTGGAGGGAATGTGTGACCAGAGTATGGGAGAGGTTGAGAGGCACCAACATGTTGCTCACTGCCAGAGCAACACAGAAGGCATTGAATCTTCTTTCTGTTGAGAAGCAGACTCCTGCTTATTCAGGGAGCTGTGCCTAATAAACTGGTCACCGACCTCTCTTCTGCACCAATGGGAGAAAGAAATGGAAGGTAAAAATGTTGTAAGTTAAAAGCCCCAACTAACATGCCAGGAAGTCTTTTGATGCATGAAGTTGCCACTCACTCCTACTAACTTGTTCTTTTCAAGATATGGCAATCCACATCTCTTGACTAGTTGTTTTATCCTATCTTCTTGGCCTTCCTCTGTACCTTAGTAGCTAACAGGACCTGCTGCCAGGAAGGGCTGTCTCAGAGCAGAAGCAAAGACTTGACTCCCACGGAGGTTGTTGACCTTCCTGGATGGTGCTGGTTTTGGAAAGGGTAGCACATGTGAAAGTGGGTGCAGAAGGGGCATAAAACACACTTTGCTTCATTAAGCTTCCTGAGCACATACTATCATTCCTGTACAGGGAAGATGGCTCCTAAGCTCTGACAATTGTTTAAAACCAGGTAAGAGCAGTCATTTCAATTTAATGACCGCGGTTTTATATTTTACATCATGATTTTCCCTCGGAAGTTCTTAAGAGAATGGGAAGACAGCACAGCTCTGTGTAAGCAATTAGTGGGACCTTCGAGAAAAGCAAAAGTCATTGTGTAGTGGCCAAACCATTTGCTATTGATTAACCATCAATGCAAAATTTGCATTGTGCAAAGCCAGTAGGCAACAGCCTCCTCCTCATGTTGCATTCAAACCAAGCAACATTGTTTTTTGGCAGGGAGTACAGCAAGAAGTTGGAAAAGCTTTTTATCTTTTCAGATCCACCACTATGGATCTGAAAGACCTTATCAAGACAGAAGTATTAAATGTATTACATAGTGGCAATATAGATGATCTTTGGGAAGTTCTCTGTTTTAATTAAGTGGATGTGTTTGGTCCTTGGAGAACTCAGCAAGTACTTGGGTGAATAAATTTTTTAATAATTCAACTTTGTCTCTCCTAATCTTATAGCTGCATCCCACAGAAAAGCTCGCTCTTCCTTGACACTGAATACCAAATGAAGAATGCTCCATTTTATTTCTTTTTTTTTTCTTTCTGTCCTTGGATCCAAGTTCTCAGTCAGACTCTGAGACCACAGGGGAGTCCCACCACAAAACCCATGTGAGTAGCAGCCTTGGGCTGACTCCACAGGCCACAACCATCAACCAGCATCCTCTTGGACTCTCTCTCTATGGGCTGCCCAAGGAAGTGGCACTGCCTCTGAGCCTATCCCAGAGTGATGGCTATGTCCTCCAGTATAGGTCTGCTTCACTGACTGTTGCCTTTTGCTCAGAGCTGGAAATGCTTACTTGTATGAAACACTTGCAGTTCCCCCAACAGCTGGCTCCTCCTGTCAAGACACTTTCCAGTACAGGGTTTTTGCATTGCACTTAAAAATCTCTCTTCCTTTGTATAATTCAGCAGAAAGCTAAGGAGGAAAAAGCAGACCCTTAACAGTCTACAAGTTGTTCAGTGCCAGACGAACTCATCTCTCATAACAGAAATTATCCTTGGCACGTATTTAATCTGAATATACCCACCAGGCAAGGAAAGGTATCAGTCATTTTTCCAACGCAAGATACACTCTACAGCTATTCCTGATAGCACTGAGACATGCATTGGATTTAGCACCACAATTTTGTGATGCTGGTGTTATTCTCTAAGGTTGTATGGCTGAAATCTAAAATAGCCTTTCTACAGAAGAAGTGTTTCCTGGGGAAATACAGAAAACATCCCACTTCTCCACACCGTGTCCACCCACATTTATAGGAAACTGCAACACAGACGTCTGCATATTACAAACCTAGGATGCTTTTAAGGACAAGATGAGGGGGAGAAATCTGGGACTGTGAACAAAGAGTGGACACTATTTTCTTATGTGAGAGGATCATTGGTCTACAAGGGGAAGAAGGATGGCAAAATAGCACTTCATTGGACTAGAAATTGTCCTCTACAGCACATGCCCAGAGCTGTTTGAAGCTCAGTGTGATGGTATCACCCCAGGACATATTACTGTCCTTGTAATTTGAATAAAGCCTGTGTACAGGCCACTGAGCAGAGTCCCCTCATTTGCTTTATTACAGAAGGGTGGCTCTGCTCACCTGTGTTCCAGTGGTGCAAACTGCTGCACATGGTGGGTTCACTTATGCTGCGACTCAATGGAATGTGTACTTTATTTGCCTGCATTTGACATCTGTGAGGCTGAGGCACTAACAGCCACGGTGAAAGTGCTGAGGAATAATTCCATAGGTAATTCCTGTTTTCTTCCCAGCTTCTATCATTTACTCCATTATAATATTGCCTGTAGCCTTCAGCTGCTCTTTGCTTACTCAGAGTTAATAGTTTTCACGTGCCTCTGTGCTATGTCCTTCTCCTATCCACACTGACTCTTCACCTAGGCAGACTAAATAACTTCCCCTGCTACGTCCACTGATAGTGGGTTAGTGTGAAGACAACTGAAGTACTCTGTAACTGGGGTGTAGCAGCTATGTGCTGAAAATATAAGATGCTCAAAAAGAACAAGTTCTGGCCACAGTGTTTTGCCATCATGCCGCACACATCACGACACAAATAGCAACAGAGAAACAACTACATCTTGCAGAAAGCAAACCCCAAAAACACAGACTGTGCAGGAGAGGACCAGATTGCAACTGAGCTGCATCTTGGTTACCTTGAGCTGCACCTAACCCTAGAAGAGGGATATGCAAACAGCACAGTTCCCTCAACTGCCTCTTAATGGTTGTGCTCCAGACCCTTTACCAGTTTGTTGCCCTTCTCTGGACACACTCCAGCACCACAATGTCTTTCTTGCAGTGACGGGCCTAAAACTGAACCTGAGGTCTCACCAGTGCTGAGTACAAGGGCAGAATAACTTCTCTGGTCCTGCTGGCCACGCTATCTCTGATAAAAGCCAGGATGCCATTGGCCTTCTTGGCCACCTGGGCACACTGCTGGCTCATTTTCAGCTGGCTGTCAACCAACACACCCAGGTCCTTCTCCATCAGGCAGCTTTCCAGCCACTCTTCCCCAAGCCAGTAGCATTGCATGGGGTTGTTTTGTCTCAGGTGCAGGACCCTGGTACTTGGCCTTGTTGAACCTCATACAGTTGGCCTCAGCCCATTGATCCAGCCTTGTTCAGATCCCTTTGGAGCCTCCCTACCCTCAATCAGATCAACCCTTCTGCCCAGCTTAGTTTCATGTGCAAACTTACTAAGCGTACACTCAATTCCCTTATCCAGGTCACTGATAAAGATACTGAATAGAAATGGACCCAGCACAGAGACCTGTGGACATCACTTGTGACCTTCCTCCAATTGCTTTAAACTCCACCATTTTCTGGGCCTGGTCATCCAGCCAGTTTTTAACCCAGCAGAGGGTGCGCCTGTCCAGGTCGAAGGTAGCCAGTTTATCAAGTAGGACACCGTGAGAAATCATAGAATCATAGAATAGTTTGGATTAGAAGGGAACTTAAAGATCACCTAATTCCAACCCCACTGCCATGGGCAGGGACACCTCCCATCAGACCAGGCTGCCCAAGGCCCCATCCAACCTAGCCTTGAATGCCTCCAGGGATGGGGCATCTACAACTTCCCTGGGCAAACTCTTCCAGTGTCTCACCACCCTCATTGTGAATAAATTCTTCCCTACGTCTTCTATCCACTTTATACCCATTGCCCCTCATCCAATCACTACAAGCCTTTGTAAACAGTCCCTCTCTAGTTTTCTTGTAAGCTCCCTTCATTTACTGTAAGGCTGCTCTAAGATCTCCTTGGACACTTCTCTTCTCCAGGCTGACCAACCCAAATTCTCTCAGCCTATCCTCTTATGGGATATGCTCCAGCCCTCAGATCATCTTTGTAGCCTCCTCTTGACCTGTTCCAACAGTTCCACATCCTTCTTATGTTAAGGATTCCAGAACTGGACACAGTACTCCAGATGAGGTCTCACAAGAGAGGAATACAGGGGCAGAATCACTTCCATTGACTTGCTGGCCATGCTTCTTTTGATGCAGTCCAGGATACGGTTGACCTTCTGGGCTGGGAGTGCACATTACAGGCTCATGTCGAGCTTCTACTATCAACCAGCACCCCCAGGTCCTTCTCTGCAGGGCTGCTCTCGATCACATCGGCCCCAGCCTGCACTGAAATTGGGGATTGTCCAGACACACGTGCAGGACCTTGCACTTAGAATCATAGAATCATAGAATCATAGAATCACCAGGTTGGAAGAGACCCATTGGATCATCGAGTCCGACCATTCCTATCAAACACTAAACCATGTCCCTCAGGACTTCACCTACCCGTGCCTTAAACACCTCCAGGGAAGGTGAATCAACCACCTCCCTGGGCAGCCTATTCCAATGCCCAATGACCCTTTCTGTGAAAAACTTTTTCCTAATGTCTAGCCTAAATCTCCCCTGGTGGAGCTTGAGGCCATTCCCTCTTGTCCTGTCCCCTGTCACTTGGGAGAAAAGGCCAGCTCCCTCCTCTCTACAACCTCCTTTCACGTAGTTGTAGAGAGCAATGAGGTCTCCTCTCAGCCTCCTCCACGCTAAACAACCCCAGATCTCGCAGCCATTCCTCATAAGGCCTGTTCTCCAGACCCCTCACCAGCCTCGTTGCTCTTCTCTGGACTCGCTCCAGAGCTTCAACATCCTTCTTGTGGTGAGGGGTCCAGAACTGAACACAGGATTCAAGGAGCGGCCTCACCAGTGCCGAGTACAGAGGGAGAAGAACCTCCCTGGACCTGCTGGTCACACCATTTCTGATACAAGGCAGGATGCCATTGGCCTTCTTGGCTACCTGGGCACACTGCTGGCTCATGTTCAGTCAGCTGTCGACCAACACTCCCAGGTCCCTTTCCTTCTGGCAGTTTTCTAGACAGACTTCTCCTAGTCTGTAGCTCTGCATAAGATTGTTGTGCCCAAAGTGCAGGACCTGGTATTTGGCCGTGTTAAACCTCATGCCATTAGACTCAGCCCAGCAGTCCAGCCTGTTTAGGTCCTTTTGCAGAACCTCCCTACCCTCCAGCAGATCGACACTTCAACCCAGAAGGTGGCCTTGTTGACACTTGGTGGCACTTGGCCTTGTTGAACCTCATGAGGTTCTCCCAGGTCCACTTCTCCACCCTATTCAGGTCCCTCTGGATGAGATCCCATTCTTCCACTGTGGCAACTGCACCACTCAGCTTGGTGTCATCTGCAAACTTGCTGAGGGTGCACTCAATCTTGCCGTTAATATCATTGATGAAGATATTAAACAGCACTGCTCCCAGTACAGACCTCTGAGGGACACCACAGGTGTCACGAATATCCATCTGGACTTCGAGCCATTGATCACTACTCTCTGAATAGGACCATCCAACCAGTTTCTTATCCACTGAACAGTCCACCCATCAGATCCATATCTCTTCAATTTAGAGAGAAGGATGTTGTGGATGACCATGTGAAAGGCTTTACTGAAGGCTTCAAGCAGGTGACCTTGTCATTGAAGGCAATCAGGTTAGTCTGGCAGTACCTCCCTTTCATTACTCCATGCTGAGTGGGCCTGATCACCCGGTTGTCTTATGCGTGCTGTGTGATAGCACTCAGGATATTCTGTTCCATGACTTTCCCCAGCACTGAGGTGAGACTGACTGGCCTGTAGTTCACTCTGACCCTTCTCATAACTCAATGCTTGTAGTTCTTATGTTATGATGTTTGTGTGGCTTCCTTGGGAGAGATTTAGTTAGCTAGTACAATTTAATACATTTATATTGGTAAATATAGCTGCACAACTCTTGTGATGCACTTCTGTTACAAAACCCACTACACTCCTTCAGGCTGGGAAGCAAAGTTTGAAAGTATGCCTTGGCTGCACTGTGAAAAAGCACAGCACTAACACATATACCTGGTGATTTTTAAGCTAAGCTCACAGCTTTGTGAGGGTTTATGTGCAATTTTGAATGAGAAGGGATATGAATAATAATAGCAGGTATGAGGTGTAAAGGTGTAAACAATGTGAGACTTCCCTACTAGGCTGAAATGAGACTCCTTCATGTCTTCTGTGAAATTTCAACACAGCTCAAAGAAATTATTTCTGAGCAGCCTGTGGGCTGCAATATTGGGAACAGGTTCTTCCAGTGTTAGCAAGCCTCAGAAATTATATCCAAGTATTTTCAGAGCAGAGAATCTTATAAATATGTTCTTTAAGTTCTGATATGTGAGATCAGGCACTGTAGATGCATCTGTTTTCCACCAGAGAGGATCTGAATGATGTAGTTCAAAAAGTAGAGTTAGAGCTCAAAAATAGTCTCACTATGAAGTATCCTGTGAAACAAGAAAGCTAGACCAAGTTTCAGAGATATTTTGGATGAGAGGCATGCAACTACCCCAGATACTGATGACAAATGTAAGGTCATAAGTATGGGTCCCTCAAAAAACTCATGAGCATCTTTCATGTTTCAGTCAGATTTAGAATCATAGAATCATAGAACAATCAGGTTGGAAGAGACCCACCAGATCATCTAGTCCAACTGTTCCTATCAAATACTACTAAACCATGCCCTTCAGCACCTCTTCCACCGGTGCCTTAAACACCTCCAGGGAAGGTGAATCAACCACCTCCCTGGGCAGCCTCTGCCACTGCCCAATGACCCTTTCTGTGAAAAACTTTTTCCTAATGTCTAGCCTAAATCTCCCCTGGTGGAGCTTGAGGCCATTCCCTCTTGTCCTGTCCCCTGTCACTTGGGAGAAAAGGCCAGCTCCCTCCTCTCTACAATCTCCTTTCAGGTAGTTGTAGAGAGCAATGAGGTCTCCTCTCAGCCTCCTCCACGCTAAACAACCCCAGATCTCGCAGCCATTCCTCATAAGGCCTGTTCTCCAGACCCCTCACCAGCCTCGTTGCTCTTCTCTGGACTCACTTCAGAGCTTCAACATCCTTCTTGTGGTGAGGGGTCCAGAACTGGACACAGGATTCAAGGAGAGGTCTCACCAGTTCCGAGTGCAGAGGGAGAACCTCCCTGGACCTGCTGGTCACACCATTTCTGATACAAGGCAGGATGCCATTGGCCTTCTTGGCCACCTGGGCACACTGCTGGCTCATGTTCAGTCACTGTCCACCAACATCCAAAGGTCCTTCCCCTCCAGGCAGCTTTCTAGACAGACTTCTCCTAGTCTGTAGCTCTGCATAGGGCTGTTGTGCCCCAAGTGCAGGACCTGGCATTTGGCCGTGTTAAACTTCATGCCATTGGTCCAGCCTGTTCAGATCCCTTTGCAGAGCCTCCCTACTCTCTAGCAGATTGACATTCCACTCAGCTTAGTGTTATCTGCAAACTTGCTAAGGGTGCACTCAATGCCTTCATCCAGGTCACTGATGAAGGTATTGAACAGGGCTGGACCCAGCACTGAGCCCTGGGGAACCCCACTTGTAAATTGCCTCCAGCTGGATTTAACACCATTTACCACCACTCTCTGGGCCCAGCCATCCAGCCAGTTTTCTACCCAGGAGAGTGTGCGTCTGTCCAGGCCAGAGGCTGACAGTTTCTGTAGCAGAATGCTGTGAGAAACTGTGTCAAAGGCTTTGCTGAAGCCCAGAAAGACTACATCCACAGCCTTTCCCTCATCCAGCAGCCGATTTGCCTCTGTAAAGGCTACCTGAGGTACAGGCTCTGAGCATATTTGTCTAGGGCAGTTAGCCAAATTTCCTTTCAGCATTTTGGACCATTTTTTAAAAAAATATTTTTAATATCCTGTCTTGAAATTGTCAATAGGCAACTCTTTCTCCTTGTTTCAATGACTTAAAGCAATGGTATGTATTTCTTTACACCTACTGCTCTTTGGTCTTTCAGGAAGTCCACTGGAAGCCTAATGTGGTCAATTGTATCAAAAACATCAAGGCCCTGAGGGTGAGCTACTGTAGCAAGGATTTGAAGCATAAGTTTTGAAAACATAAAAATAGCCTTCTAGCAGCCTGCCTCACAGAGGCAGAGAGATTGTGTAGGCAAGTTGTTTCAGAAGACAGCTGTGCAATAGTTATTAAGAGCTGTACTTCCATAACAACAGTGCTGGGAGGTTTCCTTAGTGAAGAATGATAAGCAACTTTCAACTCCTTCTTCACTGAGACCTGGAGGCAGCACTGTGTTTGATCAGCTCTGATGCACTCCCTTTTAATAGCTAAGCAATATACTTCACTTGAAGGAGGAATAATAGAGTTTTTTCTCCCTCCACTCCCACAACCCTCACTGCTTTACTTTCAGAATAGCATCTTCCATTGTTAGTTATTGCTATTATCAACTGATTTCCCCAACCACTGCTTTAACAATCATTTCCTAGCTTCTAGGCATTAAGCAAAGACTGCTGCAGCATAGTGGGATTAATTCAGATACTGACTTGAACAGCATAATTGATTTGAATTTTATTCCATTCTCTCTAGTCACTTCTTTCACTAAAAATCACAATGTGGCAAGGCTTGTGAGTCCAGGCATGGCTTCAAGTCTTCTAAAGGCAAAGCCCTCATGAGTGGGAGCTCCCCCTTGCTAAGTGGGTACCTTCATCATGTAGCTCCACGTACCCTATCTCTGGGCACATCTTCATGGACCTTTCTTCTGCCACCCTGGCTTCAGGTGCCAGAGAAATCACTCACTTCTCAAACATCACTGCAGGATTTGGGATCATTGCTGCTTGTAGAGAATTAAAACTGAAGAGGAAATGAGAGCCAGGGCCAGGGTGGCCATAGTATGACTCCAATTGCCTTTTTACAATCAGGACTGCAAGTCCCGAGCTCTCAGAGCATTAGGGAGAGACCTTTCAGGCACAAGAAGCGGTCCTGTTAGCAGGAATGTTTCAGGGGCTTGTGTGCTAGCATCGCTTTCACCATGCCCATCCAAGCACTGATCGTAGCATTGGCTCCCTTGGCTATTTCTGTATCAGGCTCATCAGATCTCCATTTGGGGCAGTGAGGGCCCTACAGGGCCCCAAGGGGTGGGTGGCACCAATAATGCAAATGGTAGCATTCACAGTGGGTGGAAGGCCAGGGAGTTGAAAAGAAACATATTATTTTTCTGCCTGCTGTTTACTACCACCATGTGCATACATGCCTTGGAAACTGGTGAGACTGAGGTAACAACTGACCTGTTGGACTCAGAGGTACCTCATGCAACATGATAGCTTTCATTGTCTGGCACATCAAGGTCATTGCTGATACAGGGCTCAGGTGCTACTATGACCAGGGAGCAGCTTGCCTCACCTCCCCTGCATGAAACTTGATTCAGGGGTCCTCTATGGCAAGCTTGGCTGTAACATGGCTACGTTGCCAGGCATTTAGCTGTGTTGCTGTAGTACCCAGCGCAGGAAACAATGCATTTTTTAAATTATTTCTTCCCTGGTTTTGATTCTCTCAACCAGACACGGTTGCAGAGCACAGAGTGCCTTGCAGATACTGCTACAGGCCCTGCAAGTATCAGGTTCCTGATGCAGCAAGTACTGGGGATCCCCAAAACGAGCTTTATGGTTTGCACCCAAAGTTTTCTTTTTCCATATAAAACATCCACTCCTGACTTTTGTCATGCATCTTCAGCAGATGGTAGAAAATGAAAAGAGGGGAAGGGAGGGGAGGCGAGGAGGGGAGCTCATATGCATTATATGCTACAAGGCATATAATAGTTTATATCCACTCCTTCTCCTGCTTATTATTCTCTTGCAGTAAATTTCTTAATGCTTTATTGAGTTAATTGAAAACAAATCCAAAATAACAACATTTAGCCATTTCCTGGAAGTAATGTTTTTTCTGAAGTGGCCTCTGGCAAACTGATATCAGGAGACTTTTCCTCCCAGTGTCTGAACATTATTTTTTAGGTCAGCTTTGCTAACTTTTGCTGACTTTGATGCTTGCACTCCTCAAATGCCAAGAATATCACAGCCACAAACACTTCAATCTTGTGTCTCTCCAGCTCTCAGGCTTTGGAAGAAAACGTGCCCCTGTGATCACCTTCAATTGCTTGCCTTTTGGGTTTTGCTCCCAGCTTAACTGGTAGCATAAAGCCAAGAGAAGACAGGTGGACTCCAGAAGTGATAATGCTCGGCTTATGCAGCACCTCTAACTGCACTTCCAAGAAGTTAATTTGACTCATCCACGCTCATGCCACCCATTTGGCAAGGCAGAACTGGAGAGATGTTGGTCTAAATCACAGATGATGATTCTCTTTCCTTTTCAAGCATTCAGCTCAGCCTTAGCTTTGGCTTTTTAGCACCCTGCTAAAGCAGCAAACCTGCTTCAGCAGTTGCCCCGCAGGTGGCCCTGATAACTCCCAGCATTCAGTCAGGCCACATCTCACCTGGTGGCTTTCTCCTACCGCACGGCTTTGGCTGAGTGCAGGCAGACAGCTTATGCTCATTACAGTGCTTTTTCCAGTACCTGGAAAACTTTTTCCCTCTTCATTTTTCTCTGTCTAGGTTAGTCATGCTCCCTTTTTCAGATGGACACTTTCCACGCAGATATTAATATTATGCAGGCTGTTATGCACTGGAAGATTTATTTTCCTTCTTCCACAAATATCTAAACTTACCCCCCATACCTAGGTAACCTGTCTATCAGGGCCAAATCTCACCAATATCTTGGGGTGTTTGGGTCTGGGATTCTGATTCAGGCTTGTCAAGAGAAAACATCGAAAGGTTAGTACATTTTACTTCATCCAGTAAACAAAAATATTGAAAGGTCAGTGCATTTTACTTCACCAGCAAATTAAGCTGAAAGCCATTCAGTGCTACTGAATGCATGTACTGCCTGAAACCAATATCTACCTGCAAACACAGTGTGATTAATTTAGGTCTGAAAGAGTTTTATGTAAGTATTGTTTTACTTTAATGTTCTCTTTACTTCTATGAAATCTTTAAATCCCCCACAAAGCCAAGGTTTCTCACAAGATGATGTCTTGGTGTTGTCACTCAATAATATTGACTTCCTAATGGCAGCAGGGGAATAAACCAGTAGATTAAAATGTCCAGTCAATTGCCCTCCTGCCTGTATTAGGTGTGTTATTTCCCACTGTATATATTCAACATTACACTCTATGATCATTAACGCAGTGGGTGCTCCTAGACAGTGAAAGCCAGCAGCATGCTAATAAAAGATTTAATGAATAATATGATAACCTTGCCAACAGCTACAGAAAAGTTCTTTTAGGGAAACAGGAACTGTCTATTGGGTCACACTGTACATGAAATAGGGTTGTCTGCACTAATAAGCAAATGCTCCTTTCTCACAGGGCTGCTGTTGAAATGCCAGCCCAGGGGGAAAACTAAGTTTGAAGGAAATGTCCATTTGGATCAGAGAGGTGGATAGAGCAGACTTTACCTCCTAGCAACTCACAATCTATAGTATATGGCATAACTGATCAGTAGGACATTAATGCTAAGAAATTTAACTAGTGTCCTTACAAGTTTCAGCACTGCCAGGTTGCTCAGCCATAGCATAGTTCTGTGTTTCCTAACTTGGCCATAATGATGCTTTGCTGATCTGAATTATTTCTCATTTATCAGATCTTCTTAATCTGATAGAGAAATGAACAGCCTATTCCAGGTGTCACACTAAAAAGATTATAGCTATGTATTCCAGCCTAATAACATGGTGTCCTGGATATTTTACCTTGCTATCCAGCATTGCAAGTACTGTCCCCTAATATTCTCTTCATGTTGTTTCTTTGCAGAAAGACAAAATGTTTATTTGATTATGCATGTCTTAGATTGTTCCTTCCCCTTGTGAATTAGAATAGCTTTTCATTTTAATTGCATTTTAGTCCATAAATGCTATGTCATTTTCTCACTTTCTCCCTGTATTTTTCATTTGGTTGAGTTCTTCCCTATTTTTTTTCATGTCTTCTTTGTATTAGTAATTTCCTTCAATTTAATATATTTAGGACTTTAATTAATATGTTCTTTATCCTCCACTTTAGATAATTAATATAACCATAAAATAACAGATACAACTTATTTAACAAATGTTTCTGCTGGTGTCCCTTTTGAATCGTAAGTTGTTTCTGCAATCATTTGTTGATAATGTTTTGTTTTGTTTTTAAAGGACAAGATCTTCTCTTAACCTATTAAATCATGCCGAGATGAAGGTTCAGGGACTCTTGTAAATTATTCTATAAATAAGCTCAGATATAACAGCAGGAGGAGGTCAGATGAGGTGACCATTAAAGTTTTGTTGGTCTGCAAAGTCTGTATTAGATATGTTGTTGTCATTGAGCCATTTTGTTTGTAATTTTCCTGTTTTCTGTTGCACTTGTCCAAAAAGGGTTCCCACAAAGACTTGAGTTTTCTGTGACTTGCATTATTGACTCTTTTTAAATTATTTATTACATTTCCCTGAAACGACACTACCTTTCAAAGGAAAAAAAAGGGCTTGTCTTTTTTCTATGACAAAAGCACACCAGAATATTGGAAACCAGAAATTACTTTTTCATGGTTTCAGAAGTTCAGCAAGGTGTTTTCAGTGCAATTAGTCAAAACTCTGGCCCAATTGCTGAGTGCATATGGAAATCACCCTCATGAAAGATAAAATCCTGGGTTTCACAGCGTAAATCAGAGTCCTATTTTTTGAAGCATGATTCAGTCCTTCCAACAACTTCTTGGGAAATGATTGGTTCTCTCTCTATTTTTCCTTGTTCTAACCTCTATGTACAAGAATAAAAACAACAAAAAAAATTGCAGCACTCTGTAAGTGTGATTAAATCCAAGAGCTTCAAGAGGAACACATTATCCCTGTTTCCCCATTTACCCTTGTATTTTCCTAGCTGGTATAAAAGCAGTTACTGTTACATCTTTCTAATTTCTCTCCTTGTGTTTTTTGTGGCATTCCCTACTTATGACATCCTAGCCTTCACACTCTCAGTGATACTCTCAGGCTTTTGAGACCCACACACTCGGAAGGAGAATGGCTGTTCCTCTCCTGGTGTTTATGCCATAACCTGGTCAGAGCAGGGAATCAGATCTTTTCCAAAAGTTCTCTACAGCTTTTATTGATCTTTAACCTTCCAGAAAGCCTTGGGCTGTGCCAAATTACTAATGTTTACATTAGTGATATAGTTACTGGCCTGTACTACAAGAGTCCAGTTGGGTTTCATTGACTCTTGCTGTTCAGTGGGAGGAGGAGGACATTCAGACACCAAAGACACTCCTCCCCAATACTGAAGGACTTACTGCAAAATCTCTACATCTTTGCAAATCAATTCCTTAACAATATTTCTTTTAATGATGTTTTTCTCCCTGCTCACTTACAAACAGCCTGAAATAGCCCACGTATCTCACATTACCATAGTCTGCTTATTTAGAGATCACACACGCATTTTGTGTAAGCAGTGTACGTGCACCATACCTTTCCATGGTCCAGTTTTCTTTGTGATGAAAGATTTCCTTATGCAGGTAATCTGCACCTCAGCCATTCTCCATTCATCATTAATTACAAGTCCCTCATGATCTATAAATGGCATTGTAGAACTGCTCACACAAATGCTGTAAAAAAAGATGGTTTAAAGCACATAAAGGTCTCAGCTGAGTAATCCCTGCCTGTACACGTAATTGTACTGACAGGAGCTTTGTAGGCCCTAAACCAGCATCAAATATTTTGAAAGCAGACCTGATTCTTTTCTGGAGAATCAAACTCACAGGAAAAACATAGTGTTGCCTTGAATTAATCCAAAATAGGCGATGACACAGAAAAAATAAAGTGGCACATGACTGTAAAGTACAACTGAAGTGATCTACAGCCAGTGAGTCAATGTACATACATTGTTTACCTTGTAATTACATAGACTACATGGATTGGTCTGACAAAAAAAAAAAATCTGTTCTCCCTCAGTTCAGTGAATATTTCCTGCGGAATTTGGATTATTAAATGATAGTACATAATTTTGCTAATTAAACCTGAATTTTTTCTCTTCTCCCTGGTAATAAGCAAAGGCAATTAATCCCAAATGTTGAGCTGATGAGTAATGATTCCTTTTAGGAACAATGTTGTCATATGCTACTACATGTGCCAGTACTTTCTTAATCTCTATTAATCATACAGAGACCAATGACATTTTACTAAATTTTGTTGTTCAGTAAGCTCCACATCTAGTAATTTCAGATAGTTTAAAGCAGACCTTACACAGGAATGTAAAAATAAACAAGAACTATGCCATCAATTAGATCTACAATTAAATCTAACTATTATACATCACCAGTGCAAAAATGCAAAAGAAAGCTTCATCTTAGCCTTGAAAACTGGTTTTAAATAATGTAAGTTATATTTAAGAACACAGAATCTTTGAATTTTTTTTCACATTATAGCTGGAAAAAATATACTTTTAAATTATGAGTACCTATACATATAACACATTTTCCTAAGACAAATTTCTGAGGTTGGTGACATTTTCGTCTGTTTCCCTTACCATAAAACGGAAGCAAAATTTTAATTGTACTAAAGAAGGAACATCAGAAAACAACATCATTTCCACTAGAACAAAAAAACCAACTCCCTGTGTGTCATTTCAACCAAAGCATGACATCATGCAGTTGAGATGGGATTGAAGGTAGTTTGTTCCATGCTCTGCTTCTTCACAGCCTCGGAGCTTGGAGTCCATTGCAAAGGCTATGGTGATGCCCCTGAAGAGGCTGACACACCCTTTGGGGTACCCAAAGCTGACAACAGCATTGTCTGTACTCTGGCTGGACCAATTCTCATTTCGGTTCTGCCTGAGCAGCAAGCCTAGTCTTGCCTGGACATGTCGATGCTTTGCTCAACATGTTTCCACTCCAGTGCTAGTGCTGCTCTGACTCTTGGCCAAGCCCTCACCCGCTCTGTCTGAAAGATGAACCTTGCACTCAACTCCTAATATCCACTTGTCTTCCTGCAAGCCCACTGCAGTTCCCCACATTCTCACTCCAGTCCTGTTTCTACTCCCTGCTCTAGTGGCAGGAGCTTCTTTGAAGCCCAAGAGCAGCAGGCACCAAACAGTCCTAAACACTGAGGCCTTCAACTGTGCTGGGTCCTGCCTGCAGCTTAGTGAACAGCCTAAATCTGCTCAGCCCAGCACACCATACCCCTAGATTGCTAAAATACTGCTCAGGAAATAAAATGACACTGTAAGCTGAAGCACTAGTGACAGGTACCCTTCTGTCAGAGCATTTTTTAATTTCTTGCTTATTTTCAAGGAAGGATAGGATTCCCCTGTCAGAGCATTTTTATTTCTTGCTTATTTTCAAGAGTGGGCTGCTGGCCTGGTACAGATTGGAGATAAGGCCTGTCTGCCCCAGATTCTGGGAGGAAGAAAAATTGAAGGGGAGTTTCGGGAGACATCTGCCCTCAGGATGACCATAAATACTTCTCCAAAGATATGAGCTAACACCACGATGTTACTATCTGGCTTGTAAAATTCCTGTATTAATTGCATGTCTTTGAAGTCTTTGTTTAACTGGAAGCTTGGCCCTATAAGAACCCCTCGAATTCTCATTTCGGGGTCGTTCCAATTGGGCATGGGGCAACCGCTGGTCAATCAGTTATCAATTCTTATGCACATTTATTTTTACAATTTGCAATAAACATTTTTGTTGCTAGCAACTCTGCCTCGTCATCTTAGCAAAATGTTTTGGGCCCTAACACTAGCCAGAAAACCATCCACACTGCACAGAGATCTGCCTAAGTCTGTGCTGAGCTTCATTCCCAGCTCCACACAGCTTAAGGACTGCTTTAGTGGGAAATCTGTACTCCTCTGCCTCTAAGGTGCCATCTCACTCATCTAGAGGCTGTCTTGGGAACACAAGTGCTCTCCTTCACACACAGTTTTTTTATTGTTCACATGTTCTCTTTTTTTGGAAATAGTAAATAAAAATACTATACTTAATATTATTTAAGCTAGGAGAAAGAAAAGGAAAGGTATTCACTAAAACTCCAGGGGCCGGCATGCTTCATCTTGTTCACCAGTAGTTGACATTTTTTTCAGCTTACCTCTACTGCTGTAGCTCTCTGGTAGCACACAACAGCCTCAACTTTTTTTATTTCAAATGTTAAATCCTCTTCTGGATGCAGGGTGCAACTACTGGCTAATATTCGCTTGGATGGCATTTTCTGACAGAGGTGGCTGCCACAGTCTAAAATTGCCATCAGAAACACACGTAGGACCTCAGCTTGTGCTTTAAAATACAGCATATGTGCAAGTGCTCTGCTGATCTGAAGGCAGGGAAAGGGGAGCAATGATCACAGAAAGCAGGACTTTTTAAAAGCATTTGGTAACTCTGCATTGAATCTTATCCCTACACACGCACAGATTGCTGCTAGGTCTATCACTGATGTTGTAAACTGCTCGGAGTCCCAGAGCTCCTCTCTTAACTCTTTAAGACCAAGAGTGAGCAGCTTTGAAATTTAACAGTCAATTTGCTGTATCAGTTGCCCTGGTAGTCAGTTGCAATGGTGAAAACTGAACCAGGGGATCCAGGAGGGTTTCTGAAACAGACAGGGAAATTGGCTTTCAGCAGGTTTCTGACTTCCACTGTAGTACACTTTTGTGCTGCTCTCGAAGGCCCTGTTTTCTGTTTGCTACTTAATGTCTTTTTTGAGAATTCTGATTTAAAGGCATTTTCTTCCCATTTTCTTGAATCACTACTCTGGTTTTGTGCTTATGCCAATAGCCCTTGGGTTTCGTCTATAGCGAGTCTGGAAATCTTTCTTTCTCCTTTCCCCAAGCCAACCACATTCAAACACAGTGCTTGTGGAGAGGTGCTAATGTGTTTTCCCAGGCCTCTTCAGACATGATTCAAGAGCTGGTAGTTAAAACCATAATGTAGAAAAATGCATTTGCCCAAGAATACATTTTTCTCTCTTTTTTTTTTTAAAGCAGAACTATCTAATTGTCTCTGAGAAACTGAGCCAGAGATCATTTTACTTTGTTCATGCTTAATTATAGCTGGGTTACAATTTAATTGCAGATGTGTTTTGTCACAGATGTGTTTCATTACTATTTTTCAGTTTGCCACCATTTAAGGTTCTGTGATAGCTCTTCTTCAGAATTAACGTGGGTCACCTAATGCCCTCTCCACCTGTGGATCAATAATGCAAGTGATGTGTGGAACTGCAAGTGGTTTGGGTTCAATTTGGAAGACGGCGCCTTCCATTTTAAAAATAAAATATTTTCCTGATTTTTCACTGATAATCCAAGATTTTACAGCTCTTTGGACATTTTGTTCTTTTGATTAGGTCTTCCAGAACATATATTCTTCTGTCTGTAAATGCAGTTTCCTATTCAACTTTTATCTCAGTATTCTTTTGTGGTGATTTGGGCTGTTAATTATCTGAGTTAATTTTCTTCCTCGTAGCTAGTATAGTGCTGTGTTTTGGGTTTAGAATGAGAATAATGGTGCTATAATACTGATGTTTTAGTTGTTGCTAAGCAGTGTTTAAGTTAGTCAAGGACTCCTCAGATTTTCACACCCTGCTAGTGAGAAGCTGAGAGAAGGCAGAGCCAGAATAGCTGACTCAAACTGGCCAAAGGGGTATTCCATACTATATGACATCGTGCTCAGTCTATATGAGGTTAAACAGAAAAAAAACCCCTGAAACTAACCCTGTAGCTCAGGAACCAAGAATGGAAGGGGAGAGATAAAGAGATGGTTATGGAACATGTTCTAACCTTTCCTAGGGCTAGATAGTCATGGGTGGTGTGGCATGTGGGAGAATATGGACAAATATCTAGAGAAATTCTCACCTCTGGTGGTCTGGAACTTCACTCCCAAACAACTACAAGACCCTGATTCCAAAGAGGCACAATCTGCCATACTGTGCTGACCTCTGGTCAGTATCTACCAAACACTTCTCATTATTATGCAGCACCCACAGGGAGAAGAGAGGGAAAACCAACCAACAGGCACTGCTTCTACTCCCTCGACCCCAACAAGCACTGTGGCTAATTCAACCCTAGTGACAGACACAGTAGCTGAACCAGAGAACCAATCCATGCCAGTATTAGTAGCCTCTATATACAAGAAAAAATGGGCACAAAAGTGAGCTTATTTAGTAAACTTGACAAAGCAGGGCTATCAAGAGAATAGAAGGACAAGCCAGAACCAGAGGTAACTACTCAATCCTTATTGCTGAGTGAGGTGTGAGATATGTGAAAAGATTCTAGCTGCCATCCAGACAAGCACACTGTCACCTGGCTGCTCTGATGCTAGGATAATGAGGCCAGTAGCTTGGAATTACAGGGTAGGGAAGTCAAGCAGCTGGGATCCTTGTCTAGAGCAAGGGGCATTGACAAAATGATAGGAAAAGGGACATAAACCCTCAGACTCTGGAGGCAACTCCTACGAGGTGTAAAGGAAAATTATCCCTTCGAGGAAAGCCTTATATGTCCCTCAGGCAAGTGGGTTACCATAGAGGGAAGTATTCAATACCTGAGAGAATTAGCCATGCTGGAGGTAAGTTATAATGACCCAAGCATCAAGCAGTTACCCACAGATCCAGGTGAAGTCCAGTGCACACAACCCATGCGGTGGAAGTTTGTACAAGGCACATCATCGCTGCATTACAACTCACTGGCGGTACTGGCCTGGAAAGATGAAGCAGTACCAATGATGGATTGATTTGCTAGCCAACTCTGGCAATATAAAGAACATTTCTCTTCCTTCCTACAGGTCTGTGTCTTGGCTGAGGAAAGACTGTCAAAAAACCTGTCCCCTGATGTCCAGCAACTCAAAAAGGATATGTACAACTCTTTGCATGCATGGATCAGTATCTCAGCTATTAGGCACTCCTCTGCTCAAGAGAGAAAAGGCGTCAGGAAGTAGAAGGCAAGGTCTACCTTGACACTAGAGGCACAGGCACAAGTTGCAAGGAAAAACAATCACAAAAGGGAGTTCTGCAGAAGAATTCTATTTCATGGTCAAGTTTGTAATTTTCAGAGATTATGCAAACCATTCTCCCTTACTCCACTGAAAGCCTGGCACTTACTTAACTCCTTTACCTCATTCTGCACCTTTGAATGTACCAACCCTATTTTTCCTTAAGGTGAAGTTCCTCTTCTCTTGCCCTTTCTTAGCCACTGTTGCCCCTACCTCTCTCCAGCTTCACGATAAATAATGCTGAAGGGTCAAGAAAAGCAGCCATTAAAAAAAAAAAAAAAAGCAGCATTTATTTTGGTGATCTTCATTATTTTCATACCCGCCTTTAGCCTCTGGACATAGACCACTGGTTCATCCTGCATTTGGCCATTTGAGACAATGTGTTGGTGACTTACCATTATCATGTCTAATTCAATGGATTAAATATAGTCTAGGCTATGCTGGAGCTTGACTCAATGCCTATTAGGGCACAAGCATCTTGTGTCACAAGTAAATCACTCATGATCAAGAAAAATAAGACAACTCTATGCTTAGGTGCCTAAATCCCAGCATGAAATCCATCAGCTTTAATCTGTAACTCAACCCTTAGTGAAATTGTTCCCACAAGACACAGGTGTGAAGATAACTTCCAGGGTCTGTCATGGAAAGTTAAGCTGCAAGTGTTGTTTTAACACTCTTCCTGAGGCTAGTTTGACACAGGTTCTTGAATATGATTAGCCTGAAGTTGAACTTGTATATTAAACACTTTCTAATGTAATGTGGAACAGTTTGCACTAAGTGCCGTCTGTACAGCCTAGCCTGAAGAGTGATGGAAAAGTGTCTTCTTATAACTGCTGGTTTTGTAAATTCATTAATCAGACTTGCCTGAATCTAGGTGAACTTCCCAGGGTGATTTCACTAGGTACCCACTGCCACTATCCCTCTTAAGGTAGCTACACACCATGATCAGTACTTGTCTATGTATTTGGTAGCCAATGACCCATAATTCATATGCAAGAAAGAGTTACTATGAAATATTTGGAAATAAAAATACATTTCTTTTATGTTGTAATAAACTGAATGGGTTTGTATTACAAATAGTGCAGTGCCAGGGAGAGTACCTTAGGTATAAACACTTCACACAAGTATCTTTTGTTCCAGAAAGGTTGAAAGGATATTATTGGGGAAGGGTGGGAGAAACCGCTGATTTCTCTGGTTTTGTCAATAATTTACTGAGTTAATTTGTTTCCTGCATATGAACAGGTTCATGCTCCTGGGAAATTGCTACATTACTATAAATTGAATTAAGTAGTAGGATTTAAAAAAAAAGCATTTGGATGGACGTTACTTACATAGGCAGTGTAATAAAGGTCAAGGTTTTTATATGTTCTGCACTTTTAATTGAATGGTTGAATTGATGAAATGTTGAATGGTCTCATTTTCCCACTGACAAGCTAGTTGCTAGGTGCAGTAGTAGTGCAAGAGTTAAGCCTGTCCAGTGATGGTGACCTGGTACATAATGTTCCTCTGATTTAAGAAGGTGGTTTATCTCTAGTACTTTGAGTCAGGGAACAGAAAAAGAGCTAGCAGACTGAGAGGCACGAATTCCCAGTCAGAGAACTGGAACCCTCAGCCCCAGCTGTGGGAGGTCTTTTCCCCCACAATAGTGTCCCAGGTTGTGTGGAATTGATTCATGTGGTGTTTGAAATCTATGAGAAGTGAAGAGAAATAGGAAAATTTTAGCAGCAAGGGAAGCAGCATAATGAGAAACACAGATAACTGGCATATTTATTTAGTGTAAGCTCAGGAAAAAAACTGTAGACTTCAACAGGATTATAGCAGAGCATGGTATTTTTCTCAAAAATATAAAGTTAAATGAGGAATACCATATTTGGTAACATCATAAATGAAATCTTAAGAAGTAAACCTATTTCTCTTGAATAGAAATTATCATTAAATGTGGCTTTACTTGGAATAAGCCTAGGAAAATTGTTGCCCTTGATGGCCTACTGAAGGCCAGTTACTGTAGCTCCTTCTAGCACTTTTAAGAAACAAGGTCTGAACCCCTCGTCATTGTAGTAATTTCCTGAGCACCATCACTTCCCCAGCAGCTCAAAGACTATGGGGCATATGGTGAGCAAAGAGTATTTTCTTTCTGTGCTGCATCAGAACAGCTTTTTCTCACAGTAAGACATGCCTTGTTTCCACAGTACTTCAGGTTCAAAGGTAGTAGGTACCAAGAGGATAAAATGCAATTGTTTGCTAATTAAAAAAACATGCTGAAGGCAGCCAAGATGACTGCAGCTCCTTAAAAAACTACCTCCATCCTCCCCCTTGCTTGTCCATCCTTCTGCTCTGTGACAGTTCCCTCACTGCATAATCAGAAAAGATTCCCTCATCACAACAAGGGAGAAGGAGCCAAAAGCAAAAGGTTCTTTTGTGATACCTCCCATTGATGCAGCCCCTACTGGTGCTTATGATCACCTCTGTGCTGCAAATTCTTAAAATCTTTTTTTTTTTTTTTTTTTTTACCACAAATGCCACTGGTGACTCTGGGCACTCATTATATGGTTATGCAATCACTCGACTTTCCTGGTAACTGTTTTGTTTGCTTGTTTGTTTTCAGCCACTCTTTTGCAATGAAGCAGTAAATGTGATAAGCAATGTAGACAGGATACCAGTCTTGTTCTCATCGAGACTAAATATTGTGAGAAAAGCCTCAGTTATCACACAAATCTGCTTAAATAGTTCTGGAGGTACCATTGCTGAAATTACTTATGTTCTTCACTGAAGTGTCTTTGTTCTGCTTCGTGCTACAACTCAGCCACTGGCATTTGCAAAAAAGAAAAAAGGTAGTTTAAACATCATTCAACTTAACAAGTGGTACAAGACACATCAATACATCAGACCTCCCTTTACAAGTCCTATTCTGTTTATAAAGATGCATTCCTAATATAAGCCATGCGAGAATTACTGGGGTGACCTCATTCCCTCTCTCAAATCTACACCACCATCCTCTGGATGCCAGCATCCTCACTGTTACCTGCAAATCCAAACTCCTTTTCTTTAAAATCTGTAACTAACAGGGTTCACAGATAACAATATGCTGCCCTAAACCTTCCCTTTCTGGCAGCCTTTCTCACCTCTCTCTCATGTACTATCGTCATGTGTAGGAATAGCATTCACATGAATAATTTACCAACAGCCCAGTAGTTGTTCAAAAGCCACCCAAATCCCAAAAGGTGACTGTGCCTTAGGCAGATGAAATGAGTTTTGTGCACAGTTGCTTGGGACCCATCTGTGGCTATGTGTTTTCCTCTTAATCTTAACTGCTAGGTAAAGAGCAAGAGTACACTCACCAAAGCTCACAGTTTTCTCTAGTTTATGTCAGAAGGTGCTGGACAGTAGGTCTGTTTTTATTTTAGGAAAAAATGCCACAAATACCAGCAATATGACATCAATCACAACACGAGCAAATAATTTACCTGTTTCTTTTCTGTTAAGTGGCAAGTGGGTTCAAATACAGAAAATGATACTCACAGCAATGTTCATAGCTGACAAATGCAGTGCTGAATTCAAGAATAGCACGTTGCTTCCCAAACCCTGAAATTTGTTTCAAAAGCTCTGCAGTAATTTCAGCTCACACAAAGAAGATGAAAATGTTCATAAATTCTTTAAAAAGACTCAGGGAAATTCACAAGCCCACCGACATCTTGCTTAGTGAATTCTGTGGGCTGCATTCTCATTACATATAGGAGTCTGACATTTTCAATGCTATTTAATTTATTGTTTCTAATGGCAAACAGGCTGGGGGAAAAAAAGCTTCCAGGTCAGTTCTCAATGCAGTCTTTATAATGTGTTTTTAATAACAGGATGCTGTGCATGTTCTGAACAAAATCTCTCTTACTTCTGCATGAAGTCCTATGACAGCCTGAACGGTGCCATAGGCATCAAGATGAAGAGTGCTTTTCCGCATCCTTTTTTTTTTCCACGAAATGGAAAATATCAACCTCTCTGCTGACTCAAGGAGTCCACAAGCCATCCTCTAGCAGTCTCCCAGGACACTGGTCATGCCAGACTCACTGTGCACCCAGGCTGGCATCAGACTAGCCCTTCCATGGAAGCCATGCTCTGCTTGGGTATGTCTATGCTAGCTTTGCAGTTCAGGACCACTCTTTTGAGAACAGTTTCTTGTTTCTCCCCATCTATTGTTCTTGGGCTCATACTGCCTGAGCTGGAGTCCTTCTGCAGGACTAATGCTACTAATAGGCATCAAGTCCTTGCAAGCACACTGCTGCTACTCTGAAAGAAAAACTCCTAAAACACACAAAGTGTAGATGTCGGACCCGTGGCACCATTTTGCTCCTAATGTAGACACAGCCATCACTCACAGTTAGTGCTCTGATACATTTTGTACCTAGAGTGCTGCAATACATGCAAAGTAAGCTGAATAACGCATAAATTTTACCTATCTAGTCGCCTGTCCACAGAGGAAGCTAGTGTTAAGTTGCTGAGTGGGATTGTAAACCTACTGTATGCTAACTCTTCCTGTAGTCCGCTTCCAGTGGCAGTTTACTCTTTCCTGAAAATAGTGGCTTCTCCTTCAAGGAGAATTTAAAGCTACCTTTTTTCCCCCATGCTCAAAAGCCTCCAGAAAACAGGAATGCCAGATGATTAAATACTAATTTCAATCAGCTTTCAGAACACTTCGTTAAGCTGTTTTTAACTGTTGTGTATTGACATTGAGAATTACAGAGAATGTACTTCAGGTGCTTTTTCCAAAATTAACTACAACTTACTGAGAAAGCCTTAGTTCTGAATAAGAGAGTCAACACAGGAGCTTGGTTTTGTTTAATGATCCGTTTTAAAAATCTGAAACTAGTTAATTTAGATTTTTTTTTTCTGAGAACCACAGTGTAGATAAACCCCACAGAGTTCACCCTAATGTTATTTATTATTCTTCTCTTATCATCCTTGATTTCAGCCAAAAGTCTTAGGAGAACCCTTCAGACAGCAAAGCCTGTAACACGGCAAATATAATACTTTTAGATGAGATGCTGAATTTACACAATTAATTTTATTTAAGACGCATTAACTCTTGAGGTTGAAATTTTGCCCAAAGCACGTCAGGATCAAGCTTAACATTGTCAGGTTCTTTTTTCCGTTTGTTTGGCTACCTGACCAGGTCTTCATTCAGTAAGTATGGTTTCATCTCAGAGCCTTGGGCATTTACGTTGGGTTTGAGAGATGAAACAATTTCCAAATTGCTTGCAGTTTAGGCTCTGTATTTCTTTTCATTTATAGAACATTTTATGCCTTGGTATTTTGAGTGGGCAAATCCCAACTCTATCTAAATATGTTTTCAGCCTGAGCATGGCTGCTGAGGTTTGTTATCCCAACACGGAGGCGGACATATGTTGATTTTTATATTTAAACCCTTTGTAGACAAGCAAATTCTGAAGATGTGCTGTGGTCTATAATCAGGCCAGTATTGCTGCCTGGGTGGGAGCTATCCACATTTGGCAATTTGGTCAGATCCCTACCCTGGGACAGTTTACATCATTTAAGTTTGCATCTGCTCTGGAAAAAAAACAGTTGAAATCTAATTGTACGTGTTCTTAGAAAGTTCCTGTTTTGATAAATGCTGTTAATAAGTATGCCTGGGTCTCATTTACAAATCAAAGAGCCAAGAGGCTAACGGTTTCTTGCTTGGCAAAGTTACTCACCCCTCCAGCACCCCCACGACTCTGTAGTGAAACACCAGGCTACCCAGGGAGGTGGTTGATTCACCTTCCCTGGAAGTGTTTAAGGCACAAGTAGACGAGGTGCTAAGGGGTCTGGTGTAGGGACTGATAAGAATGGTTGGACTCGATGATCCAGTGGGTCTCTTCCAACCTGGATATTCTATGATTCTATGAGGAGTTTAATGAGGTCTCTGTTTCTGGGTAGATTTGCATGTACTACCTTAAAATCGAGTTTAGTTTAAATTGGAAGGTGGTTTGTATGCTCTTTGTTATGACTATGCTCTTGCAACTGGATGCAAGAGATCACAGAGATCCAAATTCATTGCCGTGACTCTCAGTAAAGCTGCAGTAACATAACATGATGTATAATAAAAGAGGAAACACCAGAGCTGTAACTCACAGCAATATTATTTCCACACCCAAAGTATATGGGGTGTTTCAAAGCCACGCCCACAGTACCTCTGTGATGTCTTCTGTTGCTTTCTTAATTTCCTTTGTTTATTTAACTCTTGTGATTTTCCAACATAGGCAATTTTCCCTGAAATAATTTGGAAAATTTGCTTTAACATAAGAAGTATATCCTCCTTGCAGCAGGTTATATAGTTTATATATACATTGTTTGCACCAAATTTTAAATTCTCCTTCGTATCATACCAAAGAACATAAATACACATAAAATATTATATTCGTGTAATATATACACATGGCCACAGTTATAATAGAATATTAATATTTTGCATGTGCATAACCATTTTACTTACAAGTAACTTGAGGGGAAAACTACTGTATTTTCTGCACTGCTGTCATTGGTAAAATTATATTACCCTTCCCCACTGTGATGCTATCTGCAATATAACTTCTTAGCTCTCAGAACTTTGTTCGCATCAGCTGCCCTAAATGGAAGTGGTTGCAATCACGTAAACAGAAGTTCAGAGTTATTATTTCCCTGTTTGAAAAAATAACTCATAACTGAAGAAAATGATGCTTTCTTTCCCTTTCTGGTTTCACCCTCTTCACTCCCTACAGCTACAAAAATAATTATCTCCATGACAGGTAGCAAAATTTTGCTATCTGCCTCTCTCTCCCTTCAAAAGCACACTTAGCAGCACTTTGTGACAATCAATCAAAAATATTACAATAGTTTTCAACATAGTCTCCTCAGACACATCCCTGGGATTTCTGTCTGCTATTGGAGCTGAGGAGGGGGAGTCTTGCTTCCAGGGGCTTCCTTTCATCCTATTCAAAGAAGTGAGTTTCTATAAAAGTCTCCATGGTCTACACACATTCCAGGTGCCCAAAATTCACGGTCACCATCACCTTCACTCCCTCTTTGTGTTTCCTTTATTCACATGGGAATCACACATAAACTTCAGTTGCTGCCTGATGCCACTGTTTCTAGGCATGTCCCCTGCAAAGGCCTCCAATTCACCACTCCATTCCTTCCAGACAGATAGAGAAAACCCTTCTGCAATGCAGTTTGCAGCTAAAACAACTTGTCTGAGTGGAAACCAGGGTGAAACTATAAACTTACAACTTTAGTACAGGTTCTTACTGCCTACAGCCACGTCCTGTTTCTGTGGTCACAAGTGAGGTAATTTAACCATGGCGGCTCAGATTCTTCACCTGTAAAACACACATACTGACTCATACATAAACCCTAATCCCTAATACTATTTACCCCAAAAGTGTTCTGAGAAGCTGAATATATTTGAAGGGTGCTTTTTAACACTCAGCTGAAACATCTTATTGTCCTTTAAAATCTTTTAAAGATAAGATTATACAAATCTGGATTAGATAATACAAATCCTAAACCAAATTCATCATGTCAGTAATAACAAACCAGATGATCAACAAAAGAAATCAACAAGAAAAGCAATACTAAGAGCCATCCTATCATCACTGTAGAGGAAAAGGAAGACTTTCTTTTTCGGAGCTCTTGGACAACAGTCCCGCTTTCAGATAAGAAACCTTGAAGTGTTGCACTTAAACCTGTAATTTTTTTTGCTTTATGAAAGTACTGCAAGCATACAAATTGTACATGTTTCTGAGATAATTACTTTTTTAAAAAAGATATTAAAAAATTTTAAAGTAATTGAACAACTTCAACTGAGTACACCCTGGTTTCTGTGTTTGCTCTGTCACTGCCATTGTATCTGCCAGCTTTGGAACAGAGGCAATGGAAACACTAGTAGAATGGGTTAGGAAGAAATAGGTAAACACACCTGCGATGTGTTTAATCATGCCCTCTTTGACATAATCGGGACTTCAGGTGGTGATTTCATTTGGATCATGACCAGATCCAGCTAGAAACTGACATATTTAAACTGGAAGACTGATGAGACTGTACCCACGCTCCCACGTTAAAAGAGCTTCTTGCAGAAAACCATAGAATTGCCTTTTGCTTGCAATAGGAATGCTTGATTGTAAATGGAGCTTGATTGCATTTACACACCAGGCAAAACCAGAAGCAAGAGTAAGCAGGAACAGTAGCTATCTCACTTTTCCACAGGCATGAGCATGAAACAAAGTTGCCATCTTGCCTTTTGTGGCCCAGTTTTGCTGCCACCTTCTACAGAAGGACTGGAAACTGGCTTCTAGCCTCACTGCCGTAGCTGTGGGTGTTGCATGAGGCAGTAAAGGGCACACACAAGACAGCCCAAAAGGAACACAAGTACAAAGCAGCAGAAAGGCCACATTGCTGTGTGAAGAAGGTTAGAGCTGGAGATCTGGCTTTCAACATCAGTTCTTTCAAGAACATACAGATACGATCCTGTCCAAACCAGTTCACTGCTCCATGCAACCTCATCTTCGTCTGGAATAATTTTTTAGGGTAACTGGCTTGGACCTCATAAATGACATTCTGCTACTGATCGTCGCTATCACACAGTTCTTGAATTTAGTAAAGAATTTAGGGAATAACAAATTGATTAATACTTTGGACATACTCAAGAATGGAATTACACCTGTGCAGTCACACTCACTATTGACTTCTGGGGACATGCGACCAACCACAAGCACTAGGGCTTCACCCAGTAACCTCTGAAGTTAATAGTATCAGATTAGCATGTGACAGCCTCCAAGTGCTTTGTCAAACTACTGATTAGGAATTAGAAGGGGGGGGGGGGGAAACCCCACATAATAAAGGTATACTTAGTGGATTTTTAAATGGAACATTTTGATGAAATACAAAATATACACAGGTGAACCTAAAAGGATAAATAAACAAAAGAACAGGCACAGAAAAGTAAATGAATGAAAATCTCATGCCAGTAGAAATATGTCCTAGGCTATGTGTGCCATCAAGCAGCGAACAAATGAAAATAAATAGAACTTGCTACATGAGAAAGGAAAATAGTTTCAATAGTTCTCTAGTACTGGTAAAACCAGTATTGCAACAGCTATTTCACTTGTACAGCTTTCAGATGAGGAAAGTGACTCACGGAGAGTATCCAAGAATCAGTGCCAAGACAGAGCAGAGAAGGATATAAGTGAGGCTGAAAGGGTGGTCCTGTTTGTTTGCCTTTTCATAATGGAAGAAAAACAGAATATGAAATTAAATTAGAAGGCAGTATATTTAAAACAACAGTTTCTTTTTCAATGTTATCTTGAAAATCAAATGGTTCAAAAACAAGGAAACTTGATACATTTGGTAGTGAATGTAAGCAATAATCAGTAAAAGCATGAACCGTCCGTGTATAAATGAAGAGAACCTCCCTAACATCTACAGACAGTATCAACAAAACAGCACAGGGATGGGGAATATCTCGTGGTAGACGTGCAACCCACTGGCTTCTCTTGCCAGGCTCGTTAGGGGCTATCCTCATAGCTGGTTACTGCAGATAAGGTTTGCTGCTTTCTCCGAGACACGCAGAACCGGCTTCTTGCAGAGACTAGGGGCTCTGTCTGGGATTAGCAGTTTTTATCAAGTTTAATCTGACCCATTCTTGTAGCTCATCCACTAACCGAGAAAAAACAATTAATACACACACGATCTTCGGCTCTTTCTTAAGAGGCATAAATAACGACAGATGCCGGAAACTGGCCAAAAAGTTCCCAAGGTGGGGGATGGGAACACTAAATGAAATTTGAATGCAAGCCGCAATATATGGTAAATAAATTCAAAAAATGTAAGTACTGACAAAAATCTGGAGCCAGCTCATAGCCACAGAACCGTTTTGAAGAAACTGGCGAGAGGCACGGGAAGCACCTCCGGAGCTGCGTTTCAATCCTTGCAAATCATTCGCAAGGCGCTGCGGGGCCGGGGCCGGGGGCGCGGGGGGAGCCGGCGGGATCTCCTCGTTACCGAACCGCAGAGCCGCGACGTTTCCCGTTCGCTGCGGCGGGGCGAGCGCCCGCAGAGCCCGAACGCGCACCCGGGACGCGGGCACCGAGCGGGGAGCGGCCGCGCCCTCCGTCCCGCGGGGGCCGCTCCCGGCTCTGCCCCCGCCACTCGGGGCTCAGCCCGCCCCGGACCCGCGTCCATGCCGCGAGCCCCGCGGCGCACGGCGGCGCCGGCCCCGCCGGGGCTGCGGCTTCCAAACGCGCCTCCCTGGACGCGGCCAGGTGGTCAGGAACTCGTGAGAACG
This sequence comes from Coccyzus lansbergi, assembly GCA_033558105.1. Lineage (NCBI taxonomy): Eukaryota > Metazoa > Chordata > Aves > Cuculiformes > Coccyzidae > Coccyzus > Coccyzus lansbergi. Next base: position 3,269,690 of record JAUMJK010001092.1, read on the forward strand.
GCCCTGCGCGGCCCCGGGAGCCACTCGCCGCGGGCGGCGCTCACCTGCCGGGGCCGCGCCCGCCGCCAGCGGGAAACCGAGCCGGGACGCCGACCGGGGCCGGCGCGTCCGCTTTTCCTAAGTGCGTTGAACTGGGGCTCGGGCTTAGGCTTTCTTTCGGGGCGACCCTCGGCGGGCGGGGGAAGCGCCGGGGTGCGCGTCGCCGCGGGGCCGAGCACGTGGCGGCCGGCGCGGGGTGGGAGGAATGGTGCCCCGGCCGCGCTCGGGCCCGGCGGGAGGAGGCGGCGCTGGAGGTGAGAGGGGCTGAGGGCTGCGGCGCGGGGCGCGGGAACTTTGCAGTTCGCCAGCGGCACCGGCTGCCCTCCGGCCGGCTCCCTCCTCTCCCCGAGCCGCCAGGCTGAGCTGTGGCCGCTGCCGAGCCGCCCGTCCCCGTGACCCGCACCCTCTCCACCACCACCACCACCCCCCCCCCCCCCCCGCCCGTACCCTCGTCTTACCCGCTCCCCGTCCTCCCGCACTCCCGGGCTCCCCATCCTCCCGGCTCCCCCGTCCTCCCGGCTCCCCCGTCCTCTCGCTCCCCGTCGTCCCCGCTCCCCGCGGTGGCATCCGGAGGCTCTTGGAGCGCTGGAAGGGGCACCTGCGCCTGCCTGAAAGTACTTTTTTGTCTCTTTGCCCGCTTGGCGTTTTTTTTTCAGGGTGGCGTTCGTTTCAGTGACAGAAACCGGGCGTCCTGAGCTGTCACGGACACACCGTGCGGTGCCTTGGCATGTAACTGCTCAGGAGCCCTAAATTCTCTAGATTTTGCCTGTGCAGAGCTCGTCCCGGGCTCCCGGACCTTACTCGAGGTTTACACAAAATTAAGTCTTTACTCAGTTTGCAACGTCTGATAAATAATATGTACAGCTAACAAGATTATAAATTTCAGGTTGAATCCTAAGGAAAATTTGCTCTTATGTATGTCACTCATAGTTAATGTTTGCTAAATGTGTAGTAAAAAGTTGAGCGTGTATTATCAGGAAGATCAGACTATAAATTGTGAAGGAATATCGAGGGTCTGTCTGGACTCAGAACCACAACGTATGGTTTTAATATACCAGCTTCAGTACTGGCTGTGAAAAAAGGGAGTTAAGATTTGTCCCGAGGAAGAAGGTTCTTGTCTGTAAAACCCTTGACAAGTCTGATCACTTCTACCGGAGTCTTTTTGAAGAGGCAAGCTCTCCTTTGTGATAGTGCTCGTGCTGGAGTTTCTTTTGCAAGAAGAGCTTATAACTGCATCTTTCTCCTTAGGGAAATAATGGCAAATCTCCACCTGAGGGCATGTTTTTAGTTCAGCCTGCAGCACTAAAGTTGTTTCAGAAGTAAATGTGTTTCTCAAGTCTGCTTATCCCGGCTATTTCTGTAGTTCTGAAATGACTTGAGGATGACCTTCAGAGAAAGAAGCTGGATTTGCTCAGAGGATTTCGAACCTCTTTTATTTGCTTTCCTTAAAGCTTCTCTAAAACAAACAAGCAGAGCATTTGGAAAGAAACCTATGATTTAATATTCAGCACTTCCTTTCCCTTGGGTAAAAACTGATAGACCTTTCTATTTGTTTTTGGAAAGGTTTCTAGCCAAGCACAAATGATCAGATTTGACACTGCTAAAGTAAAATATGAGGTAAGGCAAAGGGGGGGTAGTTTTTTTTTTCATATGTCATTACTTATGTGGAAAAATAAAGTTAAAACCTAGGCAAATTGTCTCAGGTTTTTGGGTTTTTTCCAATCACACTTCTGTTTTAGTGGGTTAATCCATCATCGGTTGTTGTGAAAACTCAAGACTTATGCCTTTTAAAAAATATTAGCATCATCACCAGATACTTTCAGGCAGTACACTGAGATGCTACTGCACTGGCTAGGAGATTAGCAGCATCTGGCCTTGCGCCTCTGGTCTTGTGCCTAATGATACTTCGTGGGAGTACTGCATTAACTGTCAATAAATGTCTGTCATCTCTTTGGGCTTAATTATGGAATGGTTTTAGAGCAGCACACAAAATAAAAAAAAGCAGCTCAGCTTTTAAATGTGATACAGCCCTGTGTATGAATAACTTGTGGTGCCTGAATCTGTTGGCAGTGTCCCCATTAATAAAGCCCTGCTTTGTTTATGTGGCGTTGCTTTTGAAACCCTAGAAGGTCTGTGTTAATTTTTGTTTGTTTGTTTCCCTTTAGCAGCTCCATGTTGATAAAACAGATGAGAGAAGAGTTGCATTTCTTTGCTAAGCAGGATGTTTAGACAGGATTCTGATGGTCTTTGTATGCGTCTTGTCTTTCCCTTTTCTTTGTAGTAGTGTTCAAATTTTGGGAGAAATCCTTTTAAGTCCCTGGCTATGATTTCAGGACAGACTAAGAAATTTCTCCTTGGTAATCGGACTGTGCATAACGTTGAACCCATACTGTCTACATCAGACAGCATCAGTGATCAAGCCAGTTTTGGGTGGATTCTTATACGCTGTGGAAACCCTTGTACTTCTGTAGTGGAAGACTTGTCTAACCAAAGATGCTAGAGCCAGAAATGCTGGTGGGAACTGATAATGTTGTAGCTAACCTGTGCCAACATTGTGCCATGAGTAATGTCATTAGAGGGTAAGAATACCCAGGTGGTGAATTATTCCAGAGCATTGTCTTCCAAATGCTCAGCATAGCTTTTGGTTTGTGAACTGGCACATAGACAACTGTGATTGCTTGTTTTGAGCAGTCAGGGGAATGACCAAGCTACATGTGATCACTGTGTCCGCAGATTGGAAGGCAGAAAGAGAGGCAGCATATTAAGACTGAACAGGTAATAAAAAGAAATGTTTAATTTGTATGGTATTAAGGGAAGAAACAGAAAACTGGGGGTAGTGAAAACTCCTAAACGTTTTCTAAGGGTCTAAGTGATTGAGAAGCCTTTCTCCTGTTCTAAAAATTACACAGGCAGTCAAGGACCAGAGTGTTAAATTTGTGACGGGTCTCAGTAGGGAGTTAAAAAACTTTGTCAGATGTATACAAGTGACAAGGATTGAAATTGTTTCCTTGCAAATGTTTTGTAGCTGTACTAAAAAAATGAAGCTATATCAGCTTTGACCAGGTGTATCTTTAAATATTCAGTGTGTCTTGCATTGCATTGACTAGTGTATTTGCTTAACTAAGACATCAGTTTTGATTTATGTGACTTGCATGTTTCCCTACTCAGATTAATATCTTCGTTAGATTGATTATGATACCCTTTATAATCAGTGGACCTTAATGCTTTGTTTATATCAGTCAGGCTTTTTTTAAGTACCTATTAATTAAACCTGACAACTTCAAGTTAATTTGTACTTCTTTCCTAGTATATTTTTATTCTGCATCACAGCTGAACCTACATCCCTTTGCAGGAAGCAGTTTAGACATACAGAAAGTCAGACCTCATTGTTTCTGTTTCTCTTGTGTAGTGTCTTGCCTGTGGAAGGCCTTTTCCTTGCTTCTCGCTTTTTCTTTTCTCAGTGGGACTAAGACTCCAAGGCAGTATTCTGCACAGTGTGATTAAATGGTGAGCAGGATAAAAAAATAACATTTTTTAACACCCTGGTGCTGATCATATTGTCTGATGCAAGACAAGAGGCTGTCCCCTGACTTCCCAGCAGAATAGGTGGCTGCTCCCCATGTTATTCAAGATGAAAGATGGGGCAGAGTCCCTGTGCTTTCTTAGTATCAGCCTTCTGCCCTTACCAACTCAAAAGTTGTCTGTAATGTGTTACTAAAAGCTGATGTGCTTTAGGATGAGTGCTTTACACTTAAAAACTTTCAGCACTTCCACTAACCTTAGGTGCACGTATTGCACTGAAGAGCAATTTCTGGAGCATTATTATTAAATATTTAACATTTCTTGACGTTTCTTTCACTCTGGAAAAAGATAAGAATAGTCTCCTAGCTTCTTAACATGAACTCTGATAATCATTCAGGTTATACCAACTAATCTGCTCGTTCGCAACCATTTGTGATAAAATCTAAAACTTAAAAATAATCAGACTCAGAGGTTCATGTATTTTTTCCAAACTTAAAAAAAAAGAGTTAAAATTACTGTAATTGAATCAAATCAATTTAATATGTTCCTGATCATGAGTAGAAAAGGTCTCAAATGAGCTCTCTCTCGTTGTCTTTCAGGATTCTAAATAACTACATTTAAAATAAGGATAATTGAGACTGTTATCTATGATTGCAACTATTGGTAAAAATAAATATAAAACCACTATGTTTACAGGATATCTACACAAATAATGGTTCTCCCTGCTCTGTGCTACTTAGTTAACTAGTGTCTTTGGTTTTCTGAGCTCTCCTGATAGCGTTTGTGGATTCTGCTAAAAACAAGACCTCCAACTAAAGTGTGTTGAACTGGAGTTCTGCATGACTGGTAAGCAGGAGATAAATTGATATTGGACAAATAGGAAAGAACATGAGCGTTGAAAAGAAAAAGTGTTGTACTCATAATTCTACTCATGATTCTAAGAATGTTAAAGGAACCTAGAAGAAACAAAAGTAAAAGCATTAAAAACATCCTTTCAGCATTGTTTCAGAAGGTAAAGAATTACATGTGCTGGTGTTTATGGAAATTATTCTCATCTTATTTTTCAAAGCGTTGTGTTTCTTCAAGAAACAAATAGTGCTTAAACTGAGATGGTACCTTCAAAAAGCACTTTGTATGTATTAATCGGGGGGAGGGTGGACATTTGCTTAGAACCATTTGTCTCAACCTTCTATAGATGGTTCCATTAGCAGAATAAATAGTCTGATACCACCTGGGCAGGGAATAACATGCAAGATCCAACACTGTGCAGTGGTGTCTTGTGCCAGGATGCCCACTGCTCACCTCTCAGTGAATAGTAGCTTCATGAGAACAGTGGTGGGGGTGTTGGTGATATCCTTCTCAGTCTGAACTCCGTCTCTTCCCATGTGGACAAGATTGCTGTTAGAATCACTGAATCATTTAAGTTGGAAAAGACCTTTAAGATGATTGTGTCCAGCTGTTAACCTAACAAGCCACACTATGTTGGCTTTGCTTGGTACACCTAGGATTTGAGCATGGTCCCCTGGAAACTTTGGAGAGGAATGATAAATGTTTCTTTTCTGATAAGAACCATTCTAAATGTGGAGATTTTTTGCCATCCTGTGATATTTTTCTTTAAATGTTTCTAGTCAGAGACACTACTGGAGTTAGTTGAAAATTAGTTTTCTCAGTTGTGCTGTGAAGCAAGTTCCTTACATGTGTTGTTATTTTATGCATACTTACCTCACTGTCTGAATTACAAGACCTCTATAATTTTAAAATGTCTAAGGAGAGACTGGCAAGATGGTTGAAAATAAGTAAACCAGTCAGGTTTTAGATAAACTACCCTCTGGGAATTTGGCACAGCTGTGAGAATAATTTTTTTTGCCCAGCCTTGTACCCCTGAAAAATACACCTGACTTTAATCCTAGCTTGTTTCTGGAACTATGTGATTTTATCTGTCCAGGATGTTGAATGGAACTGGATCCTGAATGAGAAGCTCATTTCCACCCATTTTTAAATTTCTTTAGTTAGAACTACATAAACTGTTGCTTGTAAGTCTTTGTTACATCAAACTGGCTTTGAATCAAGGGATATCTCTCAGGGCTTACTATGGTGACTTTGAAGGTGTGAAAATTTGTATAATTTGTCTCTCCCTTTTGCCTCCTCCCCCCTCTTCGTCCATCCCTTGCCATGGGGCTCACCAATGCACGGATAATGAGCCCTCTTTCCTGTGCTTGATACTGCTGCTGGTTCAGATGGATTTGGGATTACTAGGCTGTAACTGGCTTGAGCTGGAATGATTTCATTCACAGCTAAACTCAAAACTGGTTACAGCTGAAGTGACACTGAATTAGGTGAACAGCAAGATAAGAACACTGTATTCATCATGAACAATGAGAACATGCTGCTTTAACTGCACAAGTGATGTAGATTAATGAAGAAAATTATATGTGAGTCCCATTATGAGTTGAGGTCTTGTTGCTTGCATGGACGGCATGAAGCAGTGTCAGCTAGAAGCCTGACCCACTGTCAGAAGTTGGTAATGACAGCAATGGACAGATTTTTCAGTATGTAGGAAGATGTTCTGAGTGGGTTGTTTTATATTTTTTAAAAGAGGAACATCCTGCTTTGGAAATGAGATGGAAACAATTGCTAGAGAAAGTGCATTGTCAACATTAAATCATTGAATGGTCAAAACAGTAAGATAAAAGATAGACTGAGCTTGAGGGAAGATGATGGGCTTTTGAATTTCTCAGAATAAACTGCAGGGATCCTAAGTACTCTTTGATGAACAGATTGTGATAAGCAGTAGCAGAACTAATTTCTTTCCTTCAGATCATCAGTGCAGGTTTTTTTAAAACTTGTAAGGCTGGGGAGCTGAACATCCATGGTGACTCTACAATCACAATATAAATTCATTCAATAAAACTGAGTGAAACCCAAGTCTCTTTAGTTTAGAGCTTTTCAAATATTATTCCAAGGCTAAAATCTGTATGGGTTAGGATTCTACTTTATTCTGACCTGCAAGGATGATTTTTCTACTTGGTTCTCAAGAATGAATTCTCTTTCCTCACAAACCACCTTTGATAATGTTATTGAGTTAAGGAGGAAATTCTTTAAAAACCAGATATTTCCCAGGACATAGAGCACATCCTCAGAAATTTTAATTTCTAATTATGGCATCAGAAATGATTGCTTTTGGAGATCGTTGTAAAATGCTTCTAATTAATGAAGAATATGATAGACCATGAAGATTGATACCCTTTTCCCTTATTTCATTCTTCATTTCCTCTTTTATTTTTTTCTTGTAGTGAATTTGCAGTTGAGTTTTGATGGGAGAGACTTGCTGTGTGTCTCCACAGACAGGCTAGTACCATTTTATTACCATTACGGGACCTTCAGGCTGCAAGAAATTGTTCAATTTAGCTGTTACACTTGTTTACAGAACACACGTTGACATTGTTCTGAGCTTACCCCTATGCTCAGAATAATGACAGGTGTTGCCTTCCAGACCTAAGCCATCAGTGAATGCTTAAGAGGCTTGTTTGTGGTTTCTGTTGATGTGTATAGGTAGGCTTACTTTGAATTATGTAATTTATGTGATGTCTTTCAATATCCAGAAGCACGCAGTAAAATCTTTACCCTGTTATGTATAGCTGTGGAGACTGTTCCTGTGGCAGTATTCACGTTAATATAGTCAGTCTTTGTTCCCAGATAAGTTTTATGTATCTTTTTCAGCTTGTAATTCAGATGAACTTCTGTAGCTTGATTAAAGGAAAGTCATACCATATCAGTGCCTTAGGGACATCTCCACTCTTCAGCATACAAGAAGGCAGGAACAACTCCGGTCATACCGAGTCTAGTTCAGCTACAATTGATTTACTGTAAGTTCTGCACATAGAATAATTTTCTTGCTGTGTTCTTGCCTAATGTTTTGCAAGGTCGTTTATTCAGGTTTACCTTTGAGCTGTAGTTTTTACTGTTATGTGATGTCTGTAAAGTCATCAGAGAAAATATTTTTCAGAGTATGACTCTAAAAGCAGAGAAAACCTTTGAAAATATGTATGGATTAGGGAAGGTGGTCAGGGTTATGTTTTCAGACAGAAATAAGAGAAATTGAAAAAGTCTTTTCAGGACAATTTGAAGTAGTCTTGAAGCAGGTATTAAGCTCCATTTTATAGTTACTGATTTAGATACAAAAGGTTGAGTCCTTTGGGACTTGGAAAGGCACAGTGTGCACAACCTTTTCTTTATCCACTGAGAGTATAAGTAGCATATCCTCCATATTTGAGAGTCACAGCGTTTGATAATTGTACATTACAAATCTCCCCTTTATATGTATACTCTTCAATGTAAATGTCACTAAAATATTTTTTACATTAAACTGAGTGTTTCCCTAAAACCCTTATTCTGAGTTCAGCCTCTCCTGGTGGTTTTATGAGACTTCATGCTGTGAAGGCTTCCTGTGACTGCAGAGGGGCTTGAATTTGTTGGGGGCTCTGCAATGGGAACAGTTCCTGACTAGATGGCAGGGAATGTTCTTCTGAGCTATGCTGAAGCAAATCAAAGAAGTGTGTCCAGATCTTCCTTGTTATAAATGAGAGCACATCTCAGTTGTAGATGTTTGTTCTTTTATTTCTTTGTAGTCGTACTGTGGCCTGGAGTTAAACCCCTCAGAGTAATGGATTAGTAATATATTGCCCTTGGGCTAAGCAAGAGTAGAAGCTAGAATTTTTTTTTTCTAACTTGAAAATATTTTTTTAAAAGAGCTTGTATTCAGTGCCTAATCCTGCCAGACTTTACCCTTTGTGAGTCGTTCTTATTCACACAAGCCATTCTACTAAGTTGGAGTCCTGAAGCTGATGGACTCATGTGAGTAAGGGATTTGAAGACTTACAGAACGTTTAAAAACTTTAATTTATCAGATCTCATACGTTCTAATTACTACCTCACAGTCTGTATGTTTTGTCATGTTAATAAGTGTATAACCATTGTGTTTCTCTGTATCTCTGATAACAAAAGTAGTAGACTGTGACAAAAAGCACATGTTCAAATGCCGTACATGTGTTTGTGCATGCTTCTCAGAAAAATGCTTTTTTGCTCAATATCAAACATAGCAACTTATGCAACCAGTTACTTCAATTGTGAGTGCTGGATTATTATTTTTTTAACATTGTCTAGAATTAATTTATTCCCCAGTCCACCTTTACCCTAAATGAGACACAACCAGTGCATGATCCAAATCTCATGCTTCAGTACATTCTAATGAACTTGATTAGTTCAGCTGTTAATAAAAAAATGTGTTATAAGGGGTTACATTGCTATAGGCATGTATCAGTGTGAAGAACTAAAGTCAGACAAAGATTTGTTGTGTATAGTGGCAGCAGTCTGATTCTTTTTTGAAGCCTCTGGAGTAAGTATTTCCTTGGGCTTCTCTTGCCTCCTCTTGGCTGAGAAGATTTTTCAATCACAATCTAAAGATCAAAGAGAGCTGGTGGCATGATTTTCTCCCACCCGCTTTTTGCTTCCTTGACGTCCTTTGTTCTGAATCTTCATGTTTGAATATCCTTGAAAAAAGATAGTGTCTATTTGTTCTATAAGTATGAGTAAATTAACTAATTATACTTATAAGCTAAGGGCACTGTTTACTTTCGTAAGACTAACAAGCACAAGGAGCGAGATAAACAGAAGACTCAATGGTGGCATGTGCAGATGGTGAACTGTGTGGATTAATACCTGTTTAAACCCTGTCTGCGTCTCTCTGGAAGAAAGAAAGAATCCTATTTCCACCATCCTGGCCTTCATGGTGTTAGCAGCATCTTAGAGAGAATAGATGTCATCTTTCTTTACAGTACTCTTATCAATTTAGAGATCTCTGCAGGGTCCTGGCATTGTACAGTGCAGTCCTGGCCTTGAACTTTGTCACAAGAGCTATCTGAGGCTCATAATGACCTACTTAACAGGAGTTTGATAGTGCTTTGCTTCTCAATAATCTGGTTATTACCTGTGTACTTTCCTTAGTTCAAAAAAACTCACTTGCAAGCAGAACTGTTGAGACAGAGTACAGATCTCTGAGGACTTCATAGAAATAATTTGCAATCCTGATAGAGAGCATTATTTTCTTAATTATCTTCTTTCATGAATCTTGAGATGCACTACAGTATGTCAGTTTATATCACTGTCGGCATTTTCAAAAGTAGACCATTATTATAAAGAAAAAAGAAAAAGTAATTGTACCACAGAAAGATCCTACTCTTACAATTTTTAAGCTATTCTATGCATTATTGGAGATTCCAGTGCAAAATAATGAAACAAGAGACACAACTGTAGTTATATTTAATAGCATAAAAAGGTATAAAACAAGTCAGGCCCTTTATTTACAGAATGTAAATGAAATCACAGTGTTTGGGTTTAGGAGCAAAGTGCTTTTAAGAGCAAGGTCTGTCATGATTGCACATCGTGAGATTCCTTGAACCTTCCAGAGAATTGTATTATATTAGCTACTGATTTTTCCATCCCATTTCCATTTATAAAAGCCAGTCGAGATAGTCTAACTTTGAATTCATTTGTTGCAGGATTTTCAACTGGCCATTAAATATATTCAAATAGTCATAGCACAGGCATAATTTTCCAGTTTAAATTAAAATAAGTTAGTGTAAAATCACACAGACTGGAATTTTTTACTTTAAGTGTTGTCATGAGTGTGAGTTTTGCCTCCATTCATTTTGTGCATTCACTTACCTATTCACTGGAATAACAGGTGTCTCAAACAGCCCCCTAAAGTGGCTTCACAGTCATCTGCTGCATATTCATAGGGCTGTCTCTCAAAAAAAAGGTGTAGGACCTTAGAAGCTAGGATCAGCAATGCCTGTCTTAAGGTTTCTGAACGAACTCCTAAGCCCTAGGTCTGATTTTGGTGCTGCCCACACACCATGTGTGTCCACTACAGGCAAGACCCTGAACAGATCTGCAATGCATTCCATCCTGCTCCACAGTTACTCAACTTAAGAGTTGTGTAGTGTGACCAAAAGCCTTTCTGCAGCCTGTGCAGCCGTGTTGCTGTTCTCTGGAAACCATAGTACTAGAAAGCATGGGAACAGGCAGGGAAATAGATATCAAGATATCTCTAGCATAGGCTCAGGATGCAGCCAGGCTTTGTACCTGTTTACAGAAGACAGAAGGCACTCCAGACTCAACACCATCATTAACATTTGGGGTTTTTTTCCTCCACAGGAGTATTTCTGAACCTCTGCCACATACCTAAGGCTGAGTTAAAGCTATGAGCAGTTACCTCTGAGTCCCATTAAAATGAAACGTTCTTCAAGAACAGTTGCCTTCTATCCTTTGAAAGGACAGAAGTGTGCCAGCTGTTTGCTTTGGAAGGGCAGTGAGCTGGGACAACAGTGCTCTTGAGCTGGAGCCATGAGACTAGGAAGTTACCCTCTAGAGTGAAAACCTCTGATTCTGAACATCTAGAGCAGTGCTCTGGCTTCTTGGCTGGGTGTTCCTTTCAACTCCTACGCTGAAGCTGTGCCACTCATGGCATAAACTCTTAGGGATGGATTGAGAAGGCAAAAGCGAGAGGGAGCATGATGCTGTGTGCTGTATTGAAGGTGGTACATAGCTTGCTTCTCATCCAGTGAGAGGGAAGATGAAAGATAAATGAATGTGATAATGAAATGGGTATCCCTCTGCCACTTCTGTAATTTTATCTAAGCCAACTGGTTAGTGTTGGAGTGCCAGAAAACAACATGTGGGTTTTCAGGGATCCAGGGATGGATTTAAAACCACTTTTATGTTGCTTACTCACCCATGTTACATTCCTGCTATGCCAGTGAGTTATCAACAGCACAGCAATAAGTACAATATTAGTACAGTTACAATTAAATTTCTATAATTATGTAGTAGCACTTTCATTCATCAGTTTTTATTTCCCTCCCGTATTTTTTACTGTGTGTTCTGAGATGCCTTTAAGTGTCTTTGAAACAAACAACATGATAGCAGTACAGATTGTTATATCCGTAGCCCTAAAGGGAACTAAACTATTTTAACAGAAAATGAGACAAAGCTCATTAAGAAAATGTGTTTGTGTGTCAGACGGTGCTTTCTTCCTTGCAGTTTCACTCACTAATTCTGATATAGTTCTTGCTGCTACTAGCACCTGCCTTTCTTTGGAGGGACATCCTCACTGCTTCTTGGGGGAAGAGAGCAAGGAAATATGAGACCTGACCCCTGACTTCTATTTCTTTTTTTTCTTTAGTGGAGTGTCAGGTATGGGTGTAAGAGAGAGCTGCAAGTCCCTTGGAACTTTGTGAAGGCAAGGTGTATGGCAAGTGATGCCAAAGTCCTTCTGGAGGAGAGGGCAAGGCAGGCTGCCAGGGAAGTGGAGTTAGGAGTGGCTTCTGTGACCTTGCATGCAGAACATGGCAGGAGAGAAGGCTTAAGTGAGGTTTCAAGAGGGAGGTCTTGGCTGGAGCTTCCATTTTAAAGCTTTTTGAGAGTAATAGGTTTATTGCACCTGGGAAGGGCTGGGAAGCTAGTGGTTGTGTGCATGGCTGGCTAGCCAAGATAAGGACCAAACTATTAGGTTGGTGCAAAAATAATTGCTGGTTTTGTCACTCTAAACTGTGATGCTTTTTTATGATTAAATTCTTATTTAACTCTGTTCAAGTAGTATACCATTTTAAAAATGAAATTAGCTTTCTTTATGCTAATGGTTTTGCTTTCACAGTTTAATTTTTTATATATCACACTGTCAAATTAAAGATGGAAAACAAGCAAACTTTAGTGATTTTGTTGTATGCATTCAAAAGGATATGTAAAGCAGTGGAAACTACTAGTAACATCAACCAAACATTTGGCCAGGGGACTGTCAATAAATGTACTGCTTGACTTTGATTCCAAAAATTTCATAATGGAAATGAGAGCCTTGAAGATGAGGACGCTTATGAATGTCCTTCTGCAACAGACAGCCAGTTGAGGGCCACTAGTGAAGCAGAACCAGGCAAAACGGCTAAAGGGAAGAAATAAATATTGACCATTCAACAGGTGTTTGACATTTGCACCAAACTGTAAAATCCAAAAAAGCTTCACAAACGAGTGCTGCATGAGCTGAATGAAAATTAAAAAAAAAAAAAAAAAATCACCATTACAAAGTCTGCTTTGTGCTTCTTTAGCACAATAAAAATCCATTTCTTGGTGGCATTGTGACATGTGACAAAAAATGGATTCTATACAACAACTGACAGCATTCCACACAGTGGCTGGAGCAAGGTGAAACAATAAAACACTAACTGAAAATGAAGCTGCATCAAAAGAAGGTTATGGTCACTATTTGGTGGTCAGCAAGTGGAGTCATCCACTACAACTTTTGAATCCTGGAAAAAAACATCACAGCAGAGAAGTATCATAAGGGAAACAACAAATGTACCAAGAACTGAAATGTTTACATCCAAAACTAGTCAATCAAAAAGGACCAGTTCTTCTCCAGAACAACACCTGACTGCATGTTTCAGAAATACCTCTGTGGAAACTATACAAACTGGACTACAACATTCTGCCTTACTCAGCTTACTCACTAGACCTCTGTCCGACTGATTACTAGATTTTCAAGCATCTCAACAATTTCCTGCAAGAGAAGGTTTTCAACAACCTAGCAGCTGCTCAAAATGCTTTTGAAGTATTCATCAGTTCCAGGACTCCAGAATTCTATGCTACTGGCATCGACAGACTTGTTTCTTGTTGGCAAAAATTTCATGGATTCTAATGGTTCTTGTTTTGGTTAATACATTTTATTCTAAACTGAGTTATACTGCTTTAAAGCACAGGAACCACCACAAGGCTACAGGTAAAATGAATAAATTTATTTCCATTGCCTCATGAACCAGTGCAACTCCAAAATACCACCTGGGCAGAGGAAACACAAATGGGAACACAGGGACTGCAGAGCTTGGTCTTTGCTTACAGTCTGGGGCAACTCTGAAACAGCACCCAAGCAGAAAAAATGCAAGTGGGAATGCAGGCACTGTGGAGCTCAGTCCTTGCTAGAAAAAGTTTGTGTATAGCCTGCCACTTTGCCTGCATCTGTCAGGGGAAAGCATGTACTTTGGTCTTTCTCACAGCAGGGCTGGAATCTCAAGCATGTTTTCTAGGATGGCCCTGAATTTCACAGTCCTGTGTTACCTAAACACAGAAGATTCTGCTTGTTAAGCATCTGAAACTAGGCAATAATTAGCATGATTTGTATTTTCTGCATCCCAGCTGCAAAGTCACTTAAATGTATTTCTAGTTCTTCCTCAGCAATCTTCCACTATATTCTCACAGTGGCTAAAAACAGCAATTTTTTTTGCACCAACCTAATATAAGAACTTTGACTATTATTGTACTAGAATAGTCCTGATTCCTTATGGGCACTGGTGTTGTAGAGCACTTTGAAGAGTCTGTTTGTGCAGAAGGTTCTGCTCAGCCTTGGTGATGCATAGTGAAGTGTAGTGCAAGGGAATCAGAACAACACTGTGGCTTCTCTCCACAACCTCCTAACCCCATGTGCTGCTCACATGGGATCAGAGACAAAAAGCCAGTCACATGCAGAGCAAGAGACTGTCACTTCTCTCCATCAACTGCTTAGTGTCTGTGACTGAACGTGCCATGGACCCTCAAAAAAGCCTCTGTCCCTGTTGCATCACCTGGTGCAAGGTGTAGAATAGAAGCATCTGTTCCGTCCAGTGGTCCCTAAAATGCTGAAGACATATTTCAGCACCTTAAGATGGGGTGAGAAGCCTGCAACTACATACTAGCAGCAACATACCATTTTAGAGAAAGATTGAGCTAGCGGACTGAAGTATGCAGAGCTCATTTGCTCCAGAGAGGATGTAAGTGAAGAAAGGGTAGATAGTAGCATATGGCAGTTCAGCTCTGAAACGGCGCTGTGCAAAATGGCACCTCCTTATTTAGCAGATTGGCTTCCTCTGTGGGTGCAGTAACTTAATTTTGTAGAAGACCTAATTCTTTCCTTAATAACTGAATAGATTTGGTCTGGAAATAGAGAATCTCATGGTTCCTCTGACTGAAGTCAGAAAAAGTGGGAAGAGGAAAGACATTATCAATTTCAAGGCAAATAACATATGTTGGAGGAGAATTTTAGGAGACAGCATACCAAGATTTTAGGCCAAACCCCAAGAAAACATTTGGAAAGCATTTCAGAAGTAACTAAATGCAGAAAAAAGAATAATAACAAAAGGTCTCTTTACTTTCATTTGCTCCTGAGCCAGACAAAATCAAAGGAAAATCTTCACTTAACCATGGACATGTCTTGGAAACATCTTCCTCCTGGTCTGAGAGATCTGCAGGCTGGTAGGGGAAGCACAGGTAGGAGGAAACAGGGCTTTAATAGAAAGGGAAATTGTGTTTTATCTGGTAAGCTGCACATTTTATGGTCGCTTGAAGCAACCTTAACCTCGATCTCATGCTCTGTGAATCACCTTGAAGAAGTCATGGATCACCGTCATAAGTTGGTTAGCAAGTGGCAGTCAGTTGCTGACACAACTAGAGTGATATAGCTGGAGTAGACCTGGAAAGCCAGCTGTGACGAAAATAGCTCAACGTAACTGACAGATTTTGTTTTCCTGGCTACACATAATTATTATGTTTCAAATCAACATAAGAAATACTCATTTTCAGAGCTAAATTAGAGCAGGAGATATACAGACTATTTATCAAATTTTTACTTTCCAGCATTTTGGTAGTCTGGTACAAATGTTGCTGGACTCACCCTTCTGAAGAACAAAAGGAAATAAAGAGATGCTAAAATAATCCGTATCCGTCTACCTTGGAGAAAACAATCAGATGGTGTGATTTCACTCTAAGTAGTAGGAGTATTGTAAAAGTTATCTGGAGAAAGAAAACTGAGAAATGTTTGTGTATTCATTGACAAGGAAAGGGTAGGAAACATATTTATCTAGGAAAAGAATGGTTTGTATTGTACGCTCCAATGAAATAAGACTAGTCCAGGCTAGAGATGCATGCTCCTAATTTGTCATAGAATTATAGAATAACCAGATTGGAATAGATCCACTGGATCATTGCGCCCAACCATTCCTATCAATTGTCATTACCTCTTGTCAAGGTTATAGCCTGTCCTTATGTCATCTTGCACTGGTATTGAATTTCAGCAGACCAAATTTTGAAAGTTGTCGGAACTGCCAAAGGTAATTAATTGAGATAAATCTGTGGAGGAAAAAGAAGCTGAGGGAAGATGAAAAGTGCTGACAACTAACTTGGTAAACTGCAAGCCTAAGAGTTACTTGTACTGTATAGCAGTAAGAAGGAAGCCTAATAAAAAGAAAGGAAACTTGATGATAGTCAAGGATCCTAGGAGATCAACCATTATATGAGAAAGAGGGGCTGATGGAAAGGTTAAATGTAACTGTCACAGATGCTCACTAGAAGTTACAAGCAGTAAAATCTGCAGAATTAAACCAAAAGGAATGGGAGGATTTAAAGTAACATTTATTGGAGCATAAAATAACTCATAGGGAAATGTTTTAAAAACAATAGGAATATAGGTCAGTAAAACAGAATGATTCTGAAATAAGCTGTTAATGCACCAATTATACAGTTTGTTTTGTTCTGTTTATGCAAGCCTTTGCACATTTTGAATTTTATAATAGTCTCTGACCAGATTTATTTTGAATGAATCAAATATGATTATTTTCATGCAGAAACTACAAATTTATAAAGGGTTACCATAACAATAATTTACGGTATTAAAACTTAGAATGCATTATTCAGTATGCCATATCCTCTAGATTAAATAGGCAGACCTTCATATGGCTTCTGTCTTATGTGTTTACAGGCATTCAGATATGAAAAAATCTACTCTTGAGCATATACAGGTGCACTTGAAGACATTTGAATAGCTGCATAGCTAAGTAGCTGATACAGCTATGGGCTAATACAATTCTGGTATTTGTACATACAAATAAGGAGGTAGTGAAAATATAACCTTAAATGTATTTTTTTTGTCACTGTCCTGATAATTTAATAAACTACTGGTCATTGCTTATTGAAAGTTTCAGGAATATTTTATTTGTTGCCCATGTATTTATTCTCTGTGAGGAATACACTAACCCCGTTGCATTAAAGCATACAGCTGTAAGCAAGGATGACAGCAGTGCACAGAGCAATACACAAATAGGCAGGGTGAACCTCAGTTTCTGAACTAAGTACTGAAGAAAAGTTTGCAGGATGAAAAGGTGATTTAAGTATTGTTTCAAAACTCTTGTTTCAGAGCCTGTAGGGATGAAATTGCAATAGCTTTGAAAGTAGGACTTAGGTAAATAAATGACGGAATACTTTTTCTAAAATTCGGCTTCAGTAATCCGTATTAAGTCAATTTGTAACTTTGAAGCATAGATCTGATGGCTAGAAATAATTGAGATAAAGTTCCATGGTGGATAAAAATTGCAGGTCAATTTTTTAAAACGTATGACCATGTGATAAATCATTTATATATGCTATACTGTGTAAGTGTAATTATGCATGTCTCTCTGGAAGAGAAAATGGATCTGATATGAGAAACCGGAACTGATACATGGTAAAGTGAT
The DNA here is from genome assembly GCA_033558105.1 of Coccyzus lansbergi. NCBI lineage: Eukaryota > Metazoa > Chordata > Aves > Cuculiformes > Coccyzidae > Coccyzus > Coccyzus lansbergi. Next base: position 3,286,837 of record JAUMJK010001092.1, read on the forward strand.
ACTGTGAGACATTTATTTGGGGTGAAAGGGTCCATCAAATATTATGTTGCTCTAGTGGAAAAGAATTTGGAGAGTAAAGAAACTTCTTGAAAGGAGATTTACCAGACTATGAGAAGCAAGAAAAGATACAGCTAGTGACTCTTGCCTTTTCATTATGAGGAAAGTAGCAGAAAGGGGGCTCATAGACGAGTGTGTTTCATTCATGCTTTAGTAAAATGCAGCTCAAGATTGGATTGGAGGGAGTGAGCATTGAATGCTGCCAGGGGTGTAAGAGCACATGTCCATAAGGGAGTAACAACTATGACGCATCTGAGAAAATTTGGATTGAAAATGTCTGTAACGTCTGTAAAATTCTTCCCCACTGTCTGTATGGGATGGCTTGGCTGGGGGTAATGGAGCTTTTACTGCTTCTGTCTTTCTTGGATGGAAATAAAGGTGTTTAGGAGTGGGGGATGAAGTGAAAATGAGGATGCATGTTGTCTGTTCTCTCACCTTGGCCCCATCTTGTGCCTACAATTTTTGACTCAGAGTTCAGAAAGGCTCCTTTGTAGTGATCTCCGTTTTCTCTTCATCACATCATTTAGTGGAACCACACAGGATCTAGTAGGTCTGCTGGATCTGAGGAAACAGTGGTTCTCTGTGTGCAAAATAGCAATCAGTCTGAAAGTCTTAACAAGTTTACATGCAAAAAGAGCAAGGACATTCTACACCATTCTGTATCCAGAATTAAAATGAGCCTTCTTAATTTAAATGGAAGTAGGCTATCCATGTTGCAAGATGGCATCCTTATCAGCTGCGTATTTATAACATTTTATGACAATGTGATGAACATGATATCCAAGGCATTCTGAAATAGCTACCAATTAATGCTCGTATGATGCCAGTAATACATTATGAAAAGTAGCTTGCTTTACTGCTACTGACTAGTAAATTCAGTGACACTGATTTTCCTTTCACTGTAAGAAATTCTGAGTTGTATTAAGTCAGTAGCAATGCTGAATATGCATAAAGCGTAGGGAAGAGGCCAGAAGCATATGTATAACAGATAACTGAGTCCATCCCTGTTCAATGTCTTCATCAATGACCTGGATGAAGGCATTGAGTGCACCCTTAGCAAGTTTGTAGATGACACTAAGCTGGATGGAAGTGTCGATCTGCTGGAGGGTAGGGAGGTTCTGCAACGGGATCTGAACAGGCTGGACCGCTGGGCTGAGACCAATGGCGTGAGGTTTAACACGGCCAAATGCCGGGTCCTACACTTCGGGCACAAGAACCCTATGCAGAGCTACAGACTAGGAGAAGTCTGTCTAGAAAGCTGCCTGGAGGAGTGAGACCTGGGGGTGTTGGTTGACAGTGACTGAACATGAGCCAGCAGTGCGCCCAGGTGACCAAGAAGGCCAATGGCATCCTGCCTTGTATCAGAAATGGTGTGACCAGCAGGACCAGGGAGGTGATTCTCCCTCTGTACTCAGCACTGGTGAGACCGCTCCTTGAATCCTGTGTTCATTTCTGGGCCCCTCAGCACAAGAAGGATGTTGAGGCTCTGGAGAGAGTCCAGAGAAGAGCAACAAAGCTGGAGAAGGGGCTGGAGAACAGACCTCATTGCTCTCTACAACTACCTGAAAGGAGGTTATAGAGAGGGGGGAGCTGGCCTCTTCTCCCAGGTGACAGGGGACAGGACAAGAGGGATTGGCCTCAAGCTCTGCCAGGGGAGATTTAGGCTAAACATTAGGAGGAAGTTTTTCACGGAAAGGCTCATTGGGCATTGGAATAGGCTGCCTAGGGAGGTGGTTGATTCACCTTCCCTGGAGGTGTTTAAGGCACGGGTAGATGAGGTCCTGAGGGACATGGTTTAGTGTTTGATAGGAATAGTTGGACTCAGTTATCTGATGGGTCTCTTCCAACCTGCTGATTCTATGATTCTGTGATAAATACAATGAATAGCAGGATTCCTAGGGTTTGGAGGAAATTGGCAGGTTTGTGTTGTGGTTCCTGGAGAATGCAGTGTTGTTTAAAATCCTTTGTTCTTACTTTACCCATCTGGGATCAGGAAGACTATTTTTAGACAACAACACTTGTCCAACAACATTTATCCAAGTAAGGCTGACTGATATTATTTGACCCCTTTGCTGGCTTCTCTTTTACCATATGGCTTTCCTGTGTGCTTATGTGCCTTAGAACGGATGCTTGAAAACTCTGAAAGGGAAACCACAGCCCTTGTATTACATATCTATCAGGTTTTCCATAATGCCTTTGTATGACAAAGGTATCTCACCTCCAAAACTAAGGAATTTTTGTGCTCTGTTTTCCAGCTTAGATACACATTCACAGTTATGTACATGCATATTTCTAGCTGGTTCCCATTACAAGTGTCATTGTATTAGCCAACACCTGATCAAACTACAGACATCTGAAATTTCCATGTACATGCTGGGTACATGCAAAACCAGTATCTGCAGTGATCAGATGTGAATTAATGTGTTATCCTTCATAATACCAATTGTTTAACATGTTCAACTTGGATAAATCAGGAGACATGTAGTAGTAAATATGGTTGCCTGATGTGAATCTTAGGGAAAGCTTGTTCCAGAATAGCACTCAACTTAAATTACAGAATGTTTTAAGATTACCTGCACCACAACACAGCAGAAATCTCTTGAATTTTTTTTTAACGACACTTCTGCTGTTTCAGTGAGTATCTTATCTCCATGGAGACATCAGTTGATACGCAGTGCTGTCTTCTGATGTAGAGTACCATACTTTAAAAAGTTATGAATATGGAGGATTTTTTATTGCAGCCAAAAAAAGAAGAACTAAGCCCCCACAAGGGCTCCGTGTGAAGAGATTTTCAAAGGACCTAAAGGACACTGTATACGTAGGACAGTTTTGGTTGCCCAAAGATAGGCATCTGGTGCTGTTTTAGATGTACTAGCACAACTTGCTTGGCATCCAGCTGTTGCTGTTGAGTCACATCTGCCATCCTCAGGTGTCCCAGGGTGTCCTAGGTTGCACTAGATGCCTCTCTGCAGGCACCAGTTTCATGCTGTTTGTTACCACTGGAAGCTAGTGAGGACTGATTTGACCCTTGTTGCCACCTGACCCTACACTCCTGATGGCTGTGCTTGGAGACTCACAAGCATTTCATGTCTCAGGTCTGATGTCTGTCATTTCTGATATATTGTAGACATTAGGAAAAAATTTTTCACAGAAAGGGTCATTGGGTATTGGAACAGGCTGCCCGGGGAGGTGGTTGATTCACCTTCCCTGGAGGTGTTTAAGGCATGAGTGGACAAGTTCCTGAGGGGCATGGTTTAGTATTTGATGGGAATGGTTGGACTCGATGATCCGATGGGTCTCTTCCAACCTGGTGATTCTATGATTCTATGACAGACAATGCTCAATGCATGAAACAGCAGTTATTAATCTTTTGTCATTATTCCCAGTGCTCAGTGTGTGGCATCATGCCATAGATTTCAGGGTCCACCTCTGTTTACAGGTCACCTCATTCAACGACTCTCAAACTGCAACCTTTTTCTTGTTAAGTCTTACGAGTCTAAAATGAAACTGTATTCTATGTAATATTGTTAATAATTAATTGAAATAATTTTGAATTCAAAGATATGCTTGTGTTTAAATACAGTCTATTTTTTAGGTCAATGAACAATTGACTTATGAAACATACACAAGAAAGTCATCTGTAAAAAAACAATGCAGATGCATAAAATCTGGTGTTAACTAATTAAAGCTAACAAAATGAGCTAGATAATCTGTATACAATTTAAAACATCTAAAACCTATGGGTACTTGATAAAAGCACTTATTCATAGAATCATATAATCATTTAGGTTGGAAACGATCTTTAAGATCATCAAGTTCAACCATAAGCCTAACACTGCCAATTATACCTCTAAACTATATACTTAAGCTCCTCATCTACAAGCCTTTTAAATACCTCCAGGGATGGTGACCATTTCCCTAGGCCTGATAACCCTTTTGTTGAAGAAATATTTCCTAATACCCAATCTAAATCTCCTCTGGCACAACTTGAGGTTATTCTCAAGTTGTTTGAACATGAATATCTACAATCATTCGTACAAACCTGTGAATTACCCCAGAAAAAAATATAAGGACAGTTACACCCATCCATTTATTAGGAAAAGTGCCCCAGCAAATTATTGTGAACATATATGAATGTGAAACTGGGCATCACACAGTCAAACCTTATTTCCAGTCAGAAACCTAGTTGCTACATTTTGTACTAAATCGAGCATATTAATCATCTCGGTAGGAAGCTGCTAAGTATAGAATTTAAAAAGTTGGTAAGAAAGATCAGAAATAAAAATATTGTTATCAATGTTAGAAAGGGAATAGACCTCATGCTAAAACCTGTTTTTGACTCCTGCAGTGATCTTCAGATCCACCAGAACACCTGAATGATAATTCCGTGATTTGCAAACACCATGACTTGTTTGGTTTTTCATGATTCCAGGATTTTGGCAATAGAAATGAGACAATATGTTTAATTTTCTGGGTGAGACGAATAAACAAAGCTGATTTAACATACTACACAGTCTGTTACTTTTGCATTTGATAGTGCCATTCACATTGTAACTTAGACCAGTTGTGGATGCGTAATCATGACTGGAGTAGGTATTTTAAATGCTGGATTTTGACGATTGGTTATTCTGAAATACAGCATTTGAAGGACAGGGAAAGAAATATTCCAGGCTGGCAACTAACACTATCTTATGTAGCAAAGTCTAGTACTGTATCTGAGTCTTGTAGACTGGCTGATTAAACAGGATTAATGATTAAGGCTCCTAAAATAAACTTATGTATGATTCAGGGAAGGAGAGAAACTTCCCTGTCTAGTGGCTGCCACTATTCACAGTCAGAGGTACCCTGTTAGCGTGGTTCAATCACTGACCAAGCAAGCAAGTGCAGACAGAACACATTCTAAAACTAGGCTCTTGAGACTGTATTCTTAGTTCGTGACTGCAGCTAACAGGAACTGGACCAAAAAGTCTCGATGTTCAATCTCATCTCCTCAGATTCTGGGAAGTATAGCTCCTGATCTGAAGTCTGTTCAGTTTAACCTGCCACTCACTTCATGCGTATATGGTGTCTCTGTTCAGATACTCAGCAAATATGAACTGAGGATGAAAGCACACTTTAGAAAAGTGGGGTTTTTTCTTGTAACCAAATGAGAGTTAGTACCCCTAAATTTCATGGGGAAAAAAATTTCTGCCTAACCCTTGTAGGATCTGCATAAACTTTGTAGGCTTTGCTTGGGTTTTGCTGCTCAGGATACAGATAGTTTCATTTAGTGAAATACACTGTGAAAGAGCTGTACATTTTAGGACATTTGTGAAATCCTGAAGCTCACTAACCTGAACAGAATTGTGTAATTCTGAGAAGAATGCAAAAGTGAGCAGTGCTTCCTCTGCCTGTACTTTATCTAGCACGTCTGCCCTCATCTGCTGAGCAATTGAAGTGTGCAAATCACTTCATAGGAACAACAGTTAAATTGTGTTTAGAGTACAAAGATAAATGGGCACTGAAATCTTGTGGAAGTGCAGAAAAATGTTGGTTTGTGCTATGAAGATGCAGCTAAGAATCCCATACCTTCTGGTAGTTAGTTAGACAAAATCTGTGATGTCTTAAAGATGTCACAGTGTTAATACTTTCAATATTCAGCTCTGGCAAGAGCTAACACTAGATAACTCATAATCTGCCTAATGGAGACAAATAGCTATGGACAGATGTCAGAATATTTAGTGTTGGGTCAAGTTGATTGTTCATTTAACAAATTGAATTGTTTCAGCTAATTAGATAGCATGACATAAAGCAAAGAAGGATGTTCAGAGAATAAAACTCTTCTTTTTTTGCTCCACTAAATTAATGAAACCCTTGAGGAAAATGTACACCCAGAGTAGGCAAACAATTTCCGGCTTCACATGCTGAATTTTACAACCTCCATTTTGGAGTGACTATTCCTGGGCTTTCTGTTGGACTGACCAATGCAGTGGTCCCAGACTACTCTCTGGAGAAGCCTATATTCTGCTCCAGTAGTACATGAGGAACTCACCTTTCTCTGTTAAACAGGGACATATCAGCTAAGCGTGTAAGACTGCATCACTATCCTATAACTCTGATGAGGAAATGAACAAATTGAAGGACTGATCAAAAATCCAGTACCTTTTCAACTTTTTGGTCGATTGCCTTTTCTAAGCAGGAATTATAGTGGCTTGAGAGGTTAGGGATATTAAAGTTTAGTGAAAATAAATACAGAAATATATAAAATTCAGCTTTTTGGGGTTACATATAAAGTACTCTGTTAAATCAACCCTTTTGTCCTTTGCAGTGTATCCTTGCATAGATTATAGCAGTTTTGCATTGGTCTTATTTTCATTTGTTGTTTTCTTCTGTGAACATTTTGAGAATGAAGCCAGCAGCATATATAGCAAACAAGTTTTATTTGCATGTCTTCACAATTTTTACAATCTTGACTCTTCAAAATTACTTTGAGCACTGATTCAGACAGCGTGCAGAAGGCGGCTTTGATGCTTCTGGTTTAATCAGTGTTACTTAGTCTCACGTTCAGACCTTACAAAACAATATTTTCATAACATAGAAGTAGCAAAGCAACAGGCAGAGTTCAGACTTTGTTGTGCTTGTCGGGCTACAAATATGCTTAGAAAATTTGAAACAAGCATTCAAAGGAAAACATGAGAAATACCATGCATATCTTTGTATAATTATACTTCAACAGAAATTGGAGTGCCAAGATAGAAAGTCTTGGATCTGTATAGCTGTGGTTGACCTCGTCCTAATTTTGTGTCCAAGTTATAGTCCCCTGTCAACCTCATGGCAGTCTTCTTGATGCATACTTCTACTTGGACACCTGTTGAATAGTTAACCTTAGCAAGAGAATTTGAATGACATGACACTGTTGCCAGAGAATAATGTAATGTGGCCTTTAGAGTTATGAGTGTTCTGTATACATGGGAAAGCATCAGGCCATACAAAGATGCCAAATGTCAGAAAGTCATGGAATGGTAAGGGTTAGAAGGGACTTCCGGAGATCTTCTTGTCCAACAACCCTACTAAAGCAGGTTCACGCACAGCAGTTTGCACAGCAATGCATCCATGCAGATTTTTAATATCTCTGGAGAAGAAGGCTCCAAAACCTCCCTGGGCAACCTGTTCCAGTTAGTGCCCATTGCCCCTTGTACTGTCACAGAGAACCATTCACAGGGTCTGTCTCCATCTTTTTGACACTCACCCCTTACAGGTTTATAAGCATTGATAAGATCCCCTCTGCCTTCTCTTTTCCAGTCTAAAGAGACCCAGGTCTCTCAGCCTTTCTTCATATGCAAGATGCTCCAGTCCCCTGATCATCTTCAAGCTCCTTGACCTGCTTAATGCACCCCAGGATACCACTGGACTTCCTGGCCACAAGGGCAAATTGCTGGCTTATAGTTAATTTCTTGCATACCTGGACTCCCAGGTCCTTCTCCACAAAGCTGCTTTCCAGCCTCTCAGCCCCTCACCTGTACTGGTGCAAAGTGCTGTTCCTCCCTATTTGCAGTACTCTATACTTGCCTTTGTTGAACTTCATTAAGTTCCTCTCTGCCTGACTCTCTAGCTGGCAGCACAGCCTTCTGGTCTATCAGCTGCTCGTCCCAGTTTTGCATCATCACATCAGGTCTGAATGTGTTAACTTGAGGGCATGGAGCAATAGAGTTGGATACTGTGATGCCTTAACTGAACTATGACAGCCTGCTTGCTTTTGTGGCCAGCAGGAGTAGGGAAGTGATCGCCCCCTTGTACTCTCCACTGGTGAGATCACACCTTGAATACTGTGTTCAGTGTTGAACTCTCTACGAGAAAGAATTGAGGTGCTAGACCATGTCCAAAGAAAGGCAATGAATCTAGTGAAGTGTCTGGAGCACGTGTCTTGTGAAGGGCAGCTGAGGGACCTGGGATTGTTTAGCCTGTAAAAGAAGTGTCTGAGGGGAGACCTTATTACCCTCTACAGCTACCTGAAAGGAGGTAGGTGCAAGTTTTTTTTCCCAAGTAACCAGTGGTAGGATGAAAGGAAGTGGCCTAAAGTTGCACCAGGGGAGGTTTAAGCTCGATGTTAAGAAGTATTACTTTAGTGAGAGGGTTGTGAAGCACTGGAACAGGCTGCCTGGGGGAGTGGTTGAGACACCATCCCTGGAAGTATTTGAAAGATGTGTAGATGTGGTGCTCAAGTACATAGTTTAGAGGCGATCTTGGCAGTATTCAGCTTATGGTTGAACTTGATCTTAAAGGTCTTTTCCAGCCTAAATGATTGTGTGGTAAGGAGTATACAGGGAGCCATGTTCATGTTCAGTGTGGACAAACCGAGAAGCTAATTCTCCCCAAATCAGGTGAAGGCTCCGCCTTCTTGATAAGCTGTGTCTGTTTTGTTTTTATTATGTCCTCGTAGTCTCATTTCCCCTTTTTGTTTGTTTGTTTGGGATTTTTTTTGTTGGGGTTTGTGGGGTTTTCTTGGTGGTTTTTTTGCTTTGGTTTGTTTTTTTTGTTCTTTGGGGTTTTTTTGTTTGTTTATTTTGGTTTTTTTAATCCCTGTATTATTTGTTCCCTCTCTTCATGTTTCCAAGGTTCCTGGCAGGGACTTATAACTGGGAGTCCAGGTTCTACCATAATGTAGTACAAGAGTAACCTGGATCTCCGTAACTTCTTTGTCCAAAGAATAAGCTGTAATACCACTAAATGTATGGTAAATTGTGTGTGTAAGCTTGACTATTAAAATAATTTTGTATGTTGTAAATTATAAATCACATCACAGTACAAAGTTGGAATTGCTTTGGTCGTAGTCAGAAATGTCATCTTCCAGCACATCTCTGACTGGAAATGGCTGAGCATTGCAGAATGGATTCACTGACTCAGCTCTAGTTGGACTTGAGAGAAAACATCATGTGGTCACCCTAATCTATGTTTCATGTCTGTGGCTCTATATTATGACACAATGACCTGTGCTCTGCCAAATTGTGTTTCATTTCACAATGAAAATCTTAAAATATTAATTACTAAAAAGCCTTATGTCTTCCTCTTGCTCCTGTAGTACAAGTGCAAACCTTCAGTACTCTATGATTTACAACAGCAGTTAAAAAGTGACTATTCACAAAATCATGGAGTAGTTGAGCTTTGAAGGGATGTCTGGAATTCATTCAGTTTAACCTCCGCTTCTTAAAACAGCATCAGCTAGAGCAATCTTTTCAGGACTGTGTCCAGATGTGTTTTGAATATCCCTAAGGATGGAGACTCCACAACCTCTCTTGGTATCCTGTTCCAGTGTTTGACCACCCTCACAGTACCAATTCTTCCGTGCAACTGCACAGAGACCTCTTAATTCCTCCAATTTGTTCCCCAGGCTGCATCCATTTGTGTACAGGTGCTTCAGAGGGCACTTAGTCACAATGATTTCCCAGAAAGGTAGGAGTGCTCTGCCTATGACACTTCCCTCTAGGCATTCAGGTGCATATGCTTGATACCCTTCAGCCCTCTACTGCTCATCACAAGGTCTCCCCTGGTCATGTCACTATGCACCCTCTGCTACACAGCTTTGTCCCCAAAGTCACTCATTTGAAGCTCTCCTCACCAGGCTTGCCAGCCTGTTGGCAAGGATGGTCTTACTCCATTTTTCATTCTTATTCAAGACAACTTGAGAACAGTGGAGCCTCATATAAGAACATATATGACTTAGATGCAAGAATACTGATAAAATGAGATGCTGAAGAATGTTTGTGAGAAAAGTGATGATAGCAGGCAAGGTAAAAAAGTAGTAAGTATGGAAATAGTCCCCCCTGCACTGAGAAAATAATTCAACAAAAAGGAAATTAATTAGTAGCAATTGTATGCTTCTGACATTTATTTATTGCTTACAGGTATTGATGAGAAATACCTGTATTTTAAGTATCTCAACTGTCTGCTGTTGACAGAATTTGGCTGAACTTGTGTGTGTAGACACGCACATATGCGTACTTATTAGTGAACAGAAATTCTTCTGCTTTACTTTAAAAAGAAAAGAATCCACAATATGCGTGACTCACCCTGTACATATGCATCATCATCAAACTGAAACATTCATACAGCATTTCAAAATTATGAACAACAAATATAGAGTCAAATTCTGTCCTGTGTCCGTGCAAGGGGAAGCTTATTAGAGTCTGTGTTTTAATAGTCTTTCTTGCACCCATCTGTCAGATTAAAGGGTAGAAATGCCAACTAGATGATAATGTAGGATCATTTCTGGAAGTATTGGCTTTTAAAGTTAATCTTCAATGGGATACTTTACTGTAGGCATGTGCATACATTAGATAACCTTGGCATGCAGAGAGTATTTTAATACCCACATCATTTTAAAGCACCCTTGAATATTCAGTGAAGGCCACGACACATTCCATGCACATAAGATCAGAAAGAGACCTTCCAGGCTTATTTTACCTCACAGGATAGATGCTACACTGGGAGTCAACAGTGATGTATTCTCTTTTTCTGTAAGACACTTCAGAGTGGCAAAACAAGCTTTTCTGTGCTGTTCTGCTAACATCTGAGCTGGTCTAAGGCAACCACCTCAGAGGTGCCAATAAGAGTAATATGTACAACTCTCTTCACATGCTTACCTTTTAGCTAAGATTTCCAAAACAAATGCTGTCAACTAACAATGGATTCTGGATCTAATATGGATTCAGGGATCCTGGAGTGTTTGCCTGCTTACAGATTTTTCCTATTGAGTTAGCTGTTTCTGGGAGGCAGGAAGAAGTACACATAAGGTAAGATTCAAAGTAATTCTGTGAAATTTATCTGGCCTCTTTATGAAACAACCTGCTACATAGGGGAGAGGAGAACAGCAAACCCTGGGCTTGATGTCAAAACGATATATACTACTTTTTGTATGTTGGCTTGTGTAACAAGTGAGGCATGAAAACAAAAGCACAGTGCCCTCAGAAGTGGCAGTGAATATTTTATCTTATCAACAAAGCAGCAAGTGACTAAATTCTTAAAGCATATGCTGTGCTGACAGTGTACTCTCATTGTGACAGTAATGATATTTGCAATCCCAAATGCACTCAAGCCTGTCTGTAAAAGCACCCATTGCTCAGTAGGCATGTTTCTGCCTCTTACCCTTTACTGGCCCATAGCCAGGCAGAGTAGTTTTTCTCTGTTGTTCCTGTTGTGCTGTATGAATGTTCAATCAATTTTTTTTCCCCAAAGTGAAAATGGAGAAATTTAGGCATTATTAGTTCTTCAGAAATGTTCACACTACCAAAAAGTACCATTAAGTACCTTTTTTTGTGCATGTAAACCAGCTTTTCTGTGACTTTTTACAAATACCTAACATAAACGCCTTTCTGAAAATTAGTGACTAGATCCTCACAGAAATGGAGAAGTAGGAATACCACTGCTATTGCTGTGATTCAGTGGTTTGACTGGGTTGGGTGAGAATATTTAGAGGGTAATTCAATGCCTGTGAGTAGCAACTATTCACTTTCTGACATTGTTTTGACTAAGTCTAATGAGTTAAAAGTTATTGAGTTGATCATAGATAAAGGAAGATGTTACTCTGGGAATGTGGATTTGAAAGTGTGTGCTCCCTGATTTTTCCTAGCAGCCATTTGTTTGGTAGCCAGGCTGAAACTTGAGATTTGAAAGGGAATCGGAGAACGTTCCTTATAAATTACACAGGTACTGCCTCATGGTTACTGTCTTGTTATCAATAATGTCAGACTATACTTCATGCCTCAACTTTTTCTCCTGCCTTACCCTCTTGTAAGGTTTCTACATTCTCCATTTAGGATTGTTTCCCATCGCTGCATCCATTCCCAACCCAAATCTTCAGTGTGGAGTTGCAACCATCCCATGCTGATTTCTCGTTTCCTACTTCATAGTTCAGCAACTTAGGAAGTTTTAGATTATGTGCATAAGCAAAAGGCACACAGCAGGCCCTGGAATTATGCATAATGCTTGACCTGGTAGGGCAGAATGCAACAGCAGATTAGCCTACTTACCCATGTGGGCAAAACTACTTACAGCAAGAATCTTCTACATCAAAAAACACTGTAAACTTGCTCCCTCTTCTTGTAGCCTGAATGGGAAAGTAGAGTAAAGTCCAATTCTCAGCTTCTTGCTTTCCACCACCCCTTTGAGACCAGTGGGAAAAAATCGTTATCCAGGCGTAAGAGTAACAAGCGAGTTGCTTCCAACTCAACTCCATTAGGTTTGGTCTCCCATTTCAGAGCTAATGCCAGGCTGCAGGGCACCCTGTCCACCTCCTGCAGTCAGAACCAAAACAGAGCGCCTGGTAGTTGCTGAGGCGAGCTCTGTGCCAGACCAGTGTCTCTGCCCATCTCCACTCAGTGCTGCGATGCACACCTCCCTGCAGGAGATCTCACTAGCCTGCACGTTAGACCTCCAGCACAAGAAAAAAAGCTTTCTACCTTTTAGAGGTGTGGCTGTTCATGTAGATATACCCAATAGAGCTTTAATGCAGTTAGTTGGGGTACTTTGTGGCAAGTGGATCTTCATAGCACACACTATCTGTTCAAGTATGCAAACCTTGTATACAGGCTGCGTATTAGCTCCCATATATTCATTGCTATTGGCACTTAAGCTTGGTGAATTTAAACTGTGAATGACCAGCATTGCTGCAATCACATCTCTGACTGTACTGTAGGTATATTTGTAGGCATTTTTTGTAATAGATACATTATATAGATGGACCAAAATAATCAAAAGGCCATTTGCACCTAAGTTTCTAAAATGTAAATTGCCATTTATCCAAAACACCCATTTTCCCTTCCAGTATCCGTTGACATCCAGAGTATAGCTTGAACCTCTAGAAAAGACACTTCTGAAAATTATAATACACTGGATTTGTTTCCATTCATTCACTGATTAATCAACCTAGAAGTGCCATCATGGCTTCCAAACTTACTGCAGTTTAAGTTCTTTCCCCGAGCAGATAGTCCTAAAATAACGGGAGAAAGTAATGCCATGGCGAAAGTTTCTTCAGATTAAGAGGATATGACTGGTTTTATTCTAGCCATTCCCTAAATTTGTTGTAATTTTAAAATACTGTTTTACAGATTGACTCTCCAATCAAGGTCCAGAGGCATTTTTTTGAGTAGCCTCTACCTCCCTATGGACTTAATAAATCTGTCACAAAATGGCATTGCTTACTGGGAATGCTGATCCTGAGTTCACCTCCTACTCCTTCGATAACCTGGAAAACCTGTGTGAAGTGCAAACCAAGAAAGGATTCTTCTATAAAAAGGCCAAACTTCTGCACCCTAGGGAAGACCTGTGCTGCTTAGCCCACCTGGAGGACCGGACTAGGTTTGTGATCATCAATGTAGGTGGTATTAAATACAAAGTTCCGTGGACCACCTTGGAGAACTGCCCCTTGACCAGGCTTGGGAAGCTAAAATCTTGCAACAATTATGATGAAATCATGAATGTCTGCGATGATTATGATGTTGGCAGCAATGAATTTTTTTTTGACCGTAATCCTAGTGCCTTCAGGACAATCATGACTTTCCTGACAGCTGGGAAGCTGAGGCTTCTCAGGGAGATGTGCGCTCTTTCTTTTCAGGAGGAGCTTGTGTACTGGGGGATAGAAGAGGACCACCTGGAATGGTGCTGTAAAAAGAGATTGCAACAGAAAGAGGAGGAGGCTGATGAGTCCAGGCTTTATGAAGGGGAGATGGTATTTAGTGAAACTATGCAATGTGCCTTCCAGAACAATAACCGATTGAGTTTGTGTATGCAAAAGCTCAGGGATATGGTGGAGAACCCCCACTCAGGGATCCCAGGAAAGATCTTTGCTTGTATTTCAATCTCTTTTGTTGCCATCACCGCAGTCAGCCTCTGCATCAGCACCATGCCAGATGTCAGAGAAGAAGAAGATCGGGTGAGTGCAGCTTTTCTCAGAGTAAAGTGTGTTTTGCATTGTTGTCTCCTCAGAGAAAGTGATGGGCAAAGTCACTCCAGCAGTCCTGCAGGTATTACATTCAGTATTTATGATGTAGAGGGCCAGCTGATGTAGAGCACAGAAAACATTATGTCACTTAATATCGAGGGAAAATTGGGCCATACTCTGCTTTACCAGCACAGCTTTGCCAGTTCTCACTAGCAGACAGCTTTAACCAACAGATTTGTTTTCTGACATCTCTAACCAGATGACAAGCTAGTTATTGCAAAACTATTGAGGCTTAATGTTTTCAAGTTAGGTTATTAAGAGCTAGCAGATGAGTTTTTCTTAAAGGTACTTTGAACACAACACTTTGAATGAGCTTTCAGTACCCCCCTGTAAAAAACACATCTAAAATATTTTGATTCTGTAGATGAGGTAAATGGCAGGGAAGCTGAGGCAGGAATTTAAGAGAAGAAATAAAGCAAAGCCCTGATTTTCAATCATGCTTAGTATTCTCATGTGTAAGTTGTGGATGCTGCATGCCCTTGAAAATTAAGTCTTACAGGGTTTTTTTTTATTCTTTAATTCAACAAATTTCCTAAGCGTTTAGTCCCTTATTTGTGCAAGCAGCTCAGTTTCCTAGGATTAGATGTATGTAGGACAATGTGAGTTCATCTGAAGATCAATAAAGGAGGATATTCACATTGTCATTACATATGTGCTGAAATGCCATATAAAGGGTCATTACCTGACAGGAGGCATTTAGTGGTTTGTAGCATTGAGAATAAAGAGCCTGATGATGGAAAATTTGTCCAGCAACTCCAGAGAGGTGCCTGTGTTTGACTGAGTACCTCATTTGCAGTTAAACCTGTTGTTTCCTTGTGAGATATGCTCAGGTTAGATATCAACTGAGTTGTTTGAATTGGAATCAGACTAATTCAGTAACAGCCAGGAAAAAAGACAAAACATTTGGGATGTTGTTTGATATTCTATTTGTTATAAGATTTTTATTTTAAAGGCTTGTTATGATCTAAAATTTGAGCATAGCAGTACTGGGTACTAGTTAAAACAATATTATCTTAATAATTTTTTTAAAAGATCATTTCCAAACCATGCCTTTACTGTAATTAAACAACAGTGCTCCTGTATGCTGGATTTTTAAACACAAGGGATATTTTACTATTGAAAACTGAGGTGTATTTACTGTTCAGATGTTCCTGAGTTTAAGTGAGAGCTGAACAATTGCTTTCAGAATTGCCAGAGTTTGGCACCTTATATTTTTACTAGTGTTCTGAATATAAATAGAGACCAATAATAGGCTAATAATATTAATTAAGTGGAACAGGGTAATAATAAGGATAGAGCAAGCACATGTGAGATGCTTGGGTTCCTTGGTAAGCTGGGGGCCATTAAGAGGAGCACATTTTCATAGTGAAATACAAAATGATACAGAAAAGAAGAATGCAGACTTGCTCTTGCAAAAGCAGAGTAAGTATCCCAAAGATACTCCAAATACGATTTAGTATGTAAGCAACCGAATCTAAGTTTGTGTTGCAGCAGAGAAACAGAAGGGTTAACATGATCCTTAAATATCTGAGCTGGGGAATAGTGATAAGAAGCTGGGAGATTATTTTGTGCCTGTATGTGGCATTGGTGAGACTTGCCGCTAGAATGCTGCAGTCAGTTCTCATGTTCGTATCTTTAAATGGTGTTTTGAAAAATTGGGAGGGTGCAAAAAAACTGTAGATATCAGACACCTGGGAAAAATGCCATACCATAAGAAATTTGAACATTTCAGTTTATTTATATTAAAGTAAGAGGATTCAGCAAAGAAGTGTTTTTTTACGGGGAGAAGAGAGCTTTAATTTAAGCAGGGAAAGAAAACACAGTTAAAAGCTGAATCCAGATAAATTCATGGGGGAAACTAGGTGCTAGTAATTTATACTATGGTGATTAATTACTGGGGCAGTCTAGGATGAGAATTAATGGCGTTTGTATTATGTTTTCAGTTCAAACCTCAGTGCCTTTCCAGAAGGTAGCCTTTAGCTAAAGACATTCTACATCAATCAAAGCTAAATTTCTGATTTCAGTTTGAGTTACAAAGGTGAAATGCTTGCAATACGGAGGTGATCTGAAAAGAAAATTACCTGGTGTTTTTCTGTACTCTTAAGTTCTAAAAGCACAGAGTTCCTGTAAATAGGCTTTCCACAGAAGGACTGTGGAAGGAATAGAAATTGTTATTTGGTTTGAGACAAAAGTAGTTCTCTAGCACAGGGTACAGATGAAGGATCACTTATAATCATAGAATCACAGGGTCGGAAAAGACCTACCAGATCATCGAGTCCAACCATTCCTATCAAACACTAAACCATGCCCCTCAGTGCCTCGTCCACCCATCCCTCAAACACCTCCAGGGAAGGTGAATCAACCACCTCCCTGGGCAGCCTGTGCCAGTGCCCAGTGACCCTTTCCGTGAAAATTTTTTTCCTAATGTCCAGCCTAAACCTCCCCTGGTGGAGCTTGAGGCCATTCCCTCTTGTCCTGTCCCCTGTCACTTGGGAGAAGAGGCCAACTCCCTCCTCTCCACAACTTCCTTTCAGGTAGTTGTAGAGGGCAATGAGGTCTCCTCTCAGCCTCCTCTTCTCTAGGCTAAACAACCCCAGCTCTCTCGCAGCCATTCCTCATAAGGCCTGTTCTCCAGCCCCTTCACCAGCTTTGTGGCTCTTCTCTGGACTCTCTCCAGAGCCTCAACATCCTTCTTGTGCTGAGGGGCCCAGAAATGAACACAGGATTCAAGGAGTGGTCTCACCAGTGCCGAGTACAGAGGGAGAAGAACCTCCCTGGACCTGCTGGTCACACCATTTCTGATACAAGGCAGGATGCCATTGGCCTTCTTGGCCACCTGGGCATACTGCTGGCTCATGTTCAGTTGGCTGTCAACCAACACCCCCAGGTCCTTCTCCTCCAGGCAGCTTTCCAGCCAGACTTCTATGCACTTCTTGCATAGCTTAGTTCATCCACAAAGCTCCTCACCTGCTACTGAATCAGTGTAGGCCAGCATTCTATTTGAGCTGTAATTAGTCATGAAAAGAGTCATACACTGATTTTGGACCTGCACAAATGGGTTTAAATACTCATGCAGATCTTTTCAGCCTCAGTTGGGCTGGGCAAGGATTCAGACATCTGCCCACATGAAATTGCTTGTAGGATCAGAGACCTTGATTGCAAACTCCTTGTGTTCTGTCTGTACATGGCTTAGCAAACTGATGCAGCTCATCAAATAACAAATGCAGAGAGAGAAGTCAGTTTATGTGAATACAAAGTCATGTTAATCATCCTGAGCTGTATTCCTAGTACCTAGTTTAAAAATCGTGCCCAGGGACAGCTATTTGGTCTGATTTTGCAGTCTGCTAACAAGCAGAAAATATGAATCCCTCCTGGCTAAGAACAAATAAACAGTAAATATTATCTCAAGGACACACTGTACTTGGTGTGTACATTTTCCAGGCTCTTGCTGGCATTACTCCTTTTACAGTTCCATGTCAGAGCTGTTGTAGAAACTCTGGCTAGCAAGCTGTCATCTTTTCCTTGAGCTGGCATTTTACAGAAAACAAGAGCTTTATGTGCCACCTACCTGCCCTGGTTTTGCTTCAGGGAAAGAGATTGGTTGATCATGAACAAAAACTTGCTGGAGAACAATTTCTTAATACCATCTGAATGGACCAGCTGTCACAGTCATTGATGTCCTGCAGTGACCTCACACAGGTGTAAGCATGGGACCACAGAAGTAATTACAAAGTGGGCGAGGAAATTATTTTAGTTACCTACCTCTGTCTTTTAAAATACAGAAAAATCAGTCATATATTTTTTTAACTTTATGAACATATGTTCTAGATGACAATGGCAATCTCTACTAGTTTAGCAAGAATGGGAAAGATTGTATTCCTTTGTACCATAGCTGTCTTGTTCCTACTAATAGTCACCCTGAGCACTACTCTGTTCTGGAACTAGTATCATGTATTTCAGATGCTGCACAATTATCAATTAAGATAACAGAATCAGATCCTAAACTACTTTTTACTTACTATACTAGGATATGTATTTCATCTTGTCAATTTTTTTTTTCATTTAGCTTTTATTTATTAAGTTAAATATCTATTTTACTGGCAATCCAGTAATGTGCACAATAGCTGCTTCTGGAAGCTTCAGGAAAGGGATATTTCAAATGTGTAATTAAGTTTTAATTTCAAAATTTTCAGAATGGGAGATTTCTATGGAAGGCCTAGATTTAATGGTAAAAAGTCCCCTGTTCAGGCAAGATACTGCTGAGACAAAATCATAGCAGGAGCCCTTAGGCACTGATTTCTTTCAAGACCACCACAAAAATCATCTCCAAGACATGAAAATAGCTAAAGGCATAGAGTATCCTTAAGGCATTTTAGACATATGATACCTTTAAGTGGGCTGCTCAACTCTAATAAAATGGCAGGCATCTAGTGACTCAAGGAAAGAGCAAGTATATCACGGGAGTCTTAAACCAGTTTGGGATACATTACAGCAAAACATTAACAACATGGTGAGAGCTGAACAACCAGAAGACATCAAGATTCAACTGAAAGCCAGACAGTCATCATACTAGACACTTCACTTTTTTAATTAGTGAAAACAGGAATGTCAGCTATTTGAATCTGAAGAAGAAAGCTTCTTTCTTTTGTTAGACAGTCTTCCTCGTCACAATAAAAAGATGATGTGTTCAAGAGATTAACATTGAGCACATTGTCCTGATTCACAAAAGCACTTACAGGCTTGGGTCCCACTAAGCTCAATCATTTGTAGTACCACAATGTAAAACAGGACATGAACATCAGAGAGTACTTCCTTCTTTGCTGTGCATTTGAATGTGTTAGGAAAAGTTAGTCTAATTAAAGATGCTGTGGTAAGAAGTTACAGTTCAATCAATCTTCAGCTGAAGAATGTTACAACAAATTGAGAGAGTAATAAATAATGAAGTTAGTAACAGCTCATAAAGAAGCCTGAAACTATTTAACTTTCTATGTTTAATTTACACACTGTGCTTCAACTTTAGTATTGGTGAGGATGGGAAATAGATAAGTTGTGAATGTACATTTTAAACAACCTTGTGGCTAAAGATTTCATTTTACAAAGGTACACAGAAAAGTAATTTCAGACAAGGTTAAGAGAGACTTGTATAATGATTCTCAACAGCTTTTCATAGACAAACCATTGATGTAGGGGTTGGACAGACAGGCCCAGAGAGTGGTGATCAGAGACACGAAGTCTAGTTGAAGGCCTGAAAGTACTGGTGTACCCCAAGGGTCATACTGGATCCAGTCCTGTTCAACATCTTCATTAGTGATCTGAAGAACTGGGCAAGGTTTGCTGATGACACAAACTTTGGACAAGTGACTGATAAGCCACAGGGGCATGCTGCCATCCAGAACCACTTCTATAGGCTGCAGAAATGGGCTGACAGAAAACTTAGAAATTTCGTCAAGGAGAAATGCGGAGTTCTGCATCTGGAATGGATCACTCCCATGTGCCAGTATATGTTGGGGGTCACCCAGCTGGAAAGCAGCTTGGCAGAAAAGGACCCAGGGGTCCTGGTGGACACTGTGTTGAACATAAGCGAGCAAGTATTCCAAGATGCATTAGGCAATGTTCTGCCAGGAGGTTGAGGGAGGTGATCCAGCCTCTCTTCTCAGCACTTATGAGGCCACATCTGTGTCTGGTTCTGGGGTCCCTAGTACGACAGAGAGATGGGCATACTGCAGAAAGTCCAGCAAAGGGCCACAAATTTGGTTAAGGGACCGGAGCATCTCACATATAAGGAAAGGCTGAGAGAAGCTTTCTTTAGCCTGGAGGAGAGAACCCTCTGGGGGATATCTCGTCAGTGTGCATAAATACCTGACAGGAGTGTGAAAAGAGGGTAGACTCAGGCTCTGTTCAGTGGTGCCTAGTGGAAGGACCAGAGGCAATGGGCACAAACACAGGAGGTTTCCTCTGAACATCAGGAAACACTTTTTCACTCTAAGGCTGGCTGAGCAGTGGCACAGGTTGCCCAGAGTGGTCATGGCATCTCCATCTGGAGATATTCAAAAGCTATCTGGACACAGTTCAGTGCAGCTGGGTGGCCCTGTTTGAACAGGTTAAGAGGGTTGAACCAGATGACCTCCAGAGGTCCCATCCACTCTCAACCATTCTGTGATTCTGTGGTGAAAACTAGTGATTTGTTTAGGTTTGTAATCTAAATAGGTAGCTAAATAGGAAGAAATCTAAGTATTCAGGGCCTTGGAGTATCAGAAATTCCAGACATTTTGTTGAATGAGTATCTTGTCTCAAGACTCTTGTAGTTTGAGGTACTTCGGGGTGGGGAAAACTGTCATTTTTACTTTAAATTATTTTCTTATTTCAGTGAAAAAAAACGTAAAGGTGTACAATAGTTGTTACTGTTGGTCCTTTCTGCCCTAGTATGGCACTCTACTTGAGAGTGTGGAAAGCGGCTTTTTGTTACTGGAGAACTTTTCTTCTTTTGTGGTGGATCAGCTGTTTTTCTGCATGCAAGACTAAGACTTTCTTGATTTTAACTTAGAACCATATGTTTATATGATGCATAGATGGTTTGTTTTCATCAATGAAAGTCTTAATAAATCGCAGCTTGTGTTTTTCTTTCTTTGTGGAATAAACTGTTCTAGAAATTGCAACACAGTCAACATAAAACATACATTTTAAAAAAAAGCTCCCTGCTGATATTACAGATAACTATTTAGAGTGTACAGGCGCCAAAGGAGACTTCATATAAAAATAATTTTTGGGAACTGGACTAATTTCTCAGGGGATCTTCTAAGAATTCATTATACCATTCTCTCAGCTCTGCTGTTTAAATGCAGAAACCATGAGCAGTAACTATATGACTAGTTGTAGCATCTGAACTGATCTACTGTCCCCTGTGTTTTGGTTTGCCCTTTGTATTTGCTCCAGGCAGTTCAGGCCACAAGAGGCTAGAGACCAGGGAAAGATGAAATTACTCAGTTGTCACCTGTATTTTCTACAACATAGTGCACAAGGCAGTTTCTGTAGACACGAGATTCATAGAATCATAGAATAACCAGGTTGGAAGAGACCCATCGGATCATCGAGTCCAACCATTCCTATCAAACACTAAACCATGCCCCTCAGCACCTCGTCCACCCGTGCCTTAAACAACTCCAGGGAAGGTGACTCAACCACCTCCCTGGGTAGCCTGCTCCAGTGCTCAACGACCCTTTCTGTGAACATTTTTTTCCTAATGTCTAGCCTAAATCTCCCCTGGCGGAGCTTGAGGCCATTTCCTGTTGTTCC
The DNA here is from genome assembly GCA_033558105.1 of Coccyzus lansbergi. Classification (NCBI taxonomy): domain Eukaryota; kingdom Metazoa; phylum Chordata; class Aves; order Cuculiformes; family Coccyzidae; genus Coccyzus; species Coccyzus lansbergi. The sequence continues at coordinate 3,308,162 of JAUMJK010001092.1, forward strand.
ATTTCATGTTCACTTTCACATTCACATGCCCTTGCCTTTGTTTATTTTAACTAAAAGTGTTTCTTATTTTTTTGTTTCATAATCTTAAAGTAGGTTTTCTGCTTGGATGATAACTAAATCAAAATGGTAACACAGCCCAAATTACAAGCTTTGACAGCATCCTTTCCCCACAGCTTTAGTCATCAGCACTAACCAACAGTTTGCTTTGTTTGTGCACAATCTGCCTCATCTACTTTCCTCACCTCTTCTGCGCAGTCCCTTACTTAGACTGTGAATTCTTTGGGACAGAAAGTCTTAAACACAATGTCTATGACCAACATCATAACAGAAATAAAAATTGCATTTGTACTGTTGTTCGTGTACATGGACACATTTCTCATGTCTCAAGCTTTGAGCTAGGTTTCTAAGCAAGGAATTTTTTTTCTTTTCATAAGTGAGACCAATTTAGTTCATGCAAGATGCAGTTACAGCATGATATCTTCTTACAGTCCAGAACTGAGTAGTAACTGCAAAGTGCTGCAGTGTAAGTCTAAATCATCATAAGGCGGTCTCCCAGCTCCTGTTTGACAGTCAGAGAAATTTGCTCTGTGTGTTCCCTTTCAAACAGCTTAGGTTAGTCTGAAAGCAGTTGAAAGTGATGAGGATTGAAAGAAACAAGTGATGTTGCTTCTGTGGGTCACTCAGAACTTTAAAACCAAGGAGTCAAGAACTTTGGCACTGCTCAGTCTATACCTTAAATGCTGACTTGTGTGGGGTTTCAAGTGGTGGACATCTTTTATCTGATTCCCATGGAACTTGGAAACATCAGACTAATGGCAAAATGTTCTTTGTAAATATCAAGAAGTAGTGATCGTGTCCTTTAATTATTTTGCTGGGAACTGTGCTTGCCTGTGAACCATCTGCATAATACAGCCCCTAATGTAAAAGAACTACATGTATTTATCTTTCCTTTGTGGCACTGAATCTAAATCTTCCCTTTACTGATTATCCAAATCCAGCTGTTGCCATTTGAGCATCTCAATATCAGTTTAGTTTACTGAGTTTGGGATCATTATATGCTCCCTACTCTAGGAAGCGCTTTTGGTGCATTGAGTTACTGGTGTCATTGTTGCACAACACATTGCCCACTGCACCTGCTCTGCCCACCACGGCAGCTGTCTGGAACCCCCAGGTCAAATAGCACCCCATGCAACAGCTTGGACCACTCTTCAGAGATAGACCTTCCCTTCTGCAAGACTGCTTTAAGCTGTTAATGAATAGAAAATGCTTGAAGGAATGATTTGTTGTTCTTAATATTGGTTGTATGGACAGAGTGCTGGGTTGGAGATCTCTTGCTATTTCTTCTGCTTGGCTTACTTGCTTCTCTTGGTAAAAAAGAGAATAAATTACTTTCTTTAATACTTCCTTCCTGAGGGAAAGTTGATCCAGTATTCCTGCTTGATTTCAAACTATTTAAACTTTAGCAGACATAGCTAAATGTTGTTATGTACATGTTGTTGTTATCTGCATGTTGTTGTATAGTGGCAGCTTCTTTAAGAGAAGATAAAGGAATTAGGGTCCCAGTAAGAAAAATCTTTCTCTGTTGTATCAGAAGGGTTAAGAGGTTTGGGACCAAAAAAAGAACCCAGATTTACGTTTAGCTAGAACTTATATGACTAGGCTGAGGTAATGAGCTGATTCGTGTGCACAGCACTTAGAAAATTGCATTAAATCATTTAACATTATAAATAATTATTACCCAAAATGTAATGATTGAAATGAAATATAGGATTTTTTTTTTAATTATGGACTCCTTGCACTGTCCATGGAAACACTGAGATTCAAGACAAATTAAGGTAGAAGAGCGGTATACAAATGAAAGAAATAAGGTTTAAAACTTTTTGCAATAGATTTTTACAACGACTTAGGAAAGAATTAGGAGAAACTATACTATAAGCTCGTTGGATTTTCTAAAGGTAAACATGACATTAGTTCTAAGTAAAACCATGAAAAAGGTGATACTGAGTGCAGTTGGCAACATTTTAGAGGATAACAGCATAATTAATTCTAGTCTATGTAGAACAACACTCAATAGTGAAACTGAATATACTTTTTATAAGGTTATAAAGTTTTCTGACAAAAATAACTTCTAATCTAGGTTCTTACACTTCTGTGCAATATTTGAATTAGTGACACACAACATGAATCCTTAATAAAAATTACATTTTTCATAAGCTTTCTTCCCTTATTAAATATTTTAATAATTCCTGTTAGATCTTGAAGTAGCAGAAAACTAATATTAGAAATCAATGTCCAATGACAGTATATGCAGAAAGGCATGCAAGTGTTTTTGATGTTGGGCCAGAGCTACTTATGTGTTTTGCTGGTGGTCTGGGAGAAAATACAAAACAATTAAAAATTAAATTTGCAGGTAGCAGAAATCACATACTAGTCAGAGACTGGAAGTAAGCTGAACTGATTTGAGCATACAGAGGTAACTGCGTGTTCATCAGCAGAGAGTGCAGCCTGAAAGTGTAGAGAGCTTAGAAAGCCCTGGACAAAACACCCTTTTGGAAAGTGAGGGCTCCAAAAGGGTATAGGGACCCTGGTGGACTGTCAGCTGTACAACATTTCCCATCTGATATGCTGGGTAAGATGCAAAGCATGAAGCTTGAGATGTTATGCCCAGATCAGTATCCATTAAGCAGGTAAGTCAAAAGAAAAGTTAAAAAATTGTTTAAAGCCTGGGCATTCTGCTTCATGATGAGATACTAGAAGAGTTTTTCATGCAGTAAAGAGCAGAATGAGAATGCCTGTGGACATCGGTGCACAGTAACTGGAACCTGCAGGTAGACAAATTCATGCTCGAAATAAAGTGTTTTACAGTGTGGGTAATTAACAACACAAACTGTTTATCTGGAGCTGCCTGAGTATACCTCATATAATTTTTAAATACATTCTAATGGTCATTCTAAAGATGGTGTCTCAACTCAGTTGAAACCATGCATGTGATTTATGAGCCACTTGGTAAGATCCTCTGCTCTGCAGGCGATTGGCTCAAGAGCCCCTTCTGGCCCTACAGATAAGAGAGCAATTGCCATCCTGTCCCTGACTCACTTGTGCGGGATTGCAGTCTCCCTGCACAGGAGGTAACAGAGAGGATGATGAATGCCTGGCGTTTCCTTGGCCCTTAAGTATATCCAGACTTGAAATCATCAGTAAGATGAGATGAGATGTGGCAGTTCATAATTGTGATTAAAGGCAAGGGCAACCAAAATACCTCAGAAGCTTAGGAGCTTTCTGAAAAGGAGTGACATGGGATAAGCCTGGCCCTGTGAAGGCAAGATCCTGACCAAGATATCTTGTCCAGTCCTAGCTGTGTTTGTAGGGGTGCTACAGGGCTGGGTAAACATTACCAGCAAGGCTTCACCTTCCCTGGAGGTGTTTAAGGCATGGGTGGACAAGGTCCTGAGGGACATGGTTTAGTGTTTGATAGGAATGGTTGGACTCAATGATCCAGTGGGTCTCTTCCAACCTGGTTATTCTATGATTCTATGATTCTTCCCTCACAAGCAGGATGCCTCAACCAGAAGAGGATGTTCACCAGGATATCTGCCAGCCCAGCCCTCTGACCATTCATTGGCAAGTTCCTCATACCCTCACCTTCCCATGCAGGCACACATACCCTCCAGTTTCCTCTGCTCCAGATCATTTTCTGAGCCTGGATACAAACAGGAAATAGAGAAAATAGTGTGAAGGTCCCAGCCATCCAATACATCCTGAGCCATGCTGGAAACTTGGCAAACACTGCACTGGGTAAATACGACGACAGAACAGAAATTGCAGTACCCACCTGAAAAGTCCATGCACTGAGTGTTTGTGCACAGAAGCTGTGGGTCTTTTCTCTCAGTTCACAGCTAGTTGCCTTCATACACAGTAGAAACACTGGCTCTTAAAAAAACCCAAACTTAGAGCAAGTCAGGCAGTTCTTGCATTCTGCTCTGCTGTCACAGAAAACACTATTACTGTTGCTTGAGCAGAAAGAGGGAATATGAGAAAGTGCAGTGTTTCACAGTAGTCAGAACCACCTTGCAAAAAAATTCATCTTTTTTTGCAAGTACAGGAATATAACTTACAAACTGCAATGGGGTTGTTCGGCCTGGAGAAGAGAAGGCTACAAGGTGATCTTATAGTCAACTTCCACTACCTGAAAAGGGCCTACGAGTAAGCTGGGGAGGAACTATTCGTAAGTGCTTGTGGTGATAAGATGAGAGGTAATGAGTATAAACAGGAGAGGGATAGATTTAGACTTAGTATAAGGAAGAATTTCTTTACCACGAGAGTGGTGAGACACTGGAACAGGTTGCCCAGGGAGGTTGTGGATGCCCCATCCCTGGAAGTGTTCAAGGCCAGGTTGGATAACCTGATCTAGTGGGATATCCCTGCCCATGGCAGTGGGGTTGGAAGTTGATGATCTTTAAGGCTCCTTCCAACCCTAACTATTCTATGATTCTATGATTATTCTCCAGAAATCAGGAGATTTGCTATTTCACGTTGCTACTTGAACGTTACAGGAAGGTAGGGCTTGGAGGGGTCCTCTGAGGTGAGTACAGTCCTCTGGAGCAGCTTAACCTTAAAAGACCTCTGGCCTTCCCTGTTCTTGCAGCAGGGCATTTTTGGAACCTCATGTGTCTTCTAGAGTCCAGATTCTGGACGCTGGTGTAGCTACTTCTTCTCTGCCAACTCCATCCTTTTGATTAGTCATGGGCTCTCTTTGCAAATAGCTAGTGCAAATGGAACATTTTAGGTCCCCCACCTTCCCACTCTTACCTCACCTGCTGATTGTCACCTGCTGAAGGGTTTGCCCATCCCATCCACTCCTAAACAAAGTCAGCTGATCTAGCAGAACCAACCAGTGAGTTATCCTGTTTGACTTCGAACTGAAGAGTATGAAGGAACAATCTTATGTCCTATTCAATGAGATGAGCTGGGGACCGTAAACTGCCAGATAATCAATAGAAATAGAAGTACTTTCAGTATCTCCAGACAGACCTGAATTAGAAGATTTGACTACACCATTACACAGTGCTTCTCTTCATCCCCTTGGTTTATTTGTAGACTACAACCATGTCTCTTCTCTGTCTTCAACTGATGATGGTAAAGAAGTGCACATAATTGCCTGGTTTGGGGACGGGTTTTCTATTTCACTAGACCTCCAAGTAACCTTGAGTTAATCTCACATCTCACTCCAGTTTAAATCATCTTTATTGAAAATGGGTGGGGTTTGAACAAATAAAATCTTTCACTTATATATTAGGACCTATCAGCAAACTGCAAATACAAGTGTTGGCTTTTTTTTGTATTAAGTAAGTGAGAAGAAATGGATGTCAAGACTTGTTTCAAGGTTGAAAACTGCAGGTTGTGAGCAGCTGTGTGTACCCATTGTAGTGAAGTAGATTACAAACACAAGAAAACCAAAGAAATACAAAGTGAAGGGAATACTAGCCCATGAGGTAGGCAGAGAGCAAGCAGGAGACACTTAAGAAGCACCCTCAAAGAAAATGTTACCCAAGGTGCCTCACTTCTTTTTAAGCTGTACCATGGCCCCTCTTTCCTGGTGTGGGGTATGATCAGAATGGGAGATAGTAGCAGACGGCTGCCAGAATGCATACTGTTCTCTCAAGTTTCTCCCAGCTGCAGTCACAATGTCTAAGGGGTTTTAAGATGCTGGATATCTTTACATCACCACTCCAGCCTCTCCAAGTGAGGTACTGTGCTGTTCCTGATAGGCATCTGAAAATCTGGCAAGTTGATGGTATTCTGTTTCATAGGTATTTATGATCTGTTTTAGTCTTTACATATTTCTTGCTTATTCAGATTATACTTTTTGATTGTTTTCCATGAAGTAGGGCCAGGTAACATTTGTTTCCCTCCAATAAATACTGTTGCCTTTGGAGAAGTAGATGCTAAAAGTGGGTGCAGGTGTGAGAAAAGCTGGTTGAGAAGATGATATTAATAAGAAGGCATTTTGTGCATCTGTACTACTACTACTTCCCTGCTTTCCGTTCCCAGCAATTCTACTGTGGAAAAAAAAAAAAAAAAAAGGACAGTGGACTGTAGGATCTGTCTGCGTGCAACAGGGAGTGTACATGAAGGTGACAGGCAAAGGGAGGACAGCCTTAGGGTTCACAAGATTAGTCTTGTCTGGTAGCTGGGTGATCAAACTGCCTGTGTCTTGTGTCTTTCTCCACAATTCAGATATATACGCCAAATCCATGCAGTCAGAGTACAGCTGTTAAAAAGACATCTATAGCACTTGCAGGGAAAAGGTATCAAGGCTCAATATTTACAGCTTAGAAACCCTAGTCCTACCTACAGTATTTAATTTTGGTTGTGCACTTTGGAGGTGAGATGGCCAAAGCAAACTGCTTGTGGATCAAACAAATTACCTCGAGGAAACACAGCTGGTTCCTCTTTGAGTGCCATCTTGAGTGCCATTTGTGTCTCCTGCCTATTTTGTCTACAGCAGTCGTCATAGGTCTATCGCAGTGCACAGGTGAACTCCTCACGCACGTGATCTTGTCTTCCCTTCTGTTGACTTCCAGACCTTTTTCTGAGGTTTCCATGAACACAGACATTTGGATTCATAGTTACCTGTTAGAAGAGCACTTTGAACCAGAAATGTAGAGGACATGCAGGCAGCTCTATCTCACTAACCCCCTGGCTACAGGACTGCAACTGAATAGCACAGCATATAATTTTACAAGCTGCTTAAACTCTGGCTGTGCTTTTTAGCACACTTTCTAGCATTCACCGCAACCTTTTGGCATGTCACTTTTTCCAATTGAGTTCCATATTTACTTGCAGCTTCACTACAAGAATAAAAATAACAAGCTGAGAGGTTTTGAAAAGTGGTGATTTGCGGCTATGGTGCTGCCTCAGGATTAAAGGAAATCCAGAGAGATAAGTCTAAAGTAGGTATAGCTCCTGCCCACCTCCTTGCCCTTTCTCTTTGACAGAGACAAGTTTAACAGGAACAATTGTACAAGAGCTATCTTGTGTCCGTTACATGACCAAACCGTTTCTGGCAACTGTCCCTGCTGAAGGCAAGGCTATGGTTACCTTTTCTAGCAGGTGGGCTGAAGATAAAGCACAAACTCAGCTCCAGTTGCAGATCAAAGTGTGTAGAGGAGGAAGCAGAGAGCTCCTTCTTTGCCCCTCAGCAACTTTAAAAACAGAAACCGTTACTTTGAATTCACCGCCAACCAACTTTGAGAACAGACTGTTCAGTAGCTGAATCATCTTTGCTCAAGAGCACAAAAAATGCTCAGAGTAGGCTGGCTGCAAGTTCAGCTTGACCCTACCATTAATGGTACATGTACTGAATTACAATCACGTCTGTAGGTGGTCAGTGGCAAGGAGAGCATGTCTGTGCCCAAGGGCAGGGGGTTACACTGCCCTTCCAACAGTGGATCACATCACAAGAGTTGTGCACTCATCCTTACTGTGGAAATCAGCTGGATGCTTTTATCAGAAAATCGCTATTCATCAGAAAATTGCTTTTCATCAGAAAGCGACAGTGTAAGCAAAATCTCTAGGTTTTGTTGGGGAGGCACATTGCTGGAAATGTTGCTGTTTTGCTAGAATTTTTCTCAGGGAAAGCTTCTTATTTCACAATGATAGCTGGGATGAGGGTGTGCGGTGATCCAGCACCCTGTGCTCCAGGCACTGCTGCAGGCTGGAACAGGGCCAGGTGAAGGCTTCCACCCTGTCTGCTTCAGAGCAGGAACTGGGGCTGCTGTTCACTGAAACAGGCAGTTCAGCCTCCAGCCCAAATCCGAGGGGAACACCCTCAGCCTCTGACCCAGGTACTGTAGTGCTCTGTGCAGCTCTGTGCTCAGGCTGTGGGCAGACCTTGTGTAGCAGCCACAGGGACTTTGTCTTCAGGTCCCTTAAAGCTGATCTCTGGTGCTGAGACCTAAGTTACAACAAAATTTCAAGAAGTTCCACATTTTTGTTAAAAAAGAGTTTGATCTGATGTGCACAGAGGAACAATTGAAGTGTGTGAGCCAAAAGGCTCAAGTAGCAAGAAGCAAGTGGAAAAGAATAAAAATATCATTTTAGAAATCTCATGATTTTAAACTTACGTAAGTATTTTTGTATGCAGTGCCTCTCGTGTTTGGATTGTTTTGGGATTTTTCTTAATATATATGTTTGACAGGGAGGGAAATCTTCACTACAAGGGGAATTGGGCAGCATTGAAACTTCTGCCTTTAAAATACTGTGGAGCTGCTGACCATACCAAAATGTGTGTGCAAAGCAACTGGAGAGGTTAGAGGTGACTGGGCTTTTGACGTCTTCTAATACCAGAGAGGGGAGGTGGTGTCAAAGCCTGCAAGAATCTAGAGGAGAGTCAGAATTTCTTCTCAGGAGACAAAAGGACAAAGGCAGGGTCAAGAAATCACGTAACACACATTGGAGAATTTTTCTGAGGCAGAGTACAGAAAGTACTAGTCAAGGGGATCCTGCAAATCAAAATAAAACATTTCTGAAAAATGCCTGCAGTTTTTAGACAGAGCATACAGAGCAATGAGTACAGCTGTACAGCTGGATTTGAACTCCAGTGACACCGGCATTTCTTTTTGTAATCTTTCTTTTGCCAAAGAAGCCTTTGGAGAAGAAAATGTTTCCTCCAAAGAAAGACACTGTGGTTGGCTTTTTGACAGCAAATTTCTATAAATCTTAGTGAAGGAGACTCACTTTAATTTGATTGCATAGAATTACTTACTGAGACCTTCATTCCTTTTCTTGTGTCATTAGTAAAGGCCCCAAAACCCCATGCAACTGCAGATATTTCCCCATACTCAAGTAATTTCTGCACAGGAAAAAAAAAAACCTGCTTTCAGTTGAAAATAAACACATATACACCCTTAAATACATATACACGCATCTACATCTTGTAAGGAACAACAGTGTCCATATGTTTTTTTACTATAGCACTGTTTCTTGTAATTGAATGCCTAAGATATTTTTTATTTAATGGCGTGGTTATGTGCACATTAATAAGAAGAATCTTTGTATTTTAATATAATCTTAAAAATGTTACAAGATGAAGAAATCTAGTTAGTCAGTATGAGAGCTTCAAAAAGTAAAAAGTGGAATATAGTTGTTACTGTATGTGTTTATGGCCATGAGTCAGTATAGCTTCATTATATTTTTTTGAGAACATACAGATTTGATACAGACCTATTCTGGGCAGGATGATATCCTATTCTGTTAGGACTTACTTTTCTCTTATTCCAATAGCTGATTAATTCTTGATTGCTTTTTTCCATTTGTGTCTTTCTGTGCATTTTGGGTTTTTTTTTTCTTGATTGGAAAAAATTTCAAGAGCGTAAACAGAGTTACAGCATCTGCTTGGACTCAAATACATAGTTATAAGTTTCACAAAGAGAAAAATGGCACTTTATTTTATTTTTACACTGCTGTAATCAAGGCCAGGGAGGGGGGCTGCAATGAAAAGCAGCTGCAGCTGAAGGAAACAAAACACAAAACCCATGAAACACATTTTTGGTGTTACTGGTTTTGATTTCGTATCAGGATAATAAAAGGTTATACCTAGATGATATTGAAACATGATCCAGGGGACAGGAAGGTGTTTAGTTAGTGAAAGAAAGGCCTCTGGCAGGTTAATTGAAATTTTAGAGGTCTGTTCTCTAAAATACTGTTCAGACTTTCTTATTCTCAGTACAGCCTTCAGACAGAGCCTGGCTTGTTCAGATTGCAATAGGTTAATAACGATACTGAGAAAGACTAGCACTTACCTGAAGATAATTATGCAATAGCTAGAAGAGAGGATTGTTTCAGCCTAATGAAATGAACTCTGTGTAGCAGAGCATTATCACTCCACTGTACTGAAAGTAAACATTTCAGCATTCACAATGTTAGCTGACAGCTGTGGGTAGTGAGAAGAGCAAGAGTAAGTTCAAGCCCATCATCAGCTCTGGATGGGAGAACATTTCAGTTCTTCGTTACAATGATGGGCAAAGATGCTAGCTTGATTCTTCTGTGCTGGATGACTTGACCTTCACATACTGCCATGTGTCTCATGCTCAGATGAGCGAAGGTTGCCAGGCTGCTCCTGTGCTTGCATTTTTTATGTAGTTCTGCAGAAAGATTGGAGCCATAAATAGCAAAGCTGTAGGTTTGTGAACCTACACAGGATAAACATGCCAGAGTGTGGGAGGGCAGATAGAGTCTTCCAAAAGTCATCTCCACTTGTAGTCCATTAATGAGGAACAATTTTCACTCCTGTTTGCTCCCACACCAAAACTCACATGCCTCAGGGAGTTTCTCTTCCTTATGCACCAAATAAAGAGTGCTGGGGGAATTTTGAGCGAAATTAGCTATTAAACGCCTTGTAGATCTATTTCAAGGCTAAATTCTCCATAGGCTTCACTGACCTTCCTTAAACTTCTATTGGTATGAAAATAATATACATGCATCCCTGAATCCATAATGCTTCCAGATAGGTCTCTTAAGGCAAGCTACATCTTTGTTTCCATACATGATGATCCAAGTAGTAATATACTTCTCAGAGACAGCAATTTGCATATGAGAGGTTTTTCCTTCTTGCCATTGCTGGTGTTTTGCCCAAGCCATGGCTGTTCTTCTGTGGGTTGTCTTCCTAATGTCTCAGCCTGATCCTTCTGTGCATGTGCAAGCATAGCATCAGGAACTGCAAATCACTGGCAACCATTGCCCTTCAGTGTGAGATCAAGCATATCGTGATGAGAGATTCTCAGGCTCTGGGACAATATATCTTATGGCTGGTTTCTTGGTATAGCAGCACAAGCAGAGTCCTTCAAATGACTTTGTGAACTTTGGCTCACAGAGCCAGATTTGTGCAGTGTTAGGAAAGCATCTTGCTTCTGTTTCGGATGGGAGATCCTGACATCTCAATTATGCTGTGATAGGAGTAAAGCCCCTAAAACCAACATGTATTGTCCTATGCGTTAGGATTGTGGCAAAGCCACTTATTTATGACCAAATTATTAATCTGGTTTGGCAGATATAACTTAAGCTCCTTCTAGTCTTCCTACGTGCCAGCATTAAAAAGACACCTGACTATCTGAACTACACTAGGCTTTCATCGTGTTTAATACAATGACTATAAATGCCATCTTTGAGGATTCCTTTTCACTTTTTTTTTTCTTATCGACATTGTTTTAGACATTGTCTCAATCTCTTCTTAAGCGTGAAATGAAAAGGTTGCCTTGGCATTTTAATTATGTTGAGGTAACACAAGTCTTCATACCCAATGTGATGACAGTGCTCTTGTTGCTGGCAGCGCAACAGCCTTTGGAAAGAGTGTATCCAGTCACTCCCCCACATTTTGGGGAATGCTGTAGTTAGTGGAGAGGGCAAACATCTCGTAACTATTTTGATGTTTTCTTTCACAACAGAGAAAACTGTGCATAAACACTAGAGAAAGATGAAGCTAGGATGTGGTGCTGTGCCGTAAAAATTTCTTCAGCTCCACTTAGCAAAAGACACCTATGGGAGGATGTGGGTAAAAGTGTTTATAGATATGTCAGATTCTCAGCTACTCCAGTGCAGAAATGGAAACAAGCTTGACACAGCTTCACCACTCTTAAATGATACTGTATTGCTATAATTTAGCTTAGGCAGCAAAAATCAGGTTTTACACTGGTGCTAACCTGTTGCATTCAGGGTGAGTGACACACTCCACTACCATCCATGGACTGTCTCCTTTATTCATAAAAGAATTTTCATGAACTGCTAAGAGTCAAACTGGCTCACTGAATAACTTACACTTTCCTTAAATAAATATACACTCGCCTTCCACTCAAAGCTCCTAGAGCATTAAAATATTCATACGAATGAGCATTTACAGAGGAAACAGGACTACAGGACTAGTCCTATAATTGTCCACATCAAAATCTGTTAGCAAGTCCAGCTGAATAATAATCAGCTTCTTTAAATTATCAAAGATAATCAGCATAGTATTTGTGCTGTTGAATTAACAATCAAAGAGCAGCCATCGCCTTTGTTATTGTTTATTGCTGTTTCACTGTGCCAAGGCTGGCTTGTTTACAGGCTTCGTAAGTAAGAACCAGAGTTCTCTTTGTTTTCCACTAAGTGAACCTGTAGGGAAGTGCACCTCTTCCAGTGCCTCAGGACGCTGGGGAAGGGCATTATGGTCATTAGTTGTTACAGGTGAAGTAATTGAAAATGCTTATCTCTTCAGACCATCCTGTCTTCTTGTGGTTCTTTTTCTTTTGGTACTTTGTCTTTTAGAAATACCAACATTTGTCAGTACTTTATATAAGCTTCTGACTATAGGGCTAGTGTGATAACAAATGTTCACTGGAATATAAAAAAATATTCTATATTCTGTGAATAATAGATTATAGATGACACCAAGAACATAACATTTGTAAACAATTTGTTATTGATCAAGAAGGGAGAGATCACCCATTTATTAAAATCCTTGAATCCTGTACTAATCCTTTCTAAAGGGCGCTAAAGGCTCCATTTGAAATGAAGTGTGAGTCACTTGTCTTTCAGCTGTGGGCTGCCTGACCAACAGCTGATAGGATCACAACAAATTCTTGGCAGCCTTAGGATATTCCTGACTGTTGTTGACCTGTTCTGCAACCGAACACAGAAGTAGCTCTGGGTTTAGGTATCCATCCCAGCTGCTCTTAGCAGCGATTTTACTTTGGTACCTAGCAATTCATACACATTTCATGTGGCACTTTCCTTTAAGAACTGCCACTCTCTGTTTCTTTGGTTCACCTGGGCTAAATCTTTTTTTCCTCCTTTTCTGTGTTTCCTGCTCCTCTTCTCCCCAGGGTGAATGCTCACAGAAGTGCTATGACATCTTTGTGCTGGAGACAGTGTGTGTGGCATGGTTTTCATTTGAGTTCCTGCTGCGATCCATCCAGGCGGAGAACAAGTGTGCTTTCCTGAAAACGCCACTCAACATCATCGACATCCTGGCCATCTTGCCTTTCTATATCTCTCTCATTGTGGATATGGTCTCCACGAAAAACAGCAGCAAGCCAAGTGGGGGAGCTGGGAATAAGTACCTGGAACGAGTGGGTCTGGTGTTGCGCTTCCTGCGGGCTCTGCGCATCCTGTATGTGATGAGGTTGGCACGGCACTCACTGGGGCTGCAGACCCTGGGGCTCACGGTGCGACGGTGCACCAGGGAATTCGGGCTCCTCCTGCTCTTCCTTTGCGTTGCCATGGCCCTTTTCTCACCCCTGGTGTACTTGGCTGAGAGTGAACTGGGAGCCAAGCAAGAATTCACAAGCATCCCCACCAGTTACTGGTGGGCTGTGATCTCCATGACAACTGTTGGCTATGGGGACATGGTTCCTCGTAGCATCCCTGGACAGGTGGTGGCCCTGAGCAGTATCTTGAGTGGGATTTTGCTGATGGCTTTCCCAGTCACATCCATCTTTCATACCTTTTCCCGTTCCTACAGTGAGCTGAAGGAGCAGCAGCAACGAGCGGCAAGCAGGCAGATGCGCCAGCAAGAAGACAGCGCCAAAGTCCCAGGTGGTGGCAGTACACAGGGTCTCAGTGTTACATTCCCACCAGATGCTGCTGGGCAGGAGGGACAGCCCATGGTGGACCAGGAAGCCAAGATAAATTTTTGACTCTGAACAGCTGAAGACACAGGTTGGCAGCACAAGAGGACAGGGTGGGTCAGTTCTGCAAAAAGAACATCTTGAGCTGCATAAATGAGGGGCAGACACACACAAGGTTATCCCTAAAGACCAGCTTTTAAGCCTAAGGACATGCTGGAAATTGCCCCTAGAAACTCTAAGAAGTACCGCTTTGCTCTATCGCTTTTCTTAGGGCCTTTCTTTTTTATTGAACAAGTATTTTGACAACCTGCAAGGAGCAGCTGTTGAACATAGCCAGCCAGAAGAATGTAACATGAAGTACAGCCTGTGCTGGGTGCCATTTGGCAGAGCAGCCAGCACGCTACGTCCTCCTTGCTCAGTGCCGCTCTGCATGCAATGGGTGAATGAGGGAGCTCCTCGTGCTGTTACAGCCCATGTACATGAGGGTTGTTTAGGCAGCTCCACTGAGGAACATGAACCTCAGACAAGCTGAAGGGGTGAGGGCAAAAAAAGGGCAGAAACATCCCTTCAGCTTTCCCAGGGGGTTTTTTGCCTTTTCCACAGATCAAGCAGCGCAGCCTGGGCTTCTAGCTGCCAGCTCCAAGTTGTGCGCTAGAGCAGTATGCATTATTTAGTAAACATGCATATTTACCACCCTAAGCTTTGTAACTTAGCCCCATGACAGAAGTATACGTAGACAATCTTCCTGACTATGGGACTGAATGTTAACTTTTTTTTCCCTTTGCTAAGAGTGGAATATAACAAATACCTTTACAAATCATGTTATTTCTCCACCTTCTGTTAACTTTATCTCATGTATCGAAAAATATGTTTAATGGACAACTAAATTTGAACTACACAGAGCTCAAGAATGGGAGAGTGATGTTATACAAGCAGCCAGTCCCAGCTCTGCATACTCCTCAGCAGTGGTGGCTGCAGCGATTGCAGTCATGTGCAAGCAGTAGTTCAAACCTGGCGAAGTCAATAAAATGCCTTCAGTGGGCTCTGGCCCAAGCTGCAGCATAGCAGCTGTGCTCTACATTAGGAGTACATTTTTTACCCCCACTAAGAAAAACACAATCCTATCACATAACAATTGGAATTACTATTCTGTCTCTTCTTTGTAATCCTCAAAAGAATTAAGGGTTTTAATTTAAAGGGAAAATGAATCATATGGTGGCATCTGCATGTTTGTTTACAGATACCAGCCCCTGAGCTCTACAGCCCCCTCCCTGGAGAAGCAGGGCCAAGTCAGTGAGCTGCGTGGGTCTTTCACTGCTCCTGCAGGTGGGATATAATCAGAGGATGAAGGGAAATGGAGCACAACTCTTTCTTGTACCTACACCCCCATTTGTATTACAGCCATGCAGCGTTAGCCTCCGTATTCTCCTCCCGCCAGGAAGGGAACAAAAGCTAATGTACTGAAAGTTGCATTTGTCTGGTTTGTGTTGGCTGGGGTTGTTTTTTGCCTCAGGATAAGTTGTAACACCAATCCTACATTAGCAAACTCCTGTACTAAGCCATAACTTATAGGGATGGAGTAAGGGAAAATGTAAGGTTATACTTTAATGAAAATTAGAAGCTTTGTTGATGAATGGTTGCCTCTGATGATTCATGCAAGAGTGGGGGAGGCAGTGTTTTGCTGTGCTGCCTTTGTACTCTAGCCAGGATCCTATGTCACTGGTCCTCTCTGCCCCATAGTAGCCCTGGTGCTGCTCCTTTGCAGTCCTGTCCAGATCCAACAACCCTGCAGCGCAGCAGATTCACTGGGCCAGCTACTGTGTTTTGTTATGCGGCTAGGAGCAACTCATGTGATACACGTACAGCTTGTGTGAGTACTGCAAGAGATGGAGGCAGCAAAACTGAGCCCTCCATCACCACCTTGGAGGCTGCATCGGGGTCTCCAGACTCCCAGCTATATTGAACTACATGCAAACCAAACACAGCCACTTGTGCCAGGGCTCTGCCCATCATTCATAGCCCATCACCACCAGAACATCTGCTCCTTGCACCAAGCAAGGAGGGCCAAGGGCTGGTGGACGATGCCTCAGCTGACTCTGACTCCTGGCAAAGCAATACCAGCACTGGGCTGCTGTGACTCATGAGAGATTTTAATTTTATTATTTCTTTATTCCTGATGTAGACGTTAAGGCTTATTAAGGTTAGGCATCAGAGATACAGCTTTGCAGACAGGTAAATGCAAACCAGCAAAGTGAGCAGTTGTGTGGTGCTGAGGGACAGCAGAGCATTTTATGGTGGTATTTGTGTGTGCAGTCTTCACTTGGGACCCAAAATATTGACCAGGTGAAACCACAAGTTCACCTTTCATGGTACTTTGGTTCAAGCACATCAGGTACTTTCAGAGCTACATCTCTGCTGTGAATGCAGTGATCATGGCTAGTGTGCATACAGGGTGCAGTATATATCTCCTCAAGGTAACAAGGCCCATGGATGATCAGCAGCATTAGCTGACTCTTAGAAGAGCCATGCTAGAGTAGACATACTTCCAGAATTATAGTTTTCACACTTGCATTGCTAGCATATCACCATGAATGAATGTCGCTTTTGCCCCTGCAGCACGAAAAGACATCTAACTGCAGCTCAGCAGCTGTGTAGAAAGATTGACACACATCCTACTGTTGATGTGCTCCATCAAGTTTCTCTTGTCCTACAATAGTGAGTTCTTTATATTTCCAAAAGGCATATAATTAATTCTAGCACGCACAATGTTTCAATAAAGTGACAAAACCTATCTATTATGTATGTTAGTCAAGGCTTGGCTTTCAATAAAGCTTCATTTTATCTATTGAAATGGCAGATGAGGAAACAAATATAAACCAGGAACATTTTAAACAAATTACTTTTGGAAGCTGGATAAATTTGTGATATGCACATTGGCAGACATAAAAGAAGAGTGAGTTTCACACAGCATTGCTGTTGTTACATGTGATGCCTATTACTTTTGAGCAGCTACTGGAGAACTGTTGGTTTTGTTGTGTACAGTCATTTTTTTTGATTTGACATTGCACACACATGATTTAAGGCCATTTATCTCTAACTATAATAAATGCTACACTGCTGTCTGCACACATGGGTGGTGCCAACAAGCATTCATATCTGTTCCTTTGAAACACAATTTAGTTCTTCATAGTTGTAGCACAGTGGGTCTGCCCCAAGATAAAATCCTCTTTCATATGGGACAGAGACTCAAAATGCATGTTAGCAGAGCTGCCTCTTCTACACAGCCGTGTTGGTTGCAGCACATAGAATTATAGAATCATAGAATCATAGAACAACCAGGTTGGAAGGGACCCATCGGATCTTCTAGTCTAACCATTCCTATCAAACACTAAACCAAGTCCCTCAAGACCTCATCCACCCGTGCCTTAAACACCTCCAGGGAAGGTGAATCAACCACCTCCCTGGCCAGCCTGTTCCAGTGCCCAATGACCCTTTCTGTGAAAAACTTCCTCCTAATCTCCATCCTAAATCTCCCCTGGCAGAGCTTGAGGCCATTCCCTCTTGTCCTGTCCCCTGTCACTTGGGAGAAGAGGCCAGCTCCCTCTGCCACACATGTGGGCACACAAATTCTGGCAGTTGGCAATAATAATAGTCCAAAAATTGTAATTATGTTTGAGGACTAAGGATGTGGTAACTGGTAAATTTACAGAGTTAGAATTGTGCAAAGTCAAACACAACTCCTTCTGCTCATATGGCAAGTGAGCACAGCCATCTCCTGCCTCACAGCAAACTCAATTAAGAAAAAGCACTAATCATAAGAAAAATATGACACTGGTACCACCCCCTCAGCAGTGAGGTAGACAGAGGTTGCTGTCTCACATTGATGGGGCCAGAACAGGCAGTCTATGGCAGCAGATGCTCCACTGGGGCAAGTATACTTGGCTCTCTCACAGGGCCTGGTGCCTACAAGCTGCATTCTTAGAAGAGTATGAAGCCTTGGGGCAAAAGAGGAAAGAGGCAGATGGAGAGGCTGATGGGTAGAGAAATAATGTGGCTCTGCTGGCCCATCTGAGGCTCAGCAACGCCCTTCAGTCTCACAGCACAGCTAAGCCAGCACCTGCCAAGAGCCAAATCCATGTAAACTGGGACACAGAATGGGTAGGATGGGGACTGTGGAAGGCCACCATCTGTGCTTGCTCATGGGGCATTTCCAGATGCTGGCATGTACTGGGGACCTGGCTGCATTACAAGGTCGTTTACAGGAAGATCTGCCCGAACTCCAGGGCATACCTCACATTTTGTTCTAGTCCATGTCTCTTAGTGTTGCTGGCAGAGACATCCAGGCAGTGTGTTTATTTACTGGCATATTGTTGACTTATGCATTAATATTCTTTCTGTTACAAAAAGCCACCAACAAAGCTATCAGTCCGATCCTTGAAGCCTTCTTGGCACTCAAGCCTAAGCTAAGGATCACAACCAAATTTAACAAACAGCATCTGTTGGCCAACTTTTGCTTCACCATCCAGTGCTGTATTTGAACTTTGCTTTTTGTGGAGCCACAGTAGTTCATTGCCTGCCCTGCAAGGCCGTCGGGCCAGCCTAGACAGCACTGCACAAGCCAGCAGGGCAAGAGCCTCACTGCTCCCCTGGCTGCTGCCATTCCCAGAGGTGGCTGTGAAAGCTCCCATTTACTGAAAGAGCTCCCCAGTGTTTCATCTGGGGCCACTACCGCTACTAGCTTCATCTTCATGAGTGTGAGAGTGGCAGACAGTAACACCAGTACTTTTGGGGACAGACAGTGCAGCCACTGAGTAAAAAGCAGGCTCAGCTGTTATGGGAACTACCTGGGCCATTGCTCTCCATGGTCCCCACTGGTCTCGGATTGTAACAGAGGAGGCAGGCTTTACTCTCCACCTGGTCTTGATTTTCCTTAATTCCCTCCCTTCCAAGAGTCCTCTCCTTCAGCCCCATTTTGAGCAAGCTCAGCCTCTCCTATCTCTCTCCTGCCCTTTCCAGCCCTCTCTCCTGTGTCCCCATCCCTCTCTCCTCATCAACTGCCCTTCTCCAGCTTCTGCAGCTGCTTCATGCAGCAGCAGCAAGCCCTCTCCCCACATCCAAGCAGCCAAACAGCCTGCAATGGCTGCCCAGCAGGGCCCAGAAGCTACGTATCAGCCACAAGGCAGGTCCTGACTGCCTTGGCTTCCTTTCAGGTACTAAATCAACAGCAAGTGAGGTCAAGACTCCTCTTGCTACTATGATTAGCCATAAGATGACACAGTTTTCTCATCTTCTATGCAGAGGCTGCAAAGAGCATATCTCTCGGATGTCTCTTGACTTTGTCCTCATTATGCAGTTTGCATGATACAGGTTTTTTTTTAAGCTACATAATAATCTCTGAGTAATTGTTTTTTTACTGTGAGCACGAGTGTCACAAGCACAGGAGAGTTAAGTGTTCATGAGGGTAAATTTACCTCAGGATGTATGGAAGAGCAGGAGACAGAAATCAAGAATCCCTATCATGCATCATGACCTCAGGACAATTTATGCCTTGTGCTTACTCACTTATTGGGAGGAAAAAGCATGCTAATTATTCCTGCAGGCAATGCTCTAGACAAGATGACATATAATAATAGTTAAGAAGCACACATCTTATATCTGAACAAAATAAAGCAACAATAAAATTTGTATATAATAGGTAATATTTATTTTAAAAAAACATTGCAACTGACAGAGAAAATAAACTCCATGAAATGTACCATACATTCAAAGAGATGTATTTGAAGTAATTGATTTCTCATTCTCTGAGGTGATCATTGATACAGATACTTCTTGACAATTAAAGAACAAAACCAAAGTTCTGTAACATTCTGTCCCTAAAGTATCTTGCAAGATTTGTTCCTGGCCTAGAGTCCTACTTGCTAAATGCCACATACTGAAGATGAGTTCAGACATGGTTTTACTGGCTTCTCTTCCAGCATTTGCAGCTCTGCTGTGATTGAGATTGATCTGCAGAGCTTGCTGGTTTGGGTACTGGTGACAAACTCAACAATCTGCCCAGGGAAGAGTCCCAGAAGGAAAAATCAACAGTTGTTTTATCCTCAATAACACCTGCATTTTAAAGCCGAAGCGGTAGCCAGAAGTGTACGTTCCCAGGTGAAGCTATAACATACAGAAGCGTATTTCTTTAGACCCATGTTTTTCTTATATCCCCATTTCAGAGACTATTACAAAAAGACCACCATATACAAAAATCTTATCATTACAAGTTATTAAAAAAACCCCCAAACTTCAGACCATTAAAACACACAAGAAAGTGTTTGCATACAGTAGAAATACAATCCTCATTTAAGCAGTGTACCAGAGAAGCCAGTTGTTAAGTTTTCAATTGAAAAAGACAAAAGCCCAGACATTCCTGTAACACAATCAGAACACTGGAGAAAAGAGGAACAAAACATTCATAATCTGCCATGCCAGGTACATTGTCTTTGTAAGGTCACTTCAGGCCTAAAAGAGTATGGTATCAGACAAAGAGCGTAGAGTTAGTGCCCAGGCAGAGCATTTTGTGCCCAACCCTCAGAAACAGCAGCTCTTCTCAGCTTTGCTTCACTCATGCCTGGATCTGCTGGGGCAGGAAGGATTCCCTGGGGATGTCCTTCCTTCTTCCTCCAGCAGTGCCCCCACCAAAGGGCAGTATGGTTTGGCCCCAGGGCAGGACTTCTGTCCACAAATTTGGGCCTCAGCCCTCTGCCACCAGCAACAACATTTGGTTAAATGGAACATGCAGTGGAAGCTCCAATGTCAGCCTTGGACTACTCACAGAGTGAGAGGGGCATAAGTCTGTAAAGCAGCACAGGGACAAAGCCCACTCTTCTCTGTCTTATAATGGATATTCCCAATGGAGTGTCACACAACCATTACTGCAGCCACCTGATGCTTCTCCTCCAAAGGACTGTTTGCCAGTGATGAAAACAGTCCAGACTCAGATCATGAGGTTCCCAAACAAAACAGGTTAGGTGAAGTAGTATGTCTGATTTACATACTGAAATTTTTCAAGTTAAGACTTGCTGCCATCGGCATGAAAACATAAGCAAAACATCTTTGCGAAAAAATAATTCTCAAAAATCTATCACTTGCCTGTGGTCACATGGGACTCACCACACAGCATAGAGGGAGCATCGTGAAGAAGAAAGCAGTGCAGGCTTAGTTCCTAAAATTAAGTATCTTGCTATAGCTGCCTCTTACCAACCAGGGCAGTTTCAGGATAGTAACTGGCAGAAGCCCGGGGGTTTGGTCACAACCCGCTGCGGGTCCATACCACCTGCAGCTGGTAGACATGTGCAGTTCTCAGAAAGGTCATGGTGACCTACACTGGCAAACAGCCATTATAGACAACATCCACACTTACAAATAAACTCCATTCTTTCAGCTTTCTCAGTTCTTCTAAGTACAGGCTGCTGATTCTTCTAAGACCCTAGAAAATCTTAAGCAACAGAAAAAGGAAAATGTGGATCCCTTCCTTGTCAGGTCAAGGTAAGAAACACCTCAAAGCACAAAATGCTTCTTGTTTGGCATTAAACAACATGTTCACGAATCTCAATCTCAAATAATCAAGCTGTCAGATGCTAGTCCTACTCCACAGGATACGGCTTTTCCTCTGTCTCAAACTTTTTCACTTCCCTGTCTGAGGCAATGGAAGTAGAGTTTCTTCTACCTTTGTGGCTCAGTCGCCATCTGGAAATACTTGCCTGGCAGTACTGGCAACATGGGCCACACACCTGTGGGCCTCTTGGTTTGCAAAAGACACCCTGCAGCCCAGCTCTGTCCTGTGCACAGCTGCACGAGCAGTGCTGCCCCAAGTCCAGGGCAGACTGTCCCCAAACCCTATTGTGTCAAAGCACAGCTACCTAAGCTACCCACAGTCTCCTGTGAACTCTTCCTCTTGGCTCACCACTTGACTGACTGTGCCTGCTGTGAACATGGCTCCAGTATCATCCATATTCAGACCCCCTTCATCATCTCCTTGATGTGTCTGTCTGCCACACTGACTCCACAGCAGGGGTGAACATCTGCCATTCACTCTTCTGCACTCTGATGCTTTACACTGTATACAACTTGTTGATTTCTGGCTGCTCACCTCTTTGCCAGGCCTACTGCCCTCACCCTCTCTACTCATCAGACACCCTTCTCAAACAACAGAAAAAGCTCTTGCATTTGCTCTTCAATACTTCTTCCTACATCTTGGGGATACTGAATGCTTGCACATGCCACAAACTTCCTGTCAATATAGACTTCGTATTCTATAAATAGCTGAAAGTTTCCACCAAAATATCCTATAATTTCTGTAGTGTAACTTTTAAAAATAGCATTGAAAAAAACAAACCATCCAGCCCTTGTGATTAAATATACAAACATTTGTGAATTGATAAGGCTCATAGGTACATATGCAAAAATAAACTGCCCCTCACCCCACCAAGACACAGTTCTGTACAGCTAAGTCTGAAAATAGAGAGAGCAAGTTATTTAAAATAAAACCTCCTGAGTGCAGCCAGATTTTCAATCCTTGTTCTCATTTCTGCTTTCAACTTGGCAACACAGGAGTATTTACAAGTGGAAAAGGAGCTGCCATGGCTGACTCTACAGTGTCATTGACCTGCAATGTGTCCAGTTAAGTGCCTCAGAGGGCCTTGGTGCTGGCTGGGTGTGCAGTGTGGGACACAGGCTTTTGAGGGTAGTAGCTGTACAAGTAAACCTGCAACAGGATAGCAATGTCCACAAAAACCTGCAGGAGTCCACAAATGGAGAATTGGAAAGGTGCCTGATTCAAGATGAAGTAAACAGTCTTGAACGTGTCCCCGCTGGTCCACATCAGCACCATCTTGACACTAAAAGACAGAAAAGAAGGCAAGAGTGTTTATTGAGAGTAACTTGACTTGTGATTAGACCTGCCATACCAGAGGATCCCACCCACTTTAGCACAGGTTTATGCACAACAGTGGGCAGAGGCTCCCCTGAATGAAGGCAGACATTGTGCCTAGCCAAGACATGCAGCTCTGTATCTGGAAGGGTGGATTGAATTTTCTACCCCACAAACTGCAGCACTTTTATCTCACCAATTACAGCTCCAAATGCCTGTAGGTATTAAGGTATCCAACATTTTAAAATATCCAGCTAGGATACTTGACTCAGCAGTGCTCTGTAAACATGACTGCCACAGGTGGACAACACTGATCATAAACCAAAGTAACACAGTGCATGGAAAACAAAAGGCAATTCATCCCAGCAGTTACTTCATGTGCATGTAATTTTGTGCTCATGCAAGGTGAAGTAACACACAGGCTGATATCACATGCACGCATAATTTTTTAGCATATGCTGGAATAAACACTTCTGATAGATACAAGAACCCATTACCTACTGCAGAAAATGCATGCCCCCCAAAAAATCCAGAAAGACATATAATCCCGGAATACAGAAAGAGGGGAAACAATGTGCCTGCAGCTGTTACCGGAAGGATGAACATCACTAGGGATTTTTATCAAGGACACAGATCAAAAGCAACGCTCAGACTTCCTTTTAATAGCTATCCTTGCTTTCTTCTTGCTGTACTGCTGAGCCATCTCCTGTCAGCTCCTGCTTCCCTCATAAGTACAGAACCTCCCCACTCTGAGGAACAGACCATATTTTTGTTCTAACAGACCATACTTTTTTCAGTGCCCTTAACAAAATGGGAACAGCTAGATCCTGAAGACTGTTTCTGAGCTTCATGCACTTTAACAGGAAAGCTTTTTTAAGCAGTTAGATAAGTAGTAGTGGACAAAAGCTTTGTAGTTCACAGTATGTGCATCGTGCATGATTTGTCATAATTATGAGCAATTATATTTGCTGGCACTGACTCCAATTCATCAAATGCAGTCAGCCCCTTGCAGGAGGGTAGGACTTAATGTTCTTTTCTCAAACATTCAGGTAGGGAGCTAGCAAAATTTGTATTTTAGACACAAAGACACAATGCTACTGCAAGTCAAATGCTGCAGCCCACTCCCCCCCCTACTACAAGCATTTTTGGAACTCAAGCCACATGATTGAGAGCATAAAACAGGTCCTACAGATCTTACAAATCCTACAGATCTTACAAATCCTACAGATCTTGCAAAAAGTTTCTGTGTGGAAGCAAGGACATGATGTTGAGCAAGCAATCATTCTTCCTGCCAAGGTCACTGTAAAAAATGTAAATAAATAATTGGAGAAAGAAAACATCTGCTAAACCCACAATGCCATTTGGCTTAGTGCAAAGAGTCTGCGTCACCTGCCTTGTGCATGTTCCCAGTCACACCAAGTTGCCTTATATCGCACTTAAGAGAGGTTTACAGATGGAGGCAGTGGGGAGGACTGTTTAGGATTTTAATTAGGAAGGATAATAAACTCTGAGAGTAATAAAACTTGTACCTTGATTGCAGGGAGCCAACATTTCTCCTCATCTGAATTTAAGCTTCTCAGTGTTTTCTGGGCAACTGATGACAATTGGGAATTTTTGCTGGCATGTTTGGAAATCCTCACTAAAAGCACATGCTAAACCTGGCAGGTCAACCTAACTGCTCACTTTTGACAGAAAGGCAATCAAGAAATGCCACAAAATATCTGAATAGGAATTAAATATGCAAAGGATTTTATTTGCCACATATTCCCCACGAAGAAAGCTAGCTGAGTTTTAAAAGCGGGCCCCTGGTGCAGTGCAGATGTGGAGGAGAAAATACACACTGTCAGGAGATGTATAGGCTTTGGGAGTTTATTCTCCCAAAGAAAGAATAATCCCTGAGGGAAACCTTATGGACACACACAGTTAGCAGCACCACAGGAGGCAAGCGCTAGAAGCACATCTCTAGCTGCATCACATGCTGTGCTGACTTTGCCAAAGGTTTTGCTAGGAAGCCACCTGCAAACTCAACATCGTGCTGGGTAACTTGATGCATGCTCCAACACTCCAACATCCTTTGCATGTTCCAGAGCCTGCTCTTCAACTGCCACATCAAACACTCAAGGAAATCAACATCATGCCTGGGGTTCTCACTAGAACATGACAATGCTCTTTACATAGGAAAATATCAATTTGTCCTTGGAATAAATGATTTTTTAAAATGTAACAGGTAGTCTAAAGAACTAACACCACAGGTCTGCCACTGAACTAAAAAATATACATCCTGCTCTGTGCAGTAGCTTGGACAAAAAGCAGAAAACTGGAAATCACTATAAAAATCCAAAATAAAACCACATGGTGTTCCACGAAAACTTAGTCCAGCAGCTACCCAGGGTTAATGCAGTAGCCTCAGAGCCTAGGGTTCATGCTGAGCAGTGACTGGGGGGACACTGACTGCTCTTGAGAGGAGAGACTGGGACTGGACAAAAGGAACACATCCAGCACAGACCTAAAGGTGCATGGGGTAACAAAAAACAGCTTGGCAAGGATGAAGTGAGAAAAGACAGTGAAGAGCCCCAGAGGAAAGCCAAAGAAAAATGAGAGGAGCAAAGAGGTCAGTCAGATGAGAAGGAGGTAGGAAAAAGAGACTGCAGCAGGGCAGGGAATGACAGGAACAGAAGAGAACTGTGAATTTGGAACTTGGAAACTACTTGAATTTGGTGCTCATCCCTGAACAATGGCAATTGTGGAGTAAGAATATGTGGGAGAAACAAATTTGCAGACATCAAGATCAGGGAAGAAGGAAGGTGAGGAACTGTTCCATGCACTGGAGCCCATGGTGAAGACCATGGTGAGGCAGGCTGTCACCCTGCAGCCCATGGAGGTTAAAAGTGGAGCAGATAACCACCTGCAAACTGTGGAGGACCCCACACTGGAACAGTTGGATGCATCCTGAAGGAAGCTGCATCCTGTGGGAAGCCTGTGTTAGAGCAGGCGGGGCCCTGCAGTCCCTTGTTGAGAGTAGCCCATGCTGGAACAAGTTTGCTGGCAGGACTAGTGACCCTGTGGGAGACCAATACTGGAACAGTCCATTCATGAAGGACTGGACCCTATGGAAAGAACCCATGCTGGAACAGTTTTTTGAAGAACTGCAGTCTGTGGGGCGAGTCCACATTGAAGAAGTTTGTGAAGGACTGTCTCCCATGGGAGGGAACCCACTCTGGAGCAAGGCAAGAGCTTGAGGAGAAAGAAGCAACAGAGGCAATGTGCAATGAACTGACCACAACCCCCCTTTCCCATTCCCCTGTGCTGCTTACATGGAGGAGGCAGAGAAACTTGGAGTGATGATGAGCCTGGGAAGAAAGGAATAGGAGGAAGACATTTTCAGATTTGGTATTATTTCTCTTTATCCTTTATGTGGCAACAAATTAATTTCCATTATCTAAGTTTGTTTTGCCTGTGATGATAATTGGTGGAATGACCTCGCCATATCTTGATCCACACACCTTTTATTATATTTTCCTCTCCTGCTGTCCAGTTGAGGAAGGGGAGCGATAAAGTGGCTTAGTGGGCACCTGGTGTCTAGCCAAGGACAACCCACCACAAGGATGAAGTGAGGGAATGAGTAGAATAGATGTGCACTGCCCCAAGGCCCCCGCCTCATCAGTCTAATGTCTGCAAGCAACCTTGAATGCCCCCAGTGCCCCAGTTAAATACTTGTCTCACTCTTCCAATGCCTGCCCTAGGGAGAGGAAAATCTACAACTACTGTCAGTTCTACTCCATCTCAACCAAAACCCGTTTGCACACACAGCCTGAAAGTTTCAGCTTACTGAGAAACCCATTGCATGTCTGTGTGGCATCTAAAGGGGAAAAGAGCTGCCCCTGCCCCCACTACCACGTCACAAGCTTCAGGAGGCTGAAAGAAAAGGCTGCATGAATTTTACTCCATCAACATCATTTCTGCCATCTCCTAATTCCCAGATACTCAGGTACACTAGTAATGGTCCTCCCCTCTTATGTGGGCAATGCAATTGTCTTGTCCTTGTTGCATACACAGATGCCATTCACAATAATGCAACAGTGCGTGCATGACTCTGCGTGACTGTTCGCATGGATACACCCCATCACTGCTTTCATACTTCCAGCTATTGTGTCACTTCAGGATGCCACACAGGACAGAAAAGCCAAGTTTTATCCACAGCTTCCCAACTTAACTTACCCACTTGGGGAAAAGAGGTAGTCGCTGTATTTATTCTCAATTTTGGGGTAGAAAAAAAAGAAACCAACCTATTCTTGGCAGACAGCAGCCCCTTACCTGCCCCAGAGTATAAAGATCAGTTTCTGTGCAGAAAGGCAGGGCTTTATTGCCCAGAACAAATGGTTGTCGGGAACGAAGAGGGAAAAAGGGAGAGCACACCCAAGCCCTTCTTCCACTGCTGTGCTGTAAACCTCCATTTGCTGAATGAAGCTCCAGCTCCTTCTTGCAAATCATGCAAGGCTCATTTTTAACAACCTGCTAATACAGCAAAGGGGGCAACCCTCCAGTCTCAACTTTCTTTCCCAGCATGACTCTACAGGCCACGTGACAGAAAATCTGAGGGCCACGTGATCTGAGAGCAGTGGCTCCAATGTTGGCTGCCAACAGTGGTGAACAAGGCCTTTATGTGGCTCTGTTCTTTTGCAATGCTATGTGCCAGGTGCACTGGCTGGCAGTATGCAGCCTGTTGGCATATATCTGGCCCTTGGCTTCACCGTGCAAGAGAAAATGCTGTGCTGTTAACATAGATGAGGTTTTGCTGCAAGAAGGTCAACCACAAACACTATCTGAGACTGGACAGCACAGCAAAAGGAGGATGAATGCAGGAAAAATTTCCCAACCTACCTCATAAAGACCAACTTCACGCAATATTCCTGACATCTGCAAAGGCATGTGAGCAAAGGTGTTCTGTGCAGCATTGGCTACACAGCTAATCAACTTTTAGGTGTAAATAACCTGATTTCTTTCCTGAAACAGACCAAAGCCAAGTTTTTGAGACACTGAAGGAAGGAAATGCTCATCTTGTTGATCTTGAGGATGCGGTCTAGTAGGACAACACAACTACTCTTAGTACAAATGAATGAGTAGGTGTGCAGTGCCAAGGAGCAACTTGGGGAGACAGAAAAAAAACCAAATGGCAGCATTCATTTGTGTGACTGTAACAGAGATGCCAACTGGAGGGGCAGGAGGAAGGAACTGTGCTGAAATAGCTGGTATTGCCAGAGGTTGAAGCAGACTTGTGGTAAAAATAGTACTTCCCAGTAATGTAAATCAGTACTGCAGTATCCAATGACAACCAACATCCTAAAAGCAAGTGCCTTCCTTACAGCTGAGCTTGTTACAAGGAATGGCTAATGTAGTAGAAATCATTATCAAGTCTGTGCAAATTGCAGTTGACCACACAAAGGAAAACCTGGTGTTATCTCAACTGCTCTTAAAATCTGAAACAGCACTTATTTATTCTGCTGTTGGAAGTAATTTTGCAAAAGACACCATTACTTCTGATGAGACTAGGAGTGCATTGCTAAATGCTGTTTTTCAAAATGGTAAGAATTCCTTACAGTGCTGCTGTCCTCTGCCACTAGTAGCAGATTTCATAAAGACACTGTACCAATCTTCATTTGATAAATAAAAGGTATGCTAAAAACAGCATTCACTTTTCTCAAGGAACAATTTGCTTCATTCACGTTTGTTGTATACCATGTATTCATTCGAAGTGACAGCAATTAGAAGCAAAAATCACCTATTGGTACACAGTATCTGCAGTCAGCCAATAAACCATAATTTTTACAGAACAAAATTATGAAATTATTCAGATGTGAAAAGAGTAGAGTGCACTCAAAAGGAAAAAATAAACAAAAAAACCAAAAAAACAACCAAATCCAAAACTTTCCGTTGCTTCTCTTTGAGGAACTGCACTAGAGGCTGAGGAATTTACAGAACAATGAGATTAGTCAGATATTTAGGCTCAATCCCCCTCATCCAGGTCTAATGCTAGTTGAATAAAAACTTTTAAGCATCTACATTTCTTCTGCTAAAAACCTGGTTGTGAGAGTCTCGCATCTCTAGATTTTCCACTGGAGTCTCTGCACACTCTGCTCAACTTTAGTCACTTCTTGGTCATTTAATTTTTCTTTTTCGTTCAAGTGAAAGACCAAAAATTACAGAAAAAAGGATCTTGTATAAAGCCCCTTCTTCCTTCTCCCTGCTAAACTAGTTGGTTTTAACTAGTTGCAGCCATCCATTAAAATAACTTAGTAGCACATTAGCAGAGCTGCAAAGCAATGATCTGCAGAACATGTACTCAGCATTAAAACTACACAAGAAGACAGGTCTACCAGCATTCACTTCCCATTTGCACTCTTAATCTTCTCACATTAATGTTATGACTCTGCATGTTTGTAGCTTAACACACAAATCCAAAAATAGCCTGAAAGCTGGAAGACACAAAGAGAATCAAACATTAGACAGTTACTTCCATTGGGAAATTCTGTCCAGACACTTCAGCACAAATAACAACAGGAGGTACGTGTTGCCCTAATGTAATTACATCCTGCTACAGTCACAAACATAGTGCTAATTATTGCTCAGTCAACAAACTCAAAAATACTAAGCTATTATGAGTAGTAGAAAAATTAGTAGAATTTATTGGCCTTTAACTAATTCAAAAGTTTGCTGGATTTCCCCCCGCCATCTCAGGCAAGACTCTTTGTTCAAGAATCGGTGGAGGTTGACCACAACTTCTCCACATCACCGCGAAGTGCTAGGCCAAGACACAGGTGATGTTGGATTAAAAAATGTTGAGTTTTTGGATTGCCACAGTTTCAGACATTTCTTCATATATTAGCACTTCACTTACGTTAAAAAATGATGACAGTTCTTTAAATGATCAGGGATATTAAAGCAGAATAAAATCACTTAAGAGCTGACAAAGTAGTATTTCCTTCAGGAATATGATCCACATAGAAGCTGCCTATCTTGAACACTGCATTTGGTTTTGGGAAGCAAAGAGGGTGCATCTCTCCTGCAACCTTTTAAGCTGTTACTTCCCACAAGCCATTTGCATGGGGACGTCTGGAAGAGAAAGCAGATTCAGTTATAACATCCTGACTTTGGAAAACTTTCACCTCCTATTTGCAGCTCCAAAATAGTCTACTTAGAGAATACAGCAAGCATCCATAACACTGCACTTCAATCAGAGGTTGGCCTGCCTTCAGCAGTGAAACACAGACCAGAAAACATGAAATCTGAATGCCATGTTATTTTTAACACTGCACAAGCCAAACAAAAATTAACAAATAGAACATTTCTTCTTAACAAAAAGCCACAACAAAGGCTGAACTAAAGACAAACAAAGAAAGGACTTCTCAGCTAACCAAATTGTTCAGTCTGCCAAAAAAAGTTGAAAGGGAAAAAAAAAGGTTAAGAAGAAAACATTAGGATCAAAAATCCAAAGCATCTGAAGTTTGAAAATCTGTAAACTAAATGTGCAATCCCTAAGAAAGGTCATTCTGTGTGAGCAAGCATAGATCTTGTTTTCAAACACTGCACAGCCAGTTGGGAATCCAAGCATGAAACAGTCCTAGTGCTCTGCTTCAGGAAGAGCGTCTTACCTCACTTCTCAACAATTCCTTTGAGACTGAAGTAACACTGGCCATTTGCAGAAGAAGCCATTTGTCCAGCTCTGCAATGCTAGTTGGAGTAAAGAGGAGCATGCAGTAAGAGATCCAGCATTTAATTTGGATCTCTGGAACCCAGGTAAAGCAGTTGAGTTGAAGCTGCATGCATGGGCAATGGATACCACAGAGGGCTGCAATACAACCGCAAACTATCTGAAAGCTCCTGTCATTTTCAAGGACTGTATGCATCACTGAGGAAACTTGAAATTGAAGATTTCACTGTGGAACACCATAAAGGAAACAAATGCATAAAGATGCACTTTAAAGTGATTGCTTGCTGGTGGCGTCTTTATTAATAAGTACATTTTATGCAGACTCACATATAAACAACGTTTTATAGAAAAATCAGGCAAGCAGGTATTTGTCAATTATTTTTCCTCATGAACATCATTTTCTAATCTCCAAAGAGCAGCAGGTTGGCAGGTATTTTGACCACATTTAGCACACCCATCCAAAAGCCAGTATTTGTTAGGATATGTCTGTCAAAGGAGAGCCAAGGGGAAATGACAAAGGCACACCACACAGGGCTGGTGGACAAGCCAGGATCACCGGTATAGCCCCTGGCTATTTCAAGCATCTATGCTGAAAGTTTAGCCTGTAAAAGTCCACAAGCTGGTAACCCTTAGCAACTACAAAATATTTCTAGTATTGTACAACTTATGCTGCAGAAAGAAGGGCAGCAGGTGTTAAAATAAATCTCTTCTGTGGATCAGAGGAAACACTTGAACCACAAATCACACCAGTACCCCTCCTGGCAGGAGACACAATGGATGCTGGCCAGACTAAAAAGCTCAGGTCTACTTAGACATGTAGTACAAACAAATATGAGACAGACTCTGCTTCTGCTCCTGGAAGATTTGGAAGTTTTGAGACCTGCTCCTATGCCAGGGAGCAGCTTTCCTCTGGTGCTGGGGCAGCAAATCATGCGCTACACAGCTTGCAGAAATTCAGTCAGCTGGCAGTGCACACAGTAATGTCAATTTAATGTAAATGGTGCAGAGCAAACCTAAATTACACCACCTTTTAGCTGTCACTCATGAAGTTGTTCTGGAGTATCTGTCCTCCTTTCCCTGCCTCTCACCTTCCACTCAAAGCATTACAATCAATGGAGCTGTAGGCACAACTGCTGGTTAATGCTGCTCTAGATGCTCTCATGCTGCACATCTAGTTGAACCAGTCATCTTGCCATCCTGGCGCCCTCACACCACCCACAGAGAGGTGGGCAGCTGGTGCTCCTGCTGCCATGTAGCTGTCTGGCAGCAAATCCCAGGAAGCAACACTCTTTCCCATGGCTCACCTCCCTTCAGGGAAACCTGGCCCCCCACACCCTGGCTGCTGCAGCCAGCGCACTGCCAGGTGGGACATCACTGCTGTGCCTTTGCAGGGCCAGTGCTAAGAGATAGCAAAACAGCATCCCTGTGTAACACCACTCAATGAATTTCCTTCTCTGGATCTAAAAAACTTGTGATACATTCAGTTTGAAAGGTAACAAAAAGATTGGAAGAAACAGCCTTGCTTCAGCACAGCTGTGTATGCCAAGGCTTAAATCATAACGTTTTTGAATCTTCCTTTCTTCCTGCCCTAGACAACAAAGAAGTCATCTGACTCTTCATCCAATTTAACTTGAGGCAATCTGAGTACAATTTTTCCCTTCATCTTCGTGTAGTAACCAGTACATAGCCCGAGTGCACTTTTCATGCTCCAATTCAATAATTCAGTACAAGGTAACATTCCTATCTCTACTGCATGCCTTGTTCTAAATAATTAGCATCCAAGGTTGTCTCCAAAGTCAGCACTCCAAAGGACAAAAACCTAACAATATTACAGTCATTACTTTTCATGAACTAATCACATCCTTCAGCTAGCAAAATGCTTCTCACATTCTAAGAAAACACTGGAGAAATGAAAACCCCAGTACATTAGTGTAAAAATAAGAACGATCACTCATTGACAAAGATCTACCTTCTGGTCAGCTTACTGCCTGGAAATAAGGTAAGATTTTTACAATAAACAAAGCTCTCATTATTCTCAAAAGCACTTTACCATCATAAGGAAATAACACCCTGGAAGCTCTATATGAAATTATGTCAGCACCTAAGATTTCATACAAGATGCTGTTTCCTTCCACATGCATGTGAGCACACAGAGAGACACAAAGGAAGTTCATGGTGACAGTAATGCCCCAAGCACCTGTGTGCTTTTCTCAAAGGAAAGCCCTGCAGGAAGGCTGTGCCACCTGCTTCTGCCAGTGCTTTCTGATCCATTTCCCACGTGCAGCGTTACCACTGACCTGCAGCACTGCAGGACAGTGCTTTGAAGACCTGCTGTGGACAGAACCAAATGCTGTACAGAGGAAATAAAAGCGTCACAATCACATTTTTTTAGAGAAAAAAGACACTTCTAGAAAATGTTCATCTTTCAGGTGCCTTCATGGTAAGATCAACCCTGACCTTTTTTGACTTGGCAAGACCTGACCTCAACTATGCAAAATACCTTGCATGACACTTCCTTGCTCCCAGAAAAGAGTGCCCAAACTTAATGGAATGGGTTTTTTTAATAGAAGCACAATTAATTTTCTCTTGTATTTCAAATTTTCAGAGCACGGAGAAAAGCACCAACTGAAGAGAGCACTGATTAGACATGCCAGCAATGCTTTATTTCTATTACTGTAAAGAAGCATTGAACTATTTGTAAAAGATAAATGCTTTTGGTTTGAAGTAATCTGCTTTAAATTTACTTTTTGGAATTGATGGGTTGAGGATCCAGGGGAAGAGAAATGAGAAAGACATTCAATATGTGCTACAGCTTTAGCAGTCCACACTGTGCTACAATCTGAGTAATGCTTAAGTGAAGTAGATTTTGCTGCTCATACTACCAGAAGTGCTGAGAAAATGAGGTAAGGAAGGTCTCCCACTCCCTCTTGCGTTTTCCCACCTGCCTCTTCCTTAATTCTCAGATGTGTTGAGTGCACTGGGCAATAAGAACTGTCTTTGGAGCCTCGTATTGTGCTGATGCAGGAACACCTCTGGGGAGACAAAGCAGGCAAGCAGAGTGGAAAACAGAAAGTGCGGTTTCTTAAACCCAGAGCACTGAACAGGGAAGGGAAAGAACATGAGATTAAAGGTAGAAAGATCACAGGTCTGCTGTAACTGAGAAGAGTGTCTGGAGAAGCATCTGTTTGCTTCCTGAGATCAGAACAAAATGGTTTTGGTCTGTCTGTTTACATGCTGACAGAACTCTGCCCTCAGTCTGAGTGCACTCAAGAGACACAGTCTGTTTGCTTTCCTGATGTAATAACACTGCAAAGAGAGAAGAAACTAACAATCTTTGGAGGAATAGAGACCATTTTACTCATCCTCTTAACTCTGTTGTACCAAAGCCTAGAACATCCAGCCATGAAAATTGTTTACTGATTACCTCCCAAACTCCTGCAAAATTCAAAAAATGAGAAACTCTAGACTATTTTATATAAAGGACATCATAAAGGACAAGAGTAAACAGCTGATCGGCACTACACGAGGATAAGAAAAAATATCAAAGCAAAGCAATGAAACAAGTAAAACTGCCCCAGAAAATTCTATGAATGCTGGCTGGAGCCTCAGAAGCAATGACAATGATTTTTGCAGACCCAAAATGTTTTTTGCTTTAGAGAAACCTAAAGATCTGAGTAGAAAGAATGAGCAGTTATGAAAACAAAATAATACAATCAAAGAACTACCGTAAATTATAGTAATAGTTTAAGATAGTCAGTTTGTAAACATGGTAACAGACTGTTTTGATTAACTTCGTGCAATAGGAAAGATAGTGAAACTAAGGAATGGTCTATACAACACTAAGTACAAACCACTTTGAAGCAGTGCTAATCATTTTGCATTTACTCAATGTATTTCTGGCTCACACTTAAGACCTTGACTTCTCAATTTGCCAGGGTCCCAGATTTACCTTGTAGTTCCTAATTTTTCTCTTGAAAACCACGTTCTGTTTATAACTTAATCTCATATGATTGTCTATACAATTCTGTCTGTAATGAATAACTACTTTTCAGCTGGGTCAGATAAAGATTAATTTGAACACAGAGACATACTTTTTTTAAAACTAAATGGCCCCCACTTCTTATTCTTATACTTCCACTGACTGCTAAAATATATATATAGCTGCTTCCATTTTAAGAGTAGACACCATTATACCAGCATCTGGAGGCTACAACAACAAAGCCTAAGAGAAACAGTTCTCTCTCTTCAACAGCTTCTTTGGTGTTAGGCCCTAACTGGACACAATGCACTACTAACTTAGACCACCATTGTACTGGCCAGTGACTGCTTTATGTACGTGGCATACTCAGAAAATGAAATCTCTTATGCAGGCATCAATTATCCCCATTCTTATTTCTTTGATTATGCTCTCATCCATGCAGTTTCTGTCAGTGAGAAACAAGAGTTAGGAAGGAGAATCAATACTGCCATTGCCTGCATTATACTCTTTTAACTTTCCTTCTTTTTAGAACTTTTTAAGTCCTTTTCCAGATAACTTCTCTTTTTACTTTACTGAACCTCCCCAAAGAAGGACAGATATGTAACAATGTTGTTCTGTCCATTGCACCTAGCATGTCTTTTCAATGGAACTACATTAATTCTTTAGTTAAGAAGCTAATGCATAGCTAGTGCCCAAGCAGAAATATCCACAGCTCTTGCTACTTCTCTCTAGCTTAGGGTTTTGTTTCTAAACATCAGAACTCCAAAGGAAGTAACTTACTGGAGCTGGTTTACCTATTCACTATTCAAAAATTCATGTGCGCTAAAAAAAACCCAAGAAACCACAGGAGTGGCATTTTTACAGCACTTGTCCAATCTTCTTAAATCTCTCTAAAATCTCACTAGAGGAGATGGTCAGATATTGGTTAGCCAGTCCTGAATAAAGCCTTCTCCATGTGTTCATCACAGCACTTGGTTAATCCAAGACAAGAATTAAAAATCTAGCAGTTTGCATTAATCTTCACAGAGTTTGAATAAAGCCAGATTTTGTCTCTGGAACAAACACCATCCTCAGAAGTCAAAAGCTTCTCTGTATCAGAGAAAGTCAAAAAGCTTCTCTGTATCATCTTGTAAAGGAAAAAGACCTACAGTGGTACCAAAATAATAGCACCCCACAACAAAACTTTATCTCCCTAAGAAATATTGCCTTTTTGTATTTTTAATATTAGAGGAAATAACAAAGAGGATATAATATCTCAGGATATCTGTTTAATGTAATTTCTTCTTTTCATACCTCTTTACACTCCACTTATTTCACTGGATGAATTTCAGATAAACACCTGCTCCTAACTAGCTCACACCTGCAGCATACCTTGTAAAACATTTCTGAACAGAAAAGCATTCTTATAATTGGCAAATCTTGGCTCCAACAGCTTCTGAGGCAATAAATGGTGATTGTTTCTCCTTCAGTGACTCGTGGCTCTTAATCACAGCAATCAATGCAGTACTGCCACAGGAGGAACTAAATATTTTCTTTATTTCATCACACAATAATCTGATTGAATGCAGTACTGACGTTTTCCTCAATCAGCCTTTTTAGTCCAAATTGTTCAAGGCAGGCTCATAGCAATACATGGGCAGGGTACTCAATTGTGCCAAGCTGTCTATGGAAAGCAAAATTTTGAGCCTTTATCCAATATTAGCAAAAGACAGAGGATGTGGAGAAATAAAGTTCCCTTTAAGCAGACTGAAAACTGGCCACGAGCTAGAAGAAAGGCTTAGGGTTTATGGTTAGAATTTAGGGATTTGGTTCAGGGTTAGGTTTAGGGTTATAGTTAAGGTTTAGGGTTATGGTTTGCAGTTAGGATTTAGGTTTAGGATTACGGGTTAGGAGTTAGGGTTAGCGTAAGAAGGACAATACAGCCACTAGCGTTAGGGTTTACGATTAGGGTTAGAGTTTAGGGTTACAGAGAATATAGTCATAAGGGTTAGCATTTAGGGGTTCGTGTTAGGACTCGGGTTTAGGGATAGGCTTAGTGTTTAGGGTTTATGGGCATATTTGAGTACCATGCGCATTGTGACTTCAGAGATTTCAAGATACACAGCCCAGCTCAGTCCTACTGCCAGACCTCTTCCACAGACCTTGGGAGATTCTGCCACCCAGCAACTCTGAACTCCAAGCAAGGACTGAAAAGAAACTGTTGCTCCCTTGGGTTGGAACAGCAGCTAATAGTAAAAAAGGGTTGCTGCCAGTGACTTTGATGAGCTTTTATGAAAAAGTTTCAGTGAAGGGCAGTTATTTTTTCCAGAATGGCTCTGCAGCAGGAATGCAATCCATCAGACCGCTCAGGAGTAAATCCACCCTTATGCAGTCCCAAGGCTAACACACTCCTGTGTAGGCCAACACACCCACTTACAGCTTTGTCAGTGGTGGAAGGACGTCTGATGGGATTATGAACGGTGCATGGTAACATTGGTTCCTGCATGAGCCTGTGCCTCCCACAGAGATGAGGTTCTCTCCTCCTCTGCATAAAAGCATACACTTCCTCCCCGCAGAAATGCTGATGTCTTCACAAGGATATGATTCTTACAATGAACAGACCAGTAGGTCCTTACCTGCATGCAGCAGCACTGCTGCAAGATCTAGAGCCAACCTTCCCTCCTTCTCCTCAGCCTCATGTGGAATGCTACCTTTTGACTGCAGTTTATTAGAAGGGGACTGCAACTTCAAGGCAAGTACCTCCGAAGGAGTGGAGACCCAAAGATAAATAGCAAACATAGTTCTTGTCTGTGTGGGTTTTGTTACAAAGGAAAAGCAGTTAGTAAAATGAGGAGCATAAGATCCCAGCTGCAGCAGTGAGTATCCCTGCCTCCTGAAAGATGAAGGAGAGGCATGTTTTTGATACCAATATCTTGAAATATTTTACCACATAATATTAAAAAAACTTATAAGGGATGAGTAATCTTCTAACCCCATAATGCTTTTTTTTTAACATAGCACAGGATGTCTCCTAAGGTACTCCAAAGCCCCTAAGTTGAGGTTGCTTTCTTCCTTTTTCTAACCAACACGAACGTAGTCATGCCCATGATTCTAATCTACACTGACAACTACTAATGTTATTATTCTTTTACTAGGTGACAGGATAGAACTATTTAGGTCTGCAAATATTCAAAAGTGCTTAAGTGCTTGAACAGAGCTCTAAGTTTCTTTAAGTACTAAATACAAAGGTAATCAGATTAATTGTCAAGGAGAACATCACAAAAATTTCTGTTCCTTTGACTGGTTTAGTTCTGTTTGCTTAAACATAGAAAAATTTCCACCCTTCAATTAGCAGCCCATGGGGGCACACACTACCTTCCCTCCACAAAAGCTGTTACTCAGCATGCATCTCCTTTCTGCTTTTATTGTTTCCATCTCTTTCGAATGTCTTTGGTCTCTGCTCTCTCAAAGAACAGAGGAGGAAACTATGAGACCCAGTCACGAGAAAGCTACAAAAAGAAGGAAAACAAGACAAGTAAGGAAAAATTAAGACCTAAAGACAAACAATATGTAAGGAGTTCTACAGAGATATCAAAGAACTCAAAGACACATTCAGAGGAGTACCACAATGCACGCAACTGTGACTCTGTCACTCCAGCCATGCCCTATTACAACAAACAAAACTGACTTAGCTGCCGATGTCTTCTGCGTGTTTACCTCAGACATTGAGCACATTTTCAGTACGGACTTTTCAGGCAATAGTAGACTCTCAAAGGACATCCCGCCTGCCACCACAGCCACTCGTCCCATTTAGCTGTCTCATGGTCTCTAGTCTCAAAGTTTGTTTATCAGAAAACAATTGCTACCTTAAGCATGAGACATCCTCAACTTCTTGTTTAAACAGAAAGAGGTGACTGAGGGGCAGAGAGGGACTGTAGGGTTATTTGATTGCTGCCTTCTTTCAGAAACTACACAATGTTTGAAGAGTCTGGTAGGACACCCTGATCAGATGTGGCCACATACTGTAACCTTATTCTCCATTTCTATTTTGTCAGTTTACATTTATGAAAAGAATCATTTGCTAAAGTAGAAATAGACCTAACATATCAGCTGCTGTGTCCCATTTTGCCCCAACTCAGGCACAGACGTATGCTGCTTCTTTTCTCAGCCAAGCCATAAGGACCTCCAAACAACCTCTCCTCTGGCAGTAAAGTGATATTTATAAGGGACATCAGCTCCACTCTTATACCACAGCTGACAGACTACCGTGGTTTAAGAAGTCACCTCCAACCAGGATAAGATAATTGTCCAAGAGATCACTAAACAGAACAGCTTAATTTTCATTGCTCTTCCCATTAAGCTTAGAGACACTCGACATCCACTTTACTTTGCCACTGAGGCTTGCTAAGAGCATGTCTGGCAACCAGCCATTACAGCACAGCTGATGAGTAGAAGATCACAAGTTCAATTGCTTCTGGCAGTGCAACCATCCACATGCACATTATTTCTGCACTAAGCAGAGGGCATCAACTAGCTCCCATCTAGTAAATACTCATTCAAGTTCATAAACTTAATCCTTTGGTTAGCCTGGTTGGACTGCCACATGCTCCCTCCACTGCTTCCAGGACTGGAGTCTCTTCTCTGATGTGCTTTTACACAGAGAAGCAGGCACAGGAGGGGAAGTTAAGAGGACGTATTGCATCAGCTTCTTCAACAGACGGTAATACACCAACCCAGTATTTTCTTCCTCTTTATTACTTTTGATATACAAGCTCTCATTAGTCCACTGCTGATTAACAGTGTAGCACAGCTTGGGTTGAACTTCAATATGTTGCTAACGGCGACAGCAATAATTTTATATGTTTATTTTACTAAAACATTTCACCTGGACTTGGACAATGGATCAGACCTCAGAGGTGTAATGGAGCTCCCGCTGCCTTCAGCAGTGCTGCACCTGCTCCTACAGAGAGAGACTCCTACTCCAACAGCTGCTGTGTTTTCAAGTAAAATTTAGAAAGATGACACTGTCCTGCCTTGAAAAGTATTTCCATGCTATACAGAAATTTACCCATACACCTTTACTTGCTTTAAATAATCAAACACCATACCTCATTCCTTCTGTAGATCTGTTTTGGTAGTTACGGTAGAGCTGAGGAACACCTAACATTGCCTCAGTGAACACCGCAAGGAAGCCCAGCGTTTCCACAAAGAGAGATGAGTCAAGCCAGAGGTAAGTGATGTAACCGGTCACACCAGTGAAGGTCAGTACACACTGCACGTAGTCTGTAAACTTGCTCCAATGCCAAAAATAGTTCAAGTCAAAATCTGCAACAGAATAGGAATGGAAGAAGAATGAAATCTCTTTTCCCAACTCAAAGTTAATCAGGGTGGAAGTGAGAACTGGGAAGGGAGCCACTGTCAGTCTTGAGGGCCTGGGGGAGGTAAAAAAACGGGTTAAGGTTTAAAAAGGATAAAACTAAGCCAAACAAACAAAACAAAATTAAAAGAAAAAAAAGTCCCACCAAACTCAAAAATAACAAGAAAAAATAAAAATTAGGAATCTTGACACAGAGAACATTTTTTTGCAGGGGTGTTAAATAAAGATATCATACAACAAAGACTTGCACACTATCAAAACATTTACAAAGATGACTTTAAAAGAAAAAGCATTGATCTTCAGGAATTAAACATGA
Organism: Coccyzus lansbergi; assembly: GCA_033558105.1. NCBI lineage: Eukaryota > Metazoa > Chordata > Aves > Cuculiformes > Coccyzidae > Coccyzus > Coccyzus lansbergi. Next base: position 3,348,036 of record JAUMJK010001092.1, read on the forward strand.
AGAACTCTGGATACAACCCAACAGAGCTGGCATAGGAAGCCTTTCACCAAAAACTTTGTAATTATAAGTACAGGTCTCAAATCGCATCAGTGCAAGTGGTCTCTCTCTTAGGTCTACTTCAAGCTGCCTAAATCCAAGCTGCCTAGGAAGTCATCTGAAGTACACAGCTCTGTTCCCTGGTGTGGTACATCTGCCTGCTGTGAAGGGCAAGCTGCCACATGCAGCTGGTGCAGCTTTACTGAAACAGGTGCAATACAGAGACAAGAATCACCCCTGGAACAAGGCCTCCCACAGACATCACCACTTCTCACTCCAAGGGCAAAATGCGCTTTGCTCTTGCCTTTGCCGGTACTGATGAGTGCAGAGTGCATACCATTTCTACATCCATCAGAACAAAATGCTATGCCATCAAACACAATATCCACTCTTGAGAGACTTAGAGAAAGAACAAACCAACTACACATTTGCTTGACACATTAACAGCATATCACCAGCAGACATATAGCTATCTTGTTGATGACTAATAAAATACACAATCCCATTATCGCTGACTGCACAGCAAAATAACAATTTTAATTTTAATAAGAACTCTGAAATATCTGTTCATCAGCAGGTGTTGTTCAAATCTTCCTTTCTTAAAAGGAACAGTCATTAGACTTTGTTACAGTGTTTAACAGATACCATCTCAGACGAATACCGGAGAAGTAGCAACTGTTGATAGCCACAGGCAAGAACACATAAAGTACACTCCTCCAAAGAGTTCCAGTCCTAGAAGAGGACTGCATTTCCCCAAGCATTTTCATAATAGAAGTGAAAGAACTAAATCCACAGGGGGTGTGGAAGTTTTGGAATTTCATGGAACTAAAAAAGTCAACATTCACACAGCTCAAACAGATACATGCTGAGACCAGCATGGACTCATGCAAACACTTAAACATGCAATTAACTCCTGCTACACCAGCTATTCATGTGCATATTCAGTACTGCTGCACTGAAGTCCACTTCCATTTATATAACTACCAATGTCCCTGAATCTAGTATTAGGCAGCCCAAAAATCAGGTCATGATGATAATTTATTCATCATCTTTTGTCTGAAAATCTTAAGTATTATTTCTATTGTAACAACATACACAGATGAGAAAACTACAGTGTGTGACATATGACTTCAGCTGAAGCAGGATAATCAATTACTAGCATAGAAAAGAGACTGAAATTCTCTTTTGCTTTAAACTATCACAATGCTATATAGTCTCAAGTTCTCCACACTAGGTTATAACTAAGTTCTAGCTTCTGCCATAAATTTGGCTTGGTAATGTTTTCCTGAAAGACAGACAGACATAATGTGATAAGAACAACTAAAACCTTGGTAATATCCTTGTGGAAAAACACTTGAATTACCATAAAAACAACTAATACATAATCACTAATTGCACTCCTTTTTTTTTTTTTTTTTTTGTATTTTCCAAAAATGTACTGTATTTTCTAAATACAGAAGTCTATTTTAGGACTCCACACATCACTGAAGTCTGCATTACCAACTACTTCCAGGAAGAAATAAAAGAATGACTGAAATTTAAAAAAAAAAAAAAAAAAAAAACAACAAAAAATAAACATGTAGAGAGCAGACAATACAATTGGGACTTTTGCCCCAAACTCCCTCAGCAAACATCACCCCTTTCCTTCAAAAGAACAAAAATGCACAAAATCCCACTGCATCACAATTTACTTATATCAAAAATCTTAGAATCTGTCCAAGTTAAATCTGGATGCATATATTTCTACTCTATGAAATGGGACGGCACTGCTTGCAAAGCTCAGTCCATTCACTAGCTCCCCATCCTGCCCAGAGGACAACTCCTTACATGAGTTGGTAACCACACTCAGTTAATGCAGTTCAAATGGTAACTTGCAGTCACCAACATCCAGGATTGATCTGAGCTGGCATTACTGCATGAAAGATACTCTATCTTATTACCTATGCCTGAGCTTTTTTAATCCACTTAGTGAGTTGCATTTTAAACATGTTAATCCACTGAAAGATGAGAGATATGTTGGAAATCCTCTTGATGCTGGAGTAGGAGCAGCTCAGCAGGTACTTAATGCACTGACTGGAGAGAAGTCTACACAGCTTGAGGGTGAAGAAAGATGAGATTATAAGACCTCCTCTGAGAAGCACACCGCACGTCAGATAGGAAAAATGTAAAGCAGGCAGAGACAGCATTGCAAATAACCATGGTTTGCACTAGTCAGGCCATAACACAAGCAGAAAACTCTATTCTTGGGTGGAATAGAGGCCAAGTGACACACAAAAAGAGTCCACAGTATCAACTTTCACTTAAGGAGGACACAGAGGTCCAAACAGTTACATTATTTTTAGTCAAGAAGCATTTTCTATGAAGTCAGCTACCATCTTAGTTCCTTTTGGGAAAGTGAAACAGAGACTTTGACATCCTAAGAATTGTTTACTGTAGCTCTCAATTTCTCTTGCTAGTTACATCACATTTTGTGACTTGACCTTTCTAATTCTGTACCTATATCCTTGCACTACATTAGTTTACACTCATCTTCAGTCATTTGACCCAATTCCCACTTTTTGTTTGGGTCCTTCTTGCATTTGAGCTTGCAATATACATTCCCTGTCTTAGTGACGTGGGAGAGTTTGCACTTGAGCACTTTGTATAGCTTCACGAAGGAAATGAACTTGTTCTTTCTTATGAAGGCTACTTGTTTTATTTTACTGTACTCCCTCCCTCTCCTTATAAATGCCATGGACTCAGTCATCCATTGAAACTGCCTTCCATAATTAAACCCTTAACCTCCTGTATGGAAAACACTGCTTCACATCCCAAAAGCATGCTGTACAAGCTCTAGTCCTGAGCGTCTTTCTAAACAGATATCTGAGTAGTTAATCCTCCTCCCCCAGGTTTATGGCTAAGTCTTAAGCTTTGGGAGACTGCTGTTCAAAGAACCTCCAATTTCCATCATCTAACTCAGGGCCACAATGTTCACCCATCTGACCTGACTAATCCTGTCACAGCCTACTTCTGCATGCTATCAAAGGAGTCCCGGCAGAGCAGTCAGATGTCCAATGTCTCCCTTAACAACACTGGAATCCAAAACCTCAGGGCTTAGATGCTGTTAAACAGCCTGTTAATGGCCATAAACCAACCTGGAACAGCTACAAGATGTATTCTTGTCTGGGAACTATTTCAGGTTATTATCCGTGGTCTGTTTATTGTAAAATGTACACACAACTTGAAGATGCAGGAGCTGGAACCTACAACTCTGTCCTGCCTCCGAGTCTCTACCACTGGGCTATGGTGCAGCAGGCTTCCTCTCACATATTCTTTTGCTTGTCTCAAGAAACTTGCGGTCTTTCCTGTAAAAAGGGTGCAGCTCTGAGCAGCAGACAAATACAATGTCCCTCCTCCTACCAGCCTGGCAACAAAGGCAACTCTTTGAAAGATGCAGACCTGTAACCCCATCTGGCAGAAGAAGTTAATTCAGGTCTCTCACACTTTGAGTGAGTGCTCTAGGCTATGCAAGAGCACTACATTTAGCAGCAGCATCTTAAAATCAATAAATTTTGCCACATTCTCTGAAACAACTTTGCCATAGGAGGTGGGGCCTAGGCACTGGATGCTGAAAAGGACTTTTACACTTGCAGTCCTCCAGCTGCAGCAAATCAAGCATATGCTCTCCCCACCTAGCTCATTCTGAGCAGCTCCCAGCCAGCAGATAGGTTTCTCCAACCCTCTGTTTTGAAATTTCTGTGTACCCTACAGGGCACTCAGGAAATAACTGGAGTGACAAAAGCAGGAAGACTCTGCATGACTGTTACCAGGCAATCCATAACTTCTTCTCTCACCCTCATCAACTACATATCCAGCTAATCACTTTCTTCTTCTTTCCAGACACAAGGAAGCAAGCAGTATTACAGACAGATAGCAAGAACTGATACATTCAGCCCTGCTTTCTTCCTTTTTTAAGAAGTCATGGAAACCTGCAAAATGCTGTCTGAAGCCAGTATTTCTTTTACACTCACTGAGACCAAAAAGGGACTTGTTATGTTTCATGTATGGTACAAAATAGAAGAAATAAGAGCTTAGCATCAAAAACTTCTAGGTCTGGTCCAAACTGCACTGCTTCTGAAAAATATTAAGGAATCCACCATCCTGCATGGTTTCTATATCAATGCTAATACCACTGTATTAGTCTCCATTCCTCTAGGCCTGTGACCTAGGGATTTCTGCATCTCTGTGTACTTTTAAGTATTGGCACAGCCCTTTCCCCACAGTCCCTAAGCATGTCTCCATGTGCCTTAACCTTACAACATTCGCATAGTACCCAAATACTGCCACTTTTTCTTTTCTAGCACATCTAAGATGGAAGCAGAATATTCCAGAGTTTTGAATCTTATGAAAATACCACCCCAGACTGTAAGAAACAAACTACAGTAATTTAATAAAATCCATTTATGACATCCTTTGGTCTATATAGTACCTTTCCTTGGCCACATTTAGACTAGTATCAGAGTTTCAACAGAGCCAATTCTCTTAGTCTTTGACTCCGCTTAAAGCTCCAGTACAAAGTCCATATGAGAGGGAGAAAACATCAAACCTTAACTGCAGAGAAGGTAGCTGAAAGCCTGACCCAAAGAAACCAGGAAGATTTATACAAAGATTGTTTTTAAAAGCTCACTGGAGGTTTTGGTACTTGGTGGAGGGCTGTTGAGCACCTAAGATTAGAAGCTGAAGTCTAATGAAACCTCTTAACATCAACATTACCACCGTCTCCCTCAGATATCTTGCCTAGATTGAAGGCAAATGCTTGTCTTTGTTTTCCTTGCCACGCTTTGTGGTGTCACCAGCTTCTAAACTCCCCTATACTAGGTTTTGTCATATTAAGTTCATGTTTCTTCCCCACCATCAAGGTTGCTATCCGTTCTTCTTCCTCCTTCTCAAAAACATTATACGTAACTGGGCCAAATTTTTGCTAGCACTGTTACCCCTCAGAGCTTCTCACTGATCTTCCATACTGTCCCTCAGCACAACATACCTCTAAGTATAAGCAACTACTCTGCCCTCCTCCTTTAGGTCCTAGGAGGTCCATTCTACCTCCTCACCAAAGATATTTAGTAATTGTAAGGCTCAGAGACACGTTATTTATAAGTACTTTAAAAAAAAAAAACACACTCAAATGCACTGGTAAAAATGCACTAAAAAAGTCAAACAATCCACACTTTCTGTAACATCCTGCCTTTCTTATTTATATGCTATTAGGTCGATGCAAAAATAATTACTGTTTTTAACCATCAATTCCAAAGCAGTATATCTCAGCTTAGATAAAATTTATTAAATCAAAATAAGAACAAATAGAATCCATGGATTTTTGCTAAGAAGAAACAAGTCTGCCTATGCCAGTAGCATAGAATTCTGGAGCCCTGGAACTGTTGGATACTTCTAAGGCATTTTGAGCTGCTGCTTGGTTGTGGAAAATCTTCTTTTGCAGGAAGTTGTTGGGATGCTTGAAAATGTGGTAACTGGTAGGGGAGAGAGGTCTGGTGAGGAAGCTGAGTGAGGTAGAGTGTTGTAGCAGAGTTTATGCAGCTTCCACAGAGGCATTTGAGAGGGATGTGGTCAGGCACTGTCCTGGGGAAGAACCCGTCCTTTTCAACTGACCAGCACTGGAGTTCTTGGTGTGTTTTGGCATTTTCTTGGTGATACTTCTCTGCTGTAGTAGTTTTGCCAGGACTCAAGAAGTTGTAGTGGATGATTCCACTTGCCAACAACCAGTGATCATAAACTTCTTTGATGCAGCTTTGGTTTGGGGAAGCGTTTTGGTGCTTCACCTCAGTCCAGCCACTGTGCAGAATGCCATCAGTTGTTGTATGAAATCCATTTTTTGTCACGTCACAATGTGACAAACAATCAAGAAATTAATCCTTTTTGTTGCACAAAAGAAGTGCAGAGCAGACTTTGTAACAGTGATTTGTTCTTATTTTCTTTCAGCTCATGGGGCACCCATTTGTGAAGCTTTTCCAATTTTCCAGTTTGGTACAAATGTCAAGCAATCGTTGAATGGTCAATGTTTAGTTTTTCTGTAACTCCTTGAGTTGTTTTGCATGGATTTGCTTCAATACTGGCCCTCAGCTGGTCTATTGCAGAAGGATGTCAATGACCCTCCTTATCTTTATGGCTCTTGTTTCCATTAAGAAAGTTTTTGAACCAATGTCAAGCTTTACATTTGTTGACAGCCCCCTGCCCAAATGCTTGGTGGATATTGCTAGCAATTTCTGCTGCCTTATGTCCCCTTTCAAATTCATACAACAAAATCACTAGTTTGCTGTTTTTCCATCTTTAATTTGACAGCATAATGTAAAAAGGAAGAAACAGTGAAAACAAACCCACAAGCATAAATAGAGCAAACTTCATGCCTTAAAATTTATACTGCATGAACACAGTTAAAAAAAGTATAATCCAAAATAAGCATCACAGTTTACAATGAAAAAAACCAGCAACTATTTTTAAACCAACCTAATACTTTCCTGACTCTAAAGGTCTTTAGTTTAAGGAAAACTTTTAAATACCACATAGAACAGTGGTCTTGACCAGAGATAATTAGCAGTAACACCTATAATAACCATTTTACAAACCTTAAAAAAGAGAAATTAAAAAGTTGGGACTTTTTTTAAGGAGTTTTAAAAGTTACTACACAGAGTAAAAGTAAGAATGAAAACCTAAAACAAGATATTTATACCCTAGCCAACTCGCGTGCAGGTGACAGCCTTTGCTGTGGTATCTAGCATAATTTGGTTTGTACACACCTTCCATCTATGGGAGTCTCACAGCAAAGAATAAAAAGATTTTAGAGAAAAATCAGGTTGACTTTTAACTCATCTTTGACACTTTTCTTTGTCCTACAAAAGGATGCAGAATAATTTACCAGGCACCATTATCAGTCCCTATCAACATTTTGTGTATGCATTTACATAAACACCTAAACATACTTGCATATATGTACATACCTCTTCCTCACAGTACAACTACTAATATTATAAGCATTAAAAAGGAAGCAAAATTATAAAAGCAAGCATAGAACAACAAAGTTTTCTTTACAAAGAAAGCTTTACTAAGTATGGCATCTGTGAGCAAGGCCCCAACTGTCACGCTCAAAGACTGCGGTGAATGCCTCCTCAGTAACTTCAATACTGAAATTATCTGTTGCATTACTGCTACTTTTACCTGTTCAGTACAGAACTCATCTCTCCTCTTTCCTTTCCAATGTATTTGCTGTTCTTGGTCACTGTCTCCATAAGATTGTCTCAAGAGCTGATAAAGGCAGCTGTGAGCTGACTTACAAGATGACTAATGAAGGAGGACAGCTTAATAACTAGGCAGATCTTAGGGCTAGGACAGCCATTCAATGAGGCAGTGCTACAGAAAACAGGCTATGTATTCGAAAGGTGGAGTGAAAGCATCATAAGCAGCTTTAAAACGTGTGAGAGAGAGAGAGAGAGCATGAACCTCATGAGGAGGTCCTCCTCTCAAGGCACAGCATGGGAGTGAAATGGCAAGCCCACAGAGTACCACAGTTGAGTTTTGATGACTCTGGGTAGTCAATACTTTCACTACAAATACTACTGATTTTGCTCATCTCCTATGCCAAGAATGTCAAAAATCCTAAAGCAAGTCAAACTAAATAAATAAATCCCCAAATCCTTCACCTGCAAGCACATTTCTGAAGCAGGGCCTTTGCTCCCAACTGTGCTAACAAGGGAGGCAGCAGATTAGAAATAAGCTCACTCTTCTTTTGGTTAGATACGCCTTCCTATCCTAACTACAGAAAGAGGCTTCTTTTTCTGACAGCAAGTTAAGCATGGATGATGAGAATGTCACAGCAAGAAGAACGTGTAGTACCAAGTTACTATTTTTACAATCAGTTTAACAATATTTTACACTATCCTCAGCTCAGTTTATCTAAGCTATCACCCACAGCCCTACCAGGCAGCAGACAAAGGCCTTGAGACAAAAAACTAAAATAGAGTTAAGCTCTGCAGAGCGTGCAAGCCTTGGCTCCAAATTCCCACAGTGGGAGTTATAAACTCCCTATGAAAACAGTTTAGTTTATTTTTAATAGTACTGAAACTTCTTTGAAGTTTAAGTCTCAGAAGATATCAGGACTACTATAATATTAGAAACAATATACACTTATACTCATTCAAAGACTGCAATGAGAGAGATCAATAGAAGTTCTTCTAAATAATATACAAAACCAGGCTGTACACTAGCCCATACCCAGGCTGCCTCAGTTACCATATTGGGGATTACAATGTCAGGTTACATGTATATCACAGCAAGTTACTCCCAGAAACTATAGGATATGGTATAAGTTACACAACTATATATGGAAACTATAGTATATGCTGCCCTCCCTTTTGAACTACTGATCTGTGGGGAAATTGCTGAATAGCCAGTAACTCACCTAAGAAAAATGATCCCTTTTTCAGCCTTCTTTGAGCTTGACCTTCCTGAGACCATTTCTCCTCTGTTGTGAAGACACTTTTTTTTCCAGATACTTGTCAGGCAGACATACATACATATGGAAGTGTGCATACAACAAAAACCTAAACACTCCTACTAAAAATATAAACACCTCTCCTCATATAGCATTTTTGGGTGAAAAGTTTAATCCTTGTTTCCTAGGTAACCCACTACCAGCCTAATTCTTGCCCCCACATTGGCCCTACTAATTTAGCATTAAAACAGAGTAGTGCTTTGTGCAGCTGCCTTCTTTACTAAAATAATGTCATGTGGCCTGGTAAACTTGGTAACTGCCTCCATTAACTTCAGCATGACCCATCTTAGTATTGATAATTTAACACTTTGAACTCATCACAACCATGTCAGATCTCTGTGTTTTTTTTTTTTCATTTGCCTCTCTCCTCTGCCTAGTCCCTGTGATGCACACGAAAATGTCATATATAATGACTGTATATAATGACTGAACAGGAGGTATTTCCACACAAATTACTTCATTGCATTAGCAGGAAGAATTCATAGGGTGGGAGAGCAGCAAAATTTCACTTAATTGCTTGCAGAGTGCCTTACTGATTACAGCACTTGGAACTGGAGGAGCCAAGCAAGACAGAGCTCCCTGAAAGAGAATACCAAGTCTCTGAACACTTTTGTCTGCAGTTTCATGCTCCATAGTCAATGTATCTTCAAGATCTGGAAAGAAAGGTAATAGTAGCAGATTTGGGTCAGTTGCTTCATCATGAACAGTTTGGTGGTGGCACAGGTGCACATTCATAAATTGTTCACATTTCCCAGCAGAAGTTTGAGCTCCTCTCACCCCCTCAAGCTACAGTAGAACAACTGTTTAGCTCCCTAAAGTGTTTCTCATTGAAGCAACAGAATGTGGCATTTTCTGAAATAAATGCTCCTGATTTTACACATCAAGGAGTGCAAAGACAAGGACAGTCTTGTAAAAACTTAATGTTAACAAGGAGTCTTTCCAAGTTTATGGTGGTTTGTATAAATGGACAAAAAACATGGGGGTGGAAGGATGCAGAGAATTTCAAGACTAGCAGCCATTTCTTTCCAGAGGCTATAGAAACTGGAGATAAGGGGGGAAAAAAAAAAATCTACCTAGGAGCAACTGCATGGTATCTGACATTTAGAAAGCAACCTACTAAAAAGTTATTTTGGGTAAGGAAGGTATGGGTAAATTTTTATTATCACCAATATAAAGATAGACTTCAAATTTTAAAGATTAACTATGTACACATGCACACACAAAAAACACAGTTAGCTTGCAAACACTAATGAAGTGAGTATGAAAACTAAAGTAGTCTATGTATTGCAGAAACAGCAGGTTTGGTGCCGATTCTGATGGAAAAAAAAATCCTGAAACTCACATACCTTGAGCAAAGAAAGAGCAATGTTCTGAATACTTAAAAAGTTGCATGTCCCAAGTTCTCATTGGGATTTTGAATTGCAATGAGTAACAGTATAAAGGATAGCTTTAAGCAGCTATCAAAAATTAAAAATATGTTTCCCTGAAATACTCAAGATCTGTCTTCCTTTCACTAGTTTCCAAGTCTCCATGGAATTATACAGGATGAACAAGACACATTTTTTCAAGGGTACAATGCAAGTAAAAATAAATCTGCCAGAACTGAATTCTGGGGGTTGGATTTTTTTCTTTACCCATGGGAGGGAACATAAGATCCCAATATGGTAGATGCAATGCATACAGATCACAGAGCAGAGCAAAGAGAAAGTAGGCCACATAATAAACGCATATGAAAGGAGGCGTTCATAATTTCAGGAACAGTTATGGTATAGTTCTCTCCACAAGGGAGTAAACTTGCTGATCACTAGCAATCCTAGTGTCTAGAGGGAGACTGCATACACCTTGATCCTCACCATAAGTTCAAGAATATATCTAAAAATAATACCTGCTTTATTTGGTTTTCTTTAAAAGCACATTTCCACAAAATGGACCTTCAGTACAAACACGGCAGTTTATTTACATTTTTCAAATTTAAATAAGTTATTCCACATTGCTGTTTGAAATCAATTTTTAACTAAAATGGCTTAATACAAATTAGAAGTAAAAGTAATCTAATACATGACTATTTAACGTCTTTTTAAATTATAAAAATATAATTTGAATGGATTACATATTACCCTGTATCATAACTAAAGTGTATAGGTATTACACGTCCTTCGTCAGCAAGAAACCCTATTCAGCATAACGACTATATAGCTAAACACACTACCACGTGAACCAAGCATTCTTTTTTGAAGTAAATTAAGGATATAAAATAATTATTTTTTTCCCATATTGATAATTTAAATAATGAAGCAAAGGCAGCTCCAAACCCAGCCACCCTCACAAAAAAAGAGAAAAAAAATTTTTACAATTTAAGACTTCCTTATTACAGCATCAATGAAGTCTTTGGAAGTCATATGGAGATATCTTGGATAGCTTAAAGCAGAACAATCGTTTGTGGGACAAGACTCCCAAGTAAATTCAGGAACTGATAAGGCTTACAAAAAATTCCTTCCACCTTAATCCTGTCTCTCTCTTGACACAATGTAGTAGAGTAGTAGCCCAGGCTGTTATCTGGAACGCAGCAATAAACCAGTGCTGCTGCACATCCTTTGCCGTCACATCACTAAACGTCTAAATAATTTGTCCTGACAGGTAATGTAATCACCTTTTCTGAAGTAGCCCATTTAGGGTGCATGCAATAGCAAAAATTAACAAATTGGAGGTGGAGGGCAAGATGACATATTAATTGTGGTTGAAAGTTGACTAACATGTCACAGTGAAGATGAGAGTACAGGCAAAGGAAAAAGACACTTAAAACAAAGTTCAGAATAAACAAATTTCTTATACTATCAAAAGTACGACAGAGCAGGACTGTTTAGTTATTAACTTCTATATATACACCAAGTCTGTGCTACTAGAACACTCACATCCAACAGCCTCCATGCTAACTGCCAACATTTATGCCATTTTCTGTAACACCCATCTCCCCAAAACACAGCAACAGAATCAGCAATAATTCATAGATAAGCTTCTGCTCTTCAGCATTTGTAAGCCGTTATTTGGGCACTTGTTAACTGGCAAACAAACTGGCTTTTGTCCTTCAGTATACTTTGGGCCTGAAGGTTCATAAAAAATTACTCAAAAATAAATATGAATAAAGGTAATTGTGAACTTACTGTTGCAAAAGTACATCAGCAAAGCTTAGTAAGTGAGAGGGAGGTTTTCCATGATGCAGTGCTGATCTCAAGGCACAGAGGGCAGCATTCACATCAGCAGGCTTGAGAGATCTGGAGTCCAACCCATTTGTCTAAGTGAGGGATTCAGACCCTTTGCAATCAGTGAAGAGAGAGACTGGCCTGCCTTCAGCTCCCATGGACAGCTTGAGAAGTCAAGGGTAGGACCAGAGAGCTGGCCTTATAGTTTGCAGGAAACACTGAAATTTCAGATGTGTCTCCATTCCAACTCAGGAGGAAATCCCACTCTTTTATATATGTATGCTCAAAGACAGAGAACCAGAACCTAAGAGCTAGGGTGCTTGCTTCAGGCTCCCACTGGGGCCCCTCCCTCCTGCCTGCAGCCTGACAACCTGGGGGTCATCAGAGTCACTTTGCAAGCAGGAACCTCCATCTCAGTCTCTGGCATCCCATGCTAGTGCCATGATACTGGCTTATAGCCTAATTGGAAGGGTTTCAGCTCCAGTTTCAGAAGGCTAAAAGCATTCAAGGGCAGAGGCAGACACAAACTAAAGAGGGGATGAGGGCAAAACAGAGCTGACTGTATACAACCTTTTTGTTACAGCAAGAGGGGATTCAAGAACTTACAGGAAAGCAGGAGGACCTAAGTGCCCTGCTCTGATGCGTCCTTGCTTACCATTCCCATGGGCTACAGACAGAAAGAACCTAGGTTCCACAGCTTCATTTTTATGCTTCAGAACTGGGACATAAAACGCAATTTCCTGTGTCATCTCCCAAAAGTAAACAGCCCAGGGAGACAGGCTATCTGCAGTGTAGCAAAGTTCTTTCTCTTTTCTTACTGAAACATCCATCTAGGGCATCATTTCGCAATAAATGTGAATGGGGAAAGATGCGAACCTTTCAGTAAAATAAAGCTTATCCTTAATAGTTTTCAGTCGAGTATGGTCACTGTAGTGCACCACAGGTTAAAAGCACGGCACTTGCATCTAAATAGAAAAGGTTCTATTTTTTTCCCCTTCATGCAGCAATGAAAATGGCAAAGCACTAACACTTCAGTGCTAAGTGCCTTTTGATATCCAGCATAAGAAATTCTCTTGTTAACACATTGTTATTTATAAATAAGAGTTTCAGAAATATAGACTTATAAAATATTCCCTATTTCTAGCTTAGTAGAAACTAGCAACTTCATAATAAATATTATCATGTTTTTTCAAATAAATGAAGGGCATAAAATTTAGCAAAAAAAAAAAATCAGGCAGAATGCAAGCATTAGCGGGCAAAAGACATCATCTCTGAAAGGACATGCTGATTGGGAGAAGTGGTCTATGACTGAGGGCAAGGGAAGAAGGAGAAAAAAAACAGGCAGAGGATCCAGGATCCTGTTCAAGGCAGAGGATCCAGGGAACTACAGGCAGGTCAGTCTAACCTTATCCCTGGGATAGTTATGCAAGAAGTTCTTGTGGAAATCATTTCAGAGCACACGAAGGACAAGGTCACTAAGAACAGTCAGCATGGATTTACCAAGGGCAAACTGCACCCAACCAGCCTAATTGCCCTCTATTATGAGATGACTGGCTTTAAGGGCAAAAGAAGACTAGTGTATATAGTGTCTTCATCAAAGTCGCTGACAGTATCCTACAATATCTTTATTAGCAAAGTATCAACTAGTAAGCAGACAATAAAAAGGGTATAAAATCAGTTCAGATCATGGGAAACACAGGAAATTGCAATTAGAATTGGAGGAAGAACTTTTTCACCACGAGGATGGTTAGACACTGGCACAGGTGACGAAGAGGTTGTGGAAACTCCATCTTTTGAGATAACAACAGCTCACCTGGACATGGGCCTGAGCAACCTCATCTAACTGGACCTGCTTCAAGCAGGGAAATGGACCAAATAATCTGAGGTCCCTTTCAAGCCAAATTACTCTGTGACCTAGTTTAAGGAACTGGATTTAGATGTGCCTGAGAATACAGTGTCACATGGCAAGCTCAAGAAATGCAAAAGTTCATCACATCTACCAAACCAAAGTCATAGTTTTGCTGCATCTGTTCCTTGATGCACGTGATGGGCAGACAGTATCTGAAGATTTAGATTGTCAATGAGGCAAGTAATTACTCTGGTTCCCACCATAAAGGAAAATATTTTTTTAAACCTCGACAGACCAGAGAGCTGTGTGGGGAGGAAACTCAGGAAGTTCAACAAAGACAAGTATAAAGTCCTGCATCTCAGGTAGAGCAACACCATGCACCAAAACAAGCTAGGGATTGAGATCAGCTGGAAAGCAGTTCTGTAAAGAAGGACCTAAGAGTCCTGACAGACAGGTTGACATGAGTCAGCACCATGCCCTTGTAGCCAACAAGGCCAATGGCATCCTGTGGTGAATTAAGAACAGTGTGGCTAGCAGGTCAAGGGAGGTTATCCTTCCCCTCTATAGTGAGGCCACATTTGGAGAACTGTGTCCAGTTCTGGGCTCCCCAATTCAAGAAAGACAAGGAACTACTGGAGAGAGTCCAGTAGAGGGCCACAAAGATGATTAGGGGACTGGAGAACCTCTTGTATGCAGAAAGGCTGAGAGATCTGGGTCTGTTTAGGCTGGAAAAGAGAGGACAGAAAGAGGACCTTATCAATGCTTATAAATATCTAAGGAGCAGGTGTCAAGAGGACTGGGCAAGACCCTCTTCAGTTGTGCCCAGTGACAGGACAAGCAGCAACAGGCACCAACTGGAACACAGGAAGTTCCACTTGATCAGGAGGAAAAGCTTCCTTACTATGAGGGTGACAGAGCACTGGGACAGGCTGCTCAGGAAGGCTGTGGAGTCTCCTTCTCTGGAGATATCCAAAATCTGCCTCAGTGTGAACCTGTGCAACCTGCTGTAGATGAACCTTCTTTAGAAGGGAGGGGTGTGTTAGTTGGTCTCTAGAGATCCCTTCCAACCCCTACTGTTCTGAGACTCTGTGATTCACTATTTCTATAGTGAGCACTGCAGCCCTGAAAGTAAGATTAGACTCCTCTCTCCAAGGTTCCAGTTGAGTAGTCCAGCCGGCAACATTTGGAAACATAAGAGCACCCTCATGTGGCGAGATGTTGCTATGAGCTCTCCCTCTTCAAGCAACACCAGCAAAATTTACATTTCATTTACAGGTTTATTTCCTCCACGCATCACGGACAAGAAGAGGTGCTTGTGCCACAAGTAAAACTTCCGTCGGTGAACAGTTCTTCCCAGAGAACCTGCTTAAGTCATCTTCTTCCCACAAGACTACAGCAGGGTGACAGGGACTGGGTAGGGGCATTGGGAGCCAGAGCAGCACTCCAGAAACAAAGCTCTGAGCCACATCTCTTGCAATACCTCTTAATATTACCACTCGTGCCAAGTCTTACTACCAACCTAAACACCTCCCTCTTTTCTCCCAGTGTTAAAGGACAGTTTTCCCTCAATTAAGATTAAAAATAGAATTTCCTGGTAGCAGATAGGATTTTTCCTTTCCCCTGCCCACCTTTTTTTTTTTTTTTTAAATAGACAAGCTGAGAGAACAACAGCTCTACTCCTTCCCAGTTCACCCAGTCACTGCAGGGTGCACTTCATTCTGCGTGGCAAAGGAAAGGCTTCCTCACTCACTCTACCTAACCTGCATCCCTGCCCTGCCTGTCCATCCCCAGCCAAACACCTTTCCACCAGCTCTTTCTCCTCGTAGTGGGTAGACTTTCAGGAGATGCATTAAGCACGCAAGTCCTGTGAATTGCATTAGAAGTAAATGAAAAGAATGGCCTGGTTCCATTTTCCTGTAGAAGCCAAAGTCACAAGGCTGGTGCAAAAGGAAGGGTTAGAAGGCACGTAACTCAGGTCTGACCATACTGTTCTACCACCAAATAATCACAGAATCACAGAACAACCAGGCTGGAAGGGACCCATCAGATCTTCAAGTCCAACCATTCCTATCTAATACTAAACCAAGTCCCTCAAGACCTCATCCACCCATGCCTTAAACACCTCCAAGGAAGGTTACTAAACCCACCTCCCTGGACAGCCTATTCCAATGCCCAATGACCCTTTCTGTGAAAACCTCCTCCTAATCTCCAGCCTAAATCTCCCCTGGTGGAGCTTGAGGCCATTCCCTCTTGTCCCGTCCCCTGTCACTTGGGAGAAGAGGCCAGCTCCCTCCTCTCCACAACCTCCTTTCAGGTACTTGTAGAGAGTAATGAGGTCTCCTCTCAGCCTCCTCTTCTCCAGGCTAAACAACCCCACCTCTCTCAGCCGCTTCTCATAGGTCCTGTTCTCCAGCCCCTTCACCAGCTTTGTGGCTCTTCTCTGAACTTGCTCCAGAGCCTCAACATCCTTCTTGTGGTGAGGGGCTCAGAACTGGACACAATATTCAAGGAGCGGCCTCACCAGTGCTGAGTACAGAGGGAGAATCACCTCCCTGGACCTGCTGGTCACACCATTTCTGATACAAGGCAGGATGCCATTGGCCTTCTTGGCCACCTGGGCACACTGCTGGCTCATGTTCAGTCGGCTGTCGACCAACACCCCCAGGTCCCTCTCCTCCTGGCAGTTTTCCAGCCAGGCTTCTCCCAGTCTGTAGTTCTGCATAGGGTGGTTGTGCCCCAAGTGCAGGACCCGGCATTTGGCCGTGTTAAACCTCATGCCATTGGACACTGCCCAGCAGTCCAGCCTGTTTAGGTCCCTTTGCAGAGCCTCCCTACCCTCCAGCAGATCGACACTTGCACACAGCTTTGTGTCATCTGCAAACTTGCTCAATGCCCTCATCCAGGTCATTGATGAAGACATTGAACAGGACTGGACCTAGCACATAATGTCTTACTTCAGACTCAGTAGAGATTTTACAAGTCCCTGGCTGGTCATTTTTCTCTACTGGCTGTAAGCTGAACACTTAAAGGGACTAAATAATAATTTTAAAATGTTCTAGTCTCCAAAACATAACACGATCCTGCAAGTACCCTGCCGTGATCAATAGTAAACACACGTAACACCTTCTCAACTCCCTGTTTTAGGGATACAGATAATGTATATTGTTTGATTACCACCATATAACAGGTGTAAGAATTAACATGTGATGCAAAACATTACAAAGCTAACAGGGCTGACAAGATTAAGAACATAGTGTTTCAGATTATTGTACAAGTATTCCTCTCTAGCTAATAAAATATACACCAAATTGCCAAATGGAGAAGTAAAAGGAACAAAAGGATTGTATTTTCAAACTGTATGTAGTGGTCACACAGTAAACAATTGGCAGAACATTTTTTTTAGAATCTCGCAGTAGCTTAGATTGGAAGAGCCATCTGCAGGACATCTAGTCCAGTGTCCTGATCAAAGCTAACCTGATAACATTCAAAAACTGAGGATATTTCACTTTACCAATAGGTCCTTTGGACCTTTCAGATCAACAGTAGGTAGACTTCTAAATTATGATGATGAACTAGTTTAACTACAAGTTACTGTGCACTAAAATAATATAGAAGTAAAATGTTATTGCCCACACTATGCATAAGAATAACCCTTTCTGCGCTTAAACTGAAACCTCCAAAGCATTAAACTAAAAGAAGTTGTAGGTGACAACTTCTTTCCTGAGCCTTTCGGAAAAAACAAAACAAAACAACTTTTTACAATGACCCTTCCGATACAACTCTCAAAGTTCAGTGCTACTTATACTTACTACTGAATGTAAAATGTTCACTCAGTGCATCAAAATGCCTGGTGGAAAATGCGTGGCTAATATGTAACAACCATTATACATCAATTCCCATATAGAAACTCAAAGGAAAAAAACATTTCTGGTCAGGAAAGGTTTTCATTGTCAAAGGTACCACCTCTGACTGGAAGCCTCAAAGAGGAATCTTTTTCTGTCAAGTTGCCAAATGACAAGCCTGGAAGCTAAAGTTCACCAATGGTTATAAAATTTTTGGGGCAATCTAGAACTAACTTTCTTGCATGCTAAAAACATTTCCTGAAATGCAACACACCCATCACATTTTATGATATGCAGTTATCCCATTCTCTGTCCCACAAGGGACAATGACCTAACAGGCGGCAAATGTTCTTATCACTTAACTGGTCTAACTGATAACAAGTTAAACTTGGACAAAAGTAGCTTCCAAACTGAATGGAGCTTGAAGCTCACTGCTTCTTTTTAAGACCACAAGGGCTTGCAGAGCTGAAAACATTTTTCCATTACCACTCCACCTGCCAATCTTAGTCTCATCCTAAAAGAATATAAAATACATATATTCCAGTCCAAAGCCTGAATTCAGCAGGAACTTGTTCAATATCGTTGCGCTAACCAAAATTCCAGGAAGTGGAAACACCTAAACAAGACCCCTCTCCTCACTAAATACATTACCTACACAAAAAAAAAATAGGAGGTCAGCAGCTAAGAGTTGTTTACCTGGCACATACATGTCATTCCACTTTCAGATGGCAGTCAGACCCAGTAAGAAGTCAACATGAACTGTGCTGACTAGCAAAGTAAGACTGCAACTCGTAAAGGAGGTTCCATGTGCTAGCATGAAGTAATAGGCTCTCCACAGATCACACATACTAGAAACCAGAACGCAGGAGTAAGACATGAGTCCTTGGCATTTCTTCATGTCTGTAAAGAAACAATATTTTTTTGAATGCAAACCACATTCCACCAGCTTACCCTTCTCCAAGAGGATGCTCGAGGCAAAACATGAGGCAAGAATTTCTAGATGTCTGAAAACTGACTGTTCAGTGTAAGTGTTATTTAATCAGTCTAGATAGCTTCTGCTTTACCTATTTAACTCTATCTCAACCCACAGATTCTCTCACTTCAATTCTCCCCTGCATCCCACTGCAGCACAGTCAGAGAGTGGCCATGTGAAGCTTAAATACCTACCACGGTAAGCCCACAGTACAGGGACGGGTGTATTATTCCTTGTGGTTTTACTATAACTGTTGATGTATCTGTATTGATGTATCTGTTCATGAACGGAGCAATAAATCTGAAATCAGCTTAAGACCTGGAAGCAACTGCCTCATATTTCATGGATCACTGATGCATAAGATTAATCTTCCTCCTGTCTCCTACTGCAGTGTTTATCCATGTCTCACATGAAAAGAAATATCTGGTGTTCACGTTTACTCCGATGCATCTCATCATTTGCCTCCTACATGTAAACCACCCACATGCTGTGCACTCCCAGACAGACCTGCCCACCTGGGCCCCTCATCACAATATCTGATAAGTCTGTAGATTTATCGCAAGTCTCTCTCTCCCCTCCTTGCTCCCTCACACAGCCAAGTAGCACAGCTGCTTCTAGTATGGGGAAACATGGGAATAAAAGAAATATTGCACTGTGGCCAGGACATGCTTTCACACAGAGCTCTATGATCCAGTCTGCAAACAAGCACAGAAGCATGCAGCAAGCACACTGGTTTCATCCCACCACCTCACTATGGGGCTTCTGGGTCTCCCATGTTAAGGAAGTGTAAAGTCAGACTACGTTTATCTCTTTGCCTTAAACATTTTGTCTGAGGACTACTCACTCATAGCACCAGCTTGTCTGCAGTGCCGAGGTTCAGCAGGAGACAGTGTAGGAGCAGGCACAGCTCTCCCTCCCTGGGGTGAAGTGGGCCATTTCTGATACAAGCCAAGATGCCATTGGCCTTCTTGGCCACCTGAACACACTGCTGGCTCATGTTCAGTCGGCTGTCAACCAACACCCCCAGGTCCTTCTCCTCAAGGTAGCTTTCTAGACAGACCTCTCCTAGTCTGTAGCTCTGCACAGGGTTGTTGTGCCCCAAGGGCAGGACCTGACATTTGGCCGCATTAAACCTCATGCCACTGGACTCTGCCCAGTGGTCCAGACTGTCCAGATCCCTTTGCAGATCCTCCCTACCCTCCAGCAGATCCACACTTCCACCAAGCTTAGTGCCATCTGCAAACTTGCTAAGGGTGCACTCAGTGCCTTCATCCAGGTCATTGATAAAGACATTGAACAGGGCTGGACTCAGCACTGAGCCCTGGGGAACACCACTTGGAACTGGCCTCCAGCTGGACTTAACACCATTTACCACCACTCTCTGGGCCTGGCCATCCAACCAGTTTTCCACCCAGGAGAGTGTGCGTCTGTCCAGGCCAGACGCTGACAGTTTCTGTAGCAGAATGCTGTGAGAAACTGTGTCAAAGGCTTTGCTGAAGTCCAGGAAGTCCACATCCATGGCCTTACCCTCATCCAGCAGCCAAGTCACTTTGTCATAGAAGGCAATCAGGTTAGTTTGGCAAGACCTGCCTTCTGTAAATCTGTCTTGACTGGGCCTGATCACCCAGTTCTCTTGCATGTGCTTTGTGACAGCACTCAAGATCATCTGTTCCATGACTTTCCCTGGCACTGAGGTCAGACTGACAGGCCTGGAGTTCCCTGGATCCTCCTTATGACTCTTCTTGTAGATGGGCACAACATCAGCCAGCCTCCAGTCCAGTGGAACTTCCCCAGTCTTCCAGGACTGTTGGAAGATGATGGCAAGGGGTTTGGCCAGCACATCCGCCAGCTCCCTCAATACCCTTGGGTGAATCCCGTCTGGCCCCATAGACTTGTGGGTGTCTAGTTAGGCAAGCAAGGCTCTGACCACCTCCTCTTGGACCATGGGAGCCTCATTTTGCTCCTCTAGTTCCAGGGTTTGTACACAGGGAGAACAACTTTCTTTACAATTAAAGACTGAGGCAAAGAAGGCATTAAATAACTCAGCCTTTTCCTCATCCCCTGTCACTGCTGTTCCTTCTGTGTCCAATAGGGACTGTATGGTCTCCCTAGTTCTCCTTTTATTATTTATAAATTTATAGAAAGATTTTTTTTTTGTTATCTTTCACAGACTTTGCCAACCTGATTTCTAGTTGAGCTTTAGCCCCTCTGATTTTTTCTCGACACAACTTCACTTGCCTCCTGTAGTCAACCCAAGAGCCCTGTCCCCTCTTCCAGAGTCCATAAACATTCCTCTTCTTCTTGATGTCACTCAATATCTCTCTGTTCAACCAAGCTGTTTTTTTCCCCTGCTGGCTTTTTTTTCTGGAACACAGGGATGGCTTTCTCCTGAGCTGCTAGGATCTCCTTTTTGAAGAGCTCCCAGCCCTCACTGGTTCCCTTGGTCTTAAGTACTGTCTCCCATGAGACTGCCAACCAGCCTTCTAAAGAGTTCAAAGTCTGCCCTCTGGAAATTTAATGCTACTGTCCTGCTAACCACCCTCTTCACTTCGCCTAGAACAGAAAACCCTATCATCTTGTGGTCGCTTAGTCCTAGGCGTCCCCCTACTGCCACATCCCCCACCAGGCCTTCTTCACAAACAGCAAGTCCAGGAGGGCACCTTCCCTTCTCAGTTCATTCACCAGCTGTGCAAGGAAGTTGTCTTCCATGCACTCCAGGAACCTCCTAGACTGCTTCCTTTCTGCTCTATTGTACTTCCAGCAGACATCACGAAGATTTAAGTCTCCCACAAGAACAAGAGGTATTGATCTAGAGATTAACTCCAGCTGTTCATTAGAAGAGCTCATCAGCTGCTTCTCCTTGGCCGGGTGGTCTGTAACAGACTCACATCACAAAATCTAGCTTCTTATGGGCTCCTCTGATTTTAATCCATAGACACTCAATCACCATCACCACAATCCATCTCAATGGTGTCCCAAGTCCTCCCTTACAAAGAGGGCTATCCCGCCTCCTCTCCTACCCTTCCTATCCCACCTGAAGCATTTGTACCCCACCATACCTGTACTCCAGTTATGAGTCATCCCACCACGTTTCCATGATGGCAACATCATTTTGTGGTGAGGGGCCCAGAACTGAACACAGTACTCAAGCAGCGGTCTCACCAGTGCTGAGTACAGAGGGAAAAGAACCTCCCTGGACCTGCTGGTCACACCATTTCTGATACAAGCCAAGATGCCATTGGCCTTCTTGGCCACCTGGGCACACTGCTGGCTCATGTTCAGTTGGCTGTCAACCAACACCCCCAGGTCCTTCTCCTCCAGGCAGCTTTCTAGACAGACTTCTCCTAGTCTGTAGCTCTGCACAGCGTTGTTATGCCCCAAGTGCGGGACCTGACATTTGGCCGCATTAAACCTGATGCCACTGGTCTCAGCCCAGTGGTCCAGCCTGTTCAGATCCCTTTGCAGAGCCACCCTACCCTCCAGCAGATCAGCACTGCCACCCAGCTTAGTGTTGTCTGCAAACATGCTAAGGGTGCACTCAATTTGTTTGTTGGATTATGAACAATAACACATACCTAAAAGCGTATCTTAGTGAGCACAGTAGGAGCTCAATTCCTATTCAAAGAGAGGTATCAAATAGATGCCTCAGTATGTTTCTTAAAAGTTCACCTGAAATTTATTGGTAGACCAGTACATTTTCAGACTAAGAGTTCAACAGCTGTACAACAAAATAGTGTTCATGGATAGTAAATCTACTACAAATGTAATATACAGAGCATTTCTATGTAACTGGAAAAATAAAGTAATATAATGGTTTCTGAATCCTAAAAGTATTCTGAAGAACATTTTTTTACAGCACTGAAATAAACAGGGACATGAAAAAGCCTTTTTTTCTTGAACAAAGGCTTAATCTAATCTCATTTAATTGTAAGAATGCACTGCAAATACTCCTCCTTACCTAACCTCTTAGCAAGATTCCCCAGTGCTGCAGTAAAAGAGCAGAACTGCAGGACGTAGCTCAGTTAAGCCCTCTGTAGGCTGAAGTATGACTTCTGCCTTGATGAAAAGCACCATGCATCCCACTCTTTAAACCACTAGGACGTACTTCAGAATGTACACTATACATAAACACCTCAAAACATTTCTGACTTGTTTACACTAGGAAGAATTATCAAGTTTCAACAGACTTGCCCACTCCAGTCTTTAAACTTCTCAATAGCAGCATAAGACCATTCTGTTCCTTAATCATTAATTCAATTCACCCTACTTTGCTAAGCAATTCCAAATGGAACTTCAAGGAATATTTATTAACCAAATGTTTCAGACTTAAACCAGTTGGATTAGTTGCTTTTCTTCTACAAACCTCAACTTTCTAAACTATCAAACCAAGCAAATGATTTTTTTAACTAAAAGAAAAAAAACCTGAAATGAGTAGGTCACATTAAGTGACTTATTTCTGTTTCATTTTAACCACTTGAAGTGTTTTTAAATAATCCACTCAGTCATAACCAAGAGCACAGTTTCTAGCTTTGACACTGTACATAAAGCATTGCTGAACACTAGTGAAGACAATAGGAATACAGGCACAAGGAAAACAGGACTGCTTAAAGTTTACATTCCATTGGTTAGCATTGCAAGCCAGTGAGAATGACTACAAACCAGAATTGAAGACAAACAGAAAACCAAAATCTTTTGATACCACACCCAGAAAAAAAAAATGAAAAGGAAAAGGTGCTTTGCACTGGTATCAGACCAAAAAAAGGCAAATTTCCTAAAATGTGCATTTTTTTGCCTCTAAATCTGAACGGGAAGATCCAGAAAATGAACCATTAAAAGAGAGTCTGTTTTTCCTTAGCAGGAATGATTTTACGCTTCAAGAAAGCATTTGGGTTAATATTACTCTTTGGTAATGTTTCTCCAGTTTAACTGTGTGTGTTGACAAATACAGAAGAAGAGACTCTTCTTTTGCATGAGTAATATTCCTCTTTACCCTGTATTTCTTCAGTTGCCCCCTTACTAACAGCTAGTATCTACAAGTCGACTTTGGGGAACTTCGCTGTCCCTATTCACAGGTTATAGAATCATAGAACAACCAGGTTGGAAGGGACCCATCGGATCTTCTAGTCCAAACTTCCTCAACGTGATACAACCCTACAAATTTTAAACAAAATTACCATGACTTGACTAAAACTGCCTTTCCAAACCACTAAGAACTGAAAATAGTGCAAAGCTGGTTTGCATCTAATATTTCATCTTCCTTAGGCATCAAGTGTTGGGGGAAATTTCTTATCTAGCATTCTGAACAATGGTGAAAGATTCTCTGTATTTTCCCTAGTTTCCTCCAGAGTCATAGCTAGAAGAGGAAGAATAAGAATTGGAAGAGATGGATCCCCATATCATGTAATATTTTGCCTGTCTAGCTTGGGGAAAGAAAAAGGAAGATATTGAGACATGCAATGCAGTGATTTCAACTGTCTTCAAAAAAATAGTTTCTGAAATATAGCTGAAAGCATCTTTTCCTCAGTGAAAGTTAATTGAATAAATTAACTACCAATAAAAGTGAGTAGGGGTAAATTAAAAAAAAAAAATTAAATGCACCAAGTTTTAGTATGTCAAGAAATAGGTAATGGAAACATTCTCTATAGAAGTGATCATGCAATCATTTCCAAGAATAGTTACCAAATGTAGCAAAGCATGAAATATGTAGTTGAGAGAACACCTTCATGTAGAATGGGTTTGTACAGTACATACCCAGATAGGATCTCTTGGGAGGTGCTTTGATTTCTTCATCTTTACTATCTGCAGCTACATCAAAAACAGTTGAGGAGGGGGGGAAAAAAAGGGAAGGAAAGACAAAAAGACTTGTATGATTAAATGCAACAGTGGGTCTTTTAGTGTAAAGTTTAGTCAGTTAGTACATTTTGCCTATAAAAAAATAATAGCCAAAACACGCCAGAAATTTTAGTCTCCATGCTTTCTATAAGGCCCCCACCCCATGACGTTAAGATAGAGTCGAGCAGTAGGAAGTCCCAAAACAGTCTCAATGCACAACCCAACAGCAATGTACCTAGAGGGAGAAAACGAAGGCTTCAAAACAGGGAACCACACAGCTTAACTCTTACCTTTTGTGAACAGCAAAACCCAAGTCATTACTTCAGTGACACTTAGTGTAGATATGCACGTATAATCAGCTAACGCAATCCAGTTGCCTTGCTTCCTGTGGAAATCATTACTCTAACAGTTTCAAAAAGCCTGACATTTTGAATCAATCATATCAAGAAAGGCAGAGTAGACCCCATCTGCAACCATTCTGCATGCTAAATTTTTTCACTCTAGCTTTCCTCTGCCAGTTGAAAATCATGTATTACACAAGAGTGCTTTCCAGTGCCAAAATCAGATCCCACTTCAGGGGATCAGAGTGCTATAATAAGATGTAAGTTATAAAGTAGCTTAAGACAACCAGCAGTTGGAAGGAAGTCAAAACTAGATGAATGACCAGAGGGAAATATGTTCATGTAAAAACACAAAAGGCAATGCTCTGCTTAGGGAGCCTGGGCTGTACTATAATACAAGAAGACATCGAGGAGCCCATTTTTAATAAATGCTGTCCACTGCTTTTCAGTATCGTTCATACATTCAGGGCACTCAAAATCTGTCACAGCGTCTTGGGTATAACTGAAATGGAGTCTTTGTTGGGGATAAAAGAAGGTGCCTGTCTCTCTAAGAATATGAAGAAACTGTTCTGGTCTACCAACATTTTCAAGAGGGACCAGATGATTTTAGCTGTCTGTATCGGTGAGTACCTTGACTCAAGAATGAAGGGGAGGCTGAAGCAAGACAAGTCACGTGCATCTTTTGCTTTTCAATACTTAAGCTCTCTAGCATGGTAGCACCACCGTGCCCCAGAAATATTACAGCACTTGGAAAAAAAAAAAAAACTATAACAAAAGAAACTACCACTGACCTTAACAGCACACGGCATAAGCATCATTGCATAAGGAGAGCTATTGCTACCACAACAATGGTACCAGGAGATCTCCATTAAAGCATTCAAGATACAATTACAAAGAGATGCAAAAGTGGTGTTAAATGAAGGATAAAAGATGGGGAAGCAGTGTTCATGCCTGCTGATTTGATTTAAAGACTCCTTCAAACAGCTTTCAAAGTATTCATACTTTGTTCTCTCAGGAGAGAGAACTAAACCCATCATTGGAGGTTTTAAAATGAAGTTTTTCTGTTTCTTCTTGTTTCGAGTTTCACCCCCCCAAACTTAGAACAATTAATAACCAGCTAAATAGTCAAAGTTTAAAAAAATAATACCACAATTGGATATATAAAGAGGACTTACTCTGTCTTTGATCAATACATGTAATTGAAAGATAAACTTTATGTAGATACTAAAAAAAGTCAGGGAAGGAACAAGATGGGCTCCAGCACTTTCAACTTACTTTCACTTAAAAGACTCCCATAATAGAGAAGTAAGTGAGAGGAAAAAAAAAAGGTTTTGCAAGTTTTCCTAATAAATTCTCTACAAGAAATAATTAAACATTACTGGAAAGAGACCAAGAATACTAATTTTCATGATATGATAGTTACCTTATAAATGGAAGGACAAACATTTCAACTGAATGGCTTTATGTCTATGTTCTGTTCAATTCTGTATTTTAACCCAATAGCACCACAAAACAGGCTAAAAAATACAGAACTAGATTGTCAAGATTAGGAGAGACTGCTTCTTAATGCTTTAAGAAATTTTAAGTAGATTTCTTCTGAACAAGTTATTACTAAATGGACCTTAACTGTAACCCAGAAAATATAAAAGAGAACTCCCACATAACTCAAAACACATTGTTGAACATATACTAATGTCACTGGGGGGCAAATACCACATCTAATAGACAATAAAGCAGCAAACTCTATTCCACTGAAATAATCTAAATTATTTTGGATTTGCATTTCCTAACAATTTTGGATTTTGTTGCAGAAACATTCAAAGGAAGGATAGAAATTAAAAAAGAAAAATGTTTAAACTGAAGACCATCCATGTGAAAAGTAATTATATTATGTAGAAACTGCACAAGTGCCCTTGGGGATTCGGCAAGGTTAATCAAAAACACTGACTTCAAACCTAGCTTCTCATTGTCCCAGTAAGCTATGAGGAAAGAAAGTAAGTGCACACATTTATCACCTTGACTTTATCACCATAAAACTTAAATGATAAGATTAGGAGTAGAATTAGACACATGGAAACTCCTACTCAAATTGTGCTCGAAATACAAACCTATGTCTCTGCCTTGCTTGATAGAAGCTTCGTATGCATTTATATGTTTATTATGAGTCATGACATTGATTTTTAGTAAGGGCAATTATAATCAGAGGTAAAAAAAGACTTTAGCTGTTCTAAAAATTTGTGAGAGGATGCAAGCCTTTTGATGAAAGCAAAGCAATAAAGTTCCACAAACACGTAAAACCAGTCTGTGCAGTTAATTAAACACACGACAAGCCAAGTTTCAGGAAAAAGGATCAAATGACAGAACACAACCTTGCGGAGTTGCCATCACCTGGTAAGGGAAAAACTGATTATCCTTTAGGAGAACGTATGTCTTTTAGGGAGAGTTGTTTAAAAGAGAGCTATAAACTAAACTGAAAAGCCTCTCTTTTTGTCCAAAGGCTACCAAGGGAGCCTGCCAGAGTGTGTGTGTAAACATACACAGGGATTATTTCCCCTCAGACAGGGCAAACAGAAACCTTTCTGCCACTTCACAAAATGCTAGCACACAAACCAATGGAGGGAGAAAGCATATGCACCCCCCTCAAATACCTCCTGGATTTTAACTAATGCTAAATCTGTTTGGAAGTAGTTTAAGTCATTCATCCTGCCAGACTAACAAACCTAGTGAACACAGCAGCTTGTGTTTGGGAGCTGGAGTGCATCTCCTCTTCCACATGAATTCACTTACCTGAATAGTTCCACACTAAACTCTGCAATGAGCAGGAATGGAAGTGGCTTCCTGAGCTATTAAGATAAATTACCCTAGTGCATAGCCAGTAGCTGCTGCCTTCTAATGATAGCTATGAGTAGCTGGAAATGGATCAGATCCTCAGTTATTAGGGAATGAACGAAGAGAACAGATGGAGAGAATAAATTATACATCTATATTGGCAAAACAAACAACAAAACGCTGACAGCATTAATTCTGTTCCTGTTGTTAATAAGCAGTAACATGAAATGTTGTATGTCAAAGCCAGAGAAACACAAAAACTACTGCTCTTACATTTCTTATCTGATAAAAAAAAAGCAGGGACTTTCCACAAAGCTTGAACATTTCATTAAAAAAAGAATAATATTCTGGCCCCAACTGAAAATACCAAAGCCTAAAAATTAACAAACAACCAAAATAAAAAATACATGAAAATTCCCATAAATCCCAAACTTCAGCTCAAGAAAGTGGTATACAAAAAGACATTTTTCCAACTATGATATGACAGCACCTCCTATTGTCACATCCAATAACTCAGAAAACAGAAAATAAATTGTCTACAAAAGTAAATGTATGCAATTGCAAAATAAAATTTCAGATAATAGCGTATGATCATACCCAAGAACTTAGTAGAAAGTAGAGCAGAAGGAAACATTCTACACTGGCCAAGATCTCAAAAAAATCCAGGCTAACACAATGACTTAACAGTCATCTCTGTATTGAGTGGACATTAAGGAGAATGAGTTCTAGACTGAATCAAAATCTGTCTGAAATAAAATCACGGCTTTACACATTTATCTGGAAAAAAACAGTTCTAAAAAAGCAGCTCAGGAGCTGCTACATTGAATTATCAAGAAAGGAGATAGGATTGCAGACAGAACTTCTGTCCAGAATACAGCATATTGCTTTCAAAATGATTCACCTTGGAAAAGTTAGTAGCTGTCACTAACCTGCAAAAGATCGGCGTTTTATGTTGAGCTCGTTGGATACACGTACTTCAGTGCACAGTTTCAGCATCAGTAACATTGTAAAGATCATGATAATGCTTTGCCACAAAAGAGGGGATTCAAAACGCCTTCCAAACCTTAAAAAAAAAAAAAGGAAAATAAAACATATAAAATATCTCAAAAATAACAAGTGATGTACTCAGCTACTTTCATTATTTGACCTAAGGACCTGAAAGAAAATCCTAACACTAACAGGCTGAAGAAAAGAAAGTCACCAGCCAAATCTAAATGTAAATGCAGTAGACCTGTCATATTTCCCCTAGTATGTGAGAACTATGTTATAGCATTCCTGTGCACAGATCCTAGAAATTCTGAAATGAGAAGCTTAAGTCTTTCTTTCCAAAGCCAGCAGCAAATCTATTATTCAGAAAGGAAAAGTAGATTCATGGAGCAGTCAATGCAGTACAGAGAGATCAGAGAGTTATGTCACATTAATACCGGTTATGTGACCTTTCCACATGCACCTTCTGTAAATTTCATAAGAATTTCTGTACAAAACTTAATTCTCTCCATTTTAATATGTAGTCATGAAAACTTGCCCTATAAGGAAATAAACACTCAAAGCTATTAGCTTGCTAGATCTAGCATACCAACTTCCTACAGTGGGAAAAGAACGATCTTGTCTACGTCTAGACATCTGAGTGGAAAGAGAAGTCTGCAGAACACACCAATCAATTAATGAATTTGTGTCTAATTTGGACCAAAGCTGGGGGAAGTAAGGAATGCCGAAAGATATAGGAACTCAATACGTAATTTGTCCTCTCTTGCCTTACCCTCTGCCTCAAATGTAACTTCTGCTTGCTCACAGATGATGTTCAGTGGGGACTACTGAGCCTTTCCTTCTTGGTTTGTGGCCAATCCTGACTGAAGAGCTTACTGTGATTGCATAAAGCTCTGCCACAGGAAAATTAAACCCTTCAGTGAAGACTAGTAATGCTACAAGTTTCTCTTCCTGCATTACTTGATGGAAGTTCAACAATCCCCATCAGACACACTAAATAAGTGCATTAGGGCTAAAGGGTAGAAGCTTTTCATATACAGCCCTCAAAGTACATACAATTTAAAAAAATAAATAAATAAAAATTTAAATAGAAAGGTTGCACACACAGTGAGCTGCTTCTCTGCACTCACTTCAGCCAGGTTTTATGCCTTGAAGACAGAGATGCTGAGGACGGGATTTGTTGAAAGCACATTGCTATGCTCTCCAACTCCTTCAGCCTGCAATACGTGGCTTTCTAAATTTCCTCACAGCACAGTTACTAAGGCCGTTTTCTGAGCACACCATGGCAATCTTTGCCTTCTTTACAGTTTCTGTTCTACTGCACCTTGGCAAAACATAATTTCTTACGCTTGGGTTAATTTCATGGCAGAGCTCTGTGTCAGTAAAAACCAACCAGGTTCACCATCACACTCTCACTCCTCTGCATTTCTACTACAGCTATTTCACTAGAGAGATTTTGGTTTTTTTTTGTTATGAGTCAACTAATAAGGAACAGGAAAGAGACTGGAAAGCCCTTGACTAGCTTCCTTGGGAATCTTCCTGTGCAGAACAGCCAAGCAGCCCACACCAATAAAAACACCCAAGTATTTCCTGCCTAACTGCATAGCGCTAAGGAAAATTACAATGTCTTGAACCTCAACAGCACTGCTAAAGACACGATCAGTAGCTACCAAAAGAATAGCATTTGTGTATACCCTGGTCCTCCACTTCATCCTACCATCAATGGATTTGTGGTGAGCCACATGACAGCCATTACCCTAACTAATCTGGAGAACATTAACAAGGAAGGAAATAACAAGCACAACTAATGCATGTAATCACAGGCAGAATGTGCTCTGGATAGAGCTTTCACTGCACTAGACAAAAACTGCAGGGGAGAAGAACAGAAGTTTGGCCTGCCTACGGCCAATGTCCATGATCCCAAAGGTCATTCCGCCTGTGTTGCTGACTGTGGCCGAGTTCCCCTGAACGAATGAATTCACTACTGTTATATTTGTCTCTTATTGAGGGAATGAGGAAAAAAACATGGGAAAGACTTCCTTAGAATTACAGAGTAGTTAAAATTGTTTACATCAGGCTGAGAAAAAAAATCCCCAAACACAAATGCACTTGCATGTAAAAATATAGCAATGAATTTAAATGGAGCTGAGCTAGAAGCACAATAAGCTAGACGCTATTATGACTGTAAATCCAGTGCAGTTCAACAAGAGGTTACTTTCTTTCTCCCTGCTGATGAGACTGGCCATTCATGGGTGCATCACAAAAGTATTGCTTGCAGTATAAACCTCCACCCACGACAAACACCTATCAGCATGGCCATCTGCTGTTTGATCACAACAATTTGCCACCACCATAGCCTTTCCCGAAACAGGCCTGGAAATACTGCTGCAGATCTTCTACCCTTTAAGAACTAAACAACCAGGAAAAAAAGTAAAAGAACAGGTAGACTAGAAATCCAAAAATTTTTATAGGGACTTCAAACAATGCATAACATCTGAAGCTTTTTTTTTTTTTTTTCAATCCTCCAGCCAAAGACAATAAAGATTACACAGCAAAACACGCTCATGTGAACCGTATCTTCTCAAATATCAATCCCCAAATCAAGTCTCACAGGCAACACAACCAAGACCAACAGGCAGAGTAAGCAGGAGACTGTTTATATCACAATACCCGGACAACACCACGGTAGGGAATACTAGTGCCAAGGTTCCTTGAAACCTTAACAGTAAATCTAGAACACTCATTTTGCTCAAGATCATGGAAACAAAACATCACTCCAAGCTGCTTACTCTACTTTGCATTGATACTAGTGACTGCCAACGCAACACTAACCCAGTTTAGGAGTCCTTAAGCCAGCTTCAGCTAGGAGGAGCACTGCAAGCTGTGAGCCCTGCATGGAGTGTTCTGTTACATGTTCTGCTTACTTTCTACCTCAGACATTTTATTCCCGTCTTTGCCAAAGCAGGAGCCAGGAGGGGAGGAACATTAAAGTAGATTATGAGAGAAAGATTAAAAGCCTTAAGATACTATAATAGGCTCACTGACAAGAACAACTCTGAAGTCCTAGGGATAAAGGGGTCATGAGCGTTATTGTGCATTTTCACCCCACAACTACAATGTTATGTGACAAAGTGAGCAACCATGATATTTGCAGGATTCTGGGAACTCAGACATCACCTCAAACATGGACTCAAAGAGCTTTTCGCTGTTTATTCAATACTGTGAAAACAGAGGAACTCTTTTTCCAGTACTAGTTAAATGTGCAAATAAAGAGGGGGAGGGGCTGACATGCTATTAGTATTTCAACAGCCTTAAAGCAATTAAAGCTTGTTCAGGGTGATGAAGACAGGAGAAGAACCAGAGCAGAGACAAACTAGTCATTGAGAAAACTAGGTAATTCCATCAGTATGACTTGACCCTCTCGCAATAATCCTGCTATTCCAGTTCTGAGCCTACTCAAAACAGCAAATGTCAATAGTGCAAGAGTCTAAACCAGCCTAGACACAAAAGGTTTGCTTATCTCTTTTTCTAAGATGTCTCTGAAAAGAAATTGATTGTTGTTAGTACAACCAGACCACCATCACCCTGACTGCACTGCCTCCTAGGTCCCCAGAGCAGAAACCACCAAAGTGACTACCAGCCCCACCACTCCTGGTTGACTTTCCCAGCTCTTTGGGAAGTTAAGAGATTCTAGGCGAGACCAAAAGCATGCAGGATACTGTGCACACTATACGCAGAACAAGAAACAAACTAGTTTTACAACTAGTAAACTTTACAACTATCTCTTGATATGAGAGTTTCTCCTCCATACATGAACTTCCAGTACTCTATGGAGCACCCAAAACAAGCTTCTTGCTTGGACATACAAAATCCTGCTTTTACCCTTACTTTTTGTACAGAAGAGCAGTGCATTTTACCATTGCTCTCTGGCATTTATAAAAATGAGAAGGAACTGTGTAACACTCCCTCTCCACGTCTGAGCAAAAGCCCACTAGTAAGCTATATGGAATGCAAGCTTTCAAAGTTCTACTCACTATGTCAGTTTGGTTTGTAGCATCAATCCCCCTTCCCCATACGGTAAAAGATGGCTATACTAATTTTAGTCTTAAAAGCCAGAGTTTCCCATTCCCACAGAAGGTCCTATGAACCAACATCACTAGCCCACTATCAGAAGCCAAGGCAATACCCAACAGCAGGAACCTGATCCACAAGTAGTACTGTAGGTGCTACAGGAAAAACAAATACGTAAGAATCTACCCCAGACAAAAGCAAGTGCAAAATTTTCCTATAAACTACATCCAGCTGCAGTCATCTTGGTAATCCCGTACTCATGACAGGAAGCTCATTCCACTAATTCCATCAAGCACAAAGAGCTCCCAGTTCTACTGACATTACAATTTTGAGTTAGGTTAACTGATGTGGAATGGGTAAGGGTTACCTTTGCTCAAAAACAACCGTAGTTTTTGGCTTTTCCCTGACTGCATGAACTTGTTTCCACAGTTTTTCTTAAGGCAAATATTTTCAAAGAATCGTAGAATCACAGAACAACCAGGTTGGAAGGGACCCATCGGGTCATCAAGTCCAACCATTCCTATCTAACACTAAACCATGTCCCTCAGGACCTCATCTACCCGTGCCTTAAACACCTCCAGGGAAGGTGAATCAACCACAAAACTGGGAGGCCTCTTCCAGTGCCCAATGACCCTCTGTGTGAAAAACCTCCTCCTAATCTCCAGCCTAAATCTAGCCTGGTGGAGCTTGAGGCTATTCCCTCTTGTCCTGTCCCCTGACACTTGGGAGAAGAGCCCAGTTCCCTCCTCTCCACAACCTCCTTTCAGGTAGTTGTACAGAGTAATGAGGTCTCCTCTCAGCCTCCTCTTCTCCAGGCTAAACAACCCCAGCTCTCTCAGCCGCTCCTCATAGGGCCTGTTCTCCAGGCCCTATGCAATCAACTTGTGCAAACAACTCCAAAATGGGACGATTTTTTTTTACTGTTTCAATTTCTGTCCTGTTTACTGTATAAGCTTTAGGCCAGTAATCCACAGAACTGCATCTCAAAACCTTTGGAAACATTATTGTCTTCCTGGAATATATACAAGCCATATTACACTAGTACATAAAACATTCTATGGACTGCAAAACTGGAAAAAAAGTCCAGAAAGCCTTTGAGCTAGAGGAAGTACAAGTACTTTTGACAGAACTTAATCAAGATACAAATCATTCTCCTCCTAAGGTCTAGTCTAAATTGGCCCCTCCCCAATTTACAGCCATTCCCCCTAGTCCTATCACTCCATGCCCTTGTAAACAGTCCCTTTCCAGCTTTCTTGTAGGTCCCCTTCAGGTACTGGAAGGTCACTATTAAGTTCTCCTCAAACCACTCCCTTCTCCAGGCTGGACAACCCCCAGCTCTCTCAACCTGTCCTTGCATAGGAGGTGCTCCAGCCCTCAGATCATTCTTGTAGTCCTCCTCTGGACCCATTTCCAACAGTTCCATATCCTTCTTATGTTGAGGATTCCAAAATGCTCCAGATGAGGTCTCACAAAAGAGTAACAGAGGGGCTGAATCACCTTCCCTTGCCTTGCTTGGTGATGCTTCTTTTGATGCAGCTCAGGATATGGTTGGCCTTCTGGACTGCAAGCACACATGGCTGGCTCACGTCATGCTGATTTGAAGCATTATATAAAGTTATCACAATAGATTATTACTAAAACTAAAGCTAAACTTGATACCAAGTCTAGTCATAGCACAAAATCTGCCTTTCACACTGTTATACGGAGACAGCAATATGTGATATTGTGAATACAGACTGTTTACTTTTAAAAAAAAAAGTTCTTCAGGATCGTCCTTAAAAGGGCCAAAGACTTCATAATAGATCAGCACATTGAACCACAAGTTTGCATAGCCAAACTTCTACTTTCTTTTTCCTGGAAAAAAAAAGTCATGTCCATTGCCATCCACATGCAATTTTCATTCTTGCAGACAAGTTCTCACTGGTCTGCTTTTCCCCAAAGTTCTGGCACATAACTCATTGTTATACTAGCTATATGCATTGTTATTGCAAGGCCAAAAACATAAATGAAAACAGAAATGTCCCTTTAAAGACAACATTTTGAGATACTGTGAAACAGAAACATGAAAAATGACTTAATGGATAACGTGTCAATAAAAAAGAGAAGTTCTTTGAGCACACTCTCTAAATATGAGATTAAATGAGAGGAAGTCAGGCAGTAGATGCATTGCACAGAGTCCTTTGAATTTTTAAAAAGATGCCTTGCCATGCGAGACTCTGATTGGAAGAAAAATTGTGAAACAGGTAACTAGAAACAGGTTTATTATCCTTGATCTCAGTACATTGTTCATTGGTTACTGTCACAGTACATTACATCAGCTGCAACTCTATTGACACACAAAACAAGCCAAGATTTGGAAGTAAATATTTGGAGGGGAGACAAAAGGTCAGACTGCAAAACCACGCATTACCAAAAAGCCTGAAAAGAACAACAAACCCAAACCTCCAAGATAAGGAAGGTGGAATATGCCAAGTCACAAATAGGCAATGAAGGAACTGCCACCACAGCTGAGGTGAACCAAGTACAGTAGAACCAGAGGGGAAAGGCGGGACTGGCTCTGTTACGAGTAACGGAAACAGATCAATGCTACTTGAGAGTGAAAACACAGAGGAAACATGGCATAAAAGGTAAAAACTGTCTGTTCCTGTTGCCTGTGCATCTGAAATAAAAAACATTCCACCAGATGAGCCTCAAAATTCAAGAATATATTAAAACCTGAGAAAATCTGAAAGTAACAACAAAAATGAATTACAGAAGCATCTTTGAAGTTAAAAAAGGAGCTATCTCAATAATTAAGGCATGAAAAGCAACACAATTAGAACTTGAAAAATGTTAAGGTCTACCACTTTAAGTACTTATTTTTGGATCAGGGTAGAGGGGAAGTCAAAAGGGATGAATCTGGCACAAATTATATGCTTAATAACCAAGGCTAATGAAGATAAACAAAACATTTGAAAACAGCAGCCACATACAAGTAAAGTTTCCAGAAGAGAATTAAGGTCTGGACTGGTTTGCTAAAGGAGAGGAGAAAAAATCTCATCAGCTGGTACTCTGAAAGTCAGATTGGGGAAAAACTACACACAACACAATGTTACTGTTCTGTTCCAGCACAAGAAAGGTTCAAAACATTTAATAAATTTAAAACTAAAACAAAAGCCTTCTAATTCTCTCCAGTGAATATTACATAGACAATTAAAATCACTCTGTTGTTTACACGAAATAACCTACAGTGCTGCATCCCAGGCACTACATAAGCCACAGGTGACATTAAACAACTAATGCAAAAATTGAATTGCCAAGCTGCTCTATGGATGTATTTTAAACATGGTTCACAGATATCACAGGCTCTTGCCCTGTTATCTGCCTTTAATCACCTATATACCCAAGGATAACATCCACTTCCAGAGCTGCTTTCATGACTTATTGGTGTTTATAATTAACTACAACTTCTAGAGATGCCTAATCTCTAGAAGTAGAGAAGCAAAATATTCTCCCAGGGAAAACTGAATTATCATTATACAAGTCTTCTTTTCCATCTTTTAGTTCAAGAGAACTAGAAAGAGATTATTAATTATAAAGTACAGACAGAAAGGTTTCTGCAGGCTCATGCCTGCAACATTTCACCACAGAAGTGGTTGTCCCACAAGCCAGCAGCGGGCCTCATGCTCCCCCCATAGCTAGAAACACCTATGCAGGTGCTGTGTAAAACCATTCAGTGCCACCACCAAGCTCCAAGATGACCAGAGCCCACACACAGTCAGTATTTGTCAAGGAGTGCTACTGTTATGTGGCTTAAATGCTCACAGTAAAAAAAAAAATCTCTGTCCTTTGAAATGCTGACAAATCTTTTAACAGTGACATGAATTATAACTTTTCATTACTCAGTGTTTTTTCTTTTGCACACCTCAACTACAAATACTTAAAATCAATTCAAATTAAAGATCTTTCAGTTCTTCCACAGCCCAAGTCTCATTTAGCAGATGTACTCACCTGGGTTACCTAGAAACTGCCACTATCTCAATTCCAGTGCATATCAGTTGAGTATTTCAACTCCCTCCAGTGAAAGAGAAAAATAGACAATTTGTTTCTCAAACTGTCAACCTGGGCTTTTCACTTCTCCCTCTACCAGTTCAATTTCCCCTTCTACTTTCTTCAACAGCTGCTTCATACGCTTCGACTCAGGAAAACACAGGTCCAATGGAACAAGCAGCTCTTATCTAGTGATGACCCCTCAGTTTGACTGCTAGCTGTGATCCCAAGAGAGCGGCTCCCATTTTCTCCACTCCAGCACAGCACCTACATTTTACATTTTGCTGTATGAATCCAGGAAGTTCCTTATGCTTAAAGAGTCATAGGAGCTTTAAAAAGAAACTGGAAACCAACAACAGGATGCAGCCTGTTACCTATCAGTTCTTTGAGGACCACAAAGCAGCACTTTGTACTCAAAATGCTCCTAGAATATTTTCTTAGTTCTTAGTTTCAGTTGTTTCCCAGACTATTTCATCTTTGGTTTCTAAAGTTTCCCAGTGTTGCAGCATCTATATTATAAGAAGTAATGAGGAATATAAGTTAGTAAGAGTCATGCATGGAAATTACACCCTAATAATATTTTGACCAAAATATCTTGTCTTGTCCAGCAGCACAAGACTTAAACGCAGAAACAAATCTGCTTTTAAATACTGAAAAATATTTTAAGACCAAAAAGAATATGCTTTGAAAGACAGACCACCTTTTGCCTACTTATTTTAAAAAAAAAAAATCAATATTTTAATCTGCTGTTGTGCATGGATCTCTGAAAGTGAACACTGCTTTGAAGCCAGTTGGCACCCCAGGAAAATGCAACAACATAGGACAAGTGTCTCAAAGACGTTAATACCAAGTAGATGTTGGAGTAAGTATGTAGGACCAGGCCCTTCACTCTGAGGATGGAGCAAAGAGGGGCAACAGAAATATAAAATATAGTCAGCAAGAAAAAGGACCTGGCTTAGAATAAACCTCTCTCCCTTACTAACAACTTAAAAAGTTGCATCTCAGAACAACAGCCCTAACAATCAGACCTGGCAAGGGTAACAGACAGTGCTCCTGAAACAAGATCATTTCACTCAGTGTGGATTTACCCACTCATAGAAAGATAAGATTTTCATAGATTCAAGAGACTAGAAAAGAGCTTTGAGATCATGAAGTCTAACCATACCTGTCCAACACTAAAACATATTCCTGAGCATCTCATCTACCTGTCTTTTAAAAACCTGCAGGAATGATAACTTAACCACGTCTGTGGGCAGCTGTGCCGGTGCTTGATAACCCTTCAGGTGAAGAAATTTTTCCGGGTGTGTAACCTGAACCTCCCCTGGTGCAACCTGGGGCCATTATCTTTTGTACTATCACCCATGACCTGGGAGAAGAGACCAACACCCACCTTGCTACATCCTTTCAGGCAGTTGTTGGTAGTGATAAGGTCTCTCCTCAGCCTTTTGATCTTTTGATGTTACAGAAAGGGGGAAAAGTATGCGAAACATCATTTTCTCAAATTCTCTTCACCCAAAGGATTCTCAGGGACTGGCACAGCTGTCCAGGGAGGCGATCAAGTAGCTGTCCCTGAAGATGTTTAAAAGACAGGTAGTCGAGACGCTCAGGGATGGTTCAGTATTGGACAGGTACGGTTAGACTTCATGATCTCAAAACTCTTTTCTAACCTCGTGAATCCATGAAAATCTTATCTTTCTACGAGTGGGTAAATCCACATTGAGTGAAATGATCTTGGGTTCAGGAGCACTGTCTGTTACCCTTGCCACGTCTGATTGTTAGGGCTCTGGTTCCGAGATGCAACTTTTTAACTTGTTAGTAAGGGAGAGGGCTTTATTCTAAGCCAGGTCTTTTTTCTTGCTGACTGTACTTTACATTTCCATTGCCCCTCTTGCTCCATCCTCAGAGTGAAGGGCCTGGTCCTACATACTTAT
This sequence comes from Coccyzus lansbergi, assembly GCA_033558105.1. Taxonomy (NCBI): domain Eukaryota; kingdom Metazoa; phylum Chordata; class Aves; order Cuculiformes; family Coccyzidae; genus Coccyzus; species Coccyzus lansbergi. The sequence continues at coordinate 3,386,498 of JAUMJK010001092.1, forward strand.
TCCAGCAACTAGTTGGAGACCCTCGGCTATGGATCAGAATTGGTACGGTTGGGCTTGACGACCTCAGGTGTCTTTTCCAACCTAGGGACGCTATGACTCTACCAAATACTCCAAATCAGAGTTTTGCAGCTAGCAACCGCGCCCGAAGGACGGGCACCGGTCAGGCGCGCACACACAACCCCCACACACCAACTCACCAGAAAAGTATCCGCAAAATGTTCGCCACCAGCAGCACGAGGCAGACGTAGGTGGAGAAGCCCTCGACGTTCTGCGAGCGGCGGATGTCGCGGTACTGCGGGATGTAGGGCACCACGCCGCCGAACACCATGGCCCCCGCCGCGCCCCACGACACCAGCTGCCGCATCGGCACCAGCGCCCACTCCGGGCCGGGCGCCTCCATGCCGGGCGGTCAGCGACGCTCCGCGCCGGGACGCGGCGCCGGGACGCGACCTGCGCCCAACGCGGGGACCTGAGCGAACGGGGCGGGGGCGGGCAGCCCCGCCCGGGACACCCCCCCCCCGTCCTCGGGATCCCCGCCCGTCCCCCGCCTCCGACCTCGGGACCCCCCGCACCCTCCCACCCCTCGATCTCCCTGCCCTCCCTCCGTTCCTCCCGCCCCGGGACCCCCTGCCCGCTCCGTCCCCTCTGCCGCCGGCTGCTCCCTGTTAGGACGCCCCCGCGACTCGCCCGCCGCGCCCCGCTCGGCCGGAGCCCCGCCAGGGGGCTGCCACCTCCCCACCTGCTGCCCGCGCCCCGGCCACCCCCATGCCCCCAGCTCGCTCCGCTCCGCAGACGGGGGTGGGGGAGGGGGTGGCGGGGGACGCCGCGATGACGCAATGGGCTCCTCCGCCAATCAGCGATGGCACCACCACCCCCGGCACCGCCCGGCGCGCGCGCGGCGGAGGGTAGAGCGGGCTGAGGCGGATCCGGGAAGAGGTGGCGGGGACAGGTGACAACGCCTCGTGTGCGGCGCGGGCTGTGCGGGAATGGTGTCTGTGCTGCAGCCTGTCCCCATCTCTAATGCAAAGTTCTGGGCCCCTCAACGTGAGAAGGATGTTGAGGCTCTGGAGTGTGCCCAGAGAAGAGCAACGAAGCTGGTGAAGGGGCTGGAGAACAGGCCTTATGAGGAACGGCTGAGAGAGCTGGGGGTGTTTAGCCTGGAGAAGAGGAGGCTGAGAGGAGACCTCATTGTTCTCTACAACTGCCTAAAAGGAGATTGTAGAGAGGAGGGAGGTGGCCTCTTCTCCCAAGTGACAGGGGACAGGACAAAAGGGAATGGCCTCAAGCTCCACCAGAGGAGGTTCAGACTGGATATCAGAAAGAACTTTTTCATAGAAAGTGACGCCAGGCACTGGAACAGTCTGCCTAGGGAGGTGGTTGATTCACCTTCCCTGGAGGTGTTTAGGGACAGGTGGGCGAGGTTCTGAGGGGCATGGTTTAATGACTGATAGGAATGGTTGGTCTCAATGATCTGGTGGGTCTTTTCCAACCCGATTATTCTATAATTCAAACTGAATCTCCAGCTTCAAAATTTCAAAAATTTTCAGCCTGTCAGGCAGAGCTGGCTCCAAAGCTCCAACTGAGCGTGAGATTTCAATGCTGTGAAATTCATGATAACATTAAAATCAGACCTCGGAAAGCAATAAAAATGCTTAAGAATTCTGGGATAATTTATCCCATGTAAGTAGGAAATACCTTCTGTCCCCAGCTGTTATCTCAGGGCACACGATGGATGGAGATCACTCCTTGTGCTGCTCAGGTCTGATAATGGGTGCTTGCCTTCTAGAACTCAAAAATGAGTCTTACAGAGTTTATTAGCTGGCATTTAGGCATCACTGCCGTCACAGTGACGCTGAGTAGGGTGCCTGCTCACAGCTCACCCCTGGAAGGAGGGCACCCAGCACAACAGAGGTGGAAGGAATGCCTGCAGAACCTTCCCACCCTGCTCACTGCTTTCAGACGTTGACCCAGATCTTGCTCCCCTGCCTTTTACTTCTTGTTTTTTTCCCAGGAGTCGAAAAACTCCATCATGCTTCATGGAATTTCCAATAGCTCTCAGGAACTGCAGTCCCTCCTTTACTATGTCTACGCGATGGAGTTATTTTCCCTGATTTTCTGTGAAAAAGGGAGAGAGAACTTGTATCTTCTACCCAAAATGTCTTTCTTATTGCTTGCACCGGGCAAATGCTGCACACAGGTGCCACAAGGAGCTCCACAGAATCATAGAATGGTTTGGGTTGGAAGGGGCCATCCAGTTCCTACCTCCCTGCCTTGGCCAGGGACACCTCCCACCAGACCAGGCTGCCCAAGGCCCCATCCAACCTGACCTTTAACACCTCCAGGGATGGGGCATCTACAAACTCCCTGGGCAGCCTATGCCAGTGTCTCACCACTCTCATTGTGAAGAATTTCTTCCTAATGTTTAGTCTAAACCTGCCCCTCTCCAATTTACAGCCATTCCCCCTAGTCCTATAACTCTATGCCCTTGTAAAACATCCCTCCCCAGCTTTCTTGTAATCCCCTTCAGGTACTGCAAGGCCACGATAAGGACTCCTTGGAGCCTTCTCTTCTCCAGAAGATCACAGAATCACAGAACAACCAGGTTGGAAGGGACCCATCGGATCTTCCAGTCCAACCATTCCCATCCAACACTAAACCAAGTCCCTCAATACCTCATCCACCCGTGCCTTAAACACCTCCAGGGAAGGTGAATCAACCACCTCCCTGGGCAGCCTATTCCAATGCCCAATGACCCTCTGTGTGAAAAACCTCCTCCTAATCTCCAGCCTAAATCTCCCCTGGCGGAGCTTGAGGCCATTCCCTCTCGTCCTGTCCCCTGTCACTTGGGAGAAGAGGCCAGCTCCCTCCTCTCTACAACCTCCTTTCAGGTACTTGTAGAGAGTAATGAGGTCTCCTCTCAGCCTCCTCTTCTCCAGGCTAAACAACTAAGATGTCACAGACACTGCATCCTTTAACTGCTGCTTGAAGCAGCAGCACATTTTAATTACACTAAAAAAAGATGGTTCATCCATTTATCCTTACAGGTGGCTGCACAACTGTCTTCCAAGTTTGTTCCTTTGGGTGCCACATAATACTTCCATAGACACATTGCTCCCTTTCTTGTATGTGCTCCTTCTACTCATCCAGCAGGGGAGAAATCATAGAATCACCAGGTTGGAAGAGACCCACTGGATCCTTGAGTCCAACCATTCCCACCAATCTCTAAACCATGCCCCTCAGTACCTCATCCACATGTGCCTTAAACACCTCCAGGGAAGGCGAGTCAACCACCTCCCAGGCTAAACACCCCCAGCTCTCTCAGCCGTTCCTCGTAAGGCCTGTTCTCCAGCCCCTTCACCAGCTTCGTTGCTCTTCTTTGGGCACACTCCAGAGCCTCAACATCCTTCTCATGTTGAGGGGCCCAGAACTGAACACCGAGGTGCAGTGTCACCAGTACAGAGTACAGAGGAAGAATAACTTCCCTGAACCTGCTGGTCACGCAATTTTTGATACAAGCCAAGATGCCATTTGCCAAGAAGGCACTGCTGGCTCATGTTCAGTCGGCTATTGACCAACACTCCCAGGTCCTTCTCCTGCTCCCAGGTCCTTCTAAATGTGATGGGATTTCCTGTAACTGAACGAAGCATTATTTTGTGTTTTGTATCAGCAGTTGTAAATGTTTGGTTTGTGTCTTGAACAGAAAGGACTTGGATTAGAAACACAAATAAATGTTTGTTTCAGGGCTTCTGAAGCCTTTTGTTTACTTGCTGTATAGCAGCACCTTACTCAGCTGCACCATTTCTGCCACCTGCCAAGTTTTAGCAGTGTACAAACATGCACACAGATGTGTTTTGCAGCACACAAACCTTCGCCTTATTGCAGAACAAAAATAGCTGCAAGTCTTCTAACCAGACTGTTGCGCTGTCAGTTGATTTTGAAAAATGACTATTAAAATCATTCTGTCTTCTACATTAGAAAAATGTTGCACTGAAGGAAGCACAGGAAATCACTTCCAAGACATAGGCTAGAGAGATGGTATGGATATGTTCCAAAGCACTCCTCAAACACACTGCACAATAAATGCTGTCATAAAGATTATGTGAATTCCTACGGTAGTCAAATTCCCTTCAATTATCACATTATATCTCATTCTACAACTTTAGTCATGGTGAGATTAAAAAGAAATATTCACTATACTGTTCATAAAACAAATAAATGGGTCTTAAGAACCTTGAAACTGGCCACTTTTTCCAAGATGTATTATCACTAAATCAGCAGTCCTCTCCACTTCCGATTTTCTAAAGCATCCTTACTGCAGCTGGTGGTAGAAGCAATCTCCTGGCTCTATCAAACACTGATTAGTTTCTGGTTTTGCAACTGATGGACAGAATCAAGCTAATATTAAAAGGAGTTACTTCTTTATTGTACATCATCCCTTTTTCTTTCTCTTTCTGCACTGATCTTAGTAAAGAGAGCATTGAGGACTTCTGACAAATGTGCACAGCCTACAAGCCCATCTCTGGGTAGCAGTACCATGCTTTGCCCTGAGGAGAAGGAAATGGGATAACATTGGCCGAGCTGCTAAGATTCCTCTCTGTACTCGCATTGCTACCATCTCCACAGACAAATGAAGACAGAAACCCAAACCAAGCATGCCAGATAAGCAGCAATCAACCTGACAGCTGGCAGAGATACGTGAACCCTTCTTCAAGCCATTACACTTCTGATAAAACAGAGGAAAGTTCAGGCAAGGGGAGAAATAAGCAAACAACAACGTATCACACAGGCAAGAAGTTGAACCAGGACTGCTTAATCCACAACCTGTTCATTGGACAAACAGGTCCAGCTGACTTCAATTGTTTCTTCCCCACATGCTCTTCATATGCTGTTGAGCGTGTCCCATGGATGCAGGGTCACCTCAGCTGGCTAGTTGCAACCAAGATGCCTGCAGGCAGCTCCCACTCAGCACTAGCTGCTGTGCCTCATATGCATCCTTGCCTATGTCTAACAATGCATCAACAACTTCTAGGAGTAGAGATGTTTTCTTGTGAGAAAACACATACTAGCTCAAAGGACCAGAAAAAAGGAATGTCTCCCCAGATGGAATCTGCGCAGTGTGCTGTGGGAAAAATCTATGCAGGCTCCATCCAGTCCTGAACCAATGCATGTTAGAGATTGGTAGGAATGGTTGGACTCGATGGATCTCTTCCAACCTGGTGATTCTATGATTCTATGTTGCCCAATATTAGAAGGGGCATAAGGCTTACTTACTATCTATATTGGGGGGGTGGGGGTTGTTCTGTCTTATTTAAATGGCTATTTTATTAAGCCAATTCTTGTTTGAGCTTCCTTGCTCCAGACACAAAAAGAGCCCAGCACCACCTCCCTATATCCACTCCCTGGAACAGAATACTCACTAATTACTGGATCGCTGCATTCAGCAAGGAGCTGTTGATACTGAGGAGTGAGTTGGGAAAGAGTGTGTGCAATAGGTTGACCCCAGCCAGCAGTGAAGCCCCCACCCAGTTTCTTGCTCACTTCCCCCCAGCAGGATGAAGGAGAGAATCAGAAGTGTGAAACAAAGAAATAAAACATCATGGGTTAAGATAAAATCAATTTAAAATAAGTGATGCAGAGGCAATCACTCATTACCTCCCATCAGCAGACTGATGCCCAGTCAGCCTCTGACAAACAGATGAAACTATCCATCCTCCGATGTACAACTCTCCAGCCTCTTTTTATTGCTGAGCATGATACTGCATGGTCTAGTATGTCCCTTTGGTCAGTTGGGGTCAGCTGTCCTGCCTGTTTCCTCTTCTGTCATTTTGCCCACTCCCAGCCTATTTGCTGAGATGGGGGCAGATTGAGAAACAGAAAAGGCCTTGACACTGTGCAAGCACTAGTGCCCTATAAACATTGTTCTGGTCACAAATCAAACAGCACTGTAAAGGCGGCCATGAAGAAAGTTAATTCCATCCCAGCCAGACCCAGCACAGGGTCTGGGAAAATGCTGTTTGGGAAATCCTTGAGCTAGCTTTATCTCTGAAGAATGAGCGATGGTGTAAGTGCAGTGTCTTAAGTCTCACTAGAATTCATCTTTTTTCCCTCTTGTTGAAGCTGTGGAGTGGTTTGGAAGTGGAGAGAGAAAGAAAAATTACACAGAAACTATAGCTTCAGCAAGATTTGAAATACCACCATGTGATCTGGAGTTGGTAGCACTACAATCCCCAAACTATTTTTCCTTTCTCTTTTCCAGGACAAAGGGCTTCTGTTGTATTCACTGTAGCACATTCCAGGTTTGCTTCTGCTGAGATATGTTTAGCATCTGTGCTACACATAAGAATGTCTTCTACACATAAGAACAGAACTAAACAAATTTACTCTGCCTTCACCAGGAGCAAAGAGGGCAGCAGGAAAAAAACAAACTGAAACTTCCCAATTTTATTAAGTCTAAGACAGTAATCTCAATGAGACAGACACAAACACTGCAGTCTGATTTCTCCTGAAACCCCAAAAAGCCACATCTACAGCTCCTCCTCAAATAAAACAACATTCATCCGAGAGAGAAGTTGAATATCCTCACGCATCCTCTGAGCCCCTCTGGCCAGCACCAAAAGTGGGAGCAGCCTTGAGGGTCCCCTATGGCCCCACTGTGACTTGAACATAAAGCCTCCTTGATCTGGAGTCAGATGTGCTGCTGTTGCCCATGAGGCTATGCCAGTTCACCCCTTCCATTTGCTAGGGAGGGTCAAATCTTTAGTGCTCTTTCGCCCAGGTGATCCTTGTGCCCAGCCTATGCCTGCAGCATCACTTGGTACCCTCCAGTTCTTCTATATCCTTTTCAGACACATTTTGCCAGGCAAGTTTGGCATCTGCATCCACAAGACTCCTGCTGGCAAATACCATGTGAGGCAGTAAAAAACAGTGCATTGGCTAGAGGGCCTCCTACAGTAACCAAGTTGCATAAAATACCTGTCATTCTCTTAGCACGCCCCGCCTCTACTCTCTACTGCAAATGTTTTTCAAGTGAAGCAGGCAGGCCACTGTCAGTAAAGGTTTTAGTCTTGAAAGCACATTTGCCAAGGACCTTTGTTTCAGGTGAGAAAGCACAACCTTTCCTACCTGGGACAAACTCCTCTAGTACTCTCGTGCAGCCTTTCAGGAGGGGAACTGCTCAATGCATGTTCCCCCCCACCCTCTTGTCCAAAGACAGCAGGAACAAGGCTGAAGTAGAAAGCAACATAAGAAGTAGTATCTCTTACCAGTCATGCCTAGGAAACAGCTACAGATTCCTAGATCATCACATAATTCAGTAATCAGCAACTAAATGGGTGATTTTGTGAATTACACACAACTCTTCACAGAGCTAAAGGATGCCACCACACCAGCCTCTGTAGCCAAAGCATCTACACTGAGCTTTCTGCTGCTCCTGCAAATGGACATTTATCCCCAATATGGAACACTTAGAGAAAATGCTATATCCTGTTTTCTGTTGCAGCTTGCTTAGTGATACATGATGCTTATAGTGCAGGCAAGGAACTTTTAATAAAGAATCTCTTTAATCCTGGCAGTTTTCTTTCTGCAAAAACATGCAGAAAGGGGCTAACTGAACAAGTTTCACAATAAGGGGATTTGTAAGCAGCAGACCCATTAAGCAACACTTTCACTGAAGGCAGAGCACCAACGTCAGGGATCATTAGTTTCCCAGCCACTGGAATTACCTGTGCCTCTTCAAAAGATACAGAGCCTGAAATGTGAACCATGCACAAATACCCAAGCTTTTACTATTCATCTCAAGTGACTTATCTTTCAAAGAAGCTCTACAGTTGTCAGACACCATTGGCCTGAATGACTTTTCACCATGCCTGAAGCATTTGCATTTCACTCACCACATCTTTCCATGCTTTTAAATATCAGTGACTTTTTACTTCTACAGATATTACAAGATGAAAGAAAAGCAATTGTCTTCAGCAGGAACAAGCTTTTAGTGAACTGCCCTATGCTGAGTCAAGAAAAACATGTAAATGTTAACCACCATTTAGGATTTCAGCATATAAAAGCAAAGCCAGTCAATTTTTCAGTACATTGTGTCCCACTGAATAATGATTTCAAAGTACACAAGAGAAGTTTCCTAAGAGAGAGGCAAAGACCAAGAACAGCATGACTCAAAGACCCAACCCCACAATCTGGAAGCAGAAATACCGTGACTGTGATGAAAGAACTAGCTTGTACCTAGCCCTTTTCTCTTCAGAGGAAACTTTTACAACCGACCATGCTTCTGCCAAGAAGAGAAAAAAGGAAAAAATTCCCCAAACCAACCACAAAATTGCAGTGTGATTTGCATCCAGCTTTCTGATCTACAACCAGACAAGATGCTGTGGTGGCCCAGGAATACTATACTTCTTGCCTCCTTCCAGGACAAGAGTTCCTGTTTTCTTTCTTATTACACATATAATATTAGTCTTTTTCTAAGACTCTCCCTCTCTGTCCTCACATCCATTCCAACGCAGCCCTGAGACAGACATGCTTGGAGCACGTTACAAGAGAATTCCTGATCCCTGGTATATAAAATCTCTTTGGTCAGCAAAGAGGAGAGAGACAGGACTTTACGTAATACCAGATGACAAAAGTAATGCATTTCTACAAAACAATTCCTTTATTGTTGCACACAGTAGGTTTTTACAGCATGGTATTGCATAGCAGAGGCATTGAACTTGGAGTTTATGACTATAAAAGCTTAAACATACTTTTATTTCCTGTATTGCTACCCTGACTTCTGTTTCCAGATTTGGAGGGACTGGAATTTCCCAAGAAAAGAGCAAGACAATTCCCGATTTCAGTACACAATGGGGGCGGATGTGATTGAGAGCAGCCCTGCAGAGAAGGACTTGGGGGTGCTGGTTGATGAGAAGCTCGACATGAGCCGGCAATGTGCACTCCCAGACCAGAAGGCCAACCATATCCTGGGCTGCATCAAAAGAAGTGTGGCCAGCAGGTCAATGGAAGTGATTCTGCCCCTCTATTCCTCTCTTGTGAGACCTCATCTGGAGTACTATGTTCAGTTCTGGAATCCTCAACATAAGACGGATATGGAACTGTTGGAACAGGTCCAGAGGAAGCTACAAAGATGATCAGAGGACTGGTGCACCTTTCGTATGAGGGCAGGCTGAGAAAATTTGGCTTGTTCAGCCTAGAGAAGAGAAGGCTCCAAGGAGATCTTACAGTGAACTTCCAGTACATGGAAGGGGCCTACAAGAAAGCTGAAGAGGGACTGTTTACAAAGGCTTGTGGTGATAGTAGAAGGGGCAATGGGTATAAAACTGAGGAGGGGCATATTTAGACTAGACACAAGGAAGAATTTCTTCACTATGAGAGTGGAAAGACACTGGAATATGTTGCCCAGGGAAGCTGTGGCTGCCCCGTTCCTGGAAGTCTTCAAAGCCAGGTTGGATAGGACCTTGGGCAACCTGGTCTGGTGAGAGGTGTCCCTGCCTATAGCAGGGGTGGGGTTTGAACTAGATGATCTTTAAGGTCCTGTCCAATCCAAACTGTTCTATGATTCTTTGATTCTGTTCCCCCCCAGGCAGACACCCTGCTGCACCAACTGTGGGAGAATCTTCAAGCTCTGACTGAGAAGATAATGCTGAGAAATATCCTGAGCCAAACCCATGCTCCTGGCTTCACAGGAAGAGGCTCCATGCTCCCATGGCTCCTCCAAGGGACCAGGCTCAGGTACCCCCTGCACAGCAGAGGGGGATTTGCCTTTGAGAACCAGGATACACTCCTTTCTTGACATCAAATTAAGTTATAATGATTGACATTGCTAAAGGCTTAAGATATAAAGACAGTGGATTTGTCCCCCACCTCCATTTATTTTTCCTTTATTGAGAAGGATCCTAAAAAAAAGGCTTTACTAAAAGGAATACCAGCTCCCAACAAGCCAGCCTCTGTGTGGCAATTCTTCCTTTCAAGTAAAATCAGCAGCCGATTATCTGTAAAGATTCTGAAAGTCATTAAAAAAACAATCATCTTCAAAAATGCCACTTATATCAGCATATTGCTGCACATTTTTGGTTGAAAACCAGCTGTTGGCTCTGAGCGTGGGAAGCTAAATCCTCAGAAAGAAAAACTAAGACATGCCCCTGGGGTCTGTGGTGCCTGGTCCCTGAAGGTGTCCAAGGCCAGGTTGGATGGGGGCTTGAGAAACCTGGTCCAGTGGGAGGTGTCCCTACCCATGGCAGCAGGGAGTGGCCTCTATGAAGGGGCTCTGAGCTTTCTCATTAGGTGGACTTACTGAAGCTACTTCTGCTTTCAGAAACTGTGAGTTTAGTAAATTTTCCTTTTTTTTTTTTCTGTAACTCAGCCTCTCAGGAACCAGTTGCTTTAGTGTAAAGGAACAACAACATTTTAGCAGCACTCATATTTTGATTGTGTGTATTGACTATATGGTATCATCTAAAATAGTTCCTCAGAAAGGGAACAAATCTCACTCAGAAAATACTTCAGTTCAGTCATGGGCATACAGGAAGGTATTGGAAAATATTTAGAACCTGAATGCTTAGCTATTGAGAATGAAAGTGGGGATTGTCTTGTAATAATACAACCTCGTGCATACTTCATCTTGCATTACTGTTGAACACGAATAAGTAAGAGACAGCTGGAAGAAAGCTTATTTTTACTCACTTAATAAAAAAAAACCCCAAAATTTGAATACTCTCATTTATAAATAAAGTTATCTTTAACTTTTTAATTGAAGAAATGGGCAAGTGCATAAATGATCTTGAGAACGTTGCTGACCTGATGACAGAGGCTGGGATAGAAAACACCAATCAAGAGTTGAAAGAAACTTAATTAATTTTTACTGTTTTTCATGTAGTACCACTATGGGCAGCACCTAGCATGAAATTATTGTTTACATATTTATTGTACCTGCATTTACTTGGATTTTAAAGTATACTGAGATATTTTAAATTACTGCGGATTTCTTTTTGCCAAGAGCCAAAGGATGCTACAACTTTTCTCCAAAGAATACAGACTGTAGCTTGCTGCATCTGTTCCAGCTGAGTGCTGTATACAAGGGGTAGTGCAAACTAATCCCAAATACATACACTGAGGCTGTACATTTGTCATATGTGGCTTAGAGCACTCCTTTCCCCCATTCTTGTCCCTCAAGTCTGCTAGCCTAGCTGACTGGGGATTCTCACTGGTGTAAATCTATCTCTTTTTAAGCATGTTTCAGCTTCCCATTGTGGCTCAGGGCATGCCTCTTGAATACAATCACCCCAAATGCAGCAGTAGTTCGTTCTTAGAGCAGTAAGATGGGAAGGAGAAACAATAAGCTTATTATAAAAAATAAAATCATGCTACATCTCAGAACTGCATGCTGGATTTTGTATTGCTACCTGTTGCAGATGCCACTGCGCTTCCCTTGATGGATGCTTGCGTTCTTAGTATTTACGAAACAGCATTGCTTGCATTCCATGGGTGCAAGTGATGTCCTGATTCAAACTGAGACATATCAATTCTTTATGTAATTTAGAGACTGCTTAACCAGTGGAAGACAGGAATATCTGTAAATATACTGAGTAACTAAGGCATCTGTTCATTTTGATGCCTGTCATGATAAGCCACAAAACAATTTTCAGAAATATAGAAAGACAATCCCTGAAGACTTCCTTTAAATGTACAGAGATCTTCCTATTTTTATGGTGAATCACATTTGTGAATAATTAAACCACTTACCTATTTATTCATTGTTTCTTTGCAACACTGAAACGAGGATGTGATGAAGAAAGGTAAAAGAACAGCACTGACCTGAAACCAGTTTACAATCAGTGACCTGTCACCAAGAATCAGTGAAAACATACTTGTATAATGTGATGACAGAATCTTTTTTTTTAAAAAAAAACTATTGCCTCTGGGAAAAAGTAGAAAGCAGGAAGGCTGCAGTGAGGTGGGTGTGGGTCTTTGTCCCAAGTAACAAGTGATAGCACAAGCAGAAATGACCTCACGTTGTGCCAGGGGAGGTTTTGATTGGATATTAGAAACAATTTCTTCACTGAAACAGTTGTCAGGCATTGGAAGAGGCTGCCCAGGGAGGTGTTGGAGTCACCAGCTCTGCAGGTATTTAAAAGATGTGTAGACATGGTACTTGGCAGTGTTAGTCTAAAGGTTAAACTGCATGATCTTAAGGGTCTTTTCCAACCTAAATAATTCTGTAATTCTGTATACTATACAACCACTTTGTTTTATTTTAAAGGCATCTCCACACAGCTCCATAGCTATCTGACTTCAATTAATCTAGATGGGACACTATTTCCTATAACTGGGAAAGAACTGTAAAGTCTCAGGGAAGGCAAAACCACTATTTTGTGTAGAAAACCACATCATGTATGTTGAACTTATCCAGTCACAAACTTTATTCAAATATGAAAATGTTTCACTTATTTCAGTATTAAAATTTTCATATTTCTTTGTTGCCATTTTAACTCAAATGTTCTCAGAATAACAAGATCCTTCCAAATGTTTTCCATTTGCATGTACCATTTTGATGCTTCTTTACATGTTTTACATTACAAAATGCACCTTATCATATTTTACGTTATCACAAGTGTCTTTGCAAAACTTGCCAGTTCCAATGAATCTAAACTGTTCTGCAGCAACAGAAATGGCAGTATTTGAATGGATTACACCTGGTCCGTTGTTACTCTTCACAAGCCACCCAAGGCTGTGCACATCCATGCAGATAACATCATCCACGTATCATATTGTGCAAATTTCAGTTCTTTAGCCATTTAGATGAAGGCTGTCTTAGAGATGTTGGAGCAGAATTTTAGTTACCAAACATGTCCTGAACAAGACATGGTAGTCAAAGAAAAGAGGACATCTGCACTAACTTTGAGATTCTTGCTTACAAAAACATTCAAGAAATCTATCCCACCAAGATATGGTGGAATACAAGGCATATGAAGGTTTGAGAAAATCCTGTTCTTTCAGCCTTAAGACTAAGGCTTCTCGCTGGCAGCTACCCCCCAGTAGAGTATGGGGAACAGTTGGACTGTTGTTGGTGTTGTTGCATATGAGTTAATAGACTCAAGCTGGAACACAGGAAATTCCAGCTAGACACTTCTTCAACTACAAGGGTGCTTAAGCAGCAGAGTAGGTTCTCCAGAAAGGCCAAAGAATCTCCATCCTCAGAGACACTCAACATTGGACACAGTCCTAGGCAACCTGATCAATAGGACTTACTTTGACCGGGAGGTTGATGGTCCATTCAAAATAAATTATTCCTTAAAATAAGTTATTCCTCCTGTAAACCAGATTAACCTAGGCAGAAACTGGGACCCCATGTTTCACTCCCTTGTGACTCAATCTATACCCTCCAAAACACACTTAACACTATAAAAAATACCCACAACCAAGTTCTGTGTCTTGTTACAAATTGGACCAAAAGTAGAGGTATCTTCTTTCTGTGTAGTCTGGCTTCTTTTTTCTTAATCTGTAAATATGTATATATTGGTTAAAAAAAAAACCAACCCAAACAAATCATACAAGACTGACTCTATCACCACAAAACAGAAGTTGTCAGTAATGCAAATGAGAGCTTCAAAAGCTACGCCACAGTGGAATCCAAATCAAGCCTCCCAAGTACATATGCATTTAGCACACCATTAGGCAAAGTCAAGGTCAAATGACAGAAAGCACAGCTCATCCTTTTGTCAGCTGTTGGCTTTGCAGCCAGCTCCAGAACTGCAATTACCCTTCAGTACTGCAGAATCTGTAAGGTATTTCAAACTGATGACTGTATGCGTAAATCTCCATGAAAAAGAAATCCATCGCCACGAGTCAAGTAAGTTGATGGGGGGGGGGAAGTCACACATGAAGTCATGGAAGATGTTTTCTCTCAGTTTTGCTAAATATTAATAAATGCACCTTAGTCTTCTATCCCTGTTTCTAGTTGATACGGAAGACCAAGATACTATGCACGGAAATCCAGACAGAAGTGATAAGCCTTCATCTTCAGCATTATGACTTTGCATCCAACTACCTTTGGTTTTATTCCCTAAATTTAATGGGCTAAAGAAAATTAAGGTAAGTGGAACTAACTTTATTCTTTCAAAAAAGCTATATTATAGTTTTCCCAGATTTCATTTACTTTTGATACACAAATAACAGTAGAAAAGTTTCTCTCCAAGCAGGATTTTTGTGTACAAAAATACATAATACCAGGAGGACAACAACACAGAATAAAGTTTTTATAAAAATATAAACAAACAACCGAAAATTCAGCTGCAGTATTACTGCAGTGAGACAGTTCCAGGATTTGTGACTTCTATTTTTCCAAACAGACATAAAATCTTTTAAATAATTCAAAAAATGCTCAAAGTTGAAGAATTTGTAGTCTTTTAATATATATATGTATACATACTGCAGAATAAATTTAAGTGGATGGTTACAAAAAAGGCAGCCCTGAAGAAATATCAGTATCTGTATTTAGTGGAATAATCTTTTGGTGATACCACCAAACCTCGACCTTTGCGGGCTCCTCTATAAACAGTTTCTATAATATCAATCATCTCTTGCTTATCTTCCATTGCCCAGTTGATCTTGTTGTTATTACCTGTACCTAAATCAATCATGATGTGTTTGTTCCTTTAAAGGGAGAGAAAAAAAAAAAAACCAGACAAATTAACATGTTATTATAATTCAGGAAGAAGTGTTATATCCCCTACAAGAATGCTTTGTAGGATTCAAAAGAAACCCTTATAACAAACAGGCTTGCAAAATAAGCATCATAGAAGGAGTATCCACTCCCATCACTCAAGTTGACATTTTACTGCGTGCTTCTAAAGCTAGAACGAAGGCTGCAAATGGGACCAGTTTGCTACTCAGTGCAATTAAAATTCAGCACACCCCTCACTGTTTATATTTCTTTCCCATTACTCTCTAACACCAGAGTTCCATGTTTGTTAGTTAGCACATTTTATCTTATCAATGTAGACACCTTAATCAGGTAAAAACCTTAATACTTGGGTGTATCTTTAAAGCAAATCTGACAAGTTTGACTGCTGTCTTACTGCAGCAGTCTATACAGAGTTTCAGATCCAAAATGAAACCAAACAGATAATAGAACCAGTTTTCTCTATGACTCATTTGTACTTTTATCAAAACATCGTTACATGGCTAACTGGAAAACAAGACATTTTCCTATTTAACAGTTTACTCTCTTGTACAGTAATGAAAATGCATTTAAAACTGAACTACTAAGACGCTGTATTTGACACAAAAAAAAAATTAACTGAGTTACATTCTAGAACCATCATGTACCTGAAGAAAAACATGACAGTGCAAGGGTCGTACAACTCGTACATCTTGTTGAAGTCTGGTACTTCAGTGATATCCACAAGATAAATAACAGCAAAGTTTTTTACCTAAACAGAAGAAAACAGGAAATAAAAACCAATAAATATTACCAAGCCTTTCACTATTTGTATTACCTATTAAAAGATATAAGCTTTCATTATTGCAACATTTATTTTCCAAAACATTAAGTCATAGAGTCACACTTAACAGTCTTGCCATCATTTTTAACAACCACCAATTAACAAGGGAAGTATTTTTAAATACAGCTAAGATGCTCATTTTGTATTAGCTGGAAGGATACCATGCTACATCTACGTCCAGAGATACAAATGCCCTTTATGTACAACTGAGACCTCACAGTGACATGCACAGCTATAAACAAGCAGAGTAACTGCTTTCTGCAAGCCAAGCTGACCCATTTTACTTCTGCTGTCAGCTGTTTACAGGATTCAAAAAAAAAAAAAATCTAAAATGCCCTGATGCCTGTCTCCAAGTATTTTTCCCCCTCTAAATCATCTTATTTGTTTAGCAAGGCTCACTGAATGAAAATAAAACTGATAATAATAAAGTGCTAGCTTTTTTGAGAGGGGTAAAACTAAAATAAGAGCTTAAAAATTTCATCGGTAATGAAAAAGACCTTGATGAGAAGCTATTCTCTGGGCATTTCTGGTAAAACAGGCTTCCATTTTGCAGAGTAACTTAGTTAAATTGCAAGAATCCCTTTCCTTTAATGTCACAGTTTACGTCTTCATTCCTGAAAGAAAACCACATCACATTTTTGTTTCCTAGATGCAGGATATTTGATCTTAAGTGGAATTACGGGAAGTTCTGGTTTCTAAATTTAGCTCATACACTTATAGTAGAAATTAACACACACACTACGATATAAGTCAGCAGGCACCTAAATTACACAAACCTTTAACTGCAACTATACTTACATATTACATCATAAGTGCACACCCTTGACCCCCTGTCCTTACTTAGATGCAAAAACAATTCCGTGCCTTCTCATCTGACTACATAAAATTACCAGTCTGCAATCGAAGATTTACGACAAATTTACTGTTTGCCACAGTACTTCCCACTCATTAATTTTACTATAAAACATCTGGAAATGCTATGATAATTTATGCTTGATGTAAAGATTTTTAATTTTGGTCCACAAAACAGATTAAACTATACTAGAAAAATATTATAACCATCCCACCCTCTATTCAACCATCCTAGCAGGCACTTTAACGGAGAAAGTATGGAGATGTTTGTTTACAAAAAAAAAACAGAGGGACACGGTAAATAAATTTTGATGGACTTCTGCTCCAAGACGGTTTCTAAATTATAAGAAACAATCACACTTCAAAGATGTGAATAATTATCAGTAGTGAGGAAAGTAAAATATCTTCTGGAACAAACCAGCATTTAAGTAGCTTTCAGTTTGGTATTATGGAGCCAGTTATAATTCTGGACTCTGTCAAGAATTTAATGAAAACATCCTATTTAAGCCATGTTCAAAAAAACACAAGAGGAAAAGCCTTGAAAACCAAAGTTCTTCATAATATCAAACTCCAACACAGTGAAATGATCACTCACACCCATTTCAATTTTATATGAGAGAGTTCTAAGATGGTTAATGGGATGTTCAGAGTCAACAATTTAGCTGAGAAGTGACTGAGATTACTCCCTGGTTAGCCTTTAGAGGCCAGACAAAAGACAGTTGTTTAGTTTGTGGTTTGGATTTTTTTCTTAAAAAAAGGAAAAAACACCCCCAAAACCAAACCACCAAACAAATCAACCAAGGAAAGCCGTTTTCTCATATCATTTCTTCTCTCACCCTGCTGACATTTTTGGCATCAGTAGCACAGTTTTTCCATGCAGGGAAGTTTCTACAACACAGTTGGCAATTCAAAAAAAAAAAAAAAAAAAAGTCTTTGCACCATTTTATTTAATTTGGAGATTAGAACATTATTTTAAGTTAAACCAAGCATTAGTATAACATTCTAAGGACCACTTTTTCACTGGAATATTGGTCCAAGGCAATTAAATGTCACACCAGAAGACAGAAGCACTGCTAAGCCAAAATTTTACTTCCAAGAACTGTGCACTCCACATAATACCGGAACAACAAAACTTTTGAAGTAAGTTTTAAATTATATACATTAAATTTAGTTGAGCTGTTGCACAATCAGCAATGCTTCTTACTAGTAACAGCCTAAGATTTCAGAAAAGAGTACCAGAGTATTCAAGTCTTAAATAAATTGTTACATACATCTTAATCAAAAGGACTGGATCATTCAACTCACCCTTGCACAGCATATATGCATTATCACTGTAGTCCAAGAATCTTCAACATTAACTGAGTCGTCCTTCTCTCTTACATTGGAGTAAAAGTACAGCTACCTACTTTTTCATAAGTGAAACTGATGATAGTCGCCTGCTCAAAATCTTGTATAAAGTCAAAAGCGAACCTCAAAGCTAGATACCAAGTTTCAAATTTTAATTCAGAACTTTAGAAGCGGCTCTATTTTTTCCCCCCTTGTTTTCTTCATTTCAAATCTGACAAGTTACAGCCCCTAATCCACTTAGCTTGCAAGTGCTTTGAATAAGGAACATGTTTTGCTGAGTTTGGACACTGGCTGCCAAGGTTGTGTGTGACAAGGGCCTTGCCATGCAGCACTCCAGTATAGATAGCAGCAGGAATGTTAGGAGCCAGGCCTAAGAAGGAACTAGACAAAAACATGAGCAGGAAGACAAATAAGGAAAGGGTCACAGAAACACCACAGTGGCCTTAATATCTATTGTTTAGTGGCCATGCCAGATAAGGCAGGCTTGTCACCAAGAGGCATTTTATTTCAACCCAAGACAAGCCTTGCAGAACTACTTAAATTCCTCCCTCCCTCAAGAGTATTGACTAGTTTTACAGCCTGCAGAAGTACCTATTATCGCAGACACTACTGGAGCTGATACAAAAGTACAAAGCAGCATCTGTACCAGCTTCACACATAGCCAGCTCTAATTCCCAAGGCTTTAGCTTAAGCTTCATTTTAAGCAAAAGGAACTGAAGCATTTCTGGATTCAGGCTGGTATAGTTTAGGAGTTCATCTAGACTTCAGTTAGTAAGTGTGCAGAGACAAACCAAAGCTTAACCTCTCCTCATGCACTGGGGAGCGAATCCATCCCCCAGATAGAGTTAACAGTTCAAGAACTACATTCCTATTTAGAACAAGCTTCACTACCAGTTCAAGGTACTGGTTGCTAAGAAATTTTCCTCATGATCTTTTAGTTATAAACGGTGTTACAGATGGTGTTACCTCAGGCAAGAGTTAAATACAACCCTAAGCAAGCAAACCATACCAAATAAAAGCAGTTGCAGCTGTAGCAACTGACACTCTGCTGAGTTTGTTAAAGTGAACCAAAAGTTTACTGTCCAGAAAATATGGAAAAAACTTCTGGTATTTTAGAAGTTGGATACATAACTTATTCTGGAAGCACTTAACCTCATAACATGCACTAAAATACAGTAAATTTGTTGCAGTAAGTCAACTGCTTTCTGAAAAAGCCCTGACCCTCTAGTGATGGACCTCCTTTTGGACAGCTCCACTCTTGTTCAACACCTGAAGATAAAAACATTTTCAGCAGAAAACCAAGACAGATTATTAACTTTGGAAAGTACTTACTTCTGACACCGACCTCCTCTACCCATCTTTCAATTCAAAGTTTTTTGTCTTACCAGGCCATTATAGCTGCTATTTACAGGGACAGGATGAAGTAGGAGACTAAAAACCAGGAAGCAGCATGGATTCAAAATTTTATCAGACTTACTTTCAGTGACTAAATTTCAATTCCGGTTGGTTTGTTTGTTTTTCTTAATTATTGTAGTTTCATGGACTAGTCTACGTCACTCAATGCATGTATAAAAAAAGCCAAGTACAGTACTGCCTCACCACAACTACAGGCTATTTTAACACATCACAGAACTGTATCTGCTTGGTGGACTATTATTATATCTTTAAACAGAAAGGCCCAAGATTATAAAGCAGAGGAATCTATACAACTCTTAACATTAGATACAGATTCTGTGTCCTATCTTGATCAAGGCCACGCACTTGCTAGTAAACAGAGATGTAGGAAAAATCATATAAATAGAATGAATTAAGTTTCATTTATCCTCCGAAGTTCTCCTTCCTGACTTTGGCAATATCATTAAAAATAAAATCAATGCATTCCTACAACGTGATCAATGACTACAAAGAATGGCAGCAATCATGAAGTTCCTTTACACTTCTGTTTGGGGTAAGCAATACTCTTTTTGGTTAAGATTTCAGCTCCCTCTAAGCAGCAAATCTCACAGCATTTTTGAAAAAAGGTGTTTCAGAGAAATTTTGTGAAATTCAGTTCTTGTGAAATTCAGTTTGACAAAGCAAAAATCTAACCTCTTATAATTATCATTTGTTTTGAAACTCAGTGAAACATTGCTTCTTTGTCACCTAAAACAGTGGGGAGAATGGTCAACTGTAAATGGAATAAATTTCAGTGAAAGTCATCCGCTTCATATTTTCATATGGTGTTCTGCTTTCTTTTTACTCCAAAAGGATTGAAACTGAAAAAAAAAATGGTTTTCCTCTTACACAGTACAGATAAGCATCACTACTACGCAAAAACCACTGTGGACTAAAGTATATTGAACCATGGTAACAAATGTAAAATATGGCTACATTTTCTTCAAATGTAGGATGCTATTACAGCATATTAACAATCTGTATTATTCTCCACTATGAACACCTGTATGATTGGAACATTTACTCACTCTTTAAAACAGCAGAGATCCAAGCATGGCTTGTAAGCAAGATGATGAGGAAGGATCTCCCCCTTAATTTGCCATTTCTGCAGAGGGAGATTTTTAAATAAGAAGTTACATTGTTCTTTCTTCTCCCAGTCACCCCTAACTGCCAATACCTCTGCTAAACTGTCAAGCATCCTGCCAAAAATCAACACTAACAATACCTGAGCGTAAGAAACTCCCATCATGTCAAACAAAAAATTACTAAAGCAAATCAAGTGACAACTCCTTACTATGTTCTATTATGTTTTAACATTTGGCTATACTCAGAGATCTTTCATTGTACAGATTTCAGAGACAGAAGCTCTGTTTATTTAAAAAGAATATTAAAAGTGAAAGGAGTTAGTACACCACAGAAAACTCTCTATCAACTTACGGAGTATGCATGCAATTTTACCAGAAGATGGCAAACTCCTTTCCCTACCCAAGTAACCATTTCTGGTTCAGAATTTTTGGTTTCACTCTCTTTGTGGTTCAGTTAAGAGCAGCTATGCAAAACCTTTACTGAATGACAAATTATAGCTGATTGTTTATGTTAACAGCTTAATTTCACTTCAGTATCTATCTTTCTTAAGTGATTGACCAGCTGTCAGTAGGCATTCAGTTTCCATCTCAAAACAGCTTTAGAATTTGGCTCCTAAAATTTATGTCAGCTCACGCAACTCAAAAGAATACCATCAGTCTCGCCTTCTGTGACAAAGTGACTTGGCTGCTGGATGAGGGAAAGGCCATGGATGTGGTCTTCCTGGACTTCAGCAAAGCCTTTGACACAGTTTCTCACAGCATTCTGCTATGGAAACTGTCAGCCTCTGGCCCAGACAGGTGCACACTCTCATGGATAGAAAACTGGTTGTATGGCCGGGCCCAGAGAGTGGTGGGAAATGGTGTTAACTCCAGCTGGAGGCCAGTTACGAATGGTGTTCCCCAGGGCTCAGTGCTGGGTCCACGCCTGTTCAATGTCTTCATCAATGACCTGGATGAAGGCATTGAGTGCTCCCTTAGCAAGTTTGCAGAAGACACTAAGCTTGGTGGAAGTGTTGATCTGCTGGAGGGTAGGGAGGCTCTACACAGGGATCTGAACAGTCTGGACCACTGGGCTGAGGCCAATGGCATGAGT
Source organism: Coccyzus lansbergi (assembly GCA_033558105.1). NCBI lineage: Eukaryota > Metazoa > Chordata > Aves > Cuculiformes > Coccyzidae > Coccyzus > Coccyzus lansbergi. The sequence continues at coordinate 3,407,812 of JAUMJK010001092.1, forward strand.
TTTAACACTGCCAAATGCCAGGGCCTGCACTTGGGGCACAACAACCCTATGCAGAGCTACAGACTAGGAGAAGTCTGTCTAGAAAGCTAACAAAATAATGTTTCATTCAGTTGCAGGAAAACCCATCTCATTTAGGAGAAGGACCTGGGAGCAGGAGGAGGACCTGGGAGTGCTGGTCAATAGCTGACTGAACATGAGCCATCAGTGTGCCCAGGTGGCCAAGAAGGCCAATGGCATCTTGGCTTGTATCAGAAATGGTGTGACCAGCAGGTCCAGGGAGGTTCTTCTCCCTCTGTACTTGGCACTGGTGAGACCGCTCCTCAAATCCTGTGTTCACTTTTGGGCCCCTCACCACAAGAAGGATATCGAGGCTCTGGAGCGAGTCCAGAGAAGAACAACAAAGCTGGTGAAGGGGCTGGAGAAGAGGCCTTATGAGGAACAGCTGAGAGAGCTGGTGTTGTTTAGCCTGGAGAAGAGGAGGCTGAGAGGAGACTTCATTGCTCTCTACAACTACCTGAAAGGAGGTTGTAGAGAGGAGGGAGCTGGCCTCTTCCCCCAAGTGACAAGGGACAGGACAAGAGGAAATGGCCTCAAGCTCCGCCAGGGGACGTTTAGGCTGGATATCAGAAAAAAAAATTTCACACAAAGGGTCATTGGGCACTGGCAGAAGCTGGCTGATTCACCCTCCCTGGAGGTGTTTAAGGCACAGGTGGATGAGGTGCTAAGGGGCATGGTTTAGGGATTGATAGGAATGGTTGGGCTTGATGATCCTGTGGGTCTCTTCCAACCTGTTGATTGTATGATTCTATGAAGTATGACTGGTAAATTGACCAAAATTATCCCATACATTTTAGGATGTCATCATTTTTAGGAGTCAAAATGAAAGTACCTTATCAAGTTGTAATCAAAATAGAAATCTACAGCTAGTCTACAATCTGACTGTGAAGTGACAGTGCTGCATTACCTACAGCCACAGAGTCCTATTAACAAGCACTCATTTCTGCTCAAATGCTGATGTTCATTAAATGATAAACTATTAATAGGCAGCAATTTTGCTTTCAGAACTTCCAACACTCTTCTGGGTGGTGATGCACTGGTACAGGTTGCCCAGAGAAGTCATGGAGGCCCCACCTCTAGAGGTGTCCAAGGCCAGGTTGGATGAGCCTTTGAGAACCCTGATCCAGTGGGGGTGTCCATGGCAGGGGGGTTGGAACTGGACAATCTTTAAATCCCCTTCCAACCCAAACCATTCTATGATTTTTTCATCCCCTTAAATACAACAAGCATCAAGGTAGTTGATGACTTTATGAGACACTTAAGAAAGCAACTAAGCAGCCTACTCGCTGCCTCTTAAAGCAAGAATACCTCTCCAAAACTCAAGTTATAACCTGTCTCAGGCTTTGAATAAACCATGTGAAATACTGAAAAGCAAAAAAGCCCATCTCACATCACAGCCCCAGTTTACCTTCTCAGCAATGCTGTACAAGACTTCATCCATTTTCATGCAGGTTGGGTCCCAGTCATGTCCAAAGCGGATGACCACAACTCGGTCCTCTTCTGACAGAATGGCCTGGTCCACCTGCCATCCATTGTGCAAGTGGGGCAACATGTACGACATCTTGAAGGGTGGCTAGTGGGCCTGCAGGATGACAGCAACCACCCAGAAGCTGACAGCCTGGCCTGCCTTCGAGTTGGTGCCCACTCCCCCCCGGCAAGCCTTCTGCAGCAGCAGCCTCACAGGCCCATGTCAGCACTCAGTGACTGCAGCCCTGCTGCCCTGCAACAAGCCCTACAGCTAACTGGGTGCCAAGGCCAAAGCTGAGCTCCCAGTTCTGATACCAAAACCACCAGCAAATAAACCCTCTAAGACTTGTTTTGGAATTTCAGAAAGCAAGTATCTTTCATCAGGCCTGGGCAACACGAGGAGTGAGCTCCATCAGTTGTGTGCCCTGCGACAAGAGCTGGGGACAGAATCTACTCCCACTTACATGCATATGCATAAATTTTCCCACAAATCTTATGCATATCCTATTACTTTCCAGGAACTGATTTCAGCATTACTATTAACTTCACAATAGTCAAAACTCTTGCCCAGCTGGAGCTGGCTCCAGCTCTCCCTGACCCTGCATTTGAGATGGGGAAAGGCTACAAACAGAGGGGACTACAGAAGAAGAGACGCCTGTTCAGGACAGATCACACTGCACACAAGCCACTATCGTCTTCAAAGAACGAACAATGTCTGGGAAAACACTGCTTGAAAGAAAAGGAATGCTGACAGAGGAGCATTCTGTCTAACATTCAAAGAACACAATTACTCAGATGAAATAACTCTCCTTTTGCTTAAATCAAGCATTCCACTTTTTATAACAGTAACTACTTCTTGTATCAACCCATCGTCCCAGTCCCAGTCTCCAGACCCAGCCCCCGGTCCCAAATCCCCGGTCCCAAGCCCCCCGCCCCACTCCCGATCCCGGTCCCGGTCCTACCCCAGGGGCCTCCTTCTCTAGGCGAAACAGGACAACGCAGAACCGCCAGCCTCGAGGGAGCGGAAGCGGAAGTGACGACAGCCGCTCGCCCGGCCGGGCACGGCTCTGGGCCGCGGGGCAACCCCGGGGGCGGGAAGGCCGCTCGGACCGTACCAAGGCGGGAAGGGGGGGGAGGAGTTGCTCTAAACCAGCTCGGACCACACCAAGTGGGGGAAAGGAGACACATGAATTATATTTCTCATAAAAATCATGCATATTAATCACATTTCCTACTACGAATTATAATAGGTGCCCTCCCCTCGTGCAGGCTCCCCACAATCCTTTATTGAGCCTGAGGTCTGCAAAGCAGTTCCCTTATCTGTTTAACTGGCCTCTGGCCCCCTTTGAGGCTTCTATATGAGGTTCAAAATAAACGTTATCTGAACCTTCCATCTCGTGCTTTCCCATTCTTCTGTTCCTCAAATATCACAAAAGGAGAGGACTTTTAACTCCCTCATTAACTCCCATGATTAGATTAGATATTAGTACAGACGCTGTATCCTACATAGCAGCTCAAGTTGGTTTGCACAGGGGTACGATGACACTGCTGCCCGAGAGGCCAGGGCTGCCGGAATGGGAGGCCGGTTTGTGCCGCCAGTCAGCTGGCTGGGGCAATGGGCATCTCCCTGTGCAAGTGGGGCAAGGAGGCACGCCACGGTGGCTGGCACAGCGGCCTGAGTGGTGCTGCTGGGTAGCACTGTGATGACGGAGCAGAGACTACCACAGCCCAAAGCTTTGAATCTCTGCTACTGACTGCCCTAGAGATGTTAAAACCACACCACCGCCCTGTGCCTCCCTTGGATTTATTTATGGTTGGACTTGATCATAGAGGTCTTTCCCAATGTTAACTATTCTATGATTCTATGCATGTCCACATAGAATCAAGGTGATATTGCAACAGGGAGAGCAGCTGTATGTGCCTCTTAGTTATAGAAGATTTTGTCAGTGTATTAACCCACAGCAATTAACATCTTAGCCCTACTTGTGGTTCGAGCACTAAGTGAAAATACAGGTGCCTTTGAACCAGCTGGCTCACAGCTGCATATCTATCCTGTATGCTTTCTTCAAGATGCCCCCTGCACCCAGAGCCAACCCTGCCCGTGGGCGCTATGCTGACAGGCCCTGGCAGCAGAAATGGTCCATCGCAATGCGAGGATTAAACACACCGAGCAGACATTTCAATTGCTTCACTGATCAGCAGTCAAACTGGGACTTTTCAGCATTAGGTTTCAGAGCTGAGCTGGACACTGTGATAGGGTGTCTCGGGACAATCTTTTTGCTTCATTAAGGGCCTAGACATTGTTCTACACTGTGTTCTAGGACAAGAGGAAACCACCTCAAGCTGCATCAGGAGAGGTTCAATTAGATATTGGGAAAAAATTCTTCACCAAAAGGGCTCTGCTGAACAGGTGCCTTGGGAAGCAGTGGAGTCACCATCCCTGGAGGTGCTTACAAGATGGGTAGATGAAGTCGTCAGGGATAGTTTAGTATTGGACAGGTATGATTGGACTTGATGATCTCAAAGGTCTTTTCCAACCAAATCATTCTCCGAAAGGTCAGGTCAGCTTGCAGTAGCCAGGGAGAAAAGCATATTTTCCACTACAGAAACCCACACCAGCTTGAGCTCTGTCTGCGGAGAGCAATCTTGGAATGGGGGTGTGAAGCTGTACCAAAGTGCTTTGCCCCGGAATTGCGGGGCTCCCTAAAAACTACCAAGGTCCTTGCTTCACCGCATCTTCTTTCCAGCAAGTCCCGTGCCGGGACGGCGGGAGGAGAGAGCCGGGAGCTCCCTCCCACTCCAGTCCCAAGCTCTCCCGCCCCGCAGCCCGTCCCGCTGCCGCCTCCACGCAGGAGTCCCCGCAGGCGGGAGTCGGGGCCTGGGGGCTTCCCCGTCCGCAGGAGCTCGAGCTGCGGAAAACGAAAACATCATAAGGAAGAAAGCAGCCCTGGGGTAATTCTTTTGATTGTTGTTCTACTGTAGAGAAGCTGGTGGGAGGGGTTTATTCTCCATAACGCTTGCTATGCACTCCATTTACAACAGGAAGAACCGTGCAGGTTTATTTTGCTCTGATTTGACAAAGTTCAGAGTTGGAACAGCAGTGCCAGTCAACAGATCTGCAAGTGAGCTGTTCCACAAAATAAATAAGGCCGGCATCTTCAGTTAGCTCCAGTTTTCACCTGCCCACTCAGAATCATGGAATCATAGAATAACCAGGTTGGAAGAGACCCACCGGATCATCGAGTCCAACCATTCCTATCAATCCCTAAACCATGCCCCTTAGCACCTCATCCACCTGTGCCTTAAACACCTCCAGGGAAGGTGAATCAACCAGCTCCCTGGGCAGCTTCTGCCAGTGCCCAATGACCCTTTGTGTGAAATTTTTTTTTCTGATATCCAGCCTAAACGTCCCCTGGCGGAGCTTGAGGCCATTTCCTCTTGTCCTGTCCCTCGTAACTTGGGAGAAGAGGCCATTACCCTCCTCTCTATAACCTCCTTTCAGGTAGTTGTAGAGAGTAATTCGAGTTGTATTCTCAAAGTTCTCTCTGCAATGTGACCAGAACTTAGTACACATATGTTATATAGAAGTGTTACATGCAATTATAGATGCATACATACATGGAAGCTTGTAATTTTATATAAATAAAAAACGTGAGGAGAGACAGCTTAAAAAAAAAAAATTAGTGATACTGCAGATGATACTAGTCCCAAACCAAAATTGTCATACCCTTAACAGGTGGGACATTTTGCACGCTGGACAAGACATCTGATATCTGAATAATTATGTTCAGGAGGAAAGCATTCAGTCTGTTAAAAACAATTCCCTTGATGCCTGACCCTTTAAATTTGGCATCCAAATTTATTCATCCAGTTATTGCTTCTCATGGACATCTCTGTCATAGGACAAGTGTGGATTACAGAAAGGCACAAGACAGCCCAGGTAGTGCTGGAGGACAAACAATAAGTACTCCTCAGACCAAGGTTAGTATCTGGAGAACCTCCTTCTCTCTGCAAGGTTCCTTTTAGTATTTTTAGCTTACTGCCATCAATATAAGTTTTTAAGATTGTACCTGATACTAGCAGAATCCCCAGCTCTTGAATCAAAGCTGCAGACTATGTTTATATGCACCTTGAACAGGACTGAAATTGTGGCAAACTCAGCATGTTTACACTACTTGAAAGATTAATTACATGTGACAGGCCTGTTTCCAGTACATCAGCTGGTTTGTTTAAAACTGAACCATCTCTCGCTGTGTTGCAGTGTGGCTTCCTCATGGATCACTTTTTTGTTTGTGAAGTTTCTTTTCTAAAATTATTGAGCATCAGACTCTGACCTCTGTGAATAGTGTGTTGCAATAGAGGAGGAAGTGGTGATGAAAGCTAATGGTGTATTACAGTGCTGCTTTAGCCAGTTGGTCATATCTGGTGCTCAGTTTTCCACCACTTAACTGCATAACATATAGTTGCCTTCCAGCCTGAGTAAGTTGCTGCAGGAGCATCAATTTGTGAACATCAAGAAGCTGGACTACACTGTCACAATATGACATCCAATCTTGTCTTTTATTCTGTGTCATTCATTATGGAGGAAAATCTAGTTTACCCTTCAAAAGTCATGTTGTATGATAATCTAAGAAATATACAGACTAAGCTGGGGAAATTTGCACAATTTTCACAACCATATAGGGCTGGCAGGGTTCAAAATACTTTGTTTGCAGTTGGCAATAAATAGATTAGATATATTTAAGAATGTAGTATTTCTTTGCAATATGGTTGTACTAGTCATCTCATTGCTTTCTTTGCTGCTGGTCAAAACCAGTTAGTGTTATCAGAGAAGCTGTTCATGGTGAGCTGCAGACCTGCCCTAACATGAAGACCCCTACCAGCCCATGTATAGCAGTAGACTGGAACTGCAGCAGAAATGCAGGTCAAGGCCAGGATAAAGTACTATTGCTGGTGCCAAGATTATAAGCATTTAATCGTTGCAGTTTGCTGAGAACAAGGGCGGATACGGTTTGACAGAAGCTTCCAGTCTGCATTGACACCTTTTTGTCACAGGTTTGAGTTCAGATTAGTCTCTGAAGGCTTTTGTGAGAGGAATGAAGCAGCAGAAAATTCCTGCCCAACACTGTGTATGCAGAATAAATCAGCATACTGCTCTGGAAAGTTGTTCTCATTAGTTTAGCATGACATTAGGTTTCTTAGGCCCAAGTGCACGATGCAGAATGGATAGCCACTTAAAGCAAGTGGAACACAGCAAACAGAGTTATAGGAAATTAGACATGACTGTTGCTAAGTCCTACGATTTGTCAATAAGGGCTTCCTCTAATTAGGTGTATGGCTGTTTGTGGAGCCCCCATCTTATTGTAGGATACAATATGTTTGCATGAGTGTTGTAGAGAGGACTTAACTCTAAACTGTCTGGGCAAGGGAAAAGTTGTGGCATGAAGGACTGTTGTCAGTGGGACTTACAGTATCACCGCTTGTGCTCTTCTCCATTGGTTCAGCATAGAGACATGGCTGTGCTAAATTTTGTGGGGGTACATTCAGGTACAGATCTTGATGGGAAGATCTGAAGGGAAGCAGTGTAACAGCTGTCCAAGGATGATCCCTCATTTGCAAATTTGTTGGACCTGAACTATTCCTGACAGAAGTTCGTCAGACCCATCTGAACCTTAGTACCTCCCTGCATTACCTGCAACTTCACCAATAGGTGCGAAACTTTGAGCAACTTTCTAGTGGCCTCTGTTTCATACCATCACTTGTAAAAATGTATTGTGAATAAGGACAAGAAGCTACTAGACTTGTGTGAAATCAATATTAATTCAGAACTAAAAGGAAACTATTTGAGAAGAACACCTTGTAGTGCTGGATTTAGATCTAAGGAGAAGGATATTCCCTGGTGTTACAGGTTAAATTAGCTCTTGGTGAATGTACTGGGAAGTTGCCTAATGTACTACACTAGTACCAAGTGACTGTGGATTTTCTCTGTATCATTAAAAGCAGTATTGAGTTCCATCAGTTTCCTGTTTTACAGATGTGAATTTAAAGGATTACTACTTTAAGGTTGCTCTCCTAAACAACTTCTATTCCCTTGCTGCAGGTAATGGCGAAAGAAGAGTTGCCGGGTGTTTTGATTTTGGATATAGGAGGAACTCATGGTGTGCTAGAAGACCTTGCAGCACTTTTGAAGAAACACTTTTGTCTTATTACCATGAAGGAATTTCTTGAAAACAGAAGAGAAGTGGGCAAAAAAATCCAATCTGTTTTTGTGTTTGAGTGCAGGCCAACTATTGACCGTGAGCTTCTAGAAATCTTGCCTAATTTAAAGGTAATTGGAAACTCTGGAGTTGGAGTTGATCACTTAGATTTGAAAACGATTGCTAGCTTTGGTGTGAAAGTGACCAACACCCCACATGCTGTGGCAGATTCAACAGCAGACATAGGAATGGCCTTGATGCTGGCCTCTGCCAGAAGACTGGTAGAAGGTAATGTTTCAATTTTTTCTTGATCTTAACTGCTTCTTTGGCATACCTCACTTTTACTATGATGCAGATGAACTGTCTGAATCAATATTTAGGTTGCTTTTGTGGGAAGAAAAAAACTGAAGACTTTATTTTCAGAGGCCTCTGCTTTTCCTCTGTTTCACTTCTTTTTAAGGCAGTGGTGACAAGAGTAAGACCTTTGTCTAAGTTAAACACTTTAAAGTCACTTGTGATATCCTGTTTGGAATAATGTCTGGGGGTTAATTCTCCTCTGCCTGTTCACTGGATGGGTTGCTTATAGCTGTAAAAATTGAACACAAAATGCATCCAAATTAAATGTCACCACTTCTCCATTTCCCCTTCAAACAAGTGCTAGGAGCTACAGGAGGGTACAAAGTATTAATTAATTATCGAGAAGTAATTAATGTAATTCTTATTTTTTTCCCCTGCTTCTATGAAGAGTTTATCTAAACCAATGGGTTTTATCCAGAAGAGCATCAGTATAATTATTGAAATAGCTGATAATCCTTTTGACAAAGTTCTTCCAAACTGGACTGACAACATTAGTGCATCTCCTTAAAGGCAGGTGCTTTCCCCACATGCCCTTGATATGCAGTATCATTCAGGGGAAGGAAGGTGTCAGTAGAGACTATCACAAGAAGTTGCCTTTATCTTCAGGGACTGAGTTGTCTGTCACTGCTGCTCAACTCCTGACCATAAATATCACCTCTTTCCCCATGATGTTTTCTTCTGTTGCATCTTGCTGGACCTCAAGTTCTTCATATAAAAGCTCACCACATACTCAAGTAGTGGTGCTGCTTTGGATTGTGATTCAGGAGAGACATGGTGAGATTTACCCCAGCTTAAATAAGTTAATGCTTGCAGGGCACTCGAGTATAAAAAAAACCTATTTTTGAACTTCCAAGAAAATACTGTGGGTACAAAATAGTTAATTCCTTGAGGAACCATTCCTCCCAGCACCTGGCAGCCAGTGTTACTTGGTCCAGCCCTGGCTATCAGGAATAGCACCATCCAGAATCTTCTAAACACTGGTCAAAATTATCAAGGATGTTTTGTAAGGGTTGCTCCAGAGCCCAACTGCTGTGATGGCGAGAAACTTTTTCTTTCCCCTAAACCTACATTTGTGGCTGGTTTGTACCTATTTACACTCAGGCTGCCAGATTGCGGTTTCTCCAGACACAAAGCATTTTGCTGTTGACTGGTTGGGAGTGGAAGTAACCCGAGCCACGCTTGGGATCATCGGAATGGGCAGCATTGGATACAAAGTAGCTCAGAGAGCCAGAGCCTTTGACATGAGGATCTTATACCATAACAGGAACCGAAGGTAAAAACATCTGGTTTCTGTAAGTAATTAGTCAGGGGGCACTGATGGAAACCACAGCTCTTCTCTATGTCTTCTGATTTTCCTAGACATTAGTGACACTTGGAAGTAGCATGAGGAGTACCAGCATGCTACTGCTTCCTCACTTTGGCTCCCTACTGCTCCTCTCTAGAAGGAGCTCTCTTGCTTCCTGCACTCACTGCAGTGGATAGCTACTAGCAGTTTGGAACAAGAGCTATGTGACCTTTCTGAAGACTGTCCAAGCAAACCAGGCCTTGTGCCCTCACTGTGTCCCCTGTCCTGCTGCACTCCTCAAGCTTCGGGCTCCTGGCCCACTCTGGCAGTCACCCCTCTCCCCAGCCCAGCTCTATTGCTTATCGCGCTGGCATGAATTGCAAGTGTCTTAGCTTCTTTTAGATTTATGGTTCCCTTTCTTGCAGACTTCAATTCCCCTTCATTCCTTTTCCATTCTAATTCTTAACTCACATGTCAGACGAGGAGACATTCTCCAGGGATTGGCACAGATGCAGGAAAGAAGAGTGGAGTCAGACTGCATCCTCCTATACCTAATATTGTCTGCTCATTTTGCTTTTATCACTCCTTCAGTGCTAGCTTTAGCTTCTTTCTCCCTCTAGCCCATATCCTTCCCACCTCCCTTCCACCATCTCTACCTGTCAATGTCTTTTCCTTTACCTTGACCTCAAACCTCTTGCTGTTCCAGAGCTCTCTCAGGTTTATTGAATGTTAAAGCCAGTTAGAGATAATTGTGTCATTTTGGGAGTGTGTGCATTTTTTCCTCAGGAGAAAGGAGGAGGAAGAGGCAGTTGGTGCCCACTACTGTGAGAAGATGGAAGACTTGCTGCAGCAATCTGACTTCGTTATGTTGGTTGTGAACCTCACTCCTGAGACTCACAAACTGATTGGGAAAAAGGAGCTGGGGCTGATGAAACCCACAGCTACTCTTATAAACATTAGCCGAGGTAGGATGGTTTAAACTCACCGTGACTCCATAGCTAAGACTATGTTTCATCTGATTATGTTGACATTCCCACCTCCAACCTCAGTCTGTGATGTCTCTGTATTGTTGGAGTCATGAAGTAGCCAGCAGTCTACAAATGAATGACTTATTATAGACAGATGCTGTGTTCAAAGGTCCTGTGGAATGTAGGGGTGCTCATTAGATGTTCTGTTCTCTTTAGCTTTGTCATAAAGATGGCACTTTTTTGTGGAAGTAAATGAAAGGTTTATAATCATTGATGATGGAAGGGGTACAAGGGAAAACATACATTTCATTTGGAACAGCTGTGTAGAAAAAACCCTCACATGGGATTACAGATCTGTTGGTACTGAACAAGCATAAAATGAGAGAGGTTATAGTTTCAGCAAACGAAGCAGAGATGTAAAAGTGGAAAGCTTGTAGAGATTAAATGGTTTGTCTATAATAATGTGAGTAGACATGTTGAAATGAGGAAAGGACTGAAACTGATCACATCCTGGGAAGACCAGTGGATCATAATCCCTTGTAATTAAAGATTAAGAAACAAGATTTCTGGTTTGCTTGGTTCATGGTAACAAGAAAGATATTCTACTTTCTAATAGGATGAAGATCATTTCAGTTTTATCACTTGAGATCTTTCCCCACTTCCGAGTAAAAACATGTTCATTAATTTGTCACAATAGCAAGGTTTAATTTCAATGCAGGTGCAGTTATTGATCAAGAGGCATTGGTAGAAGCCCTCCAGAATAAGATTGTTCGGGCTGCTGCTCTGGATGTGACATACCCTGAGCCTCTGCCAAGGTAAAGAAACCTGTTTTCCATTCTGCTGATCTGAAGTGTTTTAAACTGTGTGCAAAAGTGTGCTCTTGATCTTGACCTCCATGGGAAGTCTCTTTCACTTTTTAAGGCAAAACGTTAACCTGTCTCATAAATAAATGACAAACTGTTTTCTTTTCCTGCAATTGTCATTTCTTTGTTAGCCTAACTGACAGGCAAGGCAATGCGACCAATAAAGAGGAAAAAGAAATGGGTAAGCAAGCTTCCTATAACTTTCTGCTGGTGACCCTTTTATCTCAACATGCCATTGCTTTTTCCTGAGGTTCAGTTCTCAACAACTAGCATGGGATAGCTGCAGAGTAAATTCCCTTTGTAATACTTTGTTCTTTGTGTAATACATTCTGTTCTTTCTGTTTCTTACAGAGATCATCCTTTATTAAGATTAAATAACGTAATCATAACCCCTCACATTGGAACAGCAACAGTCCAAGCTCTCCGCATGATGGCAGAAGAAGCAATAGCAAATATGTTGGCTGTTCTGAATGGCCAACCTATTCCAAGTGAAGTGTTCCCCAAATGATGCATGCCAGATGTTACCACTGAATCTCATATGTATGTGAAGGTAGTATTTCTTACAGTACAAATTTAAAAAAAAGAAAAAAGGTATCTCGTTCCTGCGCCACTGTTGTTGTCATGATACTGAAAACTGTCTTCTCACTAGACTTGATCTGTACTGTTACTTACAATTCTGAAAAATAAAGTAGAATTAATAAAAGGGATTTGTTTGAAGATTTTAAACTAAGCATTTATGCGCTTTGGTATCTTCAGTACATTATTTCAATAAATATCTGTATTCTGTTCCTAGTGCTTGCTGGTACATAATGATAAGCAAGTACACCAAGCAGTTTGTATAACACATTCAAATATGTTAAAAGTGAATTGTTTGTTAATTCCCTGCAGATTTTTTACTGTATCCTGAAACACTTTTCAGCCAGTAGTGCAATATTTTGGTTATATGTCAAAACACTGAAGAAAGCAGGCTCCCTTGAAATGTTAGTTGGCCTAAGGTTCTCTAAAGCAAGAAAAATTCAGCTTCATCTACATGTTAAAGCAGAGCAAATCACTGAAAAAGTATCTTCAGTTTTCCTGAGGGGATGTTTTGTAAAGGTAAGTAAATCCCAAGAGATTTAGTTCCTCTATGCAGACAAAAACGATGCTTTTATTTGACGGGCCATGAGACAAAGGTATGTCTACCACTGAAACCACACAGGTGAGGGCAGAGCCCAAAGCAAAATTAGCGACAAGTCCTAATTTACAGCCCAGGGCCAAGCATTTTCTTGCATTATTTTTTCCCATGAGCAAGCAATGGAGTTAGGAAATTCAGTAAAATAGTTGTCAACTCAATAAAATCAGGAAACCTTTCCACGGTTTTGCAATATTGTCAGACTTCTTGAAGGGATGGTAAAGTGAAGTTTGAGCACAGGATGTGTAGACAGGGGAAGAGTTAGACATTCAGATGCAAATAGTGAAATAACATCAAGACAACAGCAAGTAGTGCTATAGGGGATTCCAAGATCTTCAGTGGTTGAACAATTCTCCCTGCAGCTCTTCCCAAATTCTTATTGCTTATCTTCCGGAAAATCAATGGTGGCTGTAAATAGTCTAACAACAAAAAAAAAGTGCTGTCAGTCCACAGACTCCCTGAGACCCACTAGCAGATGGTCAGTGATTGCTGAACCACCACACCCCCCCAACATTTGGAGTGCAAAAGTCCTTCTTGGAAAATACTTGCCTAAGTATCTATTGCTTTGTTAACTTGTGATAGCCTCAGGAGAAGGCTGCAGTTAAAAAGTCACTGGTGTCTCTTCAGGACAGCAGGCTGCAAAAATCTCTGAACAAAGGCATTTAAAAATTAACCTGGTAAGTCAAAGTTCATGATAAGCTGTGCAATTTGTTTTCAAGACCTAGATCTTCAATATTTTTCTAAATTACTTAGACATGGTAATTTATGAATTTGCGGTAGGGAAAGAGGTTTATTGCACCAGACTATTGATGGTCAGAAACTAAGTAACTGATTAGGAATAATTGCGTGTTACAAACTGTGTGACAGTGACAAAAAATTTACAGACGAGAGACAGAATTTATTCAGACTTGATTCTGTTAATACCTCTGATGAAGGAATCCAAACTCAAGATAAATGTACAAACCAGTAACAAGGTAGAATTCAAAGTTAAAAGTACAAGTACTAGTAGAGAAGCAGGAACTTGGAAAACAAAAAGAGATTTTGTAGCAATGTGCAGGCGCATGGGAATCTGTACCTAGTAAGGATATGTAACTTTTTAATAGAGAAGGTAGTTAATCTTATGTGTACTTATTAAGACTGGGATAAAGCCAAGAAAATTTCATAGAATCATGGAATAGTTAGGGTTGGAAGGGACATTAAAGATCATCTAGTTCCAAACCCATGCCATGGGCAGGGACATTCTGCTAGATCAGGTTACCCAAGGCCCCATCCAACCTGGTCTTGAACGCCTCCAGGGATGGGGCAGCCAAAACTTCCCTTGGCAACCTGTTCAAGTGCCTCACCGCTCTCATGGTGAAAAAATTCTTCCTTATGTCTAGTCTAAATCTGCCCCTCTCCAGTTTATACCCACTCCCCTTCGTCCTATCACCACAAGCGTTTATGAATAATCCCTCTCCAGCTTTCTTGTAGGCCCCTTTCAGGTACTGGAAGGTCACTATAAGATCTCCTTGGAACCTTCTCTTCTCCAGGCTGGACAACCCCCTCTCTCTCACCTTCCAGTCTGTCCTCATATGGAAGGTGCTCCAGCCCTTGGATCATCTTTGTAGCCCTCCTCTGGACCCATTCCAACAGTTCCGTATCCTTCTTATGTTGAGGATTCCAGAACTGGACATAGTACTCCAGATGAGGTCTCACAAGAGAAGAATAGAGGGACTGGCCACACTTCTTTTGATGCAGCCCAGGATACAGTTGGCCTTCCGGACTGCCAGCGCACATTGCCAGCTTCTCATCAACCATCACCCCAAAGTGCTTCTCTGCAGGGCAGTTCTCAATCATGTCATCCCTCATTCTGTACTGAAACTGGAGATTGACCTGACCCAGGTATAGGAATAATAGGATAATTTGTATCCATAGCTTACTTCAGGGTATTTAAATAGTAAAAATCATGCCTACAGGAGGACATCTTACATGTAAATAAGGCAAGTCCTGATAACTGAATACTTCAGACATGAATATGGAAATTTTACTATGAAATCATAATGAACCAATAAGAGAAGTTATTGCATCTTAGTTCTTTGTCTAAATATGTATGAATACCCTGTAGTCAGAATGAACAGGTGTGTTGATTGTGTTAAATGGCTGTTACAGGTTTAGGGAAGAGTGGCTGGGAAACCATGTGGCAAAGAAGGACCTGGGGGTGTTGGTTGACAGCCGACTGAATGTGAGCCAGAAGTGTGCCCAGGTGGCCAAAAAGGCCAATGGCATCCTGGCTTGTATCAGAAACAGCATGGCTAGCAGGTCCAGGGAAGTGATTGTGCCCTTGTAGTTAGCATTGGTGAGGCTGCACCTCAAATCCTGTGTTCAGTTTTTGGGCCCCTCACTATTAGAAAGACATTGAGGTGCTGGAGTGTGTCCAGAGCAAGGCGACAAGGTTGGTGAAAGGGCTGGAGAACAAGTCTTATGAGGTGTGGCTGAGGGAACAGGGATTGTTTAGTCTGTAGAAGAGGAGGCTGAGGGGAGACATCATCATGGCCTACAACTACCTGAAAGGAGGCTGTAGTGAAGTGAGTGTTGGTCTCTTCTCCCAGGTAACAAGTGATGGGACAAGAGAAAATGACCTCAAGTTGCACCAGTGGAGGTTCAAGTTAGACCTTAGGAAAAATTTCTTCACAGAAAGGGCTGTCAGGCTCTGGAACAGCTGCCCAGGGAGGCGTTTGAGTCACCATCCCTGGAGCTATTTAAAAGATGGGAAGATAAGGTGTTCAAGGACAGGTATGGCCAGACTCAATGAACTCAAAGGTCTTTTCCAACCAAACAATTCTATGACTCTATGATTCTATTCTCTTTTCCCTCTCAGATCCTTACCTGCACATGGCACTCAGAGACACTGTTGTTCAAGACCAGGTGCAGCAGCTGGACAAGAGGCACTGGTGACAATTCTGCAGCCTGGTGTTATCAGGGCCACAGCTTTGGCTGTTGCCCACCTGGGACACCTGCCCAGGCTACTGCCCCTACCTGTTCCTCAGCAGACAGGTGAGCCCTGCCAGGGGCAGGAGGCTGCTCTGCAGCAGGCATGGGTCTGGCAGAAGCAGCCCCACACACACGAAGGAAGGAGGTCTGTGTGGAAGTGCCATGAATACCAGTGGGATGCAACCCAAATGTTAGGCCTGATAACACACCAAAGGCAAGTCTGGGCACCAGGAAACAGAAGGAGGGGCTTGTGTGCAAGGGGAGCTTTAATCATTCTCCATAGAATCACCATATGAAGCTGCAGCAGTGCTCAACACACAAATTGCTTTATTGGAAGATGCAGTTTGAATGAATGAAAAAACGCATCCCTTCTTAGACCTGCCACATTGCCCCAAGGCTTCCCTCAGGTAGACTTGTTTCCCCAATACTAGGCTGAAGTACTGTGGTTCTTTTGGGCCCAGAGGCTACTTGGCTGCTGTAAAAAGACACTTCTACCAGCACGGTGCCTCATGGAATTAACTGTGCTGGCTCCATTTTGGAGTGGAAGAAGTTTGGTCTTGTTATCAATGTGTGCCAGGACATCACTGTCCATTATCTGAGCCGCATAACTACCATAACTATGGCTCAGACCATTGTGCAGGGTTAATATGTCAGGAGGGCTTAATCTTCTCTTCTGAAATAATTCAGATTGCTGCCTAATGGCAAAAGTCTGTTTCTGGACAAAAGGGTACAGTATAAACTCCTAACATGCCCTTTTAATGTTCAAAATTTCTTGAACACTGGTGGTCAGGTTCTGTAGATATAAGTGGGATTTGTAAAGTTATACTAAATTGACTTTATATTTAAACATAGTGCAAAAGCCAAAGTTGGACTCCTCTTTATTTGGACAAACAACAACAGGCAATTGAACTATCTCTTTTTTCCTTTCTTCCAGGGGTCATGCATTGTTAAAATTAAAACCTGTCATTATAATGCCTCACCTTGGCATTAAAACAGACAAAGCTACTTAGGTGAAAACAGAGGAAGCAGTTGAAAAATTCTAGCAGCTATTAATGGTCTCTTTCCCCCATCAGTGCCAAAGGTTTTTATTCATATGTTTTCCCCATTAAGGCTGGGTCTTGCATGTCATTATAAAACAGCTTTTACAGTTTAATTTCCTTCTAAAGTTGATAAATGCATTACTTTTTACTTCCAACCATAGACAGATGCATGCAGGCTTTAAGTGGCGCTAGGAAAAACAACTTCTTATTGCCAATGCACTTCTAGTGCTTGCTAGGCTCCCTAGTCCTAAAGAAAATGTGATTTCAGATGACATAGTTCAATTTGTTTCCATTGTATTAGCTATCAAAAACAATAAAGTAAGCTACTTGTCTAGAAATATTATTGACTTTCCTTATGGAAGTCTCCATTTAAATTGGCTACTGAGACACAAAATGCTGATGCAAAACTTAATTTTCAGAAATGTACTCAGAATCACTTATTCAAAGCAGACTGGAAATTTAAAGTAGTACCACTAAGGAAAATTAATCTTCAAGATGAACATGCTATTATATTCGTAATACCAAATTTATGTGCAGTCTACCTACAGATTTTCAACTTTGTGCAAATATTTGAAAGACCACTGAGAGCCCTCTAAGCCTCCAGCACAATTCTGTAAATTAGTGGCAACACAAAAGTCTATAAAAACACACACATCATTAAAATCCAAATCTATATGTTTTCCTTTGTGTCACTACGACTGGACATTTGTGAAGATGCAAAAAGAAAAAATACATTGACAAAATGTTTTTGTTACTACAATTATTATAATTTTGTAGAAAAAATCAAAATCCCATGGCTTTCCTGCATCTATATTACTATCGATTATTCAAATTCCACAGGCAAAGGATTCTTCTGGCTCATGGACCTTTGTAAAACTTTGTAGGAAACAGTTTGCTGTCCTCTCCTTGTCTTTACGTCTAATACTCTTTTTGTCTTAACACAAGTCCAAAAGATAAATAAACCAATACACAATTCGAAGGGGCAGCGGTACACATTTTATTATGCAGTATTACATTAGAATAGTGTGATTATTTAATCTGTCATTAAAATTTATGGCACTAAGTGCAGATAGATAGGATTTTGATTGCAGTCTCATGCATATTTACAGAGCCATTTCCACCTCCTTTTTCTTGCAAAGGTTGTCATTGGAGCTTGCCAAAAGACACTTCCTTCCACCAGTTTAAGGCAGGATGATGTTACCAACTCCTGCAGCTCACAGGAACAAGGCATTGCAGATGCCTAAGACCAGCAAATTAGCTGGCAGGAATTTTAAGACTGTCCCAGGTACCTCCCTGTTCTTTGATATATGCCTTCCATTGTCACCAGTATAACCTTGACAAAAATAAGTTAAGCTTACTCTTTCAAACTAAAAGACTAAGTAATAAATTACAGAGCTGAAAACAAAACTACAAGAAGCTAAAGTAGCAGAGAGAAAAAAATGAACTTTATTAGATCAATATTGTAAAAGTGGAAAAAAACACGCAAGGTTTTTGCACATGCACACTTTTCCCTGGATATGAAGTAGGAAACACAAAATCAGATACCATAGAATCATAGAATCATAGAATCAACAGGTTGGAAGAGACCCACTGGATCACTGAGTCCAACCTTTCCTATCGCACATCTCCGTCGTGCACAACCCGATCCCAGCGTTCGCTTCAGAGCTCAGAGAGTGTGAGCACAATTCATTTTGCAGAATTCTTCATGATGAAAGGCGCACGGGAGTATCTACAGTGGCGTCACCGCTCTCATTGTTCAGAGTAAAACAAAAGACACCAGATTTTAATTGTGGGAGATTGGTACCTAGAGTCAGGCAGTGAGCGCAGTGCTGGCTCACGATGGTTACTGGGCTCCATCTTTCTTCAGCCTCACAAAGGTGATTTCTTTCACACCTTGATTACTGAGCACATCGGCTCCAAATGGAGAAGATGACACAGGGGAGGGGATGCTGCTCATTTTTTTCAGTTTTTAGGCAACAGTACACTCTTGGTAAAAAGAAAATGGAAGAGCTGTCAGATGTTTGGGACTCAAATCAAACAATGAACGCCAGCACAACGATTGATGCTCAAAGCTGAGACAAAGCAGTTTAGTTTGAAGGAAAGTAACCCCAGCAGAGCGTGACTCTACTCAGATCGTGGGAGACGTCAACACAGAACAAATAGCAGAAAGAGGAGCCCTGTCCCCATCACAGGACACTGCGTGTGGCAGGAGGTCAAGGGCAGACTCCTTGGACCAGACAAGGCAGGGATGGCAGAGGGAATGCAGCACATTCCACAGAAAATACTTCATTTTCATACTTCACTTCATTTCCAAATAGACAAATAGAACATGGTTGACGTTTCCTTTGAGTTTTACATCTGCTTTGGCAGATATTTCTGGCAGATAGAGAAGTGCTTCCCACTGGTAGAGTGCTTTAGACAGGAAGACACAGTGCTGGAAGAAAGGATTCATGGGACAGCGAGTCATGGGAATGATGGATTGACTCACATAAGCCTAACAACCTGTAATTCCATGGGCTGGAAATCATGACTTGAAGGACAGCTTTCCAAAATGTGTTCAGGAAGCAACTACCTTTCTTTTAAAATTACATTGCCAAAAGTGGCCCTTTGTTCTCTGCTTTTCCTTAATCCATAAATATTTATTGAATAATATAAAATTAACTGACATACAGTTAAGGAAACCTTCCTGTGCCTATTAGATGCTGTTTCCCATCTCTGCTATTCTGCCTAGTGATATGACCTTTTTCTGTCAGGATGTTTTTTTATTTATTGCTTATTTTCAAGGAAAGACAGGATTCCCCTGTCAGAGCATTTTTATTTCTTGTTTATTTTCAAGAGTGGACTGCTGGCCTGGTATGGATTGGAGATAAGGCCTGTCTGCCCCAGACTCTGGGAGGGAAGAAGAATGAAGGGGAGTTTCAGAAGACATCTCCCCTCAGGATGACCATAAATCCTTCTCCGAAGATATGAGCTAACACCACGATGTTACTATCTGGCTTGTAAAATTCCTGTATTAATTGCATGTCTTTGAAGTCTTTGTTTAACTGAAAGCCTGGCCTCTATAAGAAACCCTCGAATTCTCATTTCAGGGTTCACTCCAAATTGGCCATGGGGTGACCGCTGATCGATCGGCTATGAAATCTTATGCGCATTTATTTTTAAAATTGGTAATAAACATTTTTGTTGCTAGTAACTCTGCCTCGTCGTCTTAGCAAAATGTTTTGGACCGTAACACCTAGATGGTGCTTGGAAAACACAATACATAGAATCTTATGATTACTAAAAATAGGTCAAAAAATGCAGTGGCATGTGAGCAAAGAGATGACCCATTACTGCTCACTCCATTTGTTTGAAACATTTTGACAGACAAACAGTACATGATCTGGCATAAAGCACTACTACTGGGTCTACTGGGAGAGCTGGCCTTACCTGTGGAAAGCAGGTAGATTAGTGGTAACACTTGATGATGGTTTAAAGTCAGTGAAAACAAATGCATTGCTTAGGTTGGCTCACCATATAGATTTCCTTCCTTCACTTCTTTTGTCCTATGAATCCTGGCAGGCTTCCATGTAATGTGTTAAGCTGAATTACACATCATTGCAATGTGCTGTTAGTTTTTTGTTTTAGAAATAGATCTATTACACCAGCACTGTGACAAAGTTCTCTGAACTTAATTATTATCTGTGGATATGGGGAGAGCAGTAGTGCACATTCTGCGAACTTCATTCCCATAATTAAATATTGCCATTAGTGTTTATGCAATACAGCAGGGCAAGCTGATGACTGTAGTGTTAATAAGGCGCTTGCATAATAATTGTTTCTTAAGTATTTAAGGTACTCTATAAATTAAATCTACCGGTGCAGTACTCTAATCTTTTCTTGCTTTAAACAGAGTTAGTTTATGGTAACTATTGTTTGGTTGCTGCCCACACTCTACTGTCTGTGATGTTCTGTGTTCCCATAATTCAATCAGTCCTTAAGCCACTCAAAATATAAATGGCTTCCTGACCTCCTTTGTTGTGTATTTTGCTATACAGACATCTCTCCTATAGAGATATATCAGCTCCCTAACCATAACTTGAAAATTATATATTAAAGTTATACAAAAAACATTGAAGCCATCTGAGTCCCTCCACATCTAACTATATACCACACCCATTTTCTCAACATTTGATATGCATGTCCTGTATATTTGCTTTAAAAAAGTGTAACATTCCTTTGACTATTATTTTTTTGGCTCCTCTGTCTACTTGCTTCTTCATTTTGTTCACTCGAATTCATCAGTTTGATATACACAGGGAAAAATCACTGTGAAGTCCTTTTTAGAGGTTTGGGGTTTTTCTAACCTTCATTAATAAAATGTCGTAGAATTCCTTCCTTGATTCATAGCCAGAACTACTTGCCTCTTTGGGAGGGACTTTACAATGGTCCTTTGATTTCAGGTATTGTAAAGTGATCAGCAAGTTAAAAGATCACCCATTATATCCTGTCTGCAAACTTGGAAGCTGTTGATGTGAAAGAGGGAATGTGTAAGGATTTTAGGCTTTGTTGCTGTTCTTTAACGAAAAACATTCCAGTGGACTTAACTAAGAATCCAGTTAATATACCGTAACTCCATCTTGCTAGTTAATTAATTTTTACTTTAAAATTTAATTGTCTGAAATCCATGTAGGTCAATGATGCTCAAAAATCACCAGGATAACAAAAGCAAAATAAGGTTTTGCATAATTTTGTAACATTTTATTATACTTTTGTCATTTTATGGAGGATTTGATGCTGAATTTAACTACTTCGATGTTCAGCATATCAAGATGTTTTAAGTAGAATTCAAGAAGAAACCATTCTATAATCCATTCTTTTGCAAAGCACTGCTGCATTCAGGAGAGGCACAGCAGCACATAATTCCTGATGATTTCATAGTGCAGAAGCAGAGGCCTCCCAGGTGCCTGGTGCAGAGGTGTTTCCCAGCTCTGAGATGTTCTTTCCCCAGCAGGTAGGCAGCCTTTCACCTGTCTGCAGACCACTTGAACAGCAAGGGGGATTGCTCCAGCACAGATTTACTGAACAGCGTGCTGAAGCTGTTCTTCGCAGTATTCATCCATTCAGATGATCAGAGGGCTGGAGCGCCGCTCCAGTGAGGACAGGCCAAGAGAGTTGGGGTTGTTTAGCATAGAGAAGAGGAGGTCTCTGGGGAGACCTGGAGGAAGGTCTGGAGAAGGTCTCTGGGAGATCTGAAAGGAGGTTGTAGAGAGGAAGGAGCTGGCCTCTTCTCCCAAGTGACAGGGGACAGGACAAGGGGAATGGCCTCAAGCTCCGCCAGGGGAGATTTAGGCTGGACATCAGGAAGAAGTTTTTCACAGAAAGGGTCATTGGGTATTGGAACAGGCTGCCCAGGGAGGTGGTTGATTCACCTTCCCTGGAGGTATTTAAGGCACAGGTAGACGAGGTCCTGAGGGACATGGTTTAGTGTTTGACAGGAATGGTCGGACTCGATGATCTGATGGGTCTCTTCCAACCTGGTGATTCTATGATTCTATGATTCTATGACCTTATAGCAGTCTCCCAGTACTGAAAGGGGGGCTACAGGAAAGATAAGGAGGGGCTTTTTATCGGGCAGTGCACTGATAGAACAAGGGGTAATGGTTTTAAGCTGAAAGAAAGGAGATTTAGCTGAACTCTTACGAAGAAATTTTTTCCTGTGAGGATGTTGATGCACTGGCACAGGTGGCCCAGGGAAGTTGTGGTAGCCCCATCCCTGGAGGTGTTAAAGGGCAGGTTGGATGAGGCTTTGAGCAACCTGATCCAGTGGGAGGTGTCTCCCTGCCCAAAGTAGGGAGGTTACAACTGGACCCTTCCAACCCAAACCATTCTATGACTCTATGATCACCAGGGATTTACAGTCCAAGTAACCTTCTTGGGAAAATGTTCACGTTTTGCAGCTGGGATAAGCACAGGACTGCCGTTAGCTGACATAAGAGCTGCAGTGACTGAGCACTTGAGCCTGCCCCAGTGGCTTAGCTCTCAAACAGAGGTTGTGAGGTTGTTCTTCCTGTGTGCAATGAGATCTGCCACTGGTGTCTGCCGGTCAGAGACAACTCTTGGTGCCACGTTAACTCACCTGCACATAGTGCAAGGACTAACAGAGAGACCATACCATCAAACCCCATCCTCCCAAGAAAAATGTATCCTCCTAAACAAAATGTCCAGCAAACAGCTGGATAAATGTACAATGCAGTGGGTTTACAAATGGCTGATAGGTCAGGCTAAAAGTGTCATAGTGAATGGGGTTGCACTGGATTGGTGACTGGTCACTAGTAGGGTTCCTCAGGGATCCATCTTGGGACCATCACTCTTTAATACCTTCAAAAATTACCTGTATGCAGGACTTAAAGGTTTACTAATCAGGTTTGCTGATGACACAAAACTGGGGGGGAGCTACTGACATTCTCAAGGGCAAAGGTGCCCTGCAAAGGGATCTAGACAAATCGGAGAGCTGGGCATTCACCATTCACATAAAGTTTATCAAGGACAAGTGCTGGGTTTTGCACACGGCAACCCTGGATAGACATACAGACTGAGGAGTGAGAGGCTGGAGAGCAGCTCTGCAGAAAGGGATCTGGGGTTTCTGGTCGGTGGCAAGCTGAACATGAGCCAACAGTGTGCCCTGGGAGCCAAGAGCGCCAACTACGTCCAGGGGTGCACCCAGCATGGCGTTTTTAGCCAGCCAATGGAGGTGACTGTCCCGCTCTACACTGCACTGGTGCAGCCCCATCTCGAGCTGTCTGCGGGTTTGGGCGCCACAGTATAAGAAGGATATCAAACTAGTGGAGTGTCCA
Source organism: Coccyzus lansbergi (assembly GCA_033558105.1). Lineage (NCBI taxonomy): Eukaryota > Metazoa > Chordata > Aves > Cuculiformes > Coccyzidae > Coccyzus > Coccyzus lansbergi. The sequence continues at coordinate 3,431,023 of JAUMJK010001092.1, forward strand.
GAGGAGGCCACAAAGTGGTGAAGGGTTGAAAGGGGAAATCGTATGAGGAGCGGCTGAAGTCACTGTTCAGCCTGGACGAGACTGAGAGGGGACGTCATAGCAGTTTACTGCTTCCTCACCAGGGAGGAGGAAGCACTGATTCCTCCTCTCCGGTGACCAAAAATAAGACCGGAGGGAACAGCAGGAAAACGTGCCAGGGAGGACTAGGTTGGACATCAGGCAAAAGCCGTTCCCTCAGAGGGCGGTGGGGCCGCCCCACAGCTTCCCGGCCCCTCCCGTCGCGCTCCCGCCGCCTCGCCTTGTCCCCGCGGAGCCGCCGGGGCGAGAGGCGCGAGGTGAGCGGCGCGCGGTGGGGCTTGGGTGGGTCTGGGGGGCTCCGCGTCCGCTCCCTGCCCAGCTCCTTCCTATCCCACCTGGAGCCCGACCGGGACACCTGCAAGCTCCGTCGAGAAGGGCTCGCACTCCCCTAAGCCCGGAAAATCAGAGCCATAGAACACTTTAGGTTGGAAAGGACCTTACAGATCATCCAGTTCCAGCCCCCCCTGCCACGGTCAGGGACACCTCCCACCAGACCAGGCTACTCCAAGCCTCATCCAGCCTGGCCTTGAGTACTTCCATGGATGGGGCATTCACAGCTTCCCTGGGCAACCCGTGCCAGTGCCTTACCACTCTCAGCGTGAAGAATTTCTTCCTAATGTCTAATCTAAATCTTCCCCCGCCCAATTTATAGCCATTCTCCATCATTCTATCACTTCATGCCTTTGTAAGAAGTCCTTCCCCACCTTTCCTGGAGCCCCTTCAGGTAAGTGGAAGCTGTGCTCTAAGTTGTCCCCGGAGCCTTCTCCAGGCTGAACAACCCCAACTCTCTCATCCTGTTCTCAGCAGACGTGCTTCTCCAGCCCTGTGATCATCTTCACAGCCCTCCTCTGGATGTATTACAACAGTTCCGTATCCTTCTATATCCGAAATGAGCCATTACACAGCATTCCAGTGGCTGGCGATTTGAGGGTGGAGCGGGGAGTGCTGACCCTGCCAAGTGAGCAGCAGGAGAGCAGCAGTGCCTTGCTACCAGCTGCCCTGGAGCTGGGATGCCTGCGGGGGCTCAGACAGGCAGTATTGCCAGCTGCTCTCAGGCCCCGTTCACATCTGTCTTTTTTGTACCTCTGGTGCTACAGCTGTATTTCCTAAGGAACTGCAAGGCAGTATGCTGGTCTTTTGTCTTTAACACAAGATAATAGACTTGATTCTTTCCAGAGTCGACAGAGCGAAGAGCTGTCAGGACACTGAAGACGACTGAGGTAAAACTGGTAAACTTATGTTCAGAGAGTGAACTGATAACTCTAAAGTCCATATTTTAGAAATCATAGCTCTGTTATATTACAGGAAACACTATAGGCTTGGGGAAGAGTGACTAGAAAACTGCTTGGCGGAGAAGGATTTTAAATTGTCAAGACTTTGGCCTGTAAATATTGAAGAGGAGTAGCATCTTGTAGGTCTTAATTTAAGTATCAGCATAGCTGGTATGCCAGAAACAATGTTTTCCTGTCTTAGTAACAAGGTTATATAAAAATTGAATATCCTTCTCAATAACAGAAGAAGAACATGAGAAAAGTTCTGCATGTGAGAGGGAATAACTTTATCCAAGTCTGTCATCAAGTGGGAAAACAGCATTTATTGAAGCAAATCAATTCCTGATTTTTTTTAAAAGAAAGGTTTGATAGGTCACTTAAGGGCATGTTCTTTTGGTTTCTCATTGCTTTTCTAGGGCATGGAGGACCAGGAACTGCCTTATGTGCTAATTGATTGTGTAGGAGGGAAGCACGGAGTATATGAAGACCATGTTGAATTTCTGGAGAAATATTTTCATCTCATCACCATGAAAGAATACACTGAAAACAAGAAATTTCTCAGTGAAAAGATAAGAGCTATTTATGTGTGGTATCACAAACCAGTTGTTAATGCAGAGTTGCTCCAGAGCTTGCCTAACCTGAAGATAGTTGCAAGCTCTGGAGTGGGAATAGATCACTTAGACTTGAAGCTCCTCTCCAGCTATGGTGTGAAAGTGTCCAACACTCCATCTGTTGTTTCCAGTGACACTGCAGACTTGGCAATGGCTTTGATGCTGGCATCTTCTAGGAGACTTGTGGAAGGTGATAACTTAAATACTTTTAGTCTCTCTATAAAAAAGGTGATGCTTCAAAAGATGCAGTTAGAAAGTGTGTGTTAATGCAAAAAGTAAGCTGAAAAGTAGAAATACAAACAAATAAAGGGACAAGGAAAAAGTTAAGACAGATTTGTCATGTTGACAATAACTTAGACGCAGTGCATGCCATCTGTGAACAGGCATATCAGCAAGGTTAATCTGTTCCTTCTTCAGACAGCCTTAAATTCAGGCTGCTTCTCCCTCAGCCAATAGCCACTTACTTGCTGTACTTATTCACTGCAGTCTTGCTTTGCAAGTGTTAGTGAGAGGGGATTAAAAAGGAGATATTTTCTAGGAGGCTCGAAATCTGCCTTTGCTAAGCTGATATGTATCTCAGTCAGTCTGAGCAAGCTTCCAGAAATCTGTCCACCATGCTCTGTATTTCTCGTTCCTGGTGTATCTGCGAGATAGCTGGGAATCATGTTTTGGCCTTGTTGACAGTCTTGATGATGCTACAACTCATTCATCAGTTGCACCATTCGGTATTTCCAAAGTAGGTGGCATCCATGCCACTACCCATTTCATTAGCCCTGCTGATGAACCACCATGAGTAAGAAGTTGTGTTGCTGAGGTGCACTTCAATAGCAAGATAATCTGTACTTCAGGCAGTGAGAGATGATGGGCAGGTGTGCTCCACATCAAAGGGAGGTTTCTGCTTGGCCTCTCCTTCCTTGAGGGACTGAATATATTTCTGTCCTAAGAAAGAAATCAGTGTCAGAAATCATGTTGACCATGCAGCATTATTAATTTCTTGTCCAGAAACACGATAACTTGATGTTACCGTTCCTCGGCTTCTACACTGTCTCACAAGAAAAAGTAAATGGGGAAAAACGTAACCAGCTGCCAAAACATTCTTTACATGACATATTTCCTTCTTTTTCCTCCTCCAAGGCTATCAGATGGCAGTCTCTCCTAACACAGAATATTTTCCTGCTGACTGGCTGGGGGCTGAGGTCACTGGGACAACTCTGGGGATTGTAGGAATGGGCAGCATTGGCTACAAAGTGGCCAAGAGAGCCAAAGCCTTTGAAATGAAAATTTTGTACCACAACAGGAGTAGGAGGTAAAGTTTGTTCCAGCTTTGTCACTGCTTTTAAATATTATTTGTAACTTTCACTATCAAACAGGTTTCCTCTCAGTGTTGTAATAGGATGATGTGCTCTCTGCACTATTGTTATTAAATATTGTAGCAGGAAGCAGCAAGGGCCACAGATCATGTCCAGGTTCACCCAAAAGTCCGAACCATCATGCAAGCTCATGGTGGTAAAGCAGGGTGGAAGTCAGATCAGGGCTGCAGAGAGCTGACAAATAGCCCTGCTGCCGCATTGCTGGGATGTAAGAGAGTCCTGGGGAGTGGGCAGGGGTCTGGTGGTACCCTCAGGGCCATGACAGTAAGTTGCTACCTATTACGGGCTCTTTATTTTAAGTGGCAAAGTACATATACTTGTGTCAAGATGGTCATTAATGTCCCAGTTTATACAGACAAATAGTCAGGGAGGAACAGGAGAGATACATCTCCCTGGTCTCCCCATCAGTCAGCGCTCCTTGATCCTATCTGTTGTATTGCTGACATTGCAAAAGACTGAGGAAAGGAGAAACAATCAGGCAGGGCAACTGTCCTGTGATTCACTTGAGGAAGGGAGGTAGCTCACCCTTATAGAGCCAGCTGACGATGAAGAGCCAGATTTGCTGGCCTGTTTGCTTTCTTCTAGATTAGGTGTACATACCCTTCCCGTATGCCATGATCCCCATCAGGCCCATGCTATCCTTTTCTT